>CM043119.1:56586250-57326786 GCA_023701765.1 Hylyphantes graminicola
TTATTAAGAAATATTTAATAGATTTGGAGAAAAGTGTACCGAAAAAATACTTGTATATTTGAAAATTCGTAATTGTTTGTTTCAAAATGTGTCTTTTTTCAAAAATAATAATTTTTAAAAATAAGATTCTTAGGTGTAAATATAATAATAAAAGTACAATTTATAATTTGGTAAAAAAAAATTTATTGTACCATTATTTTTAAATGATTTAGAGCCTTTCGAAATCAATACTAAGAATTGGTCATTTTTGCTGTCGCTAACTATGATCCCCCCTTAAAGCAAATAGATTTTTTCCATATTTGACAACCATCGTTAACTTCTTTAGATGCTGAGCATGCGCAACAGGCAATGTATGCTCATGCAGCACCGAAACCATTGCAGGCCTCTTTGACTGCCCCATTGTGCTTTAGTTTAAAAATGTGCGATTAAGTTTTGATCAGGCTTGGTTGAATAAAAGACGCAACTAAACCTACAGTAGACAGAGTACCCGATATATATATATATCTCTATAGGAAAGTGAGTCTTTTTTTTGTTAATGGCAAAGTTAGGCTTGGTAAGTTTGAATTACCGTCGCACTACAGCTGCATGAAGGCTTTTGGCGACGGGCGTTGTAATTTAGAACTGCAGTCAAGTGACGAGCCAACACTCACTATTCTTGATTATCGGTCAAGTATAATTTCAAAGGAATAAATTGTGCTTAAGAAGGAGGTCTGATATGCGTATGATGTGTTTAGAGGAAGTGACTCCTGATCGAGAAGAGCAGGTTAAAAAAATTGCCACTGCATTTTATTTTACAGTTATTCGTCATCTCTTGATGATAACGCGACTGTGGTTCTAAATTGCGATACCCGTCATCAATAGCCCTAATGCAAGAATAATTAATTAAAAGTTTGACCCTATGACAAGTGACAGTGAGTGTGCCTTCTAGAAAGGAAGAGCATAGGCTTAATAGCCCGTTACCCCGCTCGACAGAAGAGACAGTCACAAGAGACACACAAAGAAAGACGACACAAACACATAAGGCGGGTTTACATGAGCCATCGAATTCATGGAATGCCAAAATCCCCATAAGGGGAAAAAGAGGTTGAGCAGAATTTCTAACCCAAATGATAGTCTGTGGCCGAATCCAAGGTATGAAACATCAAAACCTTCTTCATTGGAGAGTTTGCGAAACCCCCAAATGAACCCTGCAATTCCGGTTCTGTCTGGGAGGGAAAAACTGCTGAATGTGCTCTTCAATCTATGGATTCAATGGCTCAGGTAAACGCCCCTATAGACAAATAACAACATTTATTGACAAACACAAACATCCATGCCTTACCGGGATTCGAGCCCGAACCCAGCAGCTCCAAAGGCTAGCACCCTAACCATTTCGCCGCCGTCGGCAAGTTTGACCCCAACTCTTGAATATAACGTAGAAGAAGATACAAATAATCACACTCGTGAAATATCTAAAGGGCATGCGTTTTTAAAAAATCTACACTTGAAGCGAAACAACCGATCGGTATTGAATGCGCTTGGAAAAGAAAATCCAAGATGAAGTTATCCGATGTGAACTGACCTTCAAGGCTGATATGTGAGTTAGTGACGTGTGAGTGAGTGACGATTCCGTAGGAAAAGTCAAATAACATCCTTTTCTAAGAATTTTTTTATAAAATTTAGAGACGGTATGTTAATCTACATTTGAGACCAGTAAAAAGATTCTCGCACTTTTCTATTATCAGTAAATGAGATTGAGTGAGTGACAACAGTAAAAGACTCCCACGATATTTTTAGTACTAAAAGTACTGTAAAAACTTTATCACTCATGGATCAAAACAACTGATGGCTGACTTAGAAGCCTCAATCCTTTAAGAATAACATACCAATTTAAATTCGATTTCTTAGTCGTCTAATAAGTTTTTAATTGAACTTTAAGGCAGTGTTACAGGAGTGACTCTATAACTCAGGGACATTACATACTAATAAAATTACATAAAACTATTGATGGTAGAAAAATATCAGACACATTTTTGGAAACTACAGAAACTAATTAACCATAAATAGTTCCGCCAAAAAGGATTATATATTTAATATGGCCCTTTTTAGGACGTTAAAAGTTGTAAAAGCATGCAGGGACAGTGTGAGGGAGTGACAAATCGGGTATTTAAATGAAATTTTATGCAAGTAAATTATAATTATTTGATATTTTTTAAGTGGAACTAGTTAGGATGTGGGCCAGTTTATACGAACAAATCACAAACATGCATATATAAATTGAAAATAAAGAGAAAAGTATCCGGGACATCAATTTGTCCCTTTTACAGAGAATGACCCATACTCATATTATTAATCAAAGTTATAATAAATGACATCTATTGAATAATTTTTAATTGCGCTATCAGTATAGTAGTTTAATTAAAAATAATTAGTAAATACTAGGTGAAGGAAGTATTTTTTTTAAAAAAATTTTATTAAGAAAGCATTGCAGATATAATATAACCATGTATCTACAGTGTTAAATAACCAAGAAGTTAGTTATTTTAAACTAGGTCATTGTAACCTTTTTTTGTCTGCATTTATGTCTTGATTTTAAATCCGATTTCGATACTTTTCATTACTCAAGTATTCTTAAAAAAATATTTTTAATGATTTACGATTGTCTTTTTACCTGGCATTGCATCTTTAACTTTTGGAAAGTTCTCTGCCTTTTCTCTTAATTCTGAAATAAGCTGCAGGAATCTGTCATGGGTTTCATTGTGTTGCATCTCATAATCATCTTTAGGTTGAGATATTTTTAATACTTGGAGACACACAAAGTTTTCAGAGTTCATTTGAGTCACACAAACAGGTAGAATATCTCCAACTCGCAACTCTAGGGCAGGTGGAAAAGTTTTCATCATTTCTGACTAAAAATACAAATAAAGTGGAGAAAGACATTAAAGAGTTGTAGAAAACGGTTATTTTACAATCAGTTATCAAAAAACTTTTTTTGAAAAGGTTTTCAAAAAATTAAATTGAAACTTCATTAATCAAAACTTGTCAATCAAAAGCTTCAAATTTTTTTGTTAATAAAACTATGTGATGAAATATATAATCACCAATCAACTTGCAAAAAAATTAATACAATAAATTATTTTTTATTATTAACAAAAAAGAAATAAAAATTATTTAAAAAAAAGTAAGAAAAGTAATTTTTTTCTACCAGTTGAAATATAAAATCAAGTCATTGGCACTATAATGATAATATTTCTTAAATTTGAATAACATTATCAAATCTACAACATGATTATATCAGGGATTGGAGTAACATGTTACTTGCAACAGTTACCTTATTTAAATAACGATGAGTAACAATTTTACATTTTCTATGAAGTAACTGTAACTTATTTAATTTTAGCGGAAAATAAGTTACAAAAAATTTCGCTATTATTCCCGATATTTCTTCATATGCATTTGGTTTTAACTTTTAACAACATAGAATTTTAATTTTAAAATAACGTAATATTCTTACATTACTGTTATATGTTACTGTGACTTCAGTCGAATCACTAAAACCCATGCTCATCAATAGCTCAGAAATACTAATTCCTGAAGGTGTAGTGATTTTGGTTTGAAGTCTACCTTTGTTATCAGGAGGTGCCTATGAAATAATACAAGTAAAAAAAATAATTTAAATTAGTTTAAATATAACAGAAACAGATTCAAAGCACAAACAGGCATTACATAAACATCATTTTTAACTCATTTAGTAGTTGAGAACAACTTTGAAAATTGTATACTAAAATTTAAAACTCTAAAATAATCTGATAAAATGACAACCATCTTTAAAGATCAAGTATGTCAAATATCAGATGGGAGAGTAGACATTTTTTATGGGCAATTGTAGTTGCCTTTCAATACAGTGACCTAAAAATAGATGCAAGCTGGTAGAAGAAGCATTTTTTCTAATAATATAACATTAGAAGCCGTAACTTGTACAACTGGGGCAACTATGATTATTTCTTTCATTAAAACAACTATTCTAAGTGTCGCTTACCGTTTAGAAAGGATGCTGCACCTTAAACATTCGTAATAGAAATTAATTATTAAATTGCAAGCTTTTATTTGTCATTAAACAGGACTTTATTCAAAATTTAAGCTATACTTACAACTACGTCAACTTTGACACGAGTTTCAACTAGTTGACTGTGCAAAAATGTTAAAAGATCAGTATCCAATTTTACATTCGCTTCCTAAAAACCAAGAAATGAGAAAAACAAAGTTAAGAATAAACAACTATTTAATTAACAAACCTAATTAAAATTTTAATGACCTTATTTATTTTATAAAATATAACCTTACAGTAAAAACGAATGCGTAAAACATTACAACATCAGATTAATTCAATGCATTTGAACAGCATTTTTTCTTTATAATAATTTTTCTGCATTTAATACTAAATTTACAGACTTTTCGAAGAGATTACCTAATTTACGATATAAATTTCAAAAGTAAACAGAAAGTGACTAAATTAAAGTGTTAGATTTTTCTTTTCAAATTTAGCTATGAATTAGACACAAAAAAAACTTAAAAATAAGTACGCAAAATAAATTAGTAAGTTACAATGATGAGAACTTAACCTAAAATGGTATTATGGTATCTCATAAATGAAGGTTTTACATTCAGCAATTTGTATTTTAAAAGTAAAAAATGGTTTGAAGTAAATTAAAATTTAATAACTTACATTTTCAATATCATACAAAGCACATTCTTGACACAGGCGAGGGAAGCTTTTCATAATGATATCAAGCCGAATGTCAGACAAAGCAACAATTTCATTGTTCCCATAATCTACAAAATGCACCTAAAAGTACCAAAATTAAATGTAAACCTCTAATGCATACTGTTGCTGTTTGGCAAAACAAATAACATAATCCACTTTATTCCATTAAAGTCAAGCTCCCTCTCGACAAATTTGTATTTTTTCATCTATTACATTCCATTTTGAAGTTTTAGTTACTAATAATCCTCATGGATGACAGTAGTAAAAGTGTATTTAAAATTAAAAAGTGAGGTTATTAACTGTTGTGAAATTATGTTTTTGGCAGTATTCAAAGTATAATAATATTAGTACTAACAACAAATAAATTGTTTTGAAAAATTAATTATAGTTAAAGAAGGTTATTTGGAAATAATATTTAGTAGTTTTCTAGTCATTATTATCAAAATCGGAATTTTGTAGTTGGTTTTTGTCATATGGAAATTGTTTTAAAAATTATTATTTAAATTCTAATGCAGTTAAATTTTTTTTAGCATTTTCCCCATAATGTATTAGTATTAAAGATACATATATATATTTTCGGGATTAAAAAAAATCATGCATTAGAGGGTTAATTTTCCAAAAGAAAACTTAAAATAATAGTAACTAGTAAAGGTATTTACTTTGCACTTCCCAGGATATACAGATACAATTTCAGCACGATACCAATTCTGATCTATTGAAAATTTAGCCACACAAGCTTCGCCGACTGCAGGCGCTTTCTTCAAGCGTTCATAATCATCAGATCGAGTGTACTTGAATTGAAGAGCTTTTTTTATTGTGTCCACTTGACTAGTATCTAAAATAAAGCAATTTAAATAGTAAAAACCCAGCAACAAGCATCATATTAAGAAAATAATATATAGGTAATATTTAAAAGATATCTATGCTTAGTAGTTGAGTATTGCTTTCAGCAAACTACTATGCAACAAGTTTATGAGATTGTGCTAAGTTAAATCACCCTTTCGTTCCTTCAGTGGGTTGATACAATGAGGAAAAAGTGGGAACTAAATAATAGTCATACTGACCAACTGATAGGAACATCTGCTGCAATACACTCTATTTATTGTACTTGGTCTAATAAGAAACGGGGCACAGTAGAGCTTGGCCCTCTATGGGCTAACGCACATGTAAGTTAACCCCTCAACTATTGGATAATGCGAAAGAAAATGGGTCGTAAAAGTGCCTACTTTTATATCCCTGAAATTTATATAAAAATATATGTATGTACAAAATATACATTCATTTTTAATTATTCATTTGTCTTTAGCTTGAAATTTAAAAAACATCAAGGAAAAGCTAGCATTTAGGGCTATGCTTAAAAATATTTAAACATAATTTTTTTAAAATTTATTTGTTACATAAATATTAGTCATTTTTTCTTGTGTTATAAATATCTAAATATGAGACCCACAGGTTAGTTTGAATTAGTTTTAATCTTATTGGCACATTACTATTGAGCACTTAAGCCCAGAAATATCACGGGAGCAAAAAAATAGGTGCAACCTTATTATTTTCACAAGAGCGAAAAGGAAGGTGTTACATGCATTTAAAACAGGCAGCTAAACCAGACATTGTTAAACTTGGAAAATAACCTGTATAATCGATTCCACTCTATTTATAAAAAAAAACTATTCTCGCCTTACCTCCATGTATAACATACAAGTGAATGCTGCCATCATCGCCAATATTTGTAACAAAACCGTCAAATGCAGATTCTGCAGGCTGTACAGCAGGTTTCCATTGGAATGTTGGTTTGGCTGGTGGGGGTAGGTTATCTACAGTTGGGAGATGATTTAGCACTGAATTTGGTACAATGTTACTTGGAAATAAGTTATCACAATTTTCAACAGTTTCTTTTGATGTTTCCAATGAGTGACTAAAATTTGGAATTTCGTTGGATTCGGATTTGTTGGAAGACTTGGGGGGAGGAGAACTAGTGTTTTTTCTGAAAAAATAAAATAAATTACAGGATGAAATTTTACTGAATAAAAATTTCAATAAAAAATGTGGTGAACAATTATTTGGCAAGGAGAACTTACCGTCGAATAGGCAATGCCATGCCTTTACTAATAAGCTCTGCAGTTATACTTTTATACTCAATTTTTGTGGGTTCTAGAGCTCCTCCTCTAACCAGTTCTTCAATAAGTAAATCAGCAGGTAATGATTTCAATTCCTTGTCATAATCCCCCTTTAAAAATCAACACAAAGTTATAAATATGAAAGGCAAAATAATTTTGTTATATAATTATATTTAGAAGAAAATTCAAAATTAACTTAAATTTTTGCTCTTGTTCAGCTCTGATGTGAAAATATTTTTTTTCCTTGAACCGATTAACACTAACTCAGTATGGAGGCTTTTTGCATAGAAGTACTTTTTTTTCACTTAAGGTATACCCAGTTATAGAAATTAAATTTCAAGTTTTTCAATAATTATACAATTTTCTCACTTAAACACAATTTAGGATCTTTTTAAGCATTTCCCAGGGTCACATAAAATATGTTTAAAACAAAGAACGCAAGAGATTGGCACGATTTATAATTGCTTTTAAAATCTTACAGGTTAGCTACACCATAAAATCCAGTTTAAGATCGAACTAGAGAGGTCTATGGTGCTTTAGACCCTTTTTAATAAATACAAAATGGGTCATTTTGGTTTTAATCTGCCGATCTTTAGACCTGGCTTTTTCCTTATTTTGTCCCTCAGGTTTTCTTACAATAATTTTTTAATTTTACAATCGACAAATTTTTATTCATAATATACATTTTTAAGACAAGGACATTTTTAAGACCATGTTTCAAAATAAACCTCGAATATAATTTAAAAAAAAATATTTCTTTTGAAATAAATTAAATTAAAAATTCAAACAATGAAAACAACCATGATACATATTTGCTTAATTCCTGGCCGTTAGGAATGTTAAGGGAAATTTAGGGGGGCCTCAAACCATTTTCTAATAACATATGTTTTTTTTTTTAATTTGGTGGGACCTAGTGTATAAGTTTGTATAAGCATGACATATCCCGACTTAAACCCCTCAAAAGCTTATTTTTTACCCTCAATTAAGCTTCAGGGTGACTAATTGAAATGTAAAATTCCCTGAGATTTCCCTGATTTCCAGAATATTTTCAAAAAATTTCCCTGAGATTTCAAATTTTGTTTAAAAACTAATTTTTGAAGTAATACATATAAAAATAACTTAAACACAAAAATAGAGTAACTTTACATTAATTTTTCTATAGCAAAAAAGGAGATGTGATTTTCATCTTTTATCTCCCAACCCAAAATATATAATTAACATTTCCTACAGTGGTTCTTGATATTTTCATAAAGTAAAAATTTTAAAAATTCCGCAGTTATAACTTCACTATCGTTTTCACCAGAACTAAAAAATTTTCCAATTTTAGATATTTTTTCAACACTTTCAGTGTGTTTCTTCGAGTTGATGTGATTTTTAATGTCACTTAAACCAACAGGAGCAATTTTAATATCACAAGCACACACTGCGCAGAAAGGGAAATCGGGTCCTTTCCGAGAAATTCCGATGCATGGGAATTGTTTTGAGTAAGAGTCTAAAAAACTTGATACTGTTTAGTTTCCTGACACTTACATCTTTAAAATAATACACGAATATAAACGAAAGCGGAATTCACTGGCATTTTTATAGCATGCTTACAAACGATACCATAGAAAACGAAACAATAACAATAAACAAACTCATTCCAATCCGAGCGCGCTACCGCTAAAAATGGGTCGGTCCGGAGTGAACGGGTCCAAAAGAACGAATCCACAACGGGAACGATCATCCGGATCCTTTATATCGCGTCGAATGAAAGACCCGTTACAGACCGGGAAATCCCTCAGAGATCGCTGGTAATGGGTTGGTCCAGAGTGAACGAGGTCAAATGAACGGATCCACAAAAGGATCGATTCCGCTACGTCGAAAAAAAATCCGTTATTTTAAAAATTTGGGGGTAATAGGTAAATTTCCCTGAGATTTCCCTGATATTCTAAGGCAGGGGTTCCCAACCGGTGGTACGCGTACCACTGGTGGTACGTAGGAATGTTTCAGGTGGTACGCGTGAGTGATGTGAGCAATTAATAGCTTCTGTACACATGAGCAGTAGCAAACATATTACTCATTATTAAAAACATTAACATTATATTAAAGAGAAATCTTTAATTAACTTCTGGATCGGAAGTAAAACCTAATACTAACACCCTTTGATCTTCAGGAAAGCTCTACTATTTTTGATGCCATTTGTTGCGAGTTACTTGTGTGAAAGTTGATTTTCTGAACTCTTGTTTGAACACAAAAAAATAAAAATAGAAGCTGAATAATGAGAATTTAAGAGTGAATTTAAGTTCCACTACTCCAAATGTTGATGTTTTAATCACATATAAACAACAAAAAGTTTCCCACTAACGACTATAAAAGTATATTTTGTAGGAAGACCAATTTTTTACTTAATCATTAAATGTGAAGTTTTCTCGTGTTCTTATTCAAAAAGCCTTTTAACAAATATTATACGTTTACTAATATATTAAGGTTTGGTGGTACGCCAAAATTTCTGAAAAAGTCAAGTGGTACGCAGGCGCATAAAGGTTGGGAACCCCTGTTCTAAGGATTGCAAATTTCCCTGAGAATTCCCTGATTTCCCGGTCTTGTCGCCACCCTGAGCTTAATAACTTAACTACCTTTTCAAATATCCTTAATATCACTTAGTACTTTAATATCCCAACCGCACCTTGTCGCAACAAACGGTCGCCTATAATCGGTTTCAAACGAACTTTCTTGAAATATCCACCTACACGTTGACCTTTTAAAACCATTCTCATAATAAATTCCTTTTTATGATTGGTCAGTCTGGGAGAGTCGTGGATGTTTCGCCATCTTTGTGGGCATTCCATCCTCAGACCTTGTCGACTTCAGACGATGCTTACTTAATTTAATTAAGAAACTAACTTTTATCAAAGTTTCCCTGTCGAATTATTTCACAAGCATTTTACTAACTTTAGAATCAAGTAGTAACACATCATGGGGAGCAACCAACTGATGAAACCTATCGCATGCTGTGTGAGGCCACTTTTGGCTACCGCCTGCTGGAATGATGCCATCAAGGTGGCAACGAATCGTAAACGACTCTTCAGCTACAAAATTTTCCTGCAGCTTCCGGAAATCTTTCTTGTTCACTTCCTCGTTGTTACCGTAATCTACGTAATGGACCTGCAGAAAAATTGGTCAGTTAAAACATATTAACTAGATGTCTTAAAGTAGGAGATTTTTTTTATTTAGTAAAATAAGTATTAAATTAATTTTTGGCTTTAAAAACTGATATTAACAAAATACATTTAAATTAAAGTATTGATGATGGACCATATTTTTTAAAATTAATATTCTTGGAAAATATTCCAAGAACATTAAATTTGGTTTAGGTTAAATTGATGTAGTACAAGAGCAGTCAAGGTATATTCCGGATGGGCTTTATAATTTTGAACTGCGGATGTATCCAACATCCAAAGCAAGAGGCATAGTAGGCAGCGTCAGGACTTTGGACCACAACAGATTAACAAACACATTTATTAGTAAGGATTATTTTGTCTACCACAATATATTAATAGGATAGCTTAAAGCCGAGTATGAGAAAGCGTTCTCAGGGTCAAGAAATCTCAACACCAGAGCAAAATGTTAAATTTAGCGGCATTTTACATATAATGGTGAATTTAAACTTAAAGAACAGGGAAAATCAGTAATTTTTGTTCAAATAAATGCTCATAATTATGAAAAAAAGAACAAAAGTTACATTTTGAACATTCAGATTTAATATTATCAAACAGATTGAGAATACAAGTATTAATGACTTCATTAAAATGTATGTATGGATAGTATAAATAATTTAGATGCATAATTCTTTACAATAAAAAACATGAAAAATTATATAGTTTAATAATGAAAATTTAATATTGAACTCATACTTCATAGACATCTTCTGAAATTTTAGATAAGACAGTTCCTCTAAACCACTTTTTCTGCACTTTACTGTAGATTGCAAATGCTTTTCCAATCGTGTACTCTAACTTGTATTCTGTCTCCTCTTCATCATTTTTATAAGCAATTTGCATATCGTTCATCAACCTATTAAAAAAACATGTTTGTAGCAGATGATTACGTTTGAAATTCAGAAAGGACGCACGCATTGCATATTGTTCATCAACCTATTAAAAAAACATGTTTGTAGCAGATGATTACGTTTGAAATTCAGAAAGGACGCACGCATTGCATATCGTTCATCAACCTATTAAAAAAACATGTTTGTAGCAGATGATTACGTTTGAAATTCAGAAAGGACGCACGCACTGCATATCGTTCATCAACCTATTAAAAAAACATGTTTGTAGCAGATGATTACGTTTGAAATTCAGAAAGGTAGAGATTGTCCAAGCAACTAACAACCATTACTTTGTAACTATATGAGAACTAATTTTGCCGGTCAAGCAACATAGGAAAAATAATTTTTTATTTAATGAAACATAAATTGAAATCCCCATTTTAAAAAGTTTAGTTTGAAATATTGACGCACTAGAGCTTCACTGGGGCTATTGGAGACGAGTGTCATAATTTAGCAATATTCAGGTGACAAGCTGACCTCTAGTACCCAATGTTTATTTTAAGGCAACATTATATGCGCCAGAAGAACTTTGGAACATATCTAACGCGCACTCCCTCTACAAGGGGAATTATTTGTTGGAAGTTTTTTTATTTTAGGTGCATGGGTTGTTCAAAGGTCAGTAGTAATTTTGGTGATGCCCGAAACTGAACCTGGGACCTTTGGCATGTAAGGCGATAGCTTTAATCGATTGGGATCCCCGTCAACAACTATAAACACAAGAAATGCGATTTTCCTGAACAAAAAAAATATTAAGTTTATAAACAGTACAAATAGGAATTATTTTTCAGACAGAACCCAAAACATAAAAATAAAACCTTTTATAAATTATGTAATTTTATGAATATAAAACCTTAGTTTTTCACAAAATATACACTTACGTGTCCAACTTCTTTTTATCATTACAAAGTTGAATGTAAAATGACCCAGGTGTTTCGATGTGATTAACATATACTTCAAGGTAACTTTTCCCTTCCACTTCCGAAGGTGGCGCTATAGATGGATATTTTCTTTGTGGCGAGCTTTTTGGTTCTTCGGGAGCAACATATTCCTGAGTTTGCTGAATATGAAGTTCATATTCATCTTCTGTAAGTGTGAATGGCAACAGAGCTTGAGGCTCTATACTGTATGGAGGAGGAATGGCAGCAGATGCCATGTCGCGCAAGGATAGTATAGAATCGGAAGGCGGTTCAACCTTCTTTGGAGATTTCCTTGGAATCTTCTTCCTTGATGCTTTAGAGCTGGAAAATGAATATAAGAAAATTAATTATGTTTAGTGCTTTTTGTTACGATTAGTATGGACATACACAAGTGGGTATGCAATAAAAACTTTTACTGAAACATGCTAATTAAATAAAAAATGACCTAAAAGTAGCGTTTCTGTTAAATTTAATTAAGACTTCATTGCATTAAGTTACTAATGATTTACTTTAAAAAATTAATTAATAATGTTAATTATTTTTATAATTTTGGTTAATAGAAAATATATAATTATAATCATTTGGAGGGAGGGAATGATTGCAGGAAACGAATGTGAACTTTTTTTTTAATTATACACTTTAAACATGATGTAGCCTTTAAAAAAAATTGAATTAGCATGAAAACTTGTTTTTGTAATATACTTCTAGTCCAAAATTTTAAATGATAAAGGAAATGAACCTTAGCCTGGTACTTATCAACAAAAGATATAGTAGAATATTGATTTTTATCTATCTAACTGGGACTTAAATTAACTCTGGTTTCACAGTTGTAAACATTTGATTATAGTGTTAAGTTATCTCCAATATTGAGACTCCATGGCAAACAGAAAGTACTTAAACTTTTTTTTAAATTTCTATTATTTTTTTTTAAATACCTGAGCTGTATTTTGGGAATAGTGCTTATTTTTCCTTTTCTAGTAGATATTGCTTAAGTTTCACAATTTAAAGAAGATCCCAGAGGTTTTTTAGTATCGCTAGAGATTCCTCATTAAGAATCACTGTAGATTTCTGAGACTTTTCCTTTTGTGAACAACCGAGAAGGATTTTATTAAAGAAATTTATTATGTTGACTCCCGGAAGGTCGGTTAACAGAAAATCAGAATAAACTGGAGAAGTAAAATGGAGGTTCTACTCTATTTCCCCCCAAATAGAAACATTCAATTTAACCAAGAATCCTAAAGGAATCTACTTACTATTCACCTGTTGACTCAGCAAAACCCTCTTCAACCATTAATGCATTCAATGTTATTTCAGTGTCATCTTGCACAAAATAAAGAACAACTTCTGTTTTTGATTCACCAGGAACAGTACCTAAATTAACATATTTATAAACAACAATGATAACAAGAATCCTACAGGCTAATTCCATGTAACTGTAGGTCAAGATTTAAGAGATTAAAAGCTTTCTAAATTAAAATAAATCAAATTAAATATGTTACATTATTTAGTTATAATAAGTGTAGATCAACTATTTCACAATTTTTATTTTCATTTAATGTTGAAGTTGTAGTGCTAATCACTTCTTGCAAATGTGACTTACACTACAAACAGGATAATTTTGCATGGAATTACCCTACAATATCAATACTACGTTGTAAGAAATAATTTAAATTGTTACCTAATGACTTCAATGTCATCTGTTGTCTCGAACATTTTTCAGTTAACCATTTCTTAGCCTTAAAAAATCACAAAATTTAAACAACTTTCTTGCTGTAATTGGCTACAGACTAAAGAACCAAATTTTTAAGGGTTTGTGATAATTAGAGAGTAATTAACAGATTAAATTATTATGCAAACTGAAAAGTTCTGAGGAAGAACTTCATCATCAACTGGTAATCTGTCCATCTTCAAGTCTCCTTAGTGGTGACCAGAAACCGGTTCTTCCCTTGGGTTCATCTCTCCCAGCATGGGAGTATCAGGGTTGCCACGAGAGAAGAACCAAGCGATAAACTGGTTTCCTCACCCAAGTTTAGGCAATGACTCGCTATCTTCACCTAAGAGACCGAAGTGGACAGCTACCCTGTAGATGGAGGGGATTTTCCCCCAGACTTTTTGCAGTTTCATTTTTAAACTAAAGCAGAGCTCATTCTCTATTTTTTAATAGTGAAATTTAGGAGTTATTTTGAAGTACAACTACCACAAATTCAAAGGATACAAACACAAATATATTCATTGTTTTCTCTCAGAACAATATTTAAGGATAAAATAAAAGACTTCTTAAAAATCCAGATTATTGACCAGCGATTAGATAAGCCTTGTGGATCAAATAAAATAAAAACTGATAAAATTCGGACAAACTGTTATCACAGGGCTGCCACTGGTAAATAGCATTGAAAATAGTTGCTTTAGTAGCCTCAGATGTAAAAAATAGTAGCCAAAATAGTAGCATGGGATACAAAATAGTAATCAAAATAGTAGCCATAAGAAAGACGATTAATCATGGGAAATGCAACATTTTTAAGTTCAAAAGGGCTGCAATTTTATTTAACAAGAAAACAAGTTATAAAATTAATGCACAGTGCAGAACTTTTTCAGTTGTAAAACATGGTAGAAATTAATAGTAAGGAAAAACAAATTCGAAGGATACAGTTAGAAAATATAAGTTGTGAAGAAAGACTTTACATTTAACCTTTTTTGGAATTTTTGGTGATTTTGTATAGAAATCAATAAAATTTGATTTCCATTTTTGAACGATTTGGTTTATTTTTTCTGCTCTCTGTTCATGTTCTCGTTCCTTTTGACTCATCTGCCCCAATTGGATAGGGAGATTAAATTGCCGAAACTCGATGCGACTTTCACTTTCAGATCACCGTAGTTTCGCGACTTTCGGATCGCCGTAGTTTCGCGACTTTCGGATAGCCGTAGTTTCGCAACTTTAAAATTTCAGATCGCCGTAGTTCCTGTTAGCCATAACAAAAATGTCTACTCATCGTGCCTAACGAGATCAAAAACATCAACAAAGATTTCGGTTTGTTTACAATTTTAAGATTTGAGTTGTTCACGAAACGATGTGCGGTTGACTTACTAATTTACATATGTTTTAGTTTTGTGAAGTAATTTATCTGAACTGAACTGAAGTAATTGAAGTTGGATAGATTTAAATAGTCAACACATCGTGGACTTTGCACTCTCTCTCTTTTTGAATTATTTGATGTTCTAACATGTAGTTGATTCCTATTAAAGTTTAAGTCGGTGTCTCGTGCCTCGTGGACGACTGCGTTTGTAGCAGTCAGTCGGGTGCCTCACGACATAAAAGATGAGTAACTAATTACTTTCAATTATTGTTGTTTATTTTAACTGACCACTTCTAACCATTCTTATGCAATGTTTTGTTGATTGAAATGTTGTTTATTTATGAAATCTAAGATGAAATAAATAGTAACTGTTTTACTTTTAAAAACTTGTTTTTCTTTCCTCTGCTGGATACATGTAATTTTTAGTTGAACTTTCAAAATGTAACATTCGGTTATGGGCCGTAACATAGTTACGTTCTTTAGAGGCCCTGTGTCCAGCATGAATTAAACTTGTTTATATTGCAAATTTTGTTGCATACTTTGGTTATAATGAAACTTGAAGTTTGTTTTGAAATTTATTAGTAAATTAAAGAATCGTTTTTGAGGTGGTCAGTATATAGTTATCTTTAGTACTTTAAGATTGTGTAATCGTATGATGTTCGCTTACTGTGGTCACTGTTTGTTTACTTTTTAGTATGTATTTATTGACTTCCGACATGTCCGGCTGCCCTAATTTTTTTTTTCTGTCTTTAAATTTAAATTGTTAATATTGTAGTGCATTTTGTGTTTGCAAGTTGATATTTTTTTTTAAACGGGTTTAACGTTCTCCTTGACGGAGGGGCTGTGGTTGCTTCCTGGGTATTTGTAATTTTTTTGTGACTAAATATTAAATTTTTTTTTGGACTTTAAAATTAATCATTTTTTTTAAGATGGCTTATATAAACCCCGGAATCACTAAATTAAATGGTAACAACTATTCTCTTTGGGCAACTGATGTTAAATTTCTCCTTATCGAGCGAAACCTTTGGAATTTGGTTAGTTCCAAGGAAAAAGTTCCAGAAAAGACTGATGAGGTGGCATTTAATGCTTATAACGAAAGATGTGATAAAGCATTGTCTACTATTTACTTAAATGTCAGTGAGGATTTTAAAAGACTGATAAAGAACGAAACATGCCCAATAAAAGCCTGGAATAGTTTAAAAACATACTTTGAACCTGATGACCGGGTGAGGCATCAGTTGGTGTATCATGAATATCTAGATTTAAAACCCATTAAAAGTGAAGGTTACGCTGTTTACTTTTCAAAGATCCGAGAATTTAAAGATACGTTGGATGCTTTGAAACACCCATTGGACGATGAAAGGGTAATTTTTAATGTTTTAAAACAACTTCCTGAATCTTTTGCCACATTAACTCAATATATCATGAGTTGGTCAAAAGAGGCTTTCACGTTGGATAAGGTGGAAACAGCAGTACTGGCTGAGGATGCACGGCAACGTTTGAAGTTGCAGGATCGGGATAGTAGGGCTGTGGCCTACAACACAGAGTCGAGGGGGCGTCGATCATTTAAGTGCTATCAATGTGGTCAAGAAGGACATTTTTCGAAAGATTGTCACCGTCGCTCAGCCACTCCTAGTTCCCAATTTAGAGGTCGCAACCAGTCACGTGGCCGTGGTCTAAGAAGGGCGTCGCCTTGGAAAAGGCGTAATTTTTATAGATCTCCTTCGCCTAGAGGGCGATTTGAAAGGAGAGGCCCCAGCCCGTCCGGCAAGGACAGAAACGATAATTGTTTTTATATTACAGCATGTGTCAGTGAGGCTGATGACGATGATGCATTTATTTTAGATACCGCATCGTCACATCATTTTTGTAAAACAAAGTCGTATTTTTCAACTTTTGAACCAATAGCAAATGAAAAGGTCTCTGTTGCTGTTGCTGACACTACTTTTGCTGTAGAAGGAAAAGGGCATGTTAAACTTAAATTTCCAAATAAGACTGTAACTTTATTGAACTGTTATTACTCACCAAAATTACGAAGAAATTTAATCGCAGGTAACCTTATAGATAAGGCCGGATTAAGCTTTATAGGCAGAAACGGCGAAATAAAAGTAAAAAGTTCTTGTGAAACTTGGTTCACTGCCACTTTAAAGAATGGTATTTACTACACATATCCTGAAGTTGTTATAGATAAGGATATTAGTGTAAATAACGTAAAAACCTTGTCGAAAAGGTGCGTTAAATTTCACACAGCTGTAACTGAAAAAGGTGACCCTAAAATTTGGCATAAAAGATTTGCACATTTAAGTGCAAGTGTATTGAAAGACACAAGTAAAAATGATTCTGTAAAGGGACTGCCGGATATGTCGGGGGTAAGTGATTTTTCTGATTGTGAACCCTGCCGACTAGCAAAGTCAAAACGAACAAGTTTTAAACCTTTAAATAAAACCAGGTCAAAAAGACCATTAGAATTAATTTATTTAGATCTTTGTGGTCCGATAGATCCTGAAGGAAGGGACGGCCAAAGATATTTTCTCACAATCATAGATGATTTTTCCCGCAAAGTAAATGTTTTTCCTCTCGTTCATAAGTCGGATGTTTTTCAAGTTTTTAAACGTTTTCAAACTCGTGCCGAACGTTATCTTGATTTAAAAATCTTAGCTGTCAGAAGCGATAACGGTGGCGAGTTTTACAACAATGAATTTAAAGAGTATTTTTTTGATTTGGGAATTAAATTTGAATTAACAAATTTCTATACTCCTGAGCAGAATGGCATCGTTGAAAGATTTCATTATACGGTAATGAACGGGGTTAAAGCCATGTTGACAGATTCAGGCGTAAGCCGAACCTTTTGGCCTGATGCAACCCTTACTTTTGCATACGTTTGGAATAGAACGTGCCATTCTGGTCGGGACAAAACCCCTATCGAGTTATTTGGAGGTAACAAACCATCAGTCAAACACCTGAAACCATTTGGCGTAACAGCTTACGTTGGAATCCCAAAACAGCGTAGAAAGAAGCTCGATAACAGAGCCAAGAAAGGTTTCATGGTAGGTTATGCACTGAGCACAAGAGGTTACCGTATTTACTTACCTGACGAAGATAGGATCGTAGAAACCATAAATGTAAATTTTAATGAAAAGTTAAATTTTTATGACAATACCCCAATCCGTGAAATTTCAAATGATCATTGCAGTGGAGCAGTACTGGGCTCCAATGAACAAAATTTTTATGTAAGCAATTTTTATGAACCTGATACTCGTTATTCTGATTTTCAGCCAGGTCCTTCTACAAGTTTCGGGACTGGTCGTGAGGACATAGATTCATCTCATTCGTCTACTCACGATAATCGAGTATCTATCGCTTCGTCTCACTCCGATGAAGAGGACAGCGATTCTGAGGACAACACGTTAGCCGAAGCCACCTGGAGACGGGAAGCCATCACGAGACCAGATAAGTCTAGAACTGATATTTATTATTTTGATAATGAAACAAATACGAGACTTAGGTCACGGAATGAGGTAGAAAATTTCTGTAAACAAAATAGACTTAAATTTTACCCAACTTTATTTGATTTCAGTGGAAAGAATAAATATTCTGGTCCCGTTGATGACATTAATCTCGGTGGTGGTACCGCTAATTTTACATCCTGACTAGATGTAGTCGTACCAAAAACGTATAAACAAGCTATATCTTCACCTCAGAGATCGGAGTGGGAGGAGGCGATGAGAGACGAGATTAAAATCATGCACGAACGAAAAGTTTGGGACTTAACAGATAGTAAAAATAATTCATCAAATATTTTAGGTTCTAGATGGGTTTTTACAGTTAAAAGAAATGAGAAAAATGAAATTGTAAGATATAAGGCTCGGCTAGTCGCGCAGGGATATAAGCAAATTAAAGGAGAGACGTACGATGAAACGTACAGTCCTGTTGTAAATTTTAGTGTTATTAGGTTCTTTTTCACACTTTTAGTTTCTTACCTTGGATTTAATCATTATCAATTTGATGTAAAATGCGCGTACCTGTATGCCCCAATAAATGAAGAAATTTTTATGTTCCAACCTCAAGGTTTTTGTAAAGATAAAAATTTAATTTGTAAACTTAACCGAGCCATATATGGCCTTCATCAGTCTGGTCGTGTCTGGTATTTTGAGATCGACCGAGTGTTAATAGATATTGGTTTTGTGAAATTTTTAAATTGTAATTGTGCTTATATATATAAGAATGAAATTGTTTTATTATTGTATGTAGATGATTTTGTCTTGTTTGGTGCAGATCCCAGTAGAATTAACTTTGTAGTAAAACTTTTAAGTAAACATTTTGATTTAAAAGCACTCGGCACAACTAGAAAACTTTTAGGTGTTGAATTTGAAACAAAAGATAATAGTATTTTAATTCACCAATCTTCATACATAACTGAAGTTTATGACAGATTTAATGATTATCATATTCCTATAAGATCCCTACCAATAACTAAAAATTGCATATATTCTAAAGAACAATCACCAGAGTCAATAGTTGAGAAAAATGAAATGAAATCTTTACCTTATAGAAGTCTTTTAGGATGTTTATCATTTATAGCGAATCGCACCAGACCCGACATTAGCTACGCAGTAAATATTTTTAGCCAATTTCAAAGTAATCCGGGGCTTGTACATTGGCACGGTCTTCTTAATTTATTGGGATATGTTTATAATACTCAAAGCTTAAAACTGAAACTATTTTGTAATGAACCCCAAATAATTTCTTATTCAGACGCAGATTTCGCTTCTAACCGTGATGACAGAATCTCGATGGGTGGTCAAATTGTGTGTTTAAGTAAATCCCCCATCTCATGGAGAACTTTCAAACAAAAGTGTATCTGTCTGTCAACTATGGAAAGCGAATTTGTCTCTATGACTGAAACATCTAAAGAACTAATCTGGTTTGACAATATTTTAAATGAATGCATATCAAAACAACTTATCAATAGTGATTTATTAAAACCAATTATGTTTGTAGATAATCAAGCTGCAATAAACTTTGTAAAATCTCCAATTGAAAATGCGAAATCTAAACATATAGATGTAAAATTACTTTTTATTAGAGATTTAGTATTTAAGGATATGTTTCAAGTCTTGTATGTAAGAAGTAAAGAGAACCTAGCTGATATATTTACAAAGCCTATGACGCGTCTAGAATTAAAATATTTCATTGATAAACTTTTTGAGATTAAATAAATTTTATTGTTTATTTTTACCAAGTCAAAATTCTAAAGTTATTTTGAGGATATGATAAATATTAAGATATAGGATCTGATACTGCACTTTGTTTCAGGGTTCCTTCGTGAAGCTGAAATCTTTTTCTTGTGTGATAAAGTATCGGACTTTTTGTGAACTCATCTTCTGAAACGTCGAACGGACCTGCCACGGATTTTGGACTTTGAAACCACGGACTTTGAATTACGGACAACTTTGGAACCACGGATTTTCGACTGGACAATGGACATAGGAATATTCTATGAATACTGGAAGCACGGATTAAGTTCTTTTTATTTCTTCTAATAAACTTTGTTGAATATTTAAGGAATTTTTGAAGTTTATTTTATTTGGAATTCCTAGTACTTTTGTAGATGTACCAGGAAGATAACTGTTTAGATTTAAGGTTTAGTACTTTCTAGGTAATTTCATGGCTTTGCTTATGATACAAGATTTTCAAGATAATGGTATAAATGCATCTTGTAAATAGTAAGAATGGGAAGCGCTAGGGTAATTTTTGAATGTATTTTTAATTAGTAGTGTGATCTTGAATCGATGTGTCATATTAAGCATGCTGTGAGAAATTTGAAGCCTTGTTAAGTATTTTGTTACTTCTCATTTGTATATTATCATCTTTTGAGCATGCATGCTCCTCAACCTGTTCAATTTGTTCTAGTTTTTCGACTTGGATTGTTAGATTGTTAAACTGTGATATTTTTAGAATTCAAATATAGTTGTAAATTGCTCAATTAGTTGGTTGTGGTCAGTTTAATTTTTAAGTTTTTCTGAACTGAAAATTGTTCATTTAGGATCTCGTTGAAACAGAATTTTTAGTCGCAGATGAGTAGAGGAGGGGCATTGTTAGCCATAACAAAAATGTCTACTCATCGTGCCTAACGAGATCAAAAACATCAACAAAGATTTCGGTTTGTTTACAATTTTAAGATTTGAGTTGTTCACGAAACGATGTGCGGTTGACTTACTAATTTACATATGTTTTAGTTTTGTGAAGTAATTTATCTGAACTGAACTGAAGTAATTGAAGTTGGATAGATTTAAATAGTCAACACATCGTGGACTTTGCACTCTCTCTCTTTTTGAATTATTTGATGTTCTAACATGTAGTTGATTCCTATTAAAGTTTAAGTCGGTGTCTCGTGCCTCGTGGACGACTGCGTTTGTAGCAGTCAGTCGGGTGCCTCACGACATAAAAGATGAGTAACTAATTACTTTCAATTATTGTTGTTTATTTTAACTGACCACTTCTAACCATTCTTATGCAATGTTTTGTTGATTGAAATGTTGTTTATTTATGAAATCTAAGATGAAATAAATAGTAACTGTTTTACTTTTAAAAACTTGTTTTTCTTTCCTCTGCTGGATACATGTAATTTTTAGTTGAACTTTCAAAATGTAACAGTTCCGCGTCTTTCGGATCGCCGGAGTTTCGCGACATTTGGATCGCAGGAGTTTCGCGACATTCGGATCCCCGGAGTTCTGCGTCTTTCGGATCGCCGTAGTTTCGCGACTTCCGGATCTCCGAGTTCTGCGACTTTCGGATCCCCGAGTTCGGCAACTTTCTGATCCCTTCGTAGTTTCGTAACTTCTGCGCGCACATGCCCATACAAGCTTATGCATGCGGCGCCGGCGGGCCTAAAAGTACTGAACCTGGAATAATTTTGTTTCACTCCCGCTTTTTGACACGATTTTTTTTTCAAAAATAGTCTCCCATAGTTGAAAATAGTAGAAGCATACGCTGAAATAGTCGCTTTTAATCCAAATTTTCCGAAAATAGTCGCCATAGTCGCCTCCCCTTGAAAATAGTCGCTTTAGTCTCCTAAATAGTAGCCAGTGGCAGCCCTGTTATCAAATAATTTGCCAACATCAACAATTAAAATAAATAATTTAACTTTAAGACAGGCAAAATCTTATTTAAAAAAATAGAATTATATAAATTTGTAGAAAACTGTCCAATTATAAATAGATAATTTTTTAGGAGATAAGACTTCAATTTAGGATTTTTAATATAAATTTCAGGAGTTATAAGGGTCCTCGACAAAAAAATATATATATAATTCAGGAGTTTTTCGGGAGGAGAATGAACATTGTAATGGAAATTTATGATTAAAAAAAAGATAAACACCAATGAACTCTATTGTTTTGTTGTATTAAAAACTATTCTAACACATATGTACAATAGAGAAGTGACAAATGAACAATGGCCTAGCATATTCTCAAAACCGACTATGAAAAAACATTTTAAAAAACTTACCTCTTTACTCCATCCTCGAGCTTGGTTGTAAGTAACATGGGCCAATTTGCATGGTATAGCTTGAATATTAAGTTTAAAAAACTTGTCAAAAAGTTTTCTTAAGCGTTGGTGGTGAAGTACTTCAGTATTTCCAAAGTCCACATATTGTACTTTCACTTGGGCTCCCCCGGGTAGATCAATTACTCGGGCTCGATACCATTGCTTATCAATACTATATTGAGCAGCACACATCATACCTAAAATATTTTACTAAAATAAATCAAATGAAAAATAAAAATGCAGCAGGTTTAAAACAATTGATATTCAAAGAGTTTGTTACATTTTTCATTGAAATCCTCCATCTGTGAACCACTTTCACAGCTCAAGCTACAAATGTTGCATTCAAGTGCGGAATGTAACATTAAAATTAATAGAAAATGTTAGGTATATTTCAAATTTCCTATAACTCTCAGAACTCCAAGATAAATGTAAAAGTTAAAAAAAAAAAATTATTAAAAAGTGACTTTACAGGGTGTGTAATCTAAGTATATTACAAAAATAAGCACCTTTAAGCATTTATTAAGCATTAATTAAAAAATATGACAGATAATTGGACAAATCAATCAGCATTTCCACAACATATATTAAAAACTACTAACATTTTAAATTATTAGCTAAATAAAAACTTGCATTTATCACAAAATAATCTTCACTACAGGACTAAAGGTTGTATTTAATTGGTTTTATTCATTTTTAGGTCTTGACCGTTGAACATTTTGGTTGATACCAATTGTTAACAGATTGTTCAAAAATCAAATCTTTCCATAGGACAATTACTTATTCGTTCCATAGGCGACATGAGCCATTATATTTCATACAAAATCAATGAAAAATACGATTTAATCTAAACTTTTCTCTTTTCATAAATATATTTTTTAGGATTTACTTCTATGTTCAGGGGAGTTTTTTTTTTTGTAAAAAATTATGTTTAAATCTTATTTCACAAGTTAGTAATAGTTAGATTATGAGTGCCTATGAGATTTTATCTTAAAAGTATCAAACAAACTAAATCTTTCATAAGTATTAACGTAAGTAGCATATCAGGACATCATAATGTAGTATTTTTGCAGCTGTGCACCCTGTTTTATTATTTTCTAAACAACATATTCTTACCCAAATTAAATAAAATAGCGTCCCTCAGTCAGCTAAGAAAGAGTTTATAAGGGGAGCAAAAGAAAACCCACACACATCTATTTATAAGCTTGGTTACATCATCAAACTAAACGACCAATAGATTAAACCTAGAATGGCTGAAGTAATAATTGGGCGGGATTACATTATAAAAATGATGCAATATAAAATGAGATATTACATCATCAGAGGCTAATGCAACTTAAATATATTTCAATGCCGTCAAGTTATTTAATTAGCAATTAAGAGCACTAATAAACAGAAACAATCTATACATACCAATACGAGGAACATATATACCATGCAACATTGAATTCAGATCTTTAGAATAAATTTCGGTCATTTCATTTATCAAACCACCTAAATAAGAAGCTGTAGACATCTAAAAAAAGGCAATGTACAAATATAAGGATCTAAAGTAATACATAATCTATCTAATTAAAACTGACTTACTGGAAAAATAAAAGTTTGAATCTATATTTTACCTGTTGAACATAAATGGTGGAAGGGTCGTCCACATGACTAACAATTACACAAATATTGGAATTTAAGCACAAAGATTCTGGTGGCATACAGTTTGGTTCAGTTTTTATCTTTTTTTCTGTAAAAGAAATGCAGGATTTTATATAAAAGTTGGTGCTTATTTTATTATTCTAGACAGACAAATAAACATAAATACGAAAATATGTTAATTTAAAAAAAAAAAAATCAATTTGATGATTTCAGTTCATTTAATTATACTCCTTCCAATCACAATGCAGGCTTCAAAATACTTACTTTTCCCAGCCCCTCATGTGGTTATAAAAGAAAAAGCATACATGAACCTTGTTCTAAATCTACCTTGTTTGAGGCTCTACTGTGAGGTGAATTGCAATTGCGTTCAAATTTTTTAATTTTTCATGCTATTCATCTCATGTGTCTTCAAAAATTGTTTTTTGTAGAATTCTGAACAAATGCAACAAGCATGAAGAAAAAAGAAAACAGCAATGTTCACATCGTTTCTTGGAAATCCACAAGAGGAGAAAGAGTTTTTGAAGCTTGCCTTGTGATTGGAAAGAATATAGTAGCTCACTAAATAGTACAGACTCCCCTTGATGTCCATTCAATACCCCAATTATAACGAAAGTCGATTGCAACATAATTGAACTCTGGCACCTTCCAACACATTTTTTTCAGATAAATTAAGTTAGGTTTGAATTATCGTCGCACTAGATCTACACGAGGGCTATTGGCGAGTCGGCACCTGAATAGGCACCCAACGCAATCGTTAAGGGCAACATCGTATGCAGCCCTAGGACTTTGAAGGATATTTAATGTGCACACCACATCCTTACACGGGGAATTATTCGTTGGACATTTTTGGCTGCATGGGCCGTTTATAGGTCGACAGTAATTTTGCTGATGCCAGGACCCAAACCTTGGATCTTTCGCATGCTAGGCGAATGCCTAACCAACTGGGCTCCCCAACCCCCTTAGATAAATTAAGTGTTAAATTATAAACTAAATATTTAAATAAATAATAGGCATACAATCAGTTACTAAGTGAACATATGTATTATAAAATCTAGTAAACAATGTTGTTAAAATTTGATTTAAAAAAAAGTAAAATTAAACTTAATTGCTAATAAGGTATTGAATCATATATAATATTTTTTTAAAATCGATCAACCAAGAACCATTACACTTTAACTGAAGTTTTACCTTTAATACAAAATAAAACATTTCTGAAACACATAAAAAGGAACCTCTACTTACTGGATTTTTTAATACCGTTTTCAAAAACAGCATGCTCGAGAAATACCAATGCATCCCTAACAGAGACTGGCACATCATTGGAGATATCATCAGCAACCTGACTTAAATCTACATTGAGAATGTTATTCCTCTCCTCAACAACCTATATGTTAAAAAATAAATGAGATAAATAAAAAAAAATTTACAAAATTAAAACCAAATCCTTATTTCAAAACAGTTCAAATTACGCAACAATTAAAATTTGATGCATAAAAAATAAGTTCAATATTAATTAGTTTAAAAAAGAAATTCATTAACTTTACCTGCATAACACAAGGTTTGTTGCTCACAAAACTGCTAAAACTTTTTATAGCATCAGCACTCCATTCGTCCTAGAATAATAGCAAATAAAATATATTGGTTGTAACAAATATAAATAAAAGTGGTTTAGAAAGAGCAAAACTATATCATATTGTAGTGGACTTTTTTACATTAATTAAAGTATTTATGTCAAAAGGTGGATTGGAGAAGATACCACTTTTCCTGCCCTAAACAGTCATTTCAACTACCAAAACCAAATTGAGGAAAAATACTTCAAGTTAATGGAAATACAAATACCTCAGAAAGTTAACAGCAGGGATTGTAAATTTAATTTTAAAAAGTAACTTGTACAGTTACTAAATAGGAAAAGTAACTTTTACAGATACTAAATATGAAAACTGGTTACAGTTACTTTCAGAAATTTCAAAATATAAGAAAAATTTTATGTTAGGGATCCTACTGTTTTTCAAACAGAACCAATACCAAAGAAATAAGGATAATCGGAAAAAGTTAAGAATGAAAGTTTAAAGTTGTTAAAAGTTAAATTTTATATAATTCAATTTAAGTAGAATGCTGAACTGTGCTGAAAATATCCATGAAGATCGGTGAGTGAAGTAACGAAATTTTCCCTCACTTTGTTACTGCTTTGTTACTCTGTTAAAATAATCCAAGTTACTTTTTGAAAAATGTAAAGGTAAAAGTAACTGTTACAAGTCAGGCATTACTCCAATCCCTGGTAATAATGGCTGTACTGATATTCAACTTTACTTTCATACACAATCTTGTTCCCAACCCCCCTGCTGTCCAAGTTCTAATGAATCTTTCTAGCTCATAAACATCCGATATCCTATTCCTCTAATTGATAAAAGGGTGCCATTGCATACCTTTGGTGGTATATGACTCCACTGCCCTAACGTTTTTTTTTATTTCGAAAATAAGTACACCAACATATGATACATTTAAAAAATATCTTCAACTTTGAGCATGATACACAAGAGGAATCATGAAGTAAACTACACAGATTATTGATGCAAATAGCGTATTGGTAAAAATTTACATGTTTCAGTGAGAATCAAATAGCTCACCTAACTAACAGTTGAGGACGTGAAGTGGTGAAACATGATACCCGGAACCAACATGCCATAGTTCTCCCCCCAATTTGAAAAAGCCTGATAGCAACATATTAATATTTTGTTTCTCCCACACACTATAAGGGTGGAGAAAAAAAACCCTTAAGTGGAAACATGATAACCAAATAAGGGTGCTCCTTTTTTGGTTATCATGTTTCACTTCGCATTATCAAAAGTTAGTTTGGGATGTGTGTCATTCTGATGAAGATGAGAGATTTGATTCTCACTGAAATATGTAAATTTGTATGAATAAACTACTGATGAAAATAATCTTTGCTGTTTACTTCATGAATCCTCTCACAACACATTATGGCAACAGATGCCAAACTAACTATTGTATCTAAAAATAATTGTAGATCCCCCCTCCAAAAACAAAACAGTATAATTAAACTAAAAGTAAAAAGAAATTCAGCTTTTTTTCTTATCCAAGAGGTTCAAATGTCTTCAAACATGCAAAACAGTAGATGTGATAGTATTGTTGAAAAAACACGAATTTAAAAGTTTTGATAACTTGACATTTTTAAAATATGTGGATACCACTTACATTTAATTAAGTACCCTTAAAAAAGTCAATTTTAATTCTTTAATAATTTAAAGTAAAACATCAATTTTAAAAAAAAGTCCAGCCATGTCTAAAACAATTCATATAAAATAATGTGTTTTGTAAATTATTTACCCCATTAGCAGGTAGAATACCTTCTAGGCAACAATTCTTTGCCATTCCAGGAAATTTCAAGAAACGATGATGAATAGTTTTCATGCTAGAGAAGAAAAAAGAATGTTATGCAATCGGCATTTTATTTAAGTTTTTACAAGAAAAGTATTAATAATAACACAAATTCTTACTTTGCAAGAGAAGTCAGTTCTGTGTTTCCATAATCAATGTAAAACACTTCAACTACTTCATCTTTATCTTTCTTTAGCATTCTTTCGTTTCCGACGCCATTGCAATCTTCAGGTCTTTTAATTGACTTTACCCGGCCACGATACCATCTATTGTCTGCACTGTATCTCACTAGGTACAAATCTCCTATTTCATAAAAATTAATTTAGAAAAAGTCAGAATGGTATAATATACAGAAAAATGAAAAAGGAACACCCACTAAATCGCTTGTTCTATTTTCCTTTGAACTTTTACTTGTATAATATACTCAGTTTTCTAGTTTTTAAACAAATACTTAAAGCAGATATACTTTAATGCTTATGCATATTAATGAACCAAAATTTAAATAAGGTCTATGCCAATTCGTTCCACATATCTTAATGCTAATAATGCATTTCAAAATTACTTGCAAAACATAATTCTAAATATAGTAAACTCCCGATTATCTGCGGAATTGGGTGGTGTGGCTTCTGCAGATAATCCACAAAAATGAAGAAAATGTCTATAAACAAAATTTCTTCTAGGTTTTATTAAAGTAAATTACAGTAATCGTATAAATCATGTACAAAATTACTTACTTCAAAATGTCTATTAATGTTGTTTCTCCTATGCCATACTGCAAGCAAATTTGATTTTTAGAGGATCTGTAGTTCACCTTTTAATGAGTTGTAGTTCGTCTTGAATTGTCAAGACATTTTTTTTTAGTTTCTCACGCATTTCGCTAGTATCAAAATCACAAAGCAATGCAATTAAAATCGAGAGCAATTTATTTTACAAGTGACACTTTTTGACAAAAACCTGTTCGTGATGTGCACCTGCCTGAACACCAGGTTTCCTACAGTCATTCTTATTTTAATGCATTAATTTTTCTTGTTAAATGTATTCGTTGTTCTTTGAATGTGTTCGTCGTTCTAGGAAGGAATTCGTTGTTTTTGAACTGAAAAATGAGGGGGGGGGGGATAGTGGCCCGCGGATAATCGGAAGTTTACCGTACATAATTGTTTGAAAAATATAAAGTGCATCAGATTTTTTTTCAGACGTGAAGAGGTTAAATATGTTAAAAAGAGTCATAATAGTGCTAGTTTAACGTACCCTTTTCAGCTTCAAGGACTCTGTGCTTTTTTGACTCGGGACCTTTGCAAAATCTGTCAATATTTTCACCCATGATGGTTAACTCTCTTATATTATTGTATCGTTGAATGTAGAAATTTGATGGATCCTTGATGAAGGTCACTATCACTTTCTCTGGTTGCACTATAAACAATATTGATATAATAACATCTTAAATAAAATGCGGGTAACATAATTTTAGCCAATTAAATTTTTAAACAATTACAGATATCTTAAATATATATTTTCTATAATGAATTATTGATTAACAAAATTAAGGTTTTAAAAAAAGAAATATATTGGCTTCACAATTTTGAATTTCTCACCGGAAAATGTGTACCTAGTTCATTCATTAACTATGCCATATACACAAGCATCGTTTGGACAAATATGAAAAGTTTAGAAACGACTTTGTATTCAATCAAGAATAAAATATATTGATAAACATAAATGCATTATTTGCTAAAATGAAAAAAAAACTAAGTTATATATTGTTAACCTAAAAGTATCGGTGGGGGAAAATGTAAGGATTTCTTTCTTTCTCAAAAATGGGGAATTCGTAACCAAAATCGCAAAAAAATACGGTACATTAGATTAATATATAGTTCAAATAAACACCAAAAGCCCAAAAAAAACCTGAAAAATAAATATTTTTGATTTGCTGCAGTTAACCTGACCACGGTTGTATTGTGTAGTATAAGCAGATTATATTTTGGCATTTTCATTTTGTTAATTATTGCATAATTAAGAACAAAATCTAAACCCTATATTGTAACATAAAACAGTACATTTACTTGTTATTAACTTACTTTGATTAAAGTCCTTCAATTTTAGAGATTCTTTTAAGCCAGAATGTGCTGAATTTGAGGGACCAGTAGATAAACTATCCTCCGAAAATACCGAGAAAGTTTCCGAGCAAGATTCTGTATCCACTGAGGCTAAAAATAAAACAGATAACATTTGCATGCAATAATATAACTGGTTTTTCATGTGTATAACTTTTCATTTGAAAAATGAATACTTTTTTTATTCCATTAATTACAAAAATATGTTAAAGCAAGTATATTTTATTTGGAAACCAATTTTAATATGATAAATTAAACAAACAATTTAAGTTTTATTTAATGAGACTAGAGAGAATAAAAATGGAACAAATGCTATGTTATTAAGGTAACTTAATTTTTTTTTTTAAATATTCATAATTTAATACATTAAAACCAATTATATTTTTATAACATCCAAATTGTAAATACTTTTTCTACACAATATAATTCTCAAATAATAACATAGTAAAATAAAAATAAAGTAAAATGTAGCTTTACATGGAATTTTGCAATTGAAGCTTTCAGGAATTTCTGTACAAAAATCTTCAGGAAGATCATTGTCCGGGAGCAAAGCATATCTACCAAAGTAAATATTCACATTTTATTATTCAGATTTTTTTAAAATCTAGTCATATTATACGATTACAACAAAGATATGCATATAAACATATGCTTGATCAATAAATAACAAATACAAAGGTCAACTGAAGATACTAAATCCTAGTTTTTATGCAGAAAAAAATATGCAGTGAAGAGAAAAGAAAATCTATAATGTGAAAGGTACAATTTTACATCAAAAGCATCCATACTTAGCCTTCCCATCAAAATGAATTTCTCCAAAGTCTTTTATTAACTTTTCAAGATTAGAGTCCAAATTTATGCTGCAAAATAAAATAACAGGTTGAGAAAAATAGAGAACATTGAAACGTCCATAAGTAATAACATCCATAAAATATGATTTTGGCATACTTAAGACTAAATTTCTTATCAGCTTGTCCAGGAAGAGGCACAAGATAGCAAGGAAAATGCTTGTTATCTTCCATTTTCTTCAAAATGGCAGGGGCACTTATTGCTAGACAAGGATTTTCAATGACGGACTCCACATCTTTAAAGGGGAAAAAATACATGCAATAATTTTTATAAAAAGAAAAGATTGGATAATTTCAAGTAAACTATAGTAATACATAAAAACAAACCTTTCTTAACTGATGCTAGCTCTCTTTCAAAATTGGTAACTTTCAGACGCTGGAAAAAATATGTTAATCATATTTAATACTACACAGGTAAGACTTACTTGCACATCACACAAGCAAAAATTCCTCCAACCCAACCCTCAATTCAACATTATCTTCAATGCCAAAAATGTGGATGTAATCTGCTGTCTACTATGGAAGTTGAGGTTGAAGAAAGTATCTTCATTGCCTATACACTACTCGGTTGATCCAATCCAGTATTTCAACTATGATTAGATGCATAGATTACAGGGTGTCTACTTGATTTGCCAAATCTAATTTCTTGACCTTTTTAGAACATTTCCTGACCTTTTTCAGACACTTTTACAACCGTTTAAATGATTAATCTGTCTTTAAAGAAAAAATTACAAAGACAAGCCATAAAATAATACTTGATGCAATACAGAGCAAATTCAAGTCTCTATTGCATCATACACTTATTAGGGGAAAGAAATCTAACACTTTTCAAAGACTTTCCCAGAAAAATTAAACAACAGAAAATACTAACAATATAAAATCTGGGAAAAATTCGTCTGTTTAGGCAATTTTTTGATTTCATGACTTTTTCTTGACGGGTAGACACAATGGATTACTGCTTTCATCTCAGTGAAGAGATTCAACATGATTTTAAAGCTGTGTAGAATCAGCCAACTTTGATGAACAAAGATAAATTTACTTCAAACACAAGGATAAAATTCTATTTATAACTGCCCGAAAACAGAATATGCAAGGAAGCATTCTTCCATAGCTGGCAACCCTAGGTCCAATTTAGAGAAGTCACAATTGAAATAAAAGATAGAGTTGTGTTGATGGTTGAGTTGAAATGAGCGTCCATGTGATATAACCTTTAAGATAAAGCAACAAAAGCATAGAAAGGTGGGTTACCATATCTTCTAAGGGCTTGACATGTTGTTGGGAGAGAGAGGTCAGCTCTGATATGAGTTCAGCTTCTCTGTAGGAAAAACAGAAATTTACTATTATATTTTAAATATAAATCTATAAAATTATGTATTTTGTAACAAATCCTAAGTAATTGTTCCCATAACACTTCAAAACTACTTTAAAATGTAGAATGGATTACAAAAATTAAATATTATCTTTTAAATTAAATTACAATATGAAAATCATTGAAATAGAGTTTTGTATTTATAAACAAAAACTAACCTTAGCTGCAAAGCTGCATGCAATGTATGAAAATGTTCATGCACAGATTTTATTGTATCAGTCATGTCTACTTTTTCACCTGGTATTTTTTCACAGAGAAGCTATAAACAAAACAAAGTTATTTATATAAAAAGAATAACTTGGGGGTGAATAACTTAATATGGCACCATATTTAAATTGGCAGAAAACAATGGTAAATAAAATTAAAATAAGGTGGCGTGCACAAAATTACACGGGGGGAGGGGGAGGTAGGAAAGTAAGGGGTCTCCTAAAATCTATTAAAATCTTAAGAAAATGAGTTAAAATCAAGAAGAATGCTTCTTGACTTTAGCAAAATATACACAATACTCATTATATATAAAATATAATGAATTCTTATTGCAGCTCTCCGAACTAATGAACTGAGGTAACCGTAGAACTTTAACCCTCGCAGGAAATGAGGCACAAAAATAAACCACATGACGGAGAACTAAAAAGTATCACATAGATGATTTTACTGAAAATTCCACTAATATGCTAGTTACAATCGCCATTTTTGAGACAGTGAAAGAGTCCCCATTAATTGAATTAGAATAGTCTAGTGATAAATTTGAGTAATTTCTATTTCAATATTTTATTGTTCAATTTATTACCGATCTACCCGATCTCGACTACGACCCATGCAATCTTATAAACTAATCTTCCATAACAATGATAAACCAAATTGGGGTTGTTGGTAATCTAATAATACAAAATTATGTCATCAGTGTGAGTTACCGAGAAAAAGTTATTGAGAGTGTGGCCATAACTAATTGGATTAGATTTGATTGGAATAGATTTCAGATTTTCAAGTAAATTCTAAACAACTACTCTACTAAAAACATTTTCTAAAATATTCTAGCAGAATTACAGATATTTCTAAAATAAATTTTCGAAGAAATCGAGTAATTATTTAGCATCCTATAACATATCAAACTATTTAAAACATGTTTTATCCACTCCTTGTAAATGCATTACAAAAAATTAAAATAGGAAAAATATGTTTCAATATATCACAATAAAATAACGAATATGAAACTTACATGATCAGTATATTTCAACTGCTTCTGCATATTAGTGATGTCAACTAACACAGCTTTCAGATCTTCACTACAGGATTTGTTCTAAAACCAATGCAAAAATACCTCATGTAGGCTAAAGAATTATATTATGAAATTTCCCAATATATAAAAAAAAATTTCTTGTAATATTATTGTTAAAATATGCCAAAATAAAAACATACCTTATCAACAAGGGTTTTAACTTGATGTCCAACATGATCACCCATAAGCATGCAGTAACTACAGGTAAGTTCGCTGTCTACTTCGCAAAAGAATTCGATTGCTCTGTTTTCATGAACAGGACAGCCTTGTTGAACCAAGGAGTTATACCTAGTACAAAATAATAGAAATTTATGTTTATTTATTGTAACAAGCATAGAAAAACTGTAATTTAATAGTTCATATTTTTTTATTTTGGTACATTATAGTAGTTTTTACTTACAGTTCGGCAAAAATTTTCTTGCTCTCGTGCCTTTTCTTTGATCTATCTTTATGATTCTAAATTAAAAACACAAGCAAATAATTAAAATACATCAGTTACAATTTTTTTTTTACAAAAATGTGTACAATAATTAAAGAGCTCAATGGAAGAAAGTGCTAAGTGATATTTATAGAAATTTGTGCCATCCCCCAAACATGTTATTCCCTTCTTACTAGATAAAGATAATAAGATTAACACTTTTCATAAACTCTACGTTAAGTATATTTTTTTTTATCGTTTGTAAGTGCTGTTTTCAACAAATCTAAGTTCAAACGAAACACTTAACAGCTCATTTTGTTTTGACTTTTTTGTCACATATCAATCATTTCTACCACTAAGCTCTTCAATTATATTAATAATTAAACAGATAAAATAAAAAATGGTATTAAAAGAAATAACAAAACAAGAACAAATTTAATTAACAATTCACATTAAACCATCAGGCAAAAAAACACAATACTTACTTCTTTGAAACAAAGACTGCAAAAATTTAATTGGCACTCATCACACCGCCATAAAGCTTGCTCTTGATTGCACTTCCCACACACTATGCCAGAACCTATGTGATAATAGGAGTTTTAAAAATGAAAATGTGGTACTATATTTCACATAATAAGATGAAGGAATTGGGAATTAATAAAGCAGCCTTCGGTCGTATGAGTAAAACAATGGAATTTATTTTTAAGAAACACAAAAAGATTAACATTAATATTAGAAAATTATTGCCTAGTAGGTTGCTGAAAATGTAAAAAGTATCAATAAGCAATTAGTTTAGTTTGAATTATGGTAGCACTAGAGCTACACGAGGGCTATTGGCAACAGGCGTCGTATTTTAGAACCACAGTCAAGTGACGAGCCGACACCTGAGTAGGCACCCAACGCAACCGTAAAGGGCGCCATCGTAGGCAGCGTTAGGACTTTGAAGGTTAATGATATTTAACGTGCACTCAATCCACATGGGGTATTATTCGTCGGACATTTTTAGCTGCATTATCTGTTTATAGGTCGGCAGTTATTTTGGCGATACCCGGTCCTGAACCCGGGACCTTCCGCATGCTAGGCGTATACTAACTAACTGGGATCCCCAGTCCCCTCCAATAAGCAATTAAAAATGAAAGCTACATTAAACATAAAGAGTAAAACATAAAATACCAAAAATGGAACTGATGTATGAATATCAGTTCTATTTGTATAGCTTTTTTTAAAGCAGCTGTTGATGATAGGAGAAAAGGATGTTAAGTGAACTGAATGTCTTTTTAATCTAGAAGCAAACGTTACCCCAACTTTAAAAGTGTTTTCCAAAATGATAAAATAAAAGTTTAACTTTTTAAAATAATTAGATATTGATAATATTATATATATAATATATAATTCTGTTTGGAAGTTAAAAAAGAAACAATTTTAGCATTTACTTTTGATGAAAAACAATGTGTAAATTAAACTGCTAAAAGATTAATTGTTTACCTGGACTTTTCATAGAATCAGAATAGAGATTTCTTTTGGAATCAACCATTTTTACTTTCAAACTAAAAAAAAGCATTAACAAATCTTATTTAATATATTAGACAAAGTATTATGACAAATGAACAAAATAAGGCCCTAGAAAAAATTATAAGGTCAATGAAATAACCAGTAAAACTTTGATTTATGCAAATTTGTCGGCAGGGAAAGCAATTCAAATGTAAAGTATTCAAATGATTTATTATCATGATACACTATAATATAAAATTTAATTTAAATTAATCAGACTTATTGGCCATATTATATATGAATCGTTTCTGCTGACAGGAAAAAGTATAAGGTTGGCAAGGTTTTTTTGTCGGATATGCAAATTTTATGTGGTCCAAGAAAGCAGGAAATAAAAAAGGCAACATAACATTGCCTTTAAGATTACTTTAATCTTCATCTGCACTATTATGATCGATGGCGGGAACAAATTAATGGTCCGACCTAAAACTCGGGTAAATCCGTGGAATGAGTGGTGCAGCTATTTACATTTTATAGGTCTATGGGTAGGTCTAAAACAGTAGTCAATAATGTCTTAAAAGAGCCTCCAAAGTATGGTGAATGCAAGCACAGTTTGGGTGGTACATTCTCGGCTAACATCACGAAATCAGATAGAAACTTTTTTTGGCACCCGCCCATTGGGAAACGGTCGATTTGTGGCGCCTTGAAAGTGCACTTGGTGTTACTGTGAGGTTGCATTCACCATACTTTAAAGGCTCTTTTAAGAAAGTATTAACTATCGTTTAAGACCTACCGATAGACCTGGAAATAGCTGCAACACTCATTCCACACGATTTTATTCCACAGATTTACTCGTGTTTTACGTTGGATTGGAATATTGTTTCGGCCTCGCAATTGATCACAATAGCACAGAAGATTAAAGTAACCCTAAATGCATTGTTATGTTGCCTTTTTTTATTTCCTGCTTTCTTGGACCACAGAAAATTTGCATATCCGACAAACGACCTTATACTTTTTCCCATCCGTAGAAACGATTCATGTATAATATGGTCAATAAGATAGATTAATCTAAATTAGATTTTAATTATAGTGTTTTATAATAATAAATTGCTCTCCCATCAGACAAATTTGCATAAATACAAGTTTCATTGGTTATTTCATCAACCTTATACTATTTTTCAGGGCCTAACAATAAAATATTATATAAACTAAATATTATTCAAAATAAAATATATTATAAGAAAATTGTTTCATTTCCTCAATTAAAAGTTAATTGCAAAAAAATTTCTGTAGTTTTATCCAATTTTCATTGTTTTTAAACACATAGATACACTTTCTTAACATATAATTAAAGAATAAAGCAAATAATTTAACACGATCAAAATTATATTTTTAAATGTTTACCTTGGAAGAGAATTTTTCATATTAGCACTTATGATCCCTAAGGCATGAACATCTGGTAAGAATATCTCGTTGATATCTCCCTCAGATAAATTAACAGGTTCCTACAAAATAAAATAATTAAAATAACATGTACAATATCACATTTTTCTACATTGCCTGATTCCTCAAAGAAATTTTTGTGCAACAAGCATAGAATTACATATTTTTTTATTAAAAATATCTTAGTTCATATAAATTACTTGTTATTTTAGGATTTTCTCTTGGTAAATTATGAGTACCTTGCCTTGATCTGCAAGATTATATTCAGCATTAAGCACTTTACGATTACCGAGGCATATGTAGTTAATTGAAAACTACTCCTCTAGTCTTTGAACAGAAAAACTTGATTATAAATAAAAATACATGTATTTCTGCAAGCCGTAATTTTCACGAAAATCAAGATATTGGCGAATTTTAGCCATGAAAATTTTGTAAAGTTAGTATAAACAGAACCATTTGTTGAAAAATGGTAATTCTGCAGAAAAAGCTTTGCACGTCTATAAACTACTGATGAAACCTCCGACTGAAGTTTATTTTTTGAGCTGATACATTAAAATGTTTTAAGATTATGAGGTAAATCTATAAGAGATGTTGCAAGTAAAGTTAGGGGACCAATGAACTTTTGAGGTTTTTACAATGACTTGGACCAATAAAATCAGTTTCTAGAAGATTGTGTGGGCCTGTTCTTCAATACTGAAGTCTTAAGAAATGGTTTAAAAAGACTCAAGATATTTTATACAGGAACTCGTTTTCGGAAAAAAGAATAATTTCTGAACAAGCAGCACAATAGGTTACTCTAATGTCTTATTTGAGTTCTACCAACTACCTGCATTGTCAATTAGTCTACAATCAACAAGGGACAACTTAAAAATCAAACTCCTCTGAGAACACAACAAACTGGAACACAAGGAAATACTCCAGCTGCAGAAACTTCGGAACTGAATCCCAAACATCTTTTCTCTTGCCCAGCCATCTTAGCAAAATTGCAGCAAATCGTCAACTCATCCTACGAATACCTTTGTGGGGACCACTGTCTGCAGATTGCTGAAGCAGTCTATGAGACCTTGGTCCCATATAATCGCTTTATCCACGGAGACAACATCATCAACACATGGTAATAGCATACTTCTTTTATTCAATATGAAAAGTCAAAGCTTAAACCGAAGCTAATAATAAATCATATTAAAAAGAATTGTAAGATTAACTGTGATAAAACTAAAATCGGAACTGAATCCTAAACATCTTTTCTCTTGTCCAGCCATCCTGGTAAAATTTGCAGCAAATCACCAACTCTTCCTACGAAAACCTTTGTGGGGACCACTGTTTGCAGATTGCTGAAGCAGTCTATGAGACCTTGGTCCCAAATAATCTTTATCCACAGAGACATTATCATCAACACATGGTAATAGCATACTTCTTTTATTCAATATGAAAAGTCAAAGCTAATAATAAATCATATTAAAAAGAATTGTAAGATTAACTGTGATAAAACTAGAATCAGAAAATAATAATACTTACCTTACAAACAGGACACTCAAACTTTCTTTGATTTTTGTCAGCTAATTGCAAACAGTTTTCGCAGACTGAATGGCCACACGTCAATATTCGAGGAAATTTCGCCAAATTGTGAGACCTTGGAATATCTGAAAAATAATTTTACATCTTAAATATATTTCAGTTTATCCAATTTATAGAACTATACTGTGCATAAATTTTTTTGTAAAAATCTGATAATGTTATCATCCCAGTAGCAGAACTTTCTGAATGTGGCTGCAGCATGAAATTTTTAGGGAAAAATTTGGCTGTAAGAAATAAGGATCCCCCCCCTCCTCCCCCCCAGCGTGATTCGATATTATCGATAGCTTTAATCCTACAAAACTTCAGGGGTCGATATTAAGTTTTTATGCCAGGTGGACGAAGTCTTGTGGCTTAGGTGCACAAATATAAATATTATGTGCATACATATAAAATAAAAAACAAGTTAAACATGACAAATTAATATTCATAAAAAATTAATTGACTAAATGCAAGGTTTTCGAGCTTATAAAAAGTCATGAATTTTTTGCATAGGGTAAATTTTGTCATTAAAAGTCATGAATTTGAACAAAAAGCTACCAAAAGTCATGAAATTCAATGTATTTGAATCGCTGGAGTTCCGCAATTTTCAGACCCTCGGAGTTCCGTGACCTTCGGACGGCCGGAGTTCCGCGACCTTCGGACGGACGGAGTTCCGCGACTTTCGGACGGCCGGAGTTCCGCGACATTCGGACCGACGGAGTTCCGCAACCTTCGTTCCATGACCTTCGGTCCTCCGGAGTTTCGCGACTTTCGGATTGCCGAAAGTTCGGCAATTTGGCCGCACCCCCCCGATCGGGCCGCAGCATTGCTGTTGTGCTGCGCAGTTTCTGCTGCCGGGGTTATCATAAAATTACTATAATAGAAGCAATCACCTTCAATAATACATTTGTAGATGAGGAGCCAATGTTAAAATTTACTGAACATTTTACCTGTTTATAAATACAATTTTAACAAGAAAAGGTCACCAAAGCGCGTCGGAAATAGACCTTTTTGCTGCCATTTCAATAATATCATTCATTATCCTATTTTTACGGATAACTTTCGGAAATGAGGCAACTCGTCGCCTTGCTTATTTTAAGCCTCCTATACTGCCAACCACAAAATAATGAAATTTTTTAAATATTGCATATTTTGAGAAATAAATCCAACTTTATAAGTACGTATTTATTTTTTGTGTAGTTCTTTATTCATGCATTTAAAAGCAGAAATACATATATAGCCTTTCAGTTAAACCGAATTTCGGATAACTGGGACTCTACTGTATTGTTAATCTGTTTAGTTCACCGGATATCATGGTGTTTTTTTTTAACTTATCGTATAACAAAATACAATTCATCATTAAAAATGAGAAATTAGGCCATTATCTACTTTAAATTAACATAATCTCATATTTGTGTCTAAACTTTTGCAACATACAAATTTTTATTTTGTGAAAAAAATTATTGGTATAGCATATCAAACAATAATGTTTCAATTAGCATTTCAAACAATTTGGAATTTCTTTAATATGTTTAGGGACTTAGTAATTTTACTATCACAATTCTAAATTTTACAGCTAAAAAACGTTATTGTCTAAACTTTTGCACCGCTGTGTACATTTGGGAGGACAAAAAATTCATGCACTTTTCCAGGAAAATTTAATGACTATAAATTTACTAGCAACATAAAATATAAATATATAAAGCACGTACAAGTCAATTTTTTTTAATAAACTAAAAATAGTCTAAAATCAGAAACCCTGGTAGAGACCGAAAGAAAAAAAGTTCAAATTTAAACAAAATGTATTTTAACATTCAAGCTGTTCTTGTGATCACCACTCACGTACACTGTCAGCCAGACAGTTGATAAGAAAAAATAATCTTGTTATCAGACTTGGCCTGAACTGAAACTACTAAAGTAACAAGATACTCTTCCGATCAAGTCGAGCCAGTGAACTGTTAATTATCCTGATATAATACGATGTCATCGGCAGGTTTCGTGAGAATTACTAGGCAGCAAAACAAGTGAATCAGGAAGCATCATTGGACTCTTCTTCTAATGGGATGTTGCAGTGGCTGGCCGAGATTTGAACACATCTTAGTGTAATCTAATCTTAATTAATCTTTCCATTTTGATTAAAATTTTTGTTTTCATTATTAGAATTGATTATTTGAATGTGTTGTTTTTAAAAATTTAATTTTAGTTACACCGAATTACGGTCGCATTTTCGCAAAGGGCAATACATTTTTCCCCACATTTTTGTGCGACTTGTCGCAGTTTGTGAAAAATGCTACTACAGATTGATCAGTGCTAACATAATTTACTTGCAAGCAAAGCAAGTAAGATGGATTTTTAAAAATAAACTACCAGTCCCATACCAATACAATATGACCAGTACAAGGTCAAATCGTAGCCGTCGCTGGACCAGTGTTTTTCCTAGCTTGGCGACATCTAAAATCCTGTTTTAGCTTGTGATTTTTGGGTAACCCTAAAACAGATCTCAATCTGCTCCTGTATGGGTGCAGAGAGTAGTTCAACATTCCTTTCTTTTGATTAGTATAGATGGTTGCCAGAAAGATATTTATTGCTCTTAAAATAACTCGCCAAATTTTGTAATTTGCCACCAGCCATTGACTAGGATTTTACTCCAGTATTATTCATGGATAGAATGAGAACAAAATCTGCAAAATTATCCTGTGTTGTACCTGCAAATATTTAGACAGCAAGTTGACCTATATTACAGTTGCATGGGGAAAACTACTTTGAAAGGAATTAGGTTAGGTTTGAATTATCGCCGCACTACAGATACACAAGGGCTATTGGCGACGTCGTCGTATTTTATAATCTTAGTCAAGTAACGAGCCAACACCTGAATCGGCACCCAACGCAAACGTGAAGGGCGACATCGTACACAGTGTCAGGTCTTTGATGGATATTTAACGTGCACTCCCTTACACTAGGTATTATTTGTCGGACATTTTTTGGCTGCATCTGCCGATTATAGGTCTGTAGTTATTTTGGCGAGGCCAGGACGCAAACCTGGGACCTTTCTCCTGCTAGGCGAGTGCCTAACCGACTGGGCTCCCCAGCCCTTTGAAAAGGAGTTACTTTGGCTCAAGTAGTGATTTGAAACTTTGTTTTAAAACAATCTTTTCACTTGCAATGAATGAAATTAATTTTAAGTTTAAAAAAAAAACTAATAATATCTTAAATTGTGAAGGATATAGTTCAGAATAGTTTAATAATTATCTATTTGTTGCGGTCAAATATCAATGTAATGTAGATTTTCAGACCTATAGTCTTAGCTTTTATTAAAAAAAAATTAATGTAGGAAACATAACTACACACAAGTTCATGACTCCTTCTTCGTTGACACTACAGCCTGCTAAAGGCCAAGGCCATCTCTCCAAGTCTCCTCTATCCGACTGTTCCCTACAATGGACCTCCTGGATTAACTCCTAACACCTTGAGGTCTCCACATCCAACCATCTAGTTGGGGGTGTACCTCTATTTTCCTTCCATCTTTGAGAAAGTTACCTTTTTATTGGGGAAGCTGCCTTCATATCGAAACACATGGCCCAGCCACCTAATGCAGGTTGCCTTTACTACCTTTAGAATGTCAGGTTCACCATACTTTTTGCGTATTTTGTGGTTGTAGGCGATTCTCCAAACACTGTCTTGTTTAACTTGTCAAAAAACTTTCTTAGGATTTTTCTTTCAAAAATAGATAAAAGGTCTTTTTCTGCCCTGTTCAAAGTCCGGCATTCACTGCCATGCACACACCGGGCCACATGTCTTATCTGGGTTTTATATAGGTTTACTTTTGTTTTAGTGCTAATGTATTTTTATTCCAGTTGCTTTGAGTCCATAAAAACATCTATTAGCCATTGTTAGTCTGCTTTTTATTTCGAGCTTTGGATCACCTTTACTGTACGGTAACTATTGGCGCGATTTTTCAGATTTGGGGATAAATAGTTTTTGTGGCAACCTGTGTGACCTCGACTTTGTAACGATGAATTATTCCAGCAACCCTATCTGACCGTTATTTTGCTCATTTCGGTTGGGTTTCTGTTATGGAAAGTACCCAGAATACAGACTTTTGGTGCGATTTTGGAAAGTTCGCCAATGGTTACCGTACAGTAAATTTCTACCCTTGAGATTGATTTCTTGCTTGAGATTATTGTGCCAAGGTATTTGAACTGCTTAACATTTTCAAATGCGTCTCTATATATCTTTAGCAAATTCATGACCAATATTTTAAATTCTCAGCAAAATCAAATGTAAAATATTAAGCAAATAAGTTATTTTAACTAAATTAAACAAGTAATGTAGTGCAATAAAAGACAGCTTACGAAATTCAAACTTTTGTAAAACAAAAACTGAACATTAAGGTGAAATAATATTTTACTGTTCGTAAGTTTTCAAAACATGGGAATTGATAAATAATGCGAAATAAAATGTTACTTAAAAAACACTTGCGAATTTTACCTTTTGCAGAATATGAGGACTTGCATTCCGGACATTGGAAAGGTTTCAGTGAATGAAGCATGTTTAAATTGCGAATAATCATTAGCAGAAGTTGGAACTCAATAAATGTGTATTAATTTTATTTAAATGTCATATTTCCTAACACCAAAAGTAGTGACAAGAATGAATCTTTGACCATATATAAAAATATATCATAGGAAATTATAGAAATGGCGAAACTTGTGATAATTTTACGAATTTTATCAGAAACCAACCGGTTTGTAATTCTTTCTTAGAATATAAACAAAAGATTTTTGGTTAGTTGGTTGGTACATGTATAAACAGAATTTGATTCAGGCGGGGCCCAAGACAAAAGCGGGAATCGAGCCTTTACCCGGTGCAGTGCGCATAGTGTTAGCCAATAGTCAGCGATCTTAATTGCTAGGCCACCTGGACTCCCGAACAAAAGATTTTTCATTTCTCGAGGAAAAAAGCATGGTTGTGCGGTTGCAGCTATGACCATGAGCGATTTGGTATGGATTTTGGTTTGGTTGAAAATATATTTAGGTTAGGTTTGAATTATCGTCGCACTAGAGCTACACGAGGGCTATTGGCGACGGGCATCGTGTTTTAGAACCACAGTCAGGTGACGAGCCAACACCTGAATAGGCACCCAACGCAATCGTTAATGGCGACATCGTACGCAGCGTTAGGACTTTGAAGGGTATTTAACGGGGTATTATTCGTCGGAAATTTTTGGCTGCATGGGCCGTTTATAGGTCAGCAGTTATTTTTGGCGATGCCCGGACCTGAACCTTTGACCTTTCGCATGCTAGGCGAGGGCCTAACCGACTGGACTCCCTAGCCCCCCCAGATGGGGGTCGAAAATCCGAAATAAAGTTAGGTTTGCATTATCGTCGCACTAGAGATACACGAGGGCTGTTGGCGATGGTCGTCGTATTTTAGAACCACAGTCAAGTGACAAGCCGACACCTGAATAGGAACCCAACGCAACCGTTAAGGATGACATCGTACGCAGCGTTGGGACTTTGAGGGATATTTAACGTGCACTCCCTTCACGGGGTATTATTCGTCGGAAATTTTTGGCTGCATGGGCCGTTTATAGGTCAGCAGTTATTTTTGGCGATGCCCGAACCTGGGACCTTCCGCATGCTAAGCGAGTGCTTAACCGACTGGGCTCCCCAGCCCCCTTGAAAATATATGAAAAGAATAGCACAAGAGAGATACAAGATTATTGGCAGGTTTCAGGTAATGTATATCCTTCCAGCTTTCATTCTTGGTCTTATTTCGGTGCTACAATGGACAATTACAGCATTTTCCAAACATATTTTATTTCGATTAAGCATAGGGAGAAACTCCTTAATCTCGCATATTTCCGCTTTTTAAGAGCAACTTATTTTTTAATTAATTTTTAAAGTTTTTGGCGCGAAAACAGCGATGTCGTCATGTGACGTCATCTGTTACGAAATGGCTACCGCTCGCTACTGTCGTATCGGTAATCGCAATAGTGGTGCTTAGTGTTATTGTTGAGTCCGAAAAATCGCTCTGTTTGATGTTTATTTCTTAATTATGGGTTATAAGCACTGTATTGTGCAAGCGTACGAATACAACTGCAAAAAAACCAGATAAATACTTCATTACCCAAAAATAAATATGCTAGAAACAAGTGGTGCAAAGCCATTAAAACAAGTTTATTGCTAGTACGAAAAGCAAACTTTCTTATTTAAAAATGAGTTTTTCTGAATACAAAACACTTAAATAAGAAATAAAAATATACGTTATTTTGAAAACTTAAATCGCTAAAAAATCTCTATAATTGGCATAATATTGCAGAAATAATGAAAAATAACAGCCCTTCAGTTGCATTTTTGGATGGTATCTTATCATAACTTTCATTGCTGCACACAAGAACTGTTGAAAAATACAAATGAATTTCATGCCTGGCAATTGAAATATTAATACATCTTTAAAAATATGCATAGACCTGTGACCATGTGTGTGAATATGAGTTTTTTCATGTGGTAATGCTTAGGCAAAAAATAAAAACCAAAAATTTAGCTGTTAACTTAAATACTCACTGAAAGTTGGAGTGCTAGGCATCAAAAGAAAGGTCTTAGCCTCCATAAACAGAAAATACCAAAAGTTTTGGCCCTATATGTCCCTAAAGAGTTTAGGGTCCAAATGTGTCTTTTAACATTGCATGCAACAACAGATGACAGTTTTCACAAAGATAGAGGCCTGCATTTAAAAATATGCAACTACTTGTGCCAAGTTGGGTATGAAAAGTTAGGTCTAGAATAGGTGGAGGTGTACAACAAAAAAAACAGGACTTTAAAACAATAAATAGTGTCAGAAGGCTTAATATGAGTTTTTTCATGTGGTATTGCTTAGGCGAAGAATAAAAACCAAAATTTTAGCTGTTAACTTAAATACTCACTGAAAGTTGGAGTGCTAGGCATCAAAAGAAAGGTCTTAGCCTCCATAAACAGAAAATACCAAAAGTTTTGGCCCTATATGTCCCTAAAGCGTTTAGGGTCCAAATGTGTCTTTTAACATTGCATGCAACAACAGATGACAGTTTTCACAAAGATAGAGGCCTGCATTTAAAAATATGCAACTACCTGTGCCAAGTTGGGTATGAAAAGTTAGGTCTAGAATAGGTGGAGGTGTACAACAAAAAAAACAGGACTTTAAAACAATAAATAGTGTCAGAGGGCTTAATATGAGTTTTTTCATGTGGTATTGCTTAGGCGAAGAATAAAAACCAAAATTTTAGCTGGTAGCTAAAATACTCACTGAAAGTGGGAGTGTCATACATCAAAAGAAAGGTCTTGGCTTCCATAAACAGAAAATACCAAGAGTTTTTGCAAAAAATATCCCTAAAGAGTTAAGGGTCCAAATGTGTCTTTTAACATTGCACGCACCGACAGATGACACTTTTCACAAAGATAGAGGCCTGCATTTAAAAATATGCAACTACCTGTGCCAAGTTGGGTATGAAAAGTTAGGTCTAGAATAGGTGGAGGTGTACAACAAAAAAAAACAGGACTTTAAAACAATAAATAGTGTCAGAGGGCTGAATATGAGTTTTTTCATGTGGTATTGCTTAGGCGAAGAATAAAAACCAAAATTTTAGCTGGTAGCTAAAATACTCACTGAAAGTGGGAGTGTCATACATCAAAAGAAAGGTCTTGGCTTCCATAAACAGAAAATACCAAAAGTTTTTGCAAAAAATATCCCTAAAGAGTTTAGGGTCCAAATGTGTCTTTTACCATTGCATGCACCGACAGATGACACTTTTCACAAAGATAGCGGCCTGTATTTAAAAATATGCAACTACCTGTGCCAAGTTGGGTATGAAAAGTTAGGTCTAGAATAGGTGGAGGTGAACAACAACAAAACAGGGCTTTAAAACAATAAATAGTGTGAGAGGGCTTAATATGAGTTTTTTCATGTGGTATTGCTTAGGCGAAGAATAAAAACCAACATTTTAGCTGGTAGCTAAAATACTCATTGAAAGTGGGAATCTTATACATCAAAAGAAATTTTTTAGCGTCTAGAAACTGAATACAGGCAAAATAGTAGTAAATTAGAGCAGTACAGTTTTAATCTTCAATATAGCATTCAATGCTCTCAGCAAAGGGTATACCAAATTATGACACAATCATATTCGAAACATATACAAGTTTACTTGTATAAATGTACTAACTACAATCATTTCATTTGGCGAGACAGTAATGTGTATTTTTAATCAAATTTAAACATAGTTTTTCTGTCAGTTAATGTGCCAAAACTGTATTTTTTTATAGTAAATATATTTTTATTAACAAATTCAGTAATTTAAATTAAGAAAGAGCATTTTTTAACTAAACTAGTTTGCTTTTTCTACTCTTTACTTTCCCATTTTGGTTTAAAATTATAAGATATTGAAAAACAGAAGAAAACAACATTCGAAATTCAAAACCTTCGAAACGAAAAGGTAAACAAACGTTCACGAATTCGGAAGATTCCTCGGCTCATAACAGATGACGTCACGGCCAATGGCGTACCGCTTTGTGCATTTATTCTTTTATTAAATTACAGAAATATTTTTTTGAAATTTTAAGTTGATATTCGAAACCAGGAGCATTTTTTCTATCGGAACCAATAGTTTTTATAACACTTTGAAAAATATGCAAATTGTCCATTGGTGCAGTATCCCCATATGCATTAATTTACCAATCGAGGCTAATAAAAAATTCCTTTCATTCAGCATTTTTGTTGTAACTGAAAACCTGAAACATATGCCCATTGGTGACGAGTTAAGTAATTTTTAACAGCGTCAAATGATGAAAAAGACATCTATGAGTTTAAGTAATGTCTGCTTTTATTTTTGTCCAACAATATCCTTTTATCATAATGTTTATGGAATAATTAAAACAGACAAGGACGTAACCGGCGATAGTATTCTCTCGGCATATAATCCACCTAAACACTGGCGCTGAAAAGTTGCTCCAATTTAATTTTGTTACTTTTCAGTTCTTTAAAGATATAAAAACAAATGAACCCGTCACCGATGAAAAATAAGGCTTTAAAAAAAAAAAGGCTTTAGAATCAGTGATCAAAGTCTCAAAGCATAGACTGTTAGCAATATATTCCCATAAGTCCCATTACGAAGCAAAAAGATACAGAAATCATTATGTAAGAATTATTTCAAAAACAAAATTAAAAATCGTTTATCAAAAACAAATCAAAAGTTCAGAAAGGTTAGTCCAATAGTTATTAGAGACTGATAAAAAAAATAGTAAGCTATCAAGATTCTTCTTGAATTCTTTAAAAATACATGACATAATCTGGTAAAGCATTCCATTCATTTATAAGAACTCGATTACACAAATAATTGCTTCTTTCCTGGAAATTCGTTTCTTGAAGCAAAGAACAGCCACTGCAGGAAATATATCGTCGGCCAAATGACAAACCCACAAATGTGGAGATTTTTGGAAGGAGCTGTTTTTGAAAACGGTGCGTTTATCAATATAAAGCTTTCCATCCCTGTGTTTTTGCACATTCATGGTTTTGTCATTTGACCGACGATGTGTAATGAATGACAATTTCTAACACATAAATATGATATGTAGAAAAGACTAATAATTTAAATTATTGATCAGTAAATTATATACTTTATTGACAGCACGATTATAGAAATATACAAAGCATTTAAAATTTAAAACATGGTAAACCAGAAAAAAAGGAATGTTTAAAATTCATGGACAAGGATTCAAATGGATCATTCCCATGATATGTCTTCCTGTGATAAATGCCTTTTAAAGTCCTTCAGGGAACGAAGCATGGTACGGCGAGCTAATTGTGAATTGTTGTTGGTTTGTAGGTTGATGGTTGGGGCAGTAGGCTTATGAGAACTTTCTACAGGAGCAGTGGGCTTGTGTTTTGAGTGTTTCGGTCCTTGGTTAAGAGAGCTGCATTGCTTGTTACTTGTAGAGGTACAGGAATTTTGGGGCTGTAACAAGAAATTGAGAAAAAATATGAAATCGGAAAGTTTAATGATTGCACTAAAATAAAATCGAATTTTTCTTTTTTTTAAAAAATGACAATGGCTTTGTTCAATATAAATTTATAATACAAATTAGTAATATATTAATTATCTTTTGGGCTGATTGCACATTTAGAAAATTCGTGCATTTTCAGCCACCCTTATACAAACAATTTTTTAATTTTAACTCAGTCAAGTAAAAATAAGGGTAACACTATGTGATATATCACGGTTCTCCATGAGTGTGACATCATTCAAAGAAATCACAATACAACCAGCGACGCGTTTACCAATAGGCGCTAGAGGCGGCCGCCTGTGGCCCCAAGATTGCGAGGGCCCCCAAATTTCAAAATTAATAACAAATACCTAGACTTACAACTGTTTGCATGCAAACATAATAATACCTAAAAAACACCTCGAGTATATCTTTTAAGGTATTTGACCATATTATATTAAAAAAATTAGTAATTATTTTAACCAAAATAGTTTAAATTGCGTTTTAAATATTTGGAACTGAAGTGAACTTTTCAAAAATAAGGTGAAACGCTTGTTAGCTATTTTCTAAATAAAAAAAATAGTAGTTCTGACTTTTATTGAGATTAATGTAACATACTGTCCAATAGAACAAAGTGTGAAGAATCGAATGATATTTGTTTAATTTTTATTGTCAACTTTTTTAAATTTTTCCAAATCCAGTTTAAAGATCTTAGTTAATTATTTAACCTTTGTTTTTTACAATTTTTTTTTTTAAATATAAACATTTTATTTTTTCTATTTTATTTAAGAGTGGCCAGATAAAGCTGCTTTGGTTGTTTTTAAAAAAGGTAGTTAGTATTTAAAATGATAAAATTGCTGTATTAGTTATATTTTAACTCAAATTATAATTGGAGAGAACATAAAAATTAAAAGGGGGCGATATGGTAGTCAACCTAACGAAAGGGGCGATGGTCCAGAAAAGGTTGGGAACCACTGGCCAAGAACATGGTTCTTTTTTTTAGCCCCGATTGCGTCACCAGCCTTACATGCTTTAAAAAAGGGAAGGGAAGAATCTTAATTTACAAACTGGTTCATCCTTCATCATGTTTTTTCCATCATCATTTGTACAAGTATTAAGAATTTTTAAATTCCAACTTGTGCTGAGGAGGAGGGGGGGAAGAGGGGAGGCCCCAAATTCGGAAGCTTGGTTAGGTTGGAATTATCGTTGCACTAGAGCTACACGAGGGCTATTGGCGACTGGCGTCGTATTTTAGAACAACAGTCATCCAAATTCGGAAGCCGCCTATGGCCTCAACATCCATAAACGCGTCACTGAATACAACATTTGTGATTTTGTTACTACAGATTATGCCTCATGGCCTTGTTAAACTCTGTCTACATGTAGATATAAATTATTTAATGTTTCCACATAAAGCATTGAATTTTAAAATTGTAGTTTTATTTGAGCCCATAATGCATAAATTGAACCTTTATTTGTTGAAGACAGATTTAATACAGTTGTTACAGTGTTTTATAAACTGAAATTGAACAAAAGGCACTGGGCATTGAGCTCTTTCCTTTTATAATAGAGTTACCAAATAAGTGAAAAAGTTAATCAGTAAGTGTTGTCTATATCAATACAATATCAGCATTTATAGATGGACAATCAAATGAATCAACTTAACTGAGCTATTGACATATTGGTCATCAATTTTTGTGAATAGGTTTTAAAATCAAAAGAAGTTTTAAATATAAGTCAGATAGCTATTTTTAGATAGATGTATTGAGCTGATAGAAATCAGTAAGCTTAAGCTTAAAAGAAAAGTAATTGGATAACATTTCTTAAACCCAAAACTGAACTACCTACTTTCCTTAATTATTAACTTTACTGAAAAAAAAAATATTAATGAAAACACTTAATATCATTAGTAAAACATATTTTGCAAGAAAAATTAATTTTTAAAAAATGTCTAAAAGTAAAGGTTACAAGACAACCTATTTTTTTTTAATCAAGCAAGTTTTAGATTTTATTTTAAAAGCATATTATAAATCATCTTTGAAAATTAGATAGTTTAATATATTAATATTAAAAAAAAACTAAAATATTAATATAAGCTCCTAGGAATTTTCAACATCAAACTATATATTAACAGAAAGAAATTTATATATAACCACCTTTACATTAGTTTTGCAAGAATTTTCATTCTTCTGTGACATCCCAGGCTTAGTCTTTTCATATTTACTGGTTGGAGGATTATCAAACATCTCAGCCAATTTCTTTTGTTTCCTTTGTAACAAAATTTCAATAATGTAAATCATTGTAAAAGTTGAAATGGTAAAGATGCACAAATTGGTAATGGGTTACAGATTGGTTAAAACAATTCAAAATTCTTTTGCAAACTTTTTTTAAAGCCAACATAAACACAGTATTTTGTTAAAAAGAAAGTATTATAATTAGCTAAAATGAATTTAATTTTTTATGCATAAAATTTATAATATAATTAAAATCTTGATAAATCAAAACTACAATATAAGCATAAGGATCTTGTAAGTTAATGGTGCTAGCTGCTAGCAATTCCAAAAATTCTAATCATTATATCTAGATGTACTGTACTAAATTTAATTTTCAATAAAACTAGTGGTGATGGATTGGTTATTTGCTTTGAATGTCTATTATTTGGTGCCAAACAGGTTGCCATATTAACGGTCTACAATAAATAAACTATCTAAACATATCTTACCAAACTTAATTATATAATACCCAATATTTTTTAATTAAGCTATACAACAATGGAATCATCTTAAAGTAATTGCTCAACTACTAGCACACTTTCCTGAAACGATTCTCAGTTAGAAAACAATGTTGCACAATTTAAAAAATAATATTAATTTTTTAAGGGTAGTAAAATAATATGAGGGTTTTTACATAATTACACAAAACTCAACAATGAAAATAAATAAATGATGAGTCTAGTTGCAAAACTCACATTCTCCAAAGTGTAACTGAGATATAGGGTCCAGTGTTGGCTTATCCTTTGATTACTTTTGGTAATGCTAAATTCAATAGGACAAAATTGCTAATAAGAGTTTCAGCCTCTATATCCTAGTTATCCTTTGAAGAATGCAAGCTGTGCCACTATACCCTTTATATGTGAAGGGTACAAGGGAAAACCCCCTTCATTGCATAGGAATCTGTCTGCATCAGGCTTCTTTGGTGACAATAGCATGTTATTGCCCAATCTGGTGCAAGGAAACCGGCTTCTCACTTTGTCTTCTCTTGTGGCACCCGGAGTCAAGCAACACACCAGTCACACATTTGTACTTTTGAGAAGAACCAAGAGAGAAACTGGTTTCCTGTCGCCAATGTCCGCCAAACAGACAAGAATACAGGAGGATTCCTAATCAATTGCTCCTCCCCTAGACTCTTCATATATAAAACACTCACTGTGTTAAAGTCACGAGATCTTCTGAAATTTCCCGAAACATCTCATTTGCATCCGTCTCTTGATTAGCATGAGAGCTACTGGCAGATCTGCTACGAGGTTGAACTTTTGGAGCGCAGAGTGCTCTATTGTGAGATTTCATCATGGCAATTATATTTTGCACATTTGCTACAACAGAATGGCTCGCAGTTGAGGACTGAAAATAAAATGATTTTGAATTGTAATAACTTTACAAGAAGGCATACAAAAACTTAAGGTGATTCACACAAATACAATAATTGTACCTCCTAATTTCAAATTAAAACAGGCATGAAAGTGCAAACTAATCAAAAAGGCTGAACTCTGAATTTCCATTTTTTTTGCACTATCAGCATAACGATGTACAGACCAATTAAAAATTTAGCTATATTAGTTTCTATTAATTGCACATATAGAAAATTATGCTTAACTAATGCAATTTAGCCTTACTTTAAATCTGTATATCGATGCCATATCAAATTATATATAAATTTTAAAAAACCTGATAACTAACGAATTACTCTTGTACTAGAAAAATATAAAATCATAACACAAGTACCATTTAAGGAGCTAAGATCACCTCATTGCATTGCAAGCCGGGTTGGATTTAAGCTGGGAGGAATATAGCAATAACTGCAGCATAAATCAATCTTTGTGTAGCACTTGATTAATTTTATTAGCAAGATAGTCCAACAACACATTGATAATTTTTTTGTTAATCAGAACAGAACATTACAAATTTAAATATTATATAATACTATACTATTAAATGTACTCATTTTTTTTTAAAATTTTGTCTGCCTCTTAGGGATTGAAATCTCTAATTTTTGGTCTTTCAATACATATCCTTAATAACATGGTTTATACAAATTGAGAAGAAAAAAAAATTCAAACACTTCACTATTCCAAAAAAATTCAAGGACTCAAAATTCACTAACTACCTAAATATATAAAGCGTGTATAAGCGGGCGCTCCAATTTTTTTAAAACTAAAAATTGTCTAAAATGAGAAACCCCAGTATAGACCCAAGTAGAAAAAAGGTTTAAACGTAAACCAAAAAGTATTTTTTTTTCTTCATTCCAGCTGTTCTTGTGATCATGACTCACGGACACCTGCGAGTCAGACACTCGATCAGAAGAAAATGTTCTGGTTGCTCGACTTATCCTAAACTGGAGCTACAAAAGTAACAAGACACTTCCGATCACAGAGATAAAGAACTGTCAATCATTCTGATGCAATGTGACGTCATCAGTAGATTTCGAGGGGAGATTCCAATGAAAGATGGCAGTGGCCGATATTTGAAGATCCAATCTTAATTCATCTTCAAATTTTAAAAATATTGTTTATCTTAAAAATTAAAATTTATTATTTAAACTTGACCTCTTCATTGAAATTTAAGTTTAGTTGTTATTCATATAGACCGAAAATGGAGGAAACTATTTTTTGCTGGCCGATAATTAAAGAAAACTTACTCTAATTTAATCTTAATTCATCTTCACATTTTAATGAAAATTTTTATCTACATTATAAGAATCTGTTATTTAAACTTATTGTTTATTGAAATATTAGTTTAGTTTCACCTAATTATGGTGCGAAGAAAAAGTAAACAATTGTTTACAAAAAAAATCAAAGACGTGTTACGATGATCACATTTGAAATATTTTCCAATTCTTAGCCTAATTGCATGTACGCCTAGTTATTTTTATAATATAGTTGTGGTTCAAGACGGATTTTTAAACCAAACTTCAACGAATCGTAATATGTACTAGCTCGCTCCAAAACCGCTCTAGTGACTAGCTATTTTTATAGTTTTAGTTCAAACGGACCTGTCAATCAAAGTTCAACGCCTCGTCCTCGTAATTTGTGCCTAATTTGAAGTAAAATCACAGTGTCTTATTTTTATAGTTCAAGGATCAGTGAACCAAACCTCTATGCCTAGTAATTTTTGCTAGCATATATGCGGCGAAATTGCAGTAGATTTCGGTATTTTTATAATTCAAGACGGATCAGTCAACCAAACATCGACCCCTCATAATGTCTTGTTTTGTCTCGCCTAGTTTGATCTTAGGACCCCCCCCCCCCCCCCCATATATATGGGTCACAATTTCTCAACGGTTCTGCATTGATCTCGGGATCACCCAAAATGAGATTAAAAAAGGTGGAATTCCGCCGAAAGGCGGAAAACTTTCATGCCTGTTAAAAATAATAGGTACTTTAAATAATAAGTGTAGTGATTTTGATTAGGGGACTTCACTAGAGTAGTTTTGAAGTCAAAATGAATGCTAAATAAATCATATATAAGAAAATCGAAAAGAAAACACATACAACAAATGCAATCAGAATCCCCATAATACATTAGAAAATAATAATAAGATTTATTATGTACTAGCATAATAAATTATTTTACAAATTGAAATATCAATTTTGCATTATATTAATTATTGCATCCTACATTTAGTTCCCAAATTTAGATAAAATGTGGTTTTAAACATAGTATACTGTTGGAAAAATTGATGAATAAAAATTTTATTTTTTGCTTTAATTTAATGAAATGTTAACTAGATATGAAAAAAAGAGAACACATGAAAATGATGCAAGATTTTGAGGGGGCATGGTTTTACTACACAAGAGCGAAATAAACCTTCACTTACTGAATAAACCTTTTATAAATTAATATATATTTTTTTACAATTCATAATAAAATGAAGTAAATTGTAAAACTGTAGTTGCTAAATACTAAGATAAAACATAAAATAAAAGCAATATCTTTTTTGGCATTTTTATATTGATACAACCAAATTACCTAATATATTTTTATTGATACACAGGGCCTGACCATGACAGGTTGGATCCAAAGCAATGCATATTTTTGGGAGCCGTTTTTGGACTGATATTTATACATATAGTTAAACTTATAGTTTCCTTGCACAGAAGCCACGACCATGGCCAGAGCTATAAAACGTGCGGAACAATCAGATGAAGACAAAATAAAACGGTTGAAATTTTCTCTTCATCTGATTGCTCCGTGCGTTTTATAGCTCTGGCCATGGTTGTGGCTTCTGTCCAAGGAAACTATGAGTTTAACTATAGTTGAAAGAAAAGACCTTTTAAAATAAGGTCAGTCATCAAATTTAATAATATCAATCAATCAATCATAATACTTAATTTTTTTAGAAAAGCAAAAGGAATAATTTTGATTACTTTGTCCCTAAAATGATATGCAATTGTTAGGTGTGAAGCAATTTTTTTTTTATTTAAAGCCAATTTTAGGATTGCCTAAAATAATGGGCCTTAGGCCCGGGCTTTGTAGGCTTAGGCAATGATCAGGGCCTGTTGATACTGCATCGATATAAAATATCAAGGGGGTACAGATGATTTTACTCTGACTAGATAAAACACTTACTGCTCCCAAAATGAAAGGCACATCATTAAGTTTGAGGTGATAATGTGGATGGCTGCTTGGTTTTGGCCCTCTACTTGGTAATTTTCTCGGGGAATTAGTCATATTCTGTAAATTTTGATAAGTCAAGTAATTAAATTTTGTAAACAAAAATTATAGATGTATAAATAAAAAGATCAATTATTTAAGTAATGAGATCAGTAAAAAATAGCGAAAAAACCCAAGCAGGTATTTGATGCACAAATAAAACTAAAAACTAACGATATGTGCAATTATTCATGCACTTTAGTTTAAAAAATAAAACAATGAACTACAAAAAAAATATAGAGTGGGTGGGTGGTTGTTACTAATCCCCATCTGGTCGACTAGACCAGATGCAGGTCCATCAGGTTAAAATATTTCAGAAAAGTCCTAAAGTAGGTGTGGGCTTTTCACATCCTTTTCACGTGAAAATCCCAGGCATTTCAAAATGTGCTGAGGGCAAAACGTAGCATTGTGGCTTTTGGGACATGGTTGCTGTTTTCTTTCACTGTCTTCATAAATCGAACACTTCAAGGGGCCGGTAGAAAAAACATTTCCTTTACCATGAGTCGCCAAAAAAATTATGCATAATTAAACATTAAACTATTTAAATGACCTTCTCATTAAGCATATTTTTATTTAAAAAAAAGACACATTAAAAACTGCCAAAGGTTTTTTTTTCAGATTCATTTTTTAAAAATTAAACTAAAAAAACTACACTTAATTAACAAAAAATTACATGGTTAATAGTATACTATTAGGATAACCGGAACACTTTATGGAATTCTTAATGAGAAAAAAAAACAATAATTATGTTGATAAACTTACTTATAACATTGATAAACATTTAACGTTGATAAAGGCAGAGTAAAATAAAAAAAGGTTTCACACAGATTTAATATGGGAAATGAAAGAATGGAATATTTAAGGTTATCTGTGTTTTTTCAGTATCCTAAATCATTATATGCAAAGCATTTTGATATATGGGTAACAAGACCTATATAAAGAAATTTTAACTTCAATATTCTTCATTTTAATTCATTATCATACAACAAACAATTAAAAATAACATACTTTCTCTTTTTGTTCCTGATTAGAATCTTGATTTGGTTCAAAAACATCTTGGTTTGTCTGTAGAGCTTTTTCATGATGATTAATATTATCTTCAATAATTGAAGGTTCATACTCAAAGTTGATATTTGAGGTTGCTATATTTTCTGTAGGCTGGTTAGAAGAATACCTAGTCTCTTCAGTGGTTGTTTCTTCATTGCTCCCAAATTCTTTTAAAATTTTAGTGATGTAACGAATTTGAGTTAAGAGGAAATCACTTTGGAGATCTGTTATAGTTATTTCTGAAACAAAACAGCTAATCTATCAAAATTTCTTTTCATAATTACAGGAGTCAAAAACCAGCACTGGTACTATTTACTCTCTTGCTTATTTTACTACTTTTAAAATTTCGTTTCTAACTTTAAAATTATCATAAAATATTTAAAAGTAACTTGCTAGATAGGAAATGGCTCCATTAGTAAAGCCATAGAAGCAGAGGTAAGTTGCAGAACAATCGTTTCTAAAAATTATGTCAACATAGAGCCTTTAATTTTTTATTTTGCAATTTGCAGGATATGTTCATTACATAAAACTATTATACCCTTATTACTGTGTTCAAATTTTAAGAAGATGGTATGCTCAAAATTGATGGTTGCACATTTATCAATAATGAAATGCATAGCAGCTTAGATCAAACAATACTTTATTCAATGGGTAAACTGTGAAGCTAGAAATTATTTTGCGTTTTACTAGATTACACTGCCGTAGGAAGAGGCAAGTAAACTGCAGAAAATACAACAATAAATTGGACCATTTTTGTTCTGAAATAATCAGTCATTTAGTTCATTTTATTATAGGTTAAAGTTATTGAGTTCTCACAACGATGGTCCAAGTCATTATTCTAGATACTGCAGTTTACCTGCCCACGGCAGTACATCCCCACAGTCAAGTGATGAATAGCAGAAGCCCAGTGCAAACTCATAGGTGTTAACTTTAAGGTTTCTTCATTTTATTACATCAGAAGAGTTACTATGAATTGTCCATTTAAAGGAACTGTCATAATTGTGATGATGTATATAACACTAATGGTGTCGATGATTTGTTAACTCTCATATATTTTTATAAAAAGACTGGACTCCAGGAAGTAAATAAATTTTCACTGGGGTTGCCTAACCTTCATAACCGGAGCCTGGTCTAGGAAACTATAGGCAGAAAAAATTTTGGAGGCCCCTTTACGGAAAACTTTGTGTATGATTGTCTGTAATAGTGATGCTAACTTGGGTAAAAACAAAGAGTAAAAAGACAGAGGGAAAAGCGTGATTGGTCCGTTATTTGAAAACTCTTGTAAGGTAATATTTAGATATAAAACAATCTTAATACAATTTAACCAAAATACACCTTTCATTCTGATAAAATTGCCAAATTTTCTCAAATAATATTCAAATCTGTTAGACCTTAAATGAAATTAATGTTTTAAATATGTTTTCTGGATGGATTCACAAATAATTAATGGAACTCTTAACATCTGCAGAAGGATCTTCTTTATAGCATATTTCTATTTACCCAACTTAGGTTGGCAAGAAGTGTAGTTGGCCAATTGATCTGATTTACATTTAATCGGTTTCCTTATAACAGAGATCAAATCAATCACGTGTTCGAGTTAAAGTCAAGCTAAAAACGAAGTTAGGAGAAAATTTAAATTTTACAGAAATTTTAGGGGTTTACAGCATTTAGCATTACAGAAACTAAAATCTAGAGGCCCTAGGCCCAGGCTTTATGGTAGATCAGTCTCTGTTTATGACATAAAAATAAGTCAATATAGGTTTAATCATGATGACGTCATAATTCATTACACTTATGTTGTTTATTTTACTAAATTTGAAACAGCTATGGTAAAAGTGGATATAAAAGACAAAAAGAGATAGAATTAAGTTAATATAGTTTTAGTTGTGTAAGTTTGTTTTTCATGTACAAGTTTAAATAAAAAAAAACCTATTTTTATTGTCTCTATCTTTCTAATTATATTTTAAAGTTGCCAAATTTACATTTGTATCAGGTATGAAATAATACAGGCATTATCAGCTATTTTGTTAGCATAACTTTAAAACTTTTTAAAGAACAAATTAATCATTATTTTCTTATAAATGACTTTCCAATCATAATGATTTTTTTTTATTTTACTTGATCTTGCATGTTTTTTTAACAACTGATTTTATTTTTTTTTATGAACTTTGAATTGTAATACATTTAGATAGATGGGAGGTATATTTTGTTATGAATACAGATTAAATACCAAGGTTAGTGTGTTGTAGTTTTTGTGGTTCATTGGATGGTACTCATAAAACCACTTGGGTTATGCATATGAAGAGTACAAGAGAAGAACCCCTTCATTGACTGGGAATCAGGTCTTCTTCTTGGCGAGGATAGCGATTATGCCTTGGTTCTTATCACACGCTGCACAGGTTTATAATCTCTATGACTGAGATTCACGCCAGGCACTAGTCTGAAGCTTGAACCGTGGAAGAAACCGGTTACTGAATGCCACGACTCTCCAGGCATATCTAAATACGGACAGATTCCCAGTCGATTAATAGGTTTCTTCCCTGGTACTCTTTATGGCATATGCTCTATCTTAAAAGATTCATTGGAGTTCATTACTTCATTTTGTCAATTTTGAAGGTGAAGAAATGTAATTGATGAAAATTGCTTTATTTTTTAAAATTAGATTTTAGGAAGAAGTTTTGTTTGAAGAATACTAAGAAATAAAAAACAGGGGATTTTGGATTTAGGGCAAATTGCCCCAACTTATAAATACCACCTTTTACATCAGTAGGGTGTATTTGTATTAACTATAGAACAAAAATACTTAATATTTAAAAAGTTATTACAGTGGGCAAACATTAATTTTTTAAAAAAACATTTATAACATATAAAAAATATGTAAAATTTTAATTCAATCTTAAAATTCGTACCTGGACCAGCATTTGCTTGTGCGTTCTGCGAAGTTATTTTTTCAGTGATTCTCACCTGTTCTAAATATTCAACCTTTTTTCTTAGCTTTCGAAATGCCTTTACAATTCCTGCTGAAAATTTAAATTATGAAAAAACTATATAATAGAAACAAATTTTCTCATTATTAATAATGTTGATTATAACCTTCTTCATTTTCATAAATATTAAAATAACTTCAATTTCTGTGGAGATTAGTTGTTGTATATTGCAAAAAGTTAAATAGGTGAATAGCTAATGGTTCGACAAGTATACCAAGAAAAACCTTTTTTTAAAAAAATCAAAATTATTTACAAATGAATAAAACTTAAATCTTTGAAATGCAAACAATTAATTCAACAAAAAAAACTCACATTTTTGGAATTTTTTTATTAACCCATTATAATCACTTACAAAAGGGAACAAAACTTTGTAAATTATCTAATAGGAAAAAAAATATGTTCATACTAAGATACTACTACACAAGCTGTATTTGAAAGCTTTTGTTAGATATATTTACACAAAACATCATTGCTTTTTACACGTCTATCAAAGTAACATTAGAAAAATATGACACATAAATACAATATAATAAGGATAAGAGGTAACTAAGCGTGTCGTCAGTGTTTTGTACAGGTTGTCTTGTAATATGCGATCAAATCTATGTACAAAAAGCCAAAACATTGAGCTTTTAATAAGTTTTACTTGAACCCTTTCAGTCCCAATTTTTCATTCTAAAAATCTAAAATTTGAGAATTAGACTCATTATACAACCAGAAAGAAATAGTAATGAGTTTGGGGGAAATATCTTATTTTTTTTTAAACGAAAATTTAAGCAGAGAAGAATTGGAATCTTAACTTTTAAATAACACTAATTTTTACAAAACTTTATTTGTTAAAAAATCTTAAATTCCTTTTTATATCTTTAAAAGTGAAGAACTTAGGCCAAAATATAACATTACTTAATTCTTCAATAGACATGATTCTTCTATCTAACGATACAAAAAGAAAATATGATTTTATAGAAAATTAAATAAAATTTATTTGAAATAAGTACGAGTTTAACCAAGTGAGAAAAAAAGTGCAAGTTTGACGATTCCAAATGGAACATTGGGAATTGGGAGTGAAAAGATTAAAAATAGAAACATGGCAAACAATAAAAGAAGTACAAGCTGACTAAATATGCACACTCCCTGAATCATTTATAACCTAAAATTTACATCACAATGCATAATTTACCACAAACTTATATAGTGCATAGTTTGCTGAAAACAGTTCGAATGCATTTAAGATGATAGCTCTGTGTATTGCATAAAATAACTGATAGTTATATAATGCATAATATTGCAATAGTTTGAACTTGAATTCCGAAATAAAAGTTATTTATTATTTTTCCTAAAAGTTTTATTATTATTTTTTTTGATACCAAACAAGTTGGTAAACAAAATAATTTAAAGTAAAAAGTGTTCAGACAAAAAAAACCCCACTAGGTGTTACAATGTTTGTTAAGCTCTAGTTAGAAAAAAAATATTTGGTTTTTAAAGAAGTCATTTTTTTTTTTGCTTTTTTGAAATACTATTTTATACTAAATACAAATGCAATTCTTGTTCTTACAAAAGAAAACCAATAATATATGGTAGCACAAATTGACAAGTTTTGTGATTTTCTAAAAAAAATTGTATTTTCATTAATGGAAATATAATTTTAGTATAATACATAGTAGCATTAATGGTTGTTTTTTCTGACTATCTAATTTCAGTATTAGAACAAAACATAACTAAATTCATTTTTGTCAAGATATCACATTGTCACAGGAAAAACTTAATTATATGTACACTCCATACAATCTACATAGGACAGCTGTTTTTTTATTACAAGTTATAAAATTGAAATATTAATACAGTTGTTGGTATTTTAAGTGGCATATAAATTATACTTAAAACCCAATTGTAAGGTCTAAAAACAACACTTCATAATATTGAACTGTGTAGAAATTAACTTCAGATAATGATTTGTCGCACATATCAGTATAAAAAAATCATAATAAACCATTGTTATCAAATGAACTTTAGCACCAACTATGATAGAATTTTTTTAAAAATAATTATTGTTATTAAAATTAACTGGAAGAAGCAAAATGCAATTGTTCAAATTCATATAAAGAGAAAAAAGAATATAAAATAATTCTTGCCGTCATTTCAATTTAAGAAAAACAACTTGTCAACTAATCAGATAGGGAAAATAGAATGTTAGTTTTATTATTTGAAGTCCAGAGATAGCAAACTTAACCATACACTTCAAATTTCGCTTTTGCGTGGGTCAGGATATGAGATTTCAAATTGGTAGACTGGGCAAACTTTTTGTTACACTCGTCGAAAGGGCACACATAGGGTCTATCGCCGGTATGAATACGGACATGCGTGCGCAGGTTAAAGTCTAAAGAGAACCGCTTCCCGCAGCCCTCAAATGTACACTGAAAAGGCTTTTCGCCGGTGTGAACCAACTGGTGTCTCTTTAGCTTAGAGCTCTCGACGAAAGCTTTGCCGCACTCGGCACAGACATGCACCCTCGGTCCGTGAGTGTGCAAGTGTTTTCTCATGGCAGAGTTATCACGGAACATCTTATTGCAGCCCTTGTGGGGACAGGCTATAGTTCTGGCGATGTCGTCGTTCTGTTTACGGGGCTTCATTTTCGCAAACTCGGCGAGTTGTTTGGGGTCGCTGAGATCCACCCCCGGGATCCCTCCGGGTAGGGCTTTCTTCCCCGTCATGTATTCGGTGTAGTCGGGGTCGGGCTCCGGCGTCATAGAATCGTCGACGCAGAGGCCCTTTTTGTCGTCGTCGCTGCCCGACGCCCAGACGGTGACGGAAAACTCCCCTTCTAGCGTCTTAATCTGTACCTGCTTGCGGTCCCACTTGCGGGCGGCTCGCTTGTGCTCGGACTGTACCTGCTCGTCGGTCAGCTTGCCCTTCCCGCCGGAGCGCTTGCCCTTGCGGCCCCGCTTGTTGCCACCGTGGGAGGACGAGTCATAAATGACGTCGCTGGTGGACACCGGGATCTGCTCGTAGGCGGACAGACCCTCCGATTCCGAATCGGGCCCGACCACCTCCTCTTGCGGCTGGAGGATGATCCCCTGGTTGGAGCCGTCCAGCAAGGGCTGCAGGGAAATGAGCTGCTGGTCGTCACAGGACGTGCTCACGACAGTTTCCACGGGCATACCGACAAGGATATCCGCAATTTCGACTTCACGAGTGTCCGAAACTACGACCTCGGACGCAATATCGGTAGATCCCAAGTTATTCATATTTACATTACAATGGGGCACTAGTCCTAAGAGAATAAAGAAAGTTTTTTAGTTGTTAGAATTCTGGAAGAAAACCTTAATTGATACACTCTCTATACTTTGATCACACTAGTAGAAAATAAAATCACTGACGAATCAGTCAGAAATTCGAAGTTTCAATAAATCAGATACGTACGTTCACCTTTAGACGAATCATAGCCAGGTACTTCGCTGAAGATATACAGTTCGTTATTATAACTCATTACAGAAGCTACTTTAGAAACTGGGAGAAATTAAAAATAATAGTAAACATCTATCGACCAAATATCAACAAAAAAATTCTGATGTTAAACTACGAATAACACAAAAAACGACAGAAACATCTGTCCGCCATTTTATTTCCAGCGCAGTGACGTTGCCATCTTTCTGCACAATTTATTTGAAACGACCTTCTATATAAATTTCTCTACTCTTTGCTTTTTTGTTCATGGCTAGATAAGCTAAATATACACCAAGGAGAATAATCTGCAGAACTTGCCTATTTTCTCCTAAATGATTTGCGTTTGCATTTCAAGAAAGCATAGAGATAAAAAAAATTTCACCAATCAAACAGTAGAAAAAGGCAAGTCTTGCACACCTAGTCCCTTTGTGTATGCACAGCTACAATGACTCGTCGTTGGTAACAACATTTAAAAAAAAACTTATGATTTATTTTTTAAAAAAAATAATAAAAGCTTATTAAATCTTATTATTTGAGGCTTTTGGAAACCCTATCAAGTACTTATTTCGTTGGTAATAAGGGCAAATTCTCAGTTTTTTTAACGTCTAGAGGCATGACCGGTTGGATTCTTCTATTGGGTTCATAAAGGGTTACTATCAGGTGAAATATTTTGGTAGCCAAATTGTAGCCAGTTTCTGTACTGATCCGAAAACCTTTTCTTAAATTTTGAGATGTAATTTTTATGTATAATAAATTTTAAAGTTCTCGGGAAAATTTCCTCTGCATTTTTGAAGTTATCATGAATTTTTGAAAATTTTTAATTATTCAAATTTTCAACTTTTTCTCAAACCAGTTTTAGTCTATCGGTGGGGTTCTACATTCAAATATAATAATTTGCTTGGTTGGTTACTACTGAACTGTTTTAAAATGAAATTAAATTGCCCCCTTCCCCCTGAAAAAAAAATGTTTATATATTCAATGGCCCGAAATGGGCCACCATTAAATAACCGACTAAATTTTACCGAAGCCTGGCAATATTGGGCGATGTCGAACGGGTAACATTTTATCGATATTAGGCAAGATTGAATTGCTGCCCACTATCTAGAGAGGAAATGTGGGTCAAAATCTGTGTCTTTTGAATACCTCAACATGGCAAGGCCAGCGCACGTTTTTTTTTTTATCTCCATGGTTTTGACCAGTATTGACATGCTTTTTCTGTATCAATTATATGGCAATAAAACTGTTTTAAATATTTCCCACTTTCTCTTGCAGCATTTTCCCAATAAAAAGAAACTTGCTATTGCGACTTGTAATTTTAGTGATTAAAAATAAAATAGGGCAAAATATTTAAAGTAGACATTTTGCCCTATTTTATTTTTAGTCACTGAAATTACAAGTCCGCTAAAATTGCCTTATGCACTGACCCAGCCAGAACCTTTCCAATTCTCTTGGTGTGTCGGCATCTGCATGCTTCATTTTAATATACAGGGTGGTTATAAAATAACGCTCGCTATTCGGAGTGGTCTGTAGCTTGAATGAATAATCCAAATGCAAAAAGCGTTGAGACACTTACTAATCAAGAAGGGGGAAAAAGTATGGAATCACAAAAAACAAACTCGTCATTTGACCAGGGTTCTAAATTACGGAGGCGTAATTGGACGTGTTGGCCGTAATTAGCCGTAATTGGCTACTCCTCGTAATTATAACCTTGGTCAAGAGACGAGTTTCTGTGATCCATTCTTTTCGTAAAAAAGAAACTCGTCTCTTGACCAGGGTTCTAAATTACGAGGCGTAATTAGCTGTGTTGGCAGTAATTGACCATAATTGACGACGTTTCGTAATTTAGATTCTGGTCAAAATACGAGTTTTTTTTTATGATGATTCTTTTTTATGGTTATTTTTCAGGATTTTGTCTTTTTTATGATACCATTCTTTTCCCCCCTTCTTGATTAGTAAGTTTCTCAATTTTTGTTGCATTTGGATTATTCATTCAAGCTACAGACCACTCCGAATAGGGAGCGTCATTTTATAACTACCTTATACTTGCTAAAAAAAATTAGAGTGAAATGTATGTATTCACAGGAAAAAATGGATTAAGGTAGATTCATCTATTAAATATGCTGCTTTCGAAAATTACAGGCAAAATTTATTTTTGTAAGTAATTATAGTTATAAGCTTTAATTCATGGAAAGTCTGTAAACTAAGGTAAGAAAGGTAATATATCAAAGAAAGGGGTATTGGTCTGATTTCCTCTGTGACCTCTGTTTATACAACAATAACTCAGCACAAGCAGTAATACGGAATAGTTCAGTTTGAAATATCATCGCACTAGAGCTACACGAGGGCTAATGGCAAAAGGCGTCGTTTTAGAACCACAATCAAGTGATGAGCCAACTCTTGAGTAGGCACCCAACGCAACCGTTAAGGGCGACATCGCACGCAGCGTTAGGACTTTGAAGTATTTTTAAAGTGCACTCCCTCCACAGGGGTATTATTCGTCGGACATAATTGCATTAATTAATTGCACTTACTAATTCTATCGATACTCTTAACTTTTCCACAATGACCAATAAAACAGTAATTTTGTCATTATAAACACTCCAATATATAAACTTCAAAACTGGATTACATTAATTATTCAAATTACACTGTCCAATTGTATGGACTATGGATAATGCAAGAAAGTTAACTTGAGTTTCATCCAGGGTCATAAATTTCCATTACCGGCAGTATGGTTTATATTTTTTGTATTGAAAAACACACTTAAGGTCCAGGATTAAAAAAAATTACATTAACTAATTATATTAATGATAATATTATAATTAAGTCCGTATAAATAAATTCATGGCATAATTTATTTTAATTACATTTCAATCGATATTTAAAAAAAATTAAATCCCCCTCTTTCAACCAGAAAAGTTATTATAATGTAATTGAGAATAATTATAACGTATTGAAAACAGTACTGATTTTTTTTCGAAATAAAAAAAAGGGTTTAAAAATAAAATAAATTTATTCACATCTAGAGTTGCCAAAAATAGGGAGTTTTAGCTAAATGTGGAAGTAACGTTTAAGCTGAAAGATCACGTGTCGATTCTCACCAATCAGAAAACTCAACTGGTCTTTTCTCTAGACTTTTGTCAATTTTTTTTTTAGTTTTTCAGTTTACGCATTTTCAAGAGAACAACAGGTTAACAACCTTTGTTTACATTTTAAATCTTTTATTTACAATTAGAATTACCATAATACAACCTCACTAGATCATAAACGCTTTATCGGTTTGTCATCTCCTAGAAAATTTCGACTATTTTGAAAAACATATACATTATGGCTGCTCTCTTCGCGTGCACTAAATGCAACAGTCGCCATCCATTTGAAGAATTGTCCCAAGGTCAACAACTTTGTAAAGTAAGTTATTATTTAAATAAATAACAGATTTTAAAAATTTACTCCAAACGATGCGATGACACGATGTAACAAACTTGAATCTTAAGAAATATATTAGGGTCAAATCATACATGTAGGGTTGCAAAAATTCCTTAGATAAGACCCCTTTTTGTGACTCATTTCTTTCTTCCTAACCATTTATAAGTAACACAATGATTTCAGTTATATTTATAAAATGACATTTACATGAGTTAGTGTTAATTTACTCCTATGGCATCACTGTTGCTTTAACTTAAATATTAAAAATGTAATGATTTTGTTATTTGTTTTCTAATCAAAGGTTTTGTATTTCTTAACCTAAAGGGGAACTCCATGATTTTGCTTGAAGTCGAAAAATTTTAAGTCAAAATGATAACAAAGCGGGCATTTGACAAGTCTGGTCATTTAAACATGACTGACTGCAAATACTTGCTTAAAATACTGCTAAAAAACTTACAATATGTCTGCTGCAGAGAACATAGATGTTTTTATCACTAAAAACGACTGAAATGTTATAAAATATGAGTGTAATATTGATATTACAACTACTTGTTTCCACTGAAAAGTGCCTCACTCGGAAGTTATGTTGCATGGGCAAATGTACCATTATATTTGAATTTGATATAACCTTGATGGTTATTGGTAATGCAGTAGTTAAATCCGGACCTTTTGTGCTTCTTGGCATGAAGAGGTTAAGAAATGGGGTAAAAGGGTTGTAAACTTTGGCAAAGTTTGCTGAAAACAATCTGTGGTTAAGTCACCCAATTTTTGTCGCCAACTTTTGCTATATTTGGTGAACAATCAGCAGATGTTCTCCTTTAGGTTAACCATTTTATATTTTTGTACTTTTAACAACAGAAAAATACTATATTGCATATTTCTTAGAATTGTCGAGGATCTTTTCCAACTGTAAAGTGTACCTACTGTAGAACTGAATTTCAAGATGAGTAAGTTGATTTTGTATTTATCATATTTATTTTTAAATAAAAAATTACATTCTGAGTTTATATGTAAAGAATATCAAGCCATCAAAACCATTACCATACATTATAAAATAAGAATCCTGTCATGTTGTACTAAATTTACCATCGCTAAACACATCTTTATACTCCACGACAGTGTGATGTTTGTTGCAGAAAAAGTTCAGGTTATAAGTATTAAAAGTACTACATCAGAGTGAATGAAGTTACTGTGAATTTTTCAGACTTTGCAGATAGTTATTGAAGTAGATATAATGAATTTTTGTCTGTAACTCAATTCTTTTACCATGATGTGTACCTTCAATGTTTTTTATAATCAGAATTAAAATTGTATACAGTAAACTCCCGATTATCCGCGGGTGGATTATCCGCTTTGCGGATTATCCGAGGGTCACTTTTTCCCATTTTTCAGTTCAAATATAAAAATTAAAAAAAAAAAAAAACGCGATAAGCGAATTTTAATTTGTTTCAAAACTTTTTGGAAGAATGAAATCTTTGGAAAGAATTCCAAGAACAACGAATTCCTTTCTAGAACGACAAATGTATTTAACAAGAACAACGAATGCATTATGATTATAATAAGAATGACTAGGAAACCTGGTGTTCGGCCAGGTGCACATCACGAACAGGTTGTACATGCTATATACAATTACTGTAATTTACTTTTTAATGAAATCCATAAAAAATTTTGTTGATAGGCATTTTCTTTATTTTTGCGGATTATCCGCGAATTCGCTTATCCGCGGAAGCCGCACCACCCAATTCCGCGGATAATCGGGAGTTTACTGTATAATGTATAATTGCATTGATGTATGTAATTGTATATAACTCCAATATCTTTTTTTCTAATGGTTCTTATAATTTTCCAGGTCTAAAGGTAGTCCTGCTCTGGTGTGCAAGAAGTGCGAATACAATGTCAAGTTATATGGAAAGGTACGTAATGTTAAATTCCCTTCAAATATTGTTTTAAACTATAATTTTAAATTTTTATTAGTTCTACTTTTCCTAAGAACTTTAATAAAAAGTATTTGCATCTGTTTAATACTTTTCTTTTCTGTAAGTATTTTTCTTTAATGATTTCCAGCCCAGTGCTTGCGAGTATTGCAATATTATAGCCGCATTTATCGGTGCCAAGTGTCAGAGATGTACGAATTCAGAGAAGCGCTACGGACCTCCTATCTCTTGTGACCAGTGTAAGCAGAGGTGTGCATTTGATAGAAAAGATGATAGCAGGAAAAAGGTATACATGCTTTCAATATATTTAAAGAATAGAAAATTTTAATGCAAATCTTTCCAATTTATAAAGACATATGACTGGATTTGTTATAGTTGCAGCAATAAAATGATATCTAAATGTCGAATTAACTACTGTACACTCTTAAAACAAACGAGCGATTTTAACTCAGTCTGAGTTAATTTTCACACCTCCATTCTTGAAAATGCACTTTTCCGAAAGGAGTGGATCCTTTGTGTGTTAAACCTCCAACAGAATCTCTCCAAACGGGTGATTTTAACTCAGTCTGAGCTAATATTCACTCCTTTTCAGTGTCGAAAATGTACTTCTCTTACTGGAGTGGATTTCTTTTGTTTTAAAAGTGTAGTTTAACATTTAAAACTCGAAATGTCTGTTAGATCTATTTTTCCTAAACTTCAAATAACTATGATTTAGTGTTATAAAGTGTTACAGTAATTATAAAACAAAGTATCTTATTTGGTTTTTTTTTTTAAATACAGTGTTTGAAATGTTATATTTCATTTAAAATTCATCATACGAGGAGAATTAAAGGCATCTGTGCACTTTGTCAAGCTTTATTTAGGTTAAAAATTAAAATTAGTTATCAATCTCTCTTCAGTTTATATTTATTTTTTTCTTCACGCACTAGGTTGATGGCAAACTTCTGTGCTGGTTGTGTACCTTATCCTATAAGCGTGCTCTGGCAAAAACAATCCAAGGCACGTCTCGTCATTCATCCTCAAGCAAATCTCACCACCATTCGTCTCAAAACCATAAGCGGTCATCAAGTCATTCGAGCAAGTCAAAGTAAGCTAGTTCAAAATTTAACGCTAAGTTTCACTAAAAAAGTGGTTCCGATAGTTTGTCTATTTGCTATGCGAGACTCGAAAATACATTCTTCCCCCATCCCTTTGCTGGGTTTTCTAAGTAACGAGGGGAGCATCGATTTTCTAAACCTTACACATTTGAGGTTCTGTTGTGAGGTTAACAATCTGTTAAAACCCAAGTAGAATGGGGGAAAACACGCTCGCACGGTTTTGAAGAAAACCACATGCGGGGATGGTGGGAGGAAAATGCTTTCGAGGCTCGCATTCTAGATAGATAAGGTATAGTAGCTGTAAATGACTGTGAGGTGAAATGTTTCACCATCTTTTTGGCATTGGTTCAACCTAATACCCAAAGTATGGTGAAATATTTCCTCACACAGTGGTTGCACAGCTACTAATAGCCAGTTTTTATTGAAACTTGACATCAAATTTTGAACAGAGTAAGGATTCATTGTGAAAACAAAGATGATTTAATAATTACTTAGGTGTATATATAAATGTTTCAAATAATTAACTGGTTTTTACTGCATGAAACACAAATTTAAAATCATTAAGTAAAATATAATTGAAGAGTGCAGAGGAAGAACCGCTTGATTTGTTAAGAGTCTTCTTGTGTCTGCTTGGCGGACATTGGCCAAAGGAAACTTTTTTCTTTCGGTTCTTCATTCACGGTACAAACGTGTGACTCGTCTCCACTGATCTCCGGTGGGAATCAGGGTTGCCACTAAAAAGAAAAAGCAAGTACCCGGTTTCTTTACACCAGTTTTGGCGATTTCTCGCTATCATTGCCAAAGAGTCCTATTGATTACAGCCTTTCACGAAATCAAGCAGTTTTTCGCACCCTGTACTCTTCAATTATATTTGTATTGCGAATAGTTTTAAAAGACTCTTCCATACTTAAGAAATAATTATAAAATTAAAAATATTTAAAAAGTCACAAGTGTGGTTGAGATAGATCCTAGACCAATTTGTATCTTCCCTCAGGTGTCTAAAAATGTGTCCTTACATCTACGGATCTGCCTAATTTGAATATTTTGATTTTCAGGAAAAGTGAGCATTCTCCTAGTAAAAAGCCTCGCATTGATATAACTAAGTCGTCTTCAAATGGCAGTTTGCCAACAAGGTATGAAACTGTAATAGAGTAATTTCATTGAATTAATATTGAGGGCCTCATGTTTTGGGTCCCTCTGCCATTCTTATTAAATGCTTTTTGCATTCTTATTAAATTAAATGTGTTATTGTGTGGCCTTTTTTACAGTGAGAAAAGCACCTTGTTAGATACCGGAACTAGTGACCATGTAGTTGCAATGCATCAATTAATCGATCAGATCGCATCTCTTGAAAAACAGCTTCAGGTTAAAGATCAGGAAATGCTTAGTAGAGAAAAACAGGTACTTGATGATATCTGTCAATTTGTAAAATTTCTTACTACTATTTACTTATGTTATTATTTGATGCTCGTAAACTTGTAACCTTCTGATTGTTAGACCCAGATTTTTCAGTAATTTGTGTAACAGTCTTGTGGCAATTATCATTAATTTAATAAATTGGTATTAATAATATTCAACCCATTCCATTTTGAAATGAGCTTAAGAACATTTCTTCAAAAATAAACAGAATTCTGATTTTCTAGATAAAATGTTATTAAAAAAAAAAATTCGGGAAAAGCCGTGATATATACATTTGTGCTCTTTTTGAGGCTGTTTGGAAGTTTTAAATTTTCAATTGTTTGCTTTTAAAACTTGAAGTTAAATTTTCAACTTGAATTAATTTTTTTATTGTGTTTAATTATTATATTGTGTATTTTGTAACGAGACTTAGATTTGTACATTTTGCTATTGTCTCATTTTTCATGTTCACGCACATGCGATATACGTTAGTTTAAGTTTTTGAAATATCTTTAAAATTCACTTGAAGGGATACGTTTTTGGTGTAACAGTAGTTTTGTGACGGCTGTTTCATCTGTTTTAAAGAAATAAAGCTAATTATTTGAGTTTTTCTGTGAAAAGAACTGCTTTTTTGTACGTAGTGCTTTAACTTATGTACAGTGGTGGCCAAGAGTGTTTACACTTTTTGAAAGTTTCTTGTTTTTCAACATTATGTGCTTGTAGAATATATAATTTTTCACTTTTGGCAATTTTTATTACTAAATTCTACATTAAATTATCTTCAATTTAATGTATAAACGATTGTATTTAAGTGAAAATTAGTATATTTTACAAGCACACAGTTACATGAAACTTAAAAAAAAGTGTCCACACTTTTGGCCACCACTGTAATTTTTAGAATTAGAAGTGGATTTATGATAGTCTTATAAATATTTGTAGTATCATAATATTAATAGTCTTCATAATCCTTTTTTTTTAAAGGCTGCTGAACAAAAATCCCAGCATAGCCTGATTGAACGAGAATTGCGTTTGAAAATACAAACCATGCAGAAGTCTCACGGTGATATAGTAGAAGACTTGCAGGTAAAAATAAATCTTATCAAGGCATATTGATGTCCATGTGGTACTGTGCATTAGAAAATTAAGATTTTGTTACTTGCATTTTCAGTCTAAGGTACGAGTACTTCAGAAGCAGGTCATTACACTGACTAAGGAGAATAAAGATAAGAAAAGGAATAAAGATACCGACAGCCCCCAACGTTTATGAAACTTCATATCATTTACTATTTACCTTCTAAAAAATAACAACTACAATTTCTACAATATAAATTTTTCTTCTTGCGTCCTTATTTACTGTTCAAAAAATTATAACATATGGATTTTGTAGTAATGCTTTGTAAATCAATTAAGCAAAATATAATTTATTTTTTCTTATACCTTAAAATGTATTATTTAAAAGTGCCTTTATTTTATCGTATGATTTTTTCATTTCTGTATACATTGATTTTAACATTACTGGACTATACATAAAAACAATTTCTTTGGTACCTTTTTTTGTGCCAAAATTTTTAATGTTTTTTTCTTATAAGAACACATTGTAGTTCCTTATAATTTTAGCTCATGTGTCTTAATGTTTGGTTTTTACATTTGATCAAGATGTAGTTATTCAATATATTTCAGATGTTAGTAAATAAATACCTGGGATGTTTTTTTTTCCCTTTTAAGTTCATAATGTAGTTTGTTATAATTTTTTTTTTGTATATTATGATAATTGTAAAATAAGTCTTATTAAAATCCTGTTTAAAAAAAAAGAGGATTGTTAAAAAATCTACATAAACTGATTCAGCTTTGAAATGTAAATTAGAAGCAAAATAATATACTATTGATTTAATTGGAACCCTTGTTGATAGTGTTATTTGTTATGTACTTTTATTACAAGTCCCTGAATTTTAACATTAAACAATTTTGTTTCCTTTCACTTATAGCTCAATATATCTATTCATCATGTATTCAGAGATCATGTATATGTTTTACATTGTACATTGAATGTGACTGCACATAAATATAAAATATTTTATGGGGATTTTTCTTAGGAATATCGTGAAATATTTCCTTCATTTTTACATTTGTAACTGCAAACCTATGATTGTAAAATTAACCCTTTCACTCCCAACATTTGGAATCATCAAACTTGTATTTAAGTAATGTGTTTTTTTTTTTTTTTGCAACATCAGATGGAAGAATCATGTCTTTTGAACAATTAAATGATGTTTGTTGTAGTTAAAGAAAAACATGGTAAAAATGAAGTTCATTCTGAAACAATTTCATTAAATAAATTGGCCCTAAATTCTTCATGCTAGCACTTTTAAATGTTTAAAGATTGGATTTTAACTATTTTCTTTAAAAAAGTTTCTAAATTAAAAAAAATGCATTCAAAAGCTACGTTTCCAAAATCTGTTCCTTAAATTTAGTTTAATTTTTTTTTTACTTTTCCTCTACTTTTTACCATTTATTACCACAAATTTAGACTTTAAGAATAGTAAATAAAAAGCTAAGACTGAAGTGGTTAACAGTTTTTCAAACTTCTCAAAAATGGACCTTTTGTTAGTTACTATTGTTGAACTTATTATAAATACCATAAAGGTTAAGTTATTGAACATATTTTTTTAGTAAATATAAAGTTAGTTATGAATAACAATCTTTTATAATTTGACAAATGTTAATTAATGAACTTTTCACCTTTTGTGAAGTTTAAACGAATTGAATTTTTATGTAAATACTAGTTTAAGTGTCAATTAAGAGTGTTTTAAAGACAACGCATATTTAATTTTTTTTTGCATGGTATTAAATATCCAAATTAGGTAATGGATTGAAAAATAACTATATTTTGTATATATTTGAAAACACAGCAGTTTTGTTATGCATGAAAACTGAATGTTTTTAAAGGAAATGATAGGCAACATGGGTATCTTTTAAAATAAGTGTTATGGTTGATTGTGTGTAATTTCATTTGTAGAAGAAGAAAAAAAAAAAGTTTGAATATTTTGTATGAATTTTTTATCTTCAGGTTCACTATTTGAGTTGCATTATATGTAATATATTACTGAATGAATTTTTGAATTTGAGATAATCAGATGTGTATTTTCATTATATACTTAATTATTTATTTTTATCATTAGTGTAGACATTACTCAATCAGTTTTTAGACGTGTTGCATTTGTAAGATGATCATTGTTTTTAGTGATTTTATTTTTGTCCTCAATGTGCTTATGAAAATTTATCAATGAATGATAAACAAGTGTTTACTGTAGTACAACTGATTTTTTAAAGCTTATATTGGATCAGGGTGGTGATAAAACTGGAGAATTCCTGAATTTCTCAAGAAAATAGTTTTCCCAGTTCTGTCTCCACCCTATTAATAAAAATGAATTTTGGATTTTGATTTATATTGATGTAAAATCCATAACTTATTCTAATATTGTATGATTGTTAATGTTTTAAAGTATGCTTATGTGTCTTATTTATTATATATGATTTTTTGGTGGTATTTACCAATTGGGTTTTCTGTTTTGCGTTGTTTACAAAGCCGTAAAAAATAATTTGAAAGGCCCATATATTTTTTTATTCCCTGAAATTAAAATTATATTTGGTCAAGTAAGAATAAAGAAATTTCTTTTAACCCTGTAATGCATGAACTTTTTTCTTTCATCGTAAAAAACTTAATTGGTACCTTTAATATTATGTGAAAAATACTGAAAAAAAAACTGCCTTGGAATTTAAATAATTCAATTTTTTTAAATTTTGCCATATGGCAAAAAACAACTACAAAATTCCAATTTTGATAAGAATGGCTAGAAAACTAAATATATTCTAAAAGAACCCTCTTGAACTATATATTTTCAAAACAATTTATTTGTATTTAGTATTAATATTATTATACTTTGAATACTGCCAAAGACGTAATTTCACAACAGATAACTTCACTCTTTAATTTTGAATACACTTTTACTACTGTCATCTATGAGGGTTATTAGTAACTAAAACTTCAAAATGGAATGTAATAGATAAAAAAAAACACTTTGAAAGGGAGCTCTACTTTAATAGAATAAAGTGGATTATGTTACTTGTTGCCATATGGCGATAGTATGCATTAGAGTGTTAATCTATAACTTCATATAATGACCAAGTTAAAATTTAATACCTTTGTTTTTAATTGCAATTAATTTGTTAAACATTAAAAACTATTAAAGCAGTTTTTGAAAACCCCTTTTCCCTCAAATTTTGGTTGGAATTCTTGGTTTTGGTGTTTTACTATGTGATTAACCCTTTCAACCCCAATGACAATTTGGCATCACTTTAGAACTTTTTTTTCTGACCTATAGCCATTTATGATATCAAAATGTGCATAATTCGATTCTTCAAACTTTTTTCCTATTGGAAAATATATTTTATTAATCCCAATGGATGAAGCCCTATTATTTTTTTAAATAGGATCAGAAACATGATGCCAAATGGCATCACTGGGACTGAAAGCGTTAATAGTGTTTTGGCCCCATAGCTATATCTGCATATGAAACTGTGTTGCTAAATATATATGTCCTAGTACACTGATAAAATGTAGTTAACATGGATTTTATTTTTATTAAACTTTTACACATTCTTCCTTGTGTTTGTTTTCTACTTCTTCATTAGTATGGTCAACAACTGTCTTGCCCCGTGTGTGTCCATTTAAAACCCTTTCATAGGCTTGTGGCATTTCTTCAAACTTATAAACCTTTTCAACGACAGGGATGATCTGAAATTAGAATGGTAACCTTCAATTCACAAAATTGGCTCTAAATGCATTGAAACGTTTTGCCTTCATGATAATTGAAGAGCTTAGAAGAACCTGCTTAGTGACATTTTTGAAAAAATTGTGATTTTGGTGTCAATGGACATATTACTAACTTCTTTAACAATAAGTTTCCCCTTTCTCATAAACTTTTAGTTTAGTATATTTTTTACGCTTTACAAGAACTGTTTTATACAGACCCGAGTGCAAACGAAAAACTGAGTTCGTTTTCGCTTTTTTGTCACTTAGCACATTCCTTCATTAAGCTCTTCAATTATGCTATTACTACATCTTGTTAAAATGTAGCAGAAAAGCACAATTTAGTGTTAGTTTATTTAAATAATTTTTGTATATTTTTAGTTTGGAAGTTTCACGGCAATTCTTTTTTTTTGCAAAAAATAAGTACATAATAAATAACATTTTATGCATAATTTAAATTAATTTTTTTAAAAAGTTACATACGATTTTGCCAAGTTAAATACTGCTGTTATGAATCAATTCTTTCTAAATATGAAACTTTTGCACTTCAAAAACTACATTATACACCTCTATATTTTTGCATCATATGAAGAAATTATTTTCTTAAAAAATTCAATAGCAAGAGAAACAGTAAATAATGTTCTAAAGTTGGCTTTAAACCTGTGTTTATGTCTCCATATGTTAAACAGCATTCTTTGACATAATACTTAAGAAGAATATCTTATGACTACAGTTATAATATTTTTAGATCTATCACAACCTTAATATTAATTTTTTTAATGGTGCTGAATCAGCCTTTGAAGACTTGGCATATTCCTCAGAACCAAGAGCTACTTTTTTGTGGCACCATCTAGGTGACTCTCGCTACCAATTTTGATGCTGAGATTCCAATGAATCTGAGCATCAAAATTGGTAACGAGAAAAGTATGCCGAGATAACCCAAGTCAAGGGATCCTTAACATATCATATGACATGCGTAACCTCAATTTTCCCATCCAGGAAATCAGACGACCCAGCCAGGGTTTGAACCTGCATACTCGGGATCACAAGGCGGATATGCCTAGTGTAATACCTCTTAGCCACTTGGGAGCCACTATAACTTTAAAATGGAATTGAACAAAAGGTTTAATAAGAACAATACATGGTTTAACTTGTACCTGCTTGTTATCAACCATCCTTGCTATAGTCTTGAGTGCACATCCATTTGGTATAAAGTAAGCCCATCTTAGAGATTTTCCATCTTTAAGAGACTAAAAAATAAATATATTTTTACTATCAGTAATTTAATACTTTTAAATATTTCGAAAACGTTCTGTAAAGAATGAGAATTTTGTTATACAGTGAAAACTCCACAACCGACCACCTCTATTTACGACCAATTTTTCAAGGCACCGATTTTCCTCCCTATGTGTTCAATGTTAAAAACCACTCTGGGGGAGACCAGATTTCACTCCCCAAACGACCGGTTTCAAAACCCCATTTCATGAAAAAAATACCTTTTAGTAAAACGATTTTTTCTTATTTAAAATAAATTAGAAAGGAGGTAATTTGGGAGAAATAATAAAAAGCCCCAAATTTCTTCTAACTTTAGAAAGGCTTTTGTTCGCACTAGGTTTGCTAAAATAAGTTAGTATAGTATTCTTTTACATACTACAGTTTGTTCAAAAGTAAGTTAGTATAATTTTGGGTACTTTATTTGCGAATTAATATATAAACGTAATGATAAATAAATTTTTGTAATGGTTAATAATACGTCGTAAAATGACATTTCAACTTTCAAGCCAATCCACTTTTTGTACTCTAGGAGCGACCAACCTCCATTTAAGACCGCTCTAAAAGGTAACGGGCGGATGGTCGCTCTTAGAGGTTTCACTGTATTATAAAAGGTAATAATATAATTTAAATAATTGGCTCTAATTCTTAAATTTGTCATGAAATTGAACTTTTTCAGGTCAATATCTATGATAATTATTATTCCTAGATTTATGAGACTTTATGCAATATGAAGCATAGGCTAGTTAATTAAATATAATATTTTTTGTGGTTGCCTAGTATAATTTGAAAGAATTGAATTAAAAATCTATATATTTAAAAAACTAAAAATTCCCATGTGTATATTTTTATTTTAATATATAATGCGAATATTTTGATTAGATAATCAATGGTTCCAAAAATAAATAATAATGATAAATGAAGTGTAAAACTGGACAATATATGAAGAGCTTAGTGAAAGAACGTGCTAAAAGGTCAAAACAAGTTTTTCAATTGCATTTAGATATGTTTAAAAAGGCACTTACAAAAGGTAAAATAATTAAAGTTTATGAAAAGCAGAATCATTTTATCAGCCAAATCATGTACATTGACACAAAAATCTCAATTGTTTCGAAAATGCCACTTAGCATGTTCTTCTACTAATCTCTTCATACAATCTTGAATTAAAAAAAATATTGGTTTAAATAGTAGTTAATACAAACAGTTGGAAATGACCATACCATTGCTGTGTCTAAACCGGCTTGTACGACCGACAAAGCAGTTCCAAATAGCACTCCCTTATCATCTGCATTTTTAAGTAAAGGCGAGACCACAGTAATGTATTTGCAGTTTCTCCAAGGCTTGAGTAAGTTGATTGTTAGGTCATGATATTCTCCACCAACGTTATCAAATATTAAGTCAAACCTACAAAAGAAACATTCATATACTTAACCTCTTTGCTTTCACTTAAATACTTCAATCTATACTTTTTCTTAATACTAACTTTTTCTTTTATTTTAAACTAGAATATTCAAGTTTTCCAAAAATGCAGATATAAAAACAGTTGAGTAGATTTCGGATGTTTTGGTTAATTTTTTTCAGCGGTAATTTATTGGACATTTAGGATTAAAATTTGTTGTTATTGTCTTGTTTCCCTTTTATTTGGGTTTAATCTGAAATGTTGCTATTAAATTTCCTTGAGGATTTTGATTGTATAATTTTCTGTGTTGTCTGGAAGGCAACCAATGTATTCTGTTTTTGAAAAAATAAAAAGTTTCTTCTTCTTCAAAACAAAAGTTAAAATGATCTAGTTTTCACCAAAAAAAAAAAAATGACAGAGATTGTTTGATTATGGATAGCACAAAAATATGTATTTTCTGACCCTCAAAACTTCAAATTCCACTAAATTGACTTAACTCTCTGCAAGTGTTAAACCTCCCTTTTTTCTAAATCACTAGCAAAACAAACTTCTAAATACATAATTGTTTGAAAAAATATGTTTATACAAAGGATATACTAAAACTAACAAACTAACTCCTCGGCCCAGCAGCCCATTACTGGGCCATGGCCTGCCGGGCCCATTTTAGCTTTTGTGACCTAGGGCTCTGGGGTGCTAGGAATATGTCCCGGTAAGGTGGTTAGCCTCACACGGAACACCCAGTGTTTAGTTCCCAAGCATACTTGGTACCCATTTTATATCCCCTAAAGAAATGAAAGGGTGGGTCAACCTCGCCTAATCCGGGATTCGATCCCCAGACCTGTGGCGTGGCAATGCAAAGCACTACCACTAAGCCCATGGGCCTCATATAAGTAAGCATTAAAGATTAAAGAGGTTAATTATATTTTGCTTTTTTTAAATAAAAAATCTAGTGTACACAAATGAACATATACAATATAAATTTACCCTTTTAGCTCTTTCAAGTTGTACTTGAACTCTGGGCATTTATAATCTAAAACATTTTCAGCGCCAAGAGTTTGAATCATTTCAACTGCATCAGTTGCACAGATTGCAGTAACTTCAGCTCCCCATGCTTTAAGTAACTAACGTAATAAAATAATTGCTTACTTCAAAATTACATAAAAACATATTTTAATACTAGTCTATGCCTACTTTGATTAGTGATTAGGATCTTCTTGATTAAATTATCCATCATTATTACAATTTTACTGTGACTCAAAATCACTCAAAAATGGAGTTGGAACAATAATCAATGCAGAAAATTCATGCTTTGTTTAACCCGAGAAATATTATATTAAAAAAAAAAAAACCTGGCAAAATGCTGAGAACCTATTACTAATTTGCGTAATGAAAAACATACCACAGTAATTAAATAAATTTCATATATTGGATGTATCCAATACTTTAGAGAACCGAGTTTGCTTAGTTTTTTGTTAGTTTAAATAGCTAACCTAATTACAAACTCAGATCTGCACATAATACATCACATACAAGACACATTAAAATATCTAACTATTTGTATAGATTCAAATAAAAAAAACCCTTCAAACTACGACATAAAGTTATGTTGACCTGCCTATTGAATAATTGAAAATAAGAAAGAGAAAAAGCAAAGCTTAAAGTTACATTATAGAAATAAATTCTAGGTGTCTAATAAACAGGTAATTAACTTTCATTATACATTTAGTTTTGTACAGTTAAGATGTTTTCATTTTATTTTGGTAAGAGAAAAAGTCTGTTAGTCATGAGAATATTGAGAGGTCATGCAAATACAGTAGAAGAAGTAATAATTTTGGTGCAATACCTGTATAGCAAATGTACCAACACCACCAGAAGCACCTATCACAAGAACTCTGAAAGGAAAATGATTTTTTTAAAAATGTGTTTAGCAGTAGATTACCATCATTTATTTAATAATATCATATATTTAAATTTATTAATGAAAAGTTTAAATATTTAAATGGTAAAGAAACATGTATCAAACTTTTTAAGCTTATAAAGTAATAAAACATTAAAAAAGTTATTTCAGCCTATTTTGTAAAAAAGTATTTTAAAATATCAATGAAAATTGAAGAACTAAGACTTTCTTATTGTCATTATTTGACACAGTTTCCAAAGAAAAAAACAACGAAGAATTACTTGACTTTCTTGAAAATATTCTAAAGTAGAAGTCACTACGATGAGTTTGCAAAATTAGTATTACAGTGAATAAGGATTTCAATTAGAGCTCCTTTCCCACTTCCTTTTCTTTGTAAGAAAAGGTTGATGACTTACGGACAACATTGGGTAACAACTGCTTGCTTCAATTAAAACATTACACCACTTGAATCATATTTGATTATAATATTTGAGACTATTTTTCAAAATATCAGGGGTTCCGAGTATACATTTTAAATTATTAGGGGTGCTTGTGCACCTGAGAACTATACAAGTTCAGTCCTATGTACCATTGTATGGCACAAGAATTCATAGCGTCCGGAAACAAATGAAGAGTACACGGGAAGAACCACTTGATTTTTTAGGAGTCGTACCTTATGTGTCTGCTTGGCGAACATTGGCGACAGGAAACCGGTTTTTCTTATGGTACTTCATTTGCGATAGAAACATGTTACTTGTGTCTACTGATCTCTGGCGTGAATCAAGGTTGCTGCGAGAGAAAAACAAAGCGAATAACTGGTTTCTTTATACCAATTTAGGCGATTTTTCGCTATCATTGCCAAAGAGGCCTATTGAGAAAAGCTTTCTACGAAATCAAGTGGTTTTTCCCTAGTACACTTCAAATATCATAGACATACCTTTTACCATAGGAATTCTTTTCTGATAGTTCTCCAAATGTGCTTAACCCAGCCCAGGCAGTTAAACCAGCATATGGGATGGATGCAGCCTCAGAATGACTTATTGAACTTGGCTTCTTTGAGGACTACATAAAGTAAATCAATAGACAATAAAGTTAATTAAATAAGGTAAGTAAATCAGAAAATTAATTTAAATATTTGTTGCTAATTGTATGCCTTTTGTAAATATTGTATAAAAATATTATAAACATTGTATGTACATAGTATAAAACTGACCACAAAATACTACAATATGGCAAGCACAATATGAAGGAGAATTCAAATAGACTTTCATACATTATATGCAGCATTTCGATAAACAAACAAATTATATATATATTTTATTTTTCAAATCAACAAGTTATTTGAAAATTAATTTAAAAGTTCAATGCTATGATTTCCATGAGCTATGACCAAATTAGAATTGCCATATTCAAGTCAAAAAACAAATTTACTAGAATTCAACTAATTTTCTTGCGATTAAAAATGAAAAATTACATTATATTTGAAGATACCCCCTCACATGATATTCAATTTGAGCCAACATTTCATGTAATTTATGGACACCACCTATGTACTTACATAGCAAATAGATGCTATTACATATTCTGAATGTGAACCACTTTGCCATGGGCTAAGAGCTCCCCAAATCTGGAAAATAAAATAAATGTTAAATAAAATTATGTTTAAAACCTTTTAAAAAATAATATGTTCCTACTCTCATAGATTTTATTTTGATGCTCCTCAGGCCTAATTAAACTTTTAAAAAATGGCTAATTAATATATTTTTTTAATTAAAAACAATAAGAGTTTTTAAGATAATTGAGAGAAGCGTTTGGTATATTTTAATTTAAAATAGTGATAAATTTTCATACGTATAATCTTTACCTTCATATATATATATATAAAAAAATTATGTTAGGAGGATAATACTGAATTTTATTAGGCATCAAAATATTCCAATTAAAATTTGAAATACATTGGGAAAAATGAAATCATTTTCTATCTATTTTTTATTTCTATTTATTATAGTTTAAATTTATTAAAATATCAAACATTTAGAAATTTAAGTTAAAGATACCTCATCTCCACACTTATAATTTTTCACACCTTTTCCAACATATTCCACTGTTCCAGAGAAATCTCTCCCTAGTACTAATGGAAATTCATCAGCATTCAGAGAACATTTGTTTAATTGTCGCACGCAATTAAACGTTTTAGCCCCATATCCTTCTGTAAAGGTAACTTACTTTTAGAGCAAATTTTAACAAATACCTGTAGGGGTGATAAGGTACTTAACACTTAAGCAGGGACAGATTTAAAGATTTGCCGCCTGTAGGCTACTATCAATTTGCCGCCAGATACTGTTTTCAAGACTATTTTTTTTTTTATTTTTACATATTAGAATCATCTATGTGCACTGGCACTCTAAATCAAAAACGAAATAATAGACAAATTTTTTAAACTGTTCTATTTTTCCTTCAACTTCCAAATCCGGGGAAGAGAGTGCAATTGTCCTTAGAGCTGCCATATTCACTACTAAATATTAGTACTATATATACGTTTACTATTAATGTAAATTATTTGTATTTTTTCTTTAAAAAAATTATTCTAAAGATACTTATATTTGTATGCCGAATGCCGCTTTTATTTGACGTAAAATTTGCCTCCCCCAAAAATTTTCCACTCTAGGCAACAGCCTACTTAGCCTATTTAGAAATCCGGCCCTGCACTTAAGGGTTAACAAGAATTACATGTTTAGATTGAATAATGATTAGATTGAACCATGAAAATGTTAAGATTAAAAAAACAGAATTAAAAACAAAAAAAAAAAAAACTTTGGATGAATAAGAAACACGCTTCAAAATTAAAAAAAAAAAAAAAAACAAATTTAATTTAAACTTAGGCTGTATGTTCAAAATAAAGGTTTTGGGAATATCGTAAAGAAAAAATGAATGCAAATTTATGCTATACTGTTTCATTACGTTATTCATTACGCCATAAAACAATTTTTAATATGAAAAAATCTTACTTTTGTAATATTAACTTTTTTATTTTGTCAAAAAAATTATGGGTAAAAGTTTGTTCCATATATTATGTATAAGAATGCAGATTTAAATATTAGCGGAATTAGAGATTAAAAAAATTATAATTTAGTCAATGATATTAGATGTATTTAAAACAACCATACCTAGCATTCGCACATCCAAAGGATTTACACTTGAAGCATGGACCTTTACCAACATATCAGTGCAGGTATTTTTCACTGTAGGTATCTCAGCCATTTCATTCAACTGTAATTTATTAGTACCTCCATACTCGAAGGTTTGCCAAGCCTGCATGGTTTTCAAAGCAGGTTTCGGTAGAGAATGCTGAAAACGACATTGCAACGAAAGGCATCTTTTCAATGTGCGGCAATACATGTCTGTAACAAAAAAGATTTTTTTATTTGATGCTTCTAAAAAGTATACATTCTGAAAATATGTTCTAAATAGTAAAATGAAAAAAAAAACTTCACTCCATGATATTTTGCTTCATACAAAATGAATATTGTTTTAACTGATTGAATGGCATTAAATGTACGATACAAATAAAAATTAAATGAAAATATAATTTTTTTTTATATCTGAAATAGGTATCTTCACATGTAAGATTTGAATTAACAACAACTTTCAACCATTATGAAATTTCAATGGTTGTCTTATATATTTTTGTTAAAGTCATAACTCTAATTTAGGTGATGGGCCCATCTTTCCATGTCTTTCAACCAAAATCCCCATTTCAGTGGGTTTTCTTACAAGTTACACTCCTACTTACAATATTTTTGTTCCCATGGTCAATTCCAAAAGTATTGTTTTGACAAGTGTTAAACCATTTAAACTAGTATGATATTTGGTATCATTGTTTCCTACTGACATCAAAGAACGATCCTTATTTCCTGTTAATGACTGAATTTTTTCTATTTATTATGTTTACAAGAAACCATTAAAACCTTAATTTGAAGTTGCTTAATAAAAGAGGCTACAAGATTTAAGACTTCTGAAAATACAGTTGAAGGATTTTTTTCTGTGTACAAAACTTCGCCGTACTATTTTCTTAAAAATAAATAAACATGCAAAAAATAACAGAACTAATGGAAACATATTTCGTTTGTCGCAATTTGTTAAATCCAGCGTAATTTACAGAAACAAACACGTCCTATTCTTATTCAATGAAACATTTGAAATGGTAAAAATATCTCACATCACCTCTAAGCGGCCGTGGTCTATGGAGAAAATAATGTACACCTCAAGCAGCTGCCGACGCTAGTTTCGGAATTTATATAACGCAAGGTCAAGGTCAAACCATACTGGAAATTATCTATACATTTGAAGGGTTAGTCAAAAATTTAATATTTTCCGAAAAGACTATTCAAAGACAGACAATTTATTGAATTTACACTGCGCTCGAAAATCTAAACTTACCAGTTTTAGTATTTGTGAGATTCTTTGTTTATCGATTTTGTTTACTCGCCGCGGTGTGCTTATCTGCTGGATTCTTGCTTTACTGCCAACAGCCAAAAGTTTATTAGGGTTGTTTCATGTCGTCATTGGTGACTGCTCCAATTGTTTGTTTTCACTTGTTGTCTGGAATTACTTTTGTTTTGGTATTCAAAAATGAGGTTTCAAATAATATTTTACTCAATAATTGATTTTAATGCCAACTTCTCTGTTGATTGTTCAAAATATTTGATAAAAAAGATAACATCGAATGAAAAGTTATATATCGGTTATTTTGAGAGTGAAACCGAAGCAACCAATGAAATCGCAGTCCACAGAAAAGTGAAAAGAAGAGTGCTTCATCATCTAAATCTAAAACATTTCCATGGGTCAGTACATTATTTCGTTTGTTTAAAAAAACATAATTGGAACAACTATCTCTGAACGACCACTGCAAGTTGCCAGTGTCGCCATCACATAAAGAAAAAGAATGCTAGGCAAAAAGTAAGATTTAATTCTAAAATTACAAAATAAATTTTATAAAAATACTAGAAAAGCATTAAAAGTTCTTTTAAAGTCATTAAAAATATTCCAAAATGCAGCTAGTATTTTTATAATATTTTAGAATTAAATTTATTTTTTTCTAAGCGTTTTCCACTTAAAAAAGTTGGTCTCGGACTCAAGATGGCGTCCCCCAGGCTCGCCCCGTCGTTAGCATAGATAGGTCACGTGATCTCCACTCTAATACTTTTATTAAGATCTCTATGATAAAAATGGAATTCGCATGTTATTTCAATCAGTGGCGGATCTAGGATTTTTCTGAGGGAGGGGCGCACCTAAAAACTTGTCTAATAACCCGACTATATTATCACAAAAGCTGGGACGCAACTAGAAAAGGGGGGGGGGGGTTAAATTTTATCATTTTATTTTTTAATAAAATTTTTTGTTTAATTAATTTTTAAATTTTCAATGTTTTATTTTTTTGATTTAAATTATTTTATTTTTGATTTACATTATATTATTTTTGATTGACATTATTTTTTAATTTAATTCTCCATGATAAATACATATTTTTACTAGTATTTTTTTAATTACTATTTATGAACTAACATTAGTTTTTACTTTACCTAACTAAAGTTTAAATTGTTAAATACATCGTTGATAAATAATTAAGCAAAATAATTGCAATAAATAGGGAAAAATCAATTAATGGGAATATTTCAGATGATGGAACGCTCTTGTTTTCATTTTTCTATGTACTGCCATTGCATTGGTTGCTTTGGTTTCACTCTAAAAATGACCGAAACACGTGAAGTAGAGGATATTCTTTGCAAGCTTTCTTTAACAAATATTTTGAACAAGCAACAGCATAGCAAGAAGTTAGCATTAAGTAACTAACATACAAACAAGGCAGACAATGACTGCATATCTTGAAAATAGCATAGTTATTCGAAGTAACTAACCATTTAAATTAAATACGACATGTGAAAGCCCACCAATAAAATAATCAATGATTTAATATTTTAAACTTCACCGAAGCTAATTAATATTTTTTTGTTAATTTTAGGACGTCGTGCAGGCGCGAATCACCGATGTGAAACAATTTTCAAATTTAATGTTGTCTAAATTTTTCTTTTAATTTTGTTTTCAATAAAAAAAAAGGACAACAGGTCTTGAGGAGGGGGCGCGCGCCCCCCGCGCCCCCTGGCTAGATCCGCCACTGATTTCAATGTAGAATTTTTTTTAGTTATTTAAATTTTAAATAAACTTCTAATTAAAAGCCTAAACTGATTTTTTGCTTTAAAATTACGTATCCCACTTGTTTGTGGGACTTGCGGTTCGTCTGTGAAAGTGGGTGACAGACTGACAGACAGACGGACGGAATGAACGATTATAAAATCTTCCGCTTTTTACGTTATAAAAGTAGTGTGGAAGCTAAAAGCGCTTTTTTAAACAGCTCATCGTAAATGTTTACTTCATTTGCTTCTACTCTTACTGGCATGTCTTGGTTGGTTGGCAGACATATATTTTAAGGCTTGCGTGCTTGGCCAGAGACCCGCTGTAAACCTTCGTCAAGTATGACAGACACAACACACACTCACACACATACGCGACAAATGCTGCCATCTATCGCGCACCACCTCCACAATTTAGACATGTCCTTGAAAGGAGGGGAAATAGTCTCCAGGGACCTGTACTCGTGGGAAACTGCGCAATGACCGTCCACAGGACTTTCGGACCCAACAAATTTAACGAGCACGTACTCCGCATATACTCGACAGACACAAACATCCATGCCTGATCGGGATTCGCACCCGGACACAGCAGCTCCAAGTGCTAATACTTTAACCACTGCGCCGCCGGGTCGGCTCGGCATGTCTTTGAACACCAGTTAGTAGGGGTCGGGATACCAATCAGCTGTGATTAGTAGGAACCCACGTGACTTTGAAATAAATGCTAGTCACCACTTCGGCTTGTAGCTTATTTTCAGGTCTTGCGACAATTTCAAATAGTTCGTAACGAAACGGTAGCAATAAGTTGCCATATGTAGTTACCTTTCTCCTCTTGGCGATTTGTGATGTTTCGATCATAATGCTAATCTGCAAAGGATGGAGGTATTTGTGAAAAAAAAAAACCGGTTTTCTATTTTCCATCGATTTTTCCCCCTAAAAAAACCGGTTTCCGGTTGCGTACGACAACCGTAATTATAAAAATATAATTCGTTAATATTTTTTTTTATCATTGCAATTGTGAAGGATAATTATGCGGATTTAAAGCTAATCTTATTTGCAAGCATTTCCAATTTTTAATAGAAAAATTGTTTTTAAAATATAGTTGCCAAAAATGTGCAGATATCCACATTCCACAAGAGCGGTTTTCAAATAGACATCGGAAGTATCTAGGGTTGAGAAGGTATTGTGTGTCGGCAAAACAACTTGTATTTTCTCTTGTAATAAAAATTGATCTATTTTCGTTTAAATCTTTTTTTACGTTTCTTTATTTTGTAAATATTAGTTTTTTCAGGGGAAAAAAAAAAGAGTTCTTGTTAAGTTTCCTGGAACAAATGTATTATATTTTTATTTATAATTCACCAGTTTTGCTTCACAAATCCCTACCTATTTCTACGATCCAATGGAGAACTGTGGCCAATGGTAGAGAGAAGGTAATCAGATTCCCTTTTAGAAAACACCCTATTCAAAACGTTTGTAAATGGTTTAAGTTTAAAACCCGATTAATAAAAAAGTAGTATAAATTAATAATTAATTAATGAAGAAGTAATATTATAAATGGTGATAATCCCATTGAATGCATAATATGTAAGAGGGATATTCCAAGCAAAAATATCTCTGAATAAATAAGAAAATATGTCTAATTGCTAATCAATTGCTACCTCACTCTGCTATAATTTATAAAACGATTTTTTTTTTGCATAACTGTTAAAATAGGTTCTCGTGCTCTTTAAAAACTTTGCATGCACTTGCATGTTTGAAAAAAAGTAACACAATAAAGGTTTTGAACATTCATCTGTATGTTTATTCTTAACATATATTTTGTCTCATATTTCACAAAAATAAGGAAGTTAGTAGGAAAATGCACTTCGTTTAAACACAGTTTGTCAAGGAAGTCGTTTAACTTTACTGATTATAGATCCGATTGAATTTCCGTGTCATCTGGCAGAGATACTTCAGCACTAGCTACTAGTTCAGATGACTTTTCTTCGGATGTGCAGATGGATTCAGGTCTGCGGTCTCTACAGCTCTGATGAATCCGCTTCCCCTGAAGTTTCGCTTGAAGCTGCTGCTGACTCTGCACTAGTCGATTTTTCATCTGACGCAGAAGCTGATTCAGAACTTGGCACTTCCGCTTCTGAGGCTGCTGACTCTGCACTAGTCGACTTTTCATCTGACGCAGAAGCTGATTCAGAACTTGGCGCTTCCGCTTCCGAGGCTGCTGATTCAGAACTAACTGATTTTTCATCTGACGCAGAAGCTGATTCAGAACTTGGCGCTTCCGCTTCCGAGGCTGCTGATTCAGAACTAACTGATTTTTCATCTGACGCAGAAGCTGATTCAGAACTTGGCGCTTCCGCTTCCGAGGCTGCTGATTCAGAACTAACTGATTTTTCATCTGAAGCTGACGATTCCGAACTTGCTGATTTTTCGTCTGAAGCTACTGACTCGGAGCTCTTTACTTCAGCTTCAGAAGCGGACGAATCAGCACTTACAGATTCATTGCTTGAAGATGCATCTGATGCTGACGAATCGCTATCAGAGGTATCTACGCTTTTTGTTTCTTTAGAGGATGTACTTTTTGGATCTACTTGTTTTGGAGCTATGGGTACATCTTCACCAGAAGTTGGTTCTTTGGATGGTTCCTCTGGAGCAACGACGGAGCTTGCTGGTTCTTCGGGAGCAGCAGAACTTGCTGGTTCCTCTGGAGCTACGGGGCTTGCTGGTTCTTCAGGAGCAGCAGAGCTTGCTGGTTCTTCTGGTGCGGTAGAGCTTGCTGGAAGCTCCGGAGTGGGTGTCGGAGGTGGTAATGGTTGGCACTTCCCCTCGGTCTGAAAACAATTAAATATTTTTAAATTAAAGTGACACTTTTACAAATTTATTAAATGCAGTCTCTCGACCCGAATGAATAGTCATTCCACCCATTAGTACGCCCTGTACAGAAAGCCCCAAATACCATCCGTTTATTTATAAACTCTCTGTAATGTGCCATTTTTGAAATTGGCGTGCAGCGTGCATATAATAGGGTCCTACATAGACAGAGTGAATTCAGTTCTAACAAACACATGTAATACCTTAAATAAGTTATTACATGTTGGTTGCTGGTTAGCTTTTGTTTTAAGCTTACTTTTTAAATATATGTATATTTTATTACTTTTGCATCCTCAGTACAAATGCCTTAAGCCTCAAAATTTTGTTTAAATAATATTTTCTAGTACAGTTAAAAAATAAACTACCTAACTTAACCGAACTTAAGTAGCATGTTTATTTTTTTGTACTCTCATTCTGATTTTAGTTTGCCATTAAAGCATATGCGACTCAGCATTTTGTTTGGAAGGTTAAAACCCACACAAAAAGTGTCTGAAGGTATGAGTAAGGAACTTTGGCACTATTTTTCTCTCTTTTTATTGTTTTTGTTTGAATTCTTAACATAAAAATAAGAATGGCTGTTCAGTTATGTTTTCAACCTTTTTAATTTCTGTTTTAAAATTTTTAATATAAAAATTAGTTCCTTCCTTTTATAAAGACTTAAATGCATACAATGTTTAAATAATTTTACATCGGTAATTCGCCTGCACGACGTTAGAAGTAATTTGACTAAAGAAATTGTATATAATTATTCTTCAAACTGCAAATAAATTAAGCACACGATAAGTAATATTAATTTAATTTTAAAAGAAAAAATGACCATAGTTGATTTTTGCTTTTAAATGTTTAAATTACAACTGAATGCTGCGTTTGGCGATGTTTTTCTAATGTATATAAATCTTGTGTGGAAGTTATTCTAAGTCACAGATACTGTTACAAACTAATTGTTTTTTCCCATAAGAATTTCTTTTCCCATAAGAATTTCAGTAAGTATTTAAGTAACCTATTTTTCTAGAAATTAAAGAAGGTTTTTAGAACTTCTTCATCGTCTATTAATTGTTTTGAACCCTCCTGTCAAACTTTTCTCTGGATCCGCAATTAAAACCTTGGTTCTCCTGTAAAACACTACCCCCCCCCCATAAAAAAAAGACTACAATTTTTAATTCTGTTTGAGATTCCATCAAATCCCAGTATGCATGGCCTTCGTATTCAGGCCAATGAAGTAATAGGTAGTGGAAGGGTTGTAACTTATAGGGGGGAAAGGGAATCCCCAAAATGGTGACCTATTTAATTTTTTTAACAATTAATGTTTTAAAACATTTTATTTACCAAAAATACGTAATTTTTTTTGTTTGTTTCTCCTAATAATCTTTTGGAGTCGCCTGCTTTCTTTTGATACAGGCGGATTTCTTCGGAAGAAAATTTCTTAAAATTATTTAACTTTAAAAAAATTAAAAAAAGAGAGCTTACAATACATTTGAGTACGTAACCCCTAATATCGCGCCTCGTTACATCGTGCATTCGGATATATCGCGCCTTGTATCATGTCTCCCGATTTTTTTTTTCGAAATGTACTTTTCTTAAAATCGACACGAGACACATGGTAAACTTTCGTTCTTTGATATTTTCCTAAAAACAGGTTTTACAAGAAAAATCGAAGCAGCTAACTTTAGATAGATTTTTTACTAGAAAATGAGTAAACATATATAGTATTACCTGTGCAGTAATGTATAATGTTTATAGCAAATAATAATATCATAAGTTCTTTCTATTTTTTATAGTAGTTATATATTTTTTTATATGATCTGGTTTTATATTTTAAGCACATGTTATTTATTAAAAAAGTTTTATATACTTAAAAACTTTGTTGAGAGCATATATGCATCGAAAGAATAATATTTATCAAGTCGCTCGTTATAACGCGTATTCGGTTATATCGCATTTTTTAGCTTTTCTCCCGGGAAGCGCGATATATCGAGGGGTTGCTGCAATATGAAAATATTTTAATTTAAAAAAAAATCAAAATGATGTTTTTCGAATAGACATAGGAAAGAGCAATAGTCGACACAGCACTTTTTGTTGGGAAACTTTTTGGTTATTTTTTTTATTTCTTTTAAAAATTAAAATATTTTCATATTTCTCAAATGATTTTCACATATTACTCATATTTTCAGATTACTCAATGTAAGTTCGCTTTTTTTAATTTTTTAAAAATTATTTTCTTATTACTCATAATTTCAGATTACTCAATGTAAGTTCTCCCTTTTTAATTTTTTTAATGATTTTTATATTACTCATATTTTCAGATTACTCAATGTAAGTTCTCCTTTTTAATTTTTTTAAGTTAAATAATTATAAAGAATTTCTTTTAAAACATTTTTTTGCCTACTTTTCTTTTTTTTTTATTCGAAGAATTAAAAAATAAATAAAAAAGTAGGTATTGACGTGCGGTCGATGTCCGTCCGTCTGTCCGTCTCCCCCCCTTACAAAATCGGTTCTATCCATCCGATCTTAAAAATTCTTTTTTTTTGTTAGAAAGCTATGACCTCAGAGACCCAACTTTCATACTTTTTGTCCGTCTGTCTGTAAGATTGGATGGACATAAATCTACTATTTGTCGACGACTTTCCCATTGAATTAGCATTGAAATTCAATTTCGAGTCATTTAAATCGCTGAATTTAACTACAAATGCTACAGACAAGTGAGATACGTCAAAAAATTCAGCGTATCAAAATGAGAATTTTTTGAAAATTTCAGAAAAAAATTCGAATTCTAAGCACTTCAATTATTTAAAAATTTTCAAAATTTAATGCTCATTTAAAAAGCATAGGAAGCCATTTTTATTAGAATTAAATCACATTACCATCGCAACAATCGCTCAAGAAACTTTAATTCTTTTAGACAATAAATTAAAATAAATTTATTTTTGCGACATAGATCAGTTTGAAATGACGTTAAGTATATTTCACTTCAAGATTCTGTATGTTGGTATGCAATGTTTTCATTCTATTTAAAAGCGAGAACTATTACATATTTATTATTTGAAATTTAAATTTTTGCAAACGATTTAAGTAATAGTTATTTAATTTTCGAATTAAAATAAATGAAAGTAGTCGTGATGGGATTTTGTAGCAGATAGCAACGTGTAGATTGAGAAAGACTTTTATTTAACATCATTAGAACAATCAATTTAAGTTATGGAATTAATAAAGAAGTTTAGGGCGATTTACTGGACCACCGGTCCCGCCATTAGGGATAGGTTACTAGCGTGGCTCTTCTTCGAGAGCAGGATTCAAAAAAGATAAGACTGTTCGCTTCGAACGAAGCACAGTTCAGTTTGGCGGAGGGATACTTAGGAGAGTTCACTTCACAGTCAGGGGACAGGCAAGTTATTGGTGATACTCCATCAAACCCCCGCTCAACGATGAGTTGCCTGTCTGTTTATGTAAGTCCCATGAGTTGACAACAATACTTATGCTTGGGTGCACACAATGATTTGGTCAAAACATCAGCTGGCATGTCGTTCGTATTTAAGTAAACAACATTTATATCACCCTTTTCGTAAATTTCGCGCACAAAGTGATGACGGACATCAATATGCTTTGTTCGTGCATGAAACACTGGGTTCCACACTAGCTTTTGTGCAGACTGATTATCACTGAACACTATTGTTGGATCACAAACACATGAAGGGGATAATTCACTAAAAAATCTTCTTAGATGGACCACTTCTTTCGATGTTTCTGACAGTGCCATGTATTCAGCTTCAGTTGTTGACAAGGCCACTGTTCGCTGCTTTCTTGCTTCCCATGTAATGGCACCACCAGCGTACTTGCAGATGAATCCGGTGAAACTTCTTCTATCGGAAGTGCAGGAAGCAAAATTTGCATCACAGGCATGAAAGTGCAAACTAACCAAAAAGGCTGAACTTCGAATTGAAATTTTTCGCACTATCGGCGTATCGGTGCAAACCCATAAAAAATTAGTTATATTAGTTACTATAAAATGCACACATATAAAAGTACATAAATAACTATTTAGTTTTACTTTAAATCTGTATATCAATGCCATATTAAATTATATTTATTTAAAAAAAATCTGTCCACTCATTTTTCACTATCATCAAAAGACTCCTGGCATTTTCCTGGAAATTTACAAAGCAGAATAATTTTAAAGCAGTTCCCATCTAATTCCAAAGCAGTAGAATTCCAAAAATAGCATTTAAATACCAATTTTATAAATTGAAACTACGAAATTAATACACAAAAGAAAAATAAAAAGGTATAATTAATGCATTATTCAAATCTTAAAATTTTAATTTCACAAAAAAATAAATTCAAGAAAGCACCATAAAAACTGCAGTTTAAACCGAGTAAACTTGTTTCAAATATTTATTCCACACACTTATTTCCAAGGTCTTTTAATTCTAAGTTTCGATTTCAAAATAACGCCAATTGTGCCAGACCGCCAAGCGATTTTTGAAACAATAAGTTATGAAATGCACAAAATACAACGTTTAAAACACTCCATTGATTCCAATTATTAAACAAACATGCATTTTCATCTTAAGGTCGGTTTTTGTATAGAGTACCGTTTTGAGTACAACGTGACCAGACTAATTTTTCCTGCTGTCGGCCATATCATAACTTCCGTTTGAAAATAAATAATCCAATAAAAGAAAAAAAAAGTTTAGTTGTTTCTGATCTATTAGCTCTTATTGACAGTTAAAATTCCCTAAGATGACAAGCAAACCAAAACTACTTCGCATTTTTAACACAGCCAAATCTAACTGTTGAATCCGCTATTCCTATTGGCCCACGTAAGCAATAGCCCCGCCTCCTTCATTGCGTCACTGTCGTACGAGCACGTTTAGAGAAAGTGATTGACTGATCTGAATGAAGGTCGAATCAAAACATTGCCAACAGAGTAAAATCTCGTCCGTTTGATCTTAGGACCCCCCCCCCCCCATATATATATGGGTCACAATTTCTCAACGGTTCTGCATCGATCTCAGGATCAGCCAAAATGAGATTAAAAAAGGCGGAAATCAGCCGAAAGGCGGAAAACTTTCATGCCTGGCATCAGCATATGCAGTGAGGGGTTCACCCATCTTCTTGAATTCGATGCCTTGATCCCTGGTGAGTTTCAGGTACCTGAGGATTCTCTTCGCTGCTTGCCAATGGAGCTTTCCAGGATTGTTGTTGAATTGGCTGAGGAAGTTGACACTGTGGGTGATGTCGGGTCTGGTAGCTACTGAGAGGTACATCAGTGATCCGATCAGGGACTGGTAAGGTATGTCTTTCATCTCGGATCTTTCAGCATCGGTCTTTGGGCTCATGTCAGCTGTCAATCTTTGATTTGGGTCTAATGGTGTAGACACGGTCTTCGCATCTTCCATGTTGAACTTTCTAAGCAGGTCATCAATGTATTTTGTCTGTGTCATCTTCAATTTTCCTTGGTCTTGTGAAAACTCAATTCCTAGGCAATAATGTAGACGTCCCAAATCTTTCATTTTAAATGATGATGCTAGTTTGTCGCGAATGGAAAAGTAGCTGTTTTCTGAATCTGTGAAACACAACAAATCATCTACGAAAACACACACAATGATTTCTTGAGTGGCAGTATTTAATTTATAAATGCAAGGGTCTGATTGAAGAGCACTGAAACCAAGCGAGTTAAGCTTTTCATGTAATTTCTTGTACCACTGTCGACCTGATTGCTTTAGCCCATAAAGCGATCTATTCAACAGGCAAACTTTATTTGGTTCTTCAAAACCTTCAGGTAGCTCCATGTAAACGGTTTCATCAATGTCGCCGTTGATATATGCTGTTACAAAATCCAGTTGATATGCTTTCAGATCTTTTTCGACAGCATATGAGATGACAGCGCGAATTGAAGATAGCCGAGAGACCGGAGAAAAACTGTCTTCATAATCACCTGGCTTTTGATAACAGCCCTTGGCGACAAGTCGGGCCTTCAACTTGTCCACCGTGCCATCTTGTTTAAACTTTGTCTTCAATACCCATTTGGATGGGATTATTTTTTCATTCTTTGGTCTTTCTACGAGCTTCCAAGCTTCTTGTTGTTGAAGTGAGTGATATTCTTCCTCCATGGCTGCGATCCAGTCATCCTTTTGTTTACTTTGTACGGCTTCGGCGAAGCTGGGGGATGTCAACGCAACTTCTCCGCTCCTGCTCGCCGGCGATGTAAACATGGCGCTATTGGCGGTCGCCAACTTGGCGTAGTGATACAGCTTCCTTGGTCGCCCTGGATTCATCGTCCTCTCTTTCCGCGGGCGCCCGGCAACCCTTCGGAGCTTTTCTGCGCCATCCGGTTCTGGTTTCTCCTCCTCTCCTGAAGTGACGTCGTCGTCGCCAAGGGACTGCTCAGCTCTCATTGGTTGATGGTCGGCTGGCGGCGGGGACATGGTCTCAGGATTGGGTTCTCCGTGAGTGTCGGCTGCTGGATCTGGATCTTCGCTGGGGAAATCGTACCATTGCTCATCTTCTTCTAAAGTTGGATTCATTTCTTCAATGAACTTAGCATCTCGACTTACGATGACAGTTCTTGTTTTGGGATCGAAAAAACGATAGGCTTTCGCTTCGTCGGAGTATCCAATAAAGATTACTTCATGTGATCTTGGTTCGAATTTGGATTTTTTGGGTTTGTTTAACACAAATGCTTTTTGTCCGAAAATTTTGAAGTAAGATGCTGATGGCTTTCTGTCGAAGAATAGTTCGTATGGGGTCTTGTTTTCTGCTACGCCTTTGGTTGGACATCGATTTCTGATGTGTGCGCTGGTTCGAACTGCTTCGGCCCAAAAACTTGAATCAAGGTTTGCTTGGGAGAGTAGACATCTCGCTGTGGAGCAAAAAATCTTGTTCTTGACCTCTGCTACTCCGTTTTGTTGTGGACTGTAGGGAGCAGATTTTTCTCGGCGTATACCTTCTTGGCTTAAGAATTGGTCGAATTCTTTACCCACGTATTCTAGGCCGTTGTCTGTTCGTAAAACCTTGATCTTCTTACCCGTACGATTTTCATTGCAGGCTTTATACTTCAGAAATGCATCTTTTGCTTCATCTTTGTTCTTTAGGAAGAATATTTCGGTGTACCTTGATTTGTCATCGATGAATGTCACAAAATATCGCGATCCGCCAAGTGAGGGAATCTTCATAGGACCACACAAGTCCGAATGTACAAGTTCGAGGATATCTTTTGCAACAAATTTAGACTTTTTCGGATAAGGGGTGGCACATTGCTTACTTTGAATGCAGATTTTGCAGTCCTTAATAGAGTCATTGTTGTTTTTGAAAGATAGTCCTTTGATCATATTTTGTGATCGTAACTTCTTCAGATCGTTCACGTTTAGGTGACCGAATTTTTGATGCCAGATTTCTAATTCAGTGACGACAGCTGCCCTTTCTTCGATTGGTTCGACAAAATATAGATTTCCTTTTCTTTCAGCTCGGAGCAATGTAGAACCATCTTCTGAAAGTACTTTAGCTTCGTGAGCGTCGAATACTACTATTCGGTTGTCACGGGTACACTTGGAAGTTGACAGCAGGTTTGTTTTGAGTTCAGGAACGCATAGGACATTTTCTAGCTTCAATGTCCTTGTACCAAATTCTTCATCTGGAACAGTTATTCTGACGGATCCTTTACCCGTTATTTTAGCGGGTTTGTCGTCTGCTAACGTTATATAAGAGTCCGCTTGTGATGTAAATTCGACGAACATGGAGTTATCGAAAATCATGTGACTCGACGCCCCGCTGTCTAGGATAAATTTGTTACTTCGCCCGGAGCATACAGCGGCGACTGCCTCTTCTGGCGGGGAATTCTTTTTTTTCTTGCTCCTTCGTTGCCATGGCGACGGCAGGTGTTGAGCTTTCCTTTTGATTGGGATAGTTCTTTTTATTCATTTCTCGCTGGCGTTTGTAGCAGACGTCATATTTATGACCCTTTTTCGAGCAATAAGAACACACGATGTTTTTATTTTGCTGTTTTTTATCATTCTGTTTTTGATTCCAAGTGGATTTCGAATGCGAGTTGAATCTTTTTGAAGATAAATAGGCGCTCGGGATATCTTGTTGACTTTCCCCGCCGCGTCGGGATTCCGATTCTTCTAAGATTTTGATTTTTAGTGCGTCGGGAGCTGGGAGAGTGTCTCTGGACTCGATCGCGCACCGGAAGTTTTCGAAACTGTCTGGAATGCTGTACAGCAAAAGTATAGAAAGTAGGTCGTCGACGATTGATATATCCATTTCTTGTAGTTTATCGACCGTCACGAAGAAGCTGTTTATGTGGTCGGACATATTTTCTGACGAGGACATCTTCTTAAACAGAAGTTGTTTCAAGAGCGTCGCTTTCTTCGCAGGACCTTTCGATGAGTAAACATCTTTAAGTTTATCCCAGACTTCTTTAGAAGTGGAGCACTGCTTTATATGACACAATTCGCTCGGGCACATGGACAGGATAATGTCGGCTCTGGCCTTTTGGTCGTCGGAAATCCATTTGGCGATCTTCTCGGCATCGGTTTCCGGTTTTGGTTCCGCTCCAGTAACAAAGTTCCAATGATCGTTTTTAACCAGGATGGCCTCGATTTGTAGTTTCCAAGTATCGTAATTGTCTTTTCCAAGTTTTTGGATGTTTGACTGATTCGATGACATTCTTCTATTCGTTGAAGACAGGAAACGGGGGAAAAGTTCGAGAAGCCGGCCTTTCGTTATACAAAGTCTCTAAGCCTCGTGTTAGGCCTCGTACGTCACCGCGCAGTGGTTAGACTTGCTGGGCCCATGACCTTTGATGGGATTTTGTAGCAGATAGCAACGTGTAGATTGAGAAAGACTTTTATTTAACATCATTAGAACAATCAATTTAAGTTATGGAATTAATAAAGAAGTTTAGGGCGATTTACTGGACCAACGGTCCCGCCATTAGGGATAGGTTACTAGCGTGGCTCTTCTTAGAGAGCAGGATTCAAAAAAGATAAGACTGTTCGCTTCGAACGAAGCACAGTTCAGTTTGGCGGAGGGATACTTAGGAGAGTTCACTTCACAGTCAGGGGACAGGCAAGTTATTGGTGATACTCCATCAAGTCGAATTTAGTTGGTAAATGTTTAACATAGAATGAATACTGTATTTGGCGCCTTTTTAGCTGTTAAACACAACTGTTGTGGTGTCGAAGCGGGTTAAGTGACATATTCTGTTACAAACCTACTTGTTAATTTACATTTCCTATTTTAAGTCAAATTTATTGTAATGTATATAAATTTAATGTAGAAACGGTTGTTGATGTCACTTACTGTTACGAACCTAGTTTTTCAAGATAAGAATTTTAGTACTATTTAAGTTACAGGAAAGTAGGCTATTTTAGTTCTTTTAGAACTTCTTGTTTTAATTATTAATCATATAATATTTTTTTTTTAAATTTTAGTTTGAAATATTATATAATCATTACAAAAATATGATTCAAATGTCGATTTTGAAAGAAGAATTTATTAACTTTTGCATGAGTAAAAGAGTAAATAAATTTTGGACTTTTATCAGATTTTACGATTGAAACAAACGCAAGATCTTTATACTAAAAGCCACGAAAAAGACAGAAACATCCACGGATATAAATCACCCTGTAGTACGATATACTTTAAAGCTATTCTTTTCCCCTGCGCTTCCGTCAATCGAATGGATAAGCGAGCATCGACTGTATTTGCATATTTAAAAATAAGTAACAAAATAAAGATGATGAACATTCATATATGCATGTTTATTCTTAATATATCTCTTGTCTCATATTTTACAAAACTAAGGAAGTTCGTAGAAAAATGCACTTCTCTGCTTGATTTGTACACAGTTTGTCAATGAAGTCGTCAAACTTTGCTGATTATAGATCGGATTGAGTTTCCGTGCCTTCTGGCTGAGATACTTCGGCACTAGCTACTGGCTCAGCTGCCTTTTCTTCGGATGTGCCGGTGGATTCAGGACTCTGGTCTGCGGTTTCTACAGCTGATGATTCGGCATCCCCAGCAGTTTCGCTTGAAGCTGCTGCTGATTCAGCACTAGCCGTTTTATCATCTGAAACTACAGCGGTCTCAGAACTTTGTGCTTCCGCTTCTGGTGCATCTGATGCTGACGAACCATTATCAGAAGTTTCTACGCTTTTTGTTTCTTCCGAGGTGGTACTTTCTGATGGATCTACTTGTTTTGGAGCTATAGGTACATCTTCACCGGATGTTGGTTCTTTGGATGGCTCAGGCTCTACAGATGCCTCCTCAGCAACCTCTTCGCTTGCAGAAGCAGCTGAACTTGCTGGTTCCTCTGGAGCAACGGGGCTTGCTGGTTCTTCGGGAGCAGCAGAACTAGCTGGTTCCTCTGGAGCAACGGGGCTTGCCGGTTCTTCGGGAGCAGCAGAACTTGCTGGTTCCTCTGGAGCAACGGGGCTTGCTGGTTCTTCGGGAGCAGCAGAACTTGCTGGTTCCTCTGGAGCAACGGGGCTTGCTGGTTCTTCGGGAGCAGCAGAACTTGCTGGTTCTTCTGGAGCAACGGGGCTTGCTGGTTCTTCGGGAGCAGCAGAGCTAGCTGGTTCTTCTGGAGCAACGGGGCTTGCTGGTCCTTCGGGAGCAGCAGAACTTGCTGGTTCCTCTGGAGCAACGGGACTTGCCGGTTCTTCGGGAGCAGCAGAACTTGCTGGTTCCTCTGGAGCAACAGGGCTAGCTGGTTCTTCAGGGGCAGCAGAACTTGCTGGTTCTTCTGGAGCAATGGGGCTTGCTGGTTCTTCGGGAGCAGCGGAACTTGCTGGTTCTACAGGAGCAGCGGAACTTGCTGGTTCTTCAGGAGCAGCGGAACTTGCTGGTTCTTCAGGAGCAGCGGAACTTGCTGGAAGCTCCGGAGTGGGTTTTGGAGTTGGAGGAGGAGGAGGTGGAGGTAGTGGTTGGCATCTCCCTTCGTTCTGGAAATAATTATTGGGCGCTTAAAATTAACTGAAAAATTTACACCTAACTTACTGATGTTTTAAAAAATTAAATATAGTTTCTTTATTTAATAAACTTGCCAAATTAAAATTTAACTAATTGCACTTGGCAGAGTGATTAATATTGCTTTAGAATAAAATGTTGTAGTTACATTCAAATATCATCAACCAATTTAAAAGCCCATGATGTTTATTTTTAAAATTGATGATCTAGTTTCAAACACAGTCTTCTCTTTTGCTTTTAAGCAAAAACATAAAGTACTTGTAAAGGAGACAGATTAGCTGCTGCTGCTGTATGAAAGCTGGCCTCTCCGCAAGACTGCTTGTAACTGGAAGAGTGCATATTAATTGAAGAAGTGTTTATATGTTTGCAAACCTTCAGCATATATCATTGCTTCCACTGGAGGTTTGGGTAATTTCTCCTTCTGTCCATCCCACATATGCTTTTATATTTCTAATTTACCTTTCAGTCGAAAGCTTGTATATGAAGAAGTCCATGAATGGAATATAACTGCTGATTCTTAGGTAATCTCCCACAGATTTGCATTGCACAATGCATATTGGTTCGTTTTTTATTGCCAGTCTAGGCTTCTTTATTTCCTTCCCCATTCGATCAGCTAAATTTTCAGCTTTTACATATATATTTTTAAAATGTTCGCTGCTACTTTCTCTGCCACATTGTAGGCTTTTTAGTGTGGCATCAACTAAATTCATTTCTTTGAGCTTGAACACGTCCATGAACTCTGCTTGGAGTCTTGTGGCTAAGGGGAAAGTCTAAAACTACTGTGCTAATGGTAAATTCAGGGGATATAATGATGTACGTAAATGAAATACATTATTTCCTTTTCCTCCTGAGTTGTCTCCTGAGTTGGCAATTAATTCTAACACTTGGGGTCAGACGGGTAGGGTCTAAAATAGTTAGTACCAAATCATTCATGGCATCCAGTATCACCGCAGTATGATAAACCTAACCGTGACTCCCGGAAAGACTAACACACATTCGGGATTATGAAGTCATTCAGAATGTGAAATGTGCTGTACTTTTATCAAAAAAAATTATTAAACATATATACTTAATTAATTATAAGAGGTGGAATTTCAACAATATCGAGTAAAACTTTACATTTTCTGGGAGGGGCGTACGTGCCTTTTGCACCACCGCGGCAGAGATCAAACTCTCTATCGCATATTATTACAAATTTAAAACGTTCACATGGCTTTTCTAACGACTCTGTTACTCTCTCACCGCTGTTATATTAAGATAGAGATGATCAGTTTTATGGAACAAATGCATACTTTTGAAATCTTGATATCTTGTAAAGCTGTTGTGTGCTTTGCTATGTGTAAGCATGTTCTTTAAATGGCATGAAAATTATAGTAACACGAAATTAAAACATATTTGAAGGAGAATATATTCTGGATATTTAATTATTTATTTTTGAAATCATTTAATGACAGATAATTATTAAGAGATTGCAACACTATTTTTATACTTTATGATAAATAATAAAAAAATAACCCTATTATAGTTCCCCTTGTTATTACTATTTACACACCTAGTGAAAATATGCTCAGATATAGCAAAGCCATACTTTCAAAATTAATGCATTATTCCTATTGGATCAGCAATGGTTCAATAGACGGTTACTGCTTACGTCTTAACCAGCAATTGTTTCACAGTTTTCCACAATTATGAGAACTAACCTTTTTCTTTCCTACTTGAACACATTCAAATCCTTCATCACAAGGGCATTCTCCCATGTAGAAGTCACCAAAAAATGGAACAATTTTTGGCTCTATCTTACACTTGGCACCTAAAATGAAAAAATATTGAAAATCAATTTTACATTTTATTACACTTACGCATATGAAAGATATTAATAAGTGGTTGATACTCAAGCAAACTTAAAGAATACTTTTTTAAGTATGTACTGTTAAAATATTTACTCAAGATATTCATTTGTGCATAGCTTTCTCTTCTATAACTTAATCACAAAAAGTCTTTAAAATAATGTTTAAATTTTAAATAATTCTTAGAGTAAAAACGCTTCAGAAAACTCATAAATGACAAAGTGTGCACTCTCAGAAATGACACTTTCTTTTTTTGACGTTTCATTAATCATCAAGCCTCATTTCGTTAATTTTGGGGATTATTTCGTCAAACTATCACGTGACTTTTGAGTAAACGCGAATCCTCACTTTAACGATCTTGATTTGACGATTCTGTATATTGATTTTGAGGAAACTGAATCTCATTACTGCACTCAAATGCTCAAAAATGACGAAATATTTCTTTAGATTAGACGAAATTCGAATCCTAATAAAAATGACGAATCAAATTTCCTCACTTTGAGGAAAGAAAAACTCGGAGCATTTGCCAGTAAACGGCATCGTCAAAATTAAGGAAAATTTCGTCGTTTTTGAGTATTGAGAGTGTAGGGGAGCGATGACCTTACATGCTTACATAACAAGGTCCTATACTATTTGAAGTATAAACTAAACTAATAATTTTATTGCTGTGATTTAAAAGTGGTTAGTTTAATTTTTGTTTTGCACATTTGAAAATGAATGATGATGATGAATGGTTATAAGAGATTCGGATAGTTAAAGTTCGGATGATTGGAGTTCTACTCTACTTACCCTTTTTTCCCATAGCTTGACAATATCCACCCCAGAATGGATTTCCGGCACAGCACGTTCCTGCCACTTTGCAATCGGCTTGTTCGGCACATTTTCCAGCCAATGCCACCTATGGAAAAATGATCGTATGATTGTATTACAAGTTTCAGTCACAATGCATAATACAAGTTTCAGTCACAATGTTTAATACAAGTTTCAGTCACAATGTATAACACAAATAAAAGTTTCAGTCACTATGTATAATACAAGTTTCAGTCAAATTTTGACTGAAACTTTTTTTTTTTTAAATTCCAATTTCTGGCGAAAGTATTGCTTTGCCATGTACGGATTTTTCCACTCGTTATGAGAATCGCCGTAAAGCAATATTTCGAGGGCGATCTCCAAACCAAGCGCCTTAACTTTGGACCCGGTCTGCTTACTGCCCATATGCAATCGAGATGAAATATTAATATTAAATGAAATATAGTGTTGTAATAAGGATTACAAGTCATCAAAGGCGAATTACATAGTACAAAGTAGTTTTTTTTTTTTTTTAAAAATGCCAAATTGATCATGCAAAGACAAGTTTGGACATGAGTACAACAATTAATTTTTGGCGCATGCAATTATCAAAAAATCTTTTATTTAAATGAATTTAGATTACTTAATGAATTTTTAAAATCAATTAAACCTTTAAAATATAAAATTGAATGATTAAATTATAAAATTATAGAATTTATCTAAATTAATAAATTTTACATTTGTTGCTAGAAATATAAACCATGTTGCAAGAAATAAATCATGTTTCCTGTATGCATATGTAGTATTGACTGCAGACGTGTAATTCCGACATGAAGCATATTTATATATGATTAGCATTCGTTTAATGTTTTACTAGTTTAAAAAATTTAAAAATTGAGAGGTGATGCATAAATTTTAAAAGTAAATCAATGTTCCACAAACGGGGAACATAGCAATAATAGAACATAGCATATAATGTTTAAATGTCCAATATTTTGAAAAGATTTTTCAAAGAAAAGAAAGAAACGTTTATGTATGCATAGAAATTGTAAAAGAAACTTACTTTTTCTAACTATAAAATTTTTTCATTTAAATATTTCGAATAATATTATAAAAAATTAAATTACTGTGTATAGTCGTTTAAAGAGTGGGTTGAAAACTAGTGTAACATATAACAATAAATCGCAAGTAATATAAAATAGCATAAATATGTTTTTGGAAAATGCTTAATTGTTCGTTTATATAATTAAATACACGAAAAAATATTAAAAAACAGATGGCTAAATTACTCGAACGTTATAATAAAAAAAAATTAATGAGAAATGAGCTAAAAACTTACTGCCAAAGTGCATGAAAACAAAGAGATCAATACGAGAGAATTCATTTTCAATATTTTTTCAACATTTGATTTTAGTTGGTATGCTTCCAACTTGTATAGTGAAATTATATTTGGAGGTCCTATGCTTAAATAATGGGTAACATCCTGTATTTCCAGAATTATCTTTTAAGTTTCTAATCTCCAAACATGATGTTGAGGTAAAGATGTTGAAAGATATGAAATTCATGGTTTTGTGAAATAATAGGTTAAGATGGGGGCTTCTAGATGTCGGGTTTTTTTACTGCAACACTTTTAATCACTTTTAATTTGTCGCCAACACGTAGATAATGTCGCCAAGGTTGAAATGTGTATTTTCAGGTATTGAGTGGCAACAAAAATGCTGAATGAAAATATTTTTTTGAGCATCGATTGGTGAAATGGTGAATTAATGTTTTAAAACCCACCCAAGAACGGATCGAAGGAAATACAGGAATGAAGGATAGAAGTAAATAGTAACTTGAAACAAGCAAATTCCATTGCATTTAAACCAGTACTTTAAATAAATGACTATCTGGTTGTGTTGGGTGCCCAACCAATTATTGACCTTGTCTCTTGACAAGTTTTTTTTTAAAACACTAGGCGAAATTGGCTGTATTCGCATGAAGGTTAGAAATAGACAGCCGGAAAAACGTAAAACATACCAACCAAATTCAATTTTGTATAATACATGTTGCAACTAATATAAATAATTTTCTCATAAATTCATTTGAAATAACTTGCCACTTTAAACAAATTAGATACCAAGTCACAGTAACTAAATGCAATTGGCGATGAATTGGAAGCTTGGCAGAAAACCCCCCGATAACTAGAAATTCCCTTAGGTAAGATCCATTTCCATTACGGGATGATAATTCTAAAAAAGGTGTTTGTCGCCACTGTAACGCATGTTGATAAAAATGAACTTGAAGCTGTTTTATGGCCCTCTGAAGCGGACTTGAGAGCAAGAAAATATCACTTCTTGCGTGGGCTTTACTTAAAGATTTATGATGCTTAATTGTTAGCATTTATCATTTTATCTTTGAGACACACGGATTCGCAGAAAGCTTGGAACAAGGAAAAGGGTAACTTGGTCATAGTTTGCAAATAATAATAAAAAATGGTGTTGATAATTGAATAATTTTCTGGAAAATTCCTTTAAGAGCTTTATTTTCGATTTAAAAAAAAATATAATTTTGATTTTATCCAAATTAATCTTCGAATTTAAATTTGAGACTTCAAATGCCTTTTTCTAAGCTACTCAATTAACCTTCCCAAAGAAATAGGCCCTTCCAGGAGTTAGAGGACATTCCCATAGGCCCCTGTTAAAATGGCCAGAATACCTATGACATTATGGTCGTCTCGATATGCCCTCCTACACACGAAAATGACCAAATGACCAAAATGTGGTAAACATTCTACTCGGATAGGGCTGGGGAGCCCAGTCCGTCGAACGGAGTGGAAAGTGTTAATGGTATTCTCAAGTGTTCATTATGTTGTCGTTAATGGGTTAATGAACGATTCGAACGTGGGAGGTTTGATTGCGCGGTACACTCTTAAAACAAAGGAGTGAAATCCACTCCTGTACACTCTCAAAAACATTTCCTTCAATTCACGGAAAAAGTCTGTGCAGCACTGCTACCGGAATGTTTCCGTGAATTGAAGGAACACTTTGGTCCACTAAAAGAAGGAAGTATTCCGGTTTTTTTTTAAAGATAGATCCGTTGTGTTTATTTTTTCGTTAAAAAACGAAAATGTTATGTATTTTGAAGAAATATTGAACTTCGAGCGACATCGTACGCTGACGCCGTCGGGACTTTGGACTCCACAGATTTAACGAGCACGTCTGTCCCAGTGCCCTAGGCCCTAAACTTCCCAGTACACATATCCGATTTATAGGATGATTGGCAGTAGGTGGGATTCGAACCCCCGCACTCCTGAGAGGCTGAATCCTGAGGCGGATGCTTTAACCACTCGGCCATTGTGACACATCTCTTCAAAATATTATTATAGGAGTTACTGCTGCAAAAAGTCGTGATGTCGATAGAAATTAATGTCGGCCTCTTCTACCCACCAACAATATTATTGCGATGCGCATGCGCGGTTCAAAGAAAACGGAATTTTTCTGTTTTTTTATAAAACGGAAAAATTACTGTGAAAAAAGACGGAAAGTTTAGTGTATAAAGACGGATTTTTCTGAGAGTGTAGGAGTAGTGCATATTCGACACTGGAAAGGAGTGAATATTAACTCAGACTGAGTTAAAATCACTTGTTTGGAGTGATCTTGTCGCAGATTCAACATACAAAGGATCCACTCCTGTAGGGTAAGTGCATTTTCGACACCGGAGAAGTGAAAGTTAACTCAGACTGTGTTAAAATTGCTCGTTTGTTTTAAGAGTGTAAATGACACTATTTGTCGTAGCTGTGACATCAACGTAGATGTAGTCGTTAAACGAAATATATTTATGGGGATTTCTTTTTGGGATCACATATGACGTAGATGCTACGTCACAATAGGCATTGCCCTTCCAGTCGTCTATTTCTATGAATTATAATTTTAAGATAGATCTCAAGGATTTAAATATCTCTTTTTAAGATACTTCATTAATACTCTAATCTCATTGTTATTGATGGTTTAAAATAAATTGCACAATTTCAATGAAGGAAAGTACAAACAGGAAATAAATATTTGACAAAGTAAGTGTATATCGCACTGTTACTGAAAAAGTGTCATACCGGTAAAAAAGTAATTTTAAAGAATCGTCTGAAATTTAGCGTTTTTTATTGTATTTCGTTACCGAAAACTAAAGGTTTCGTTAACTAGTATCCTAATCGTTTGACCAACTATTTTGTCTAATTGCTTCACGAAAAAAAAAGATATTTTCAAATTTGAGTAAATATGTGTTTCCTTTTAAAATTAAACATTTTGTTTCAAATATGATGAACCAATGCTTTCAATTCTGAAATACCAGACATACTCAGTTGCAAACAATTTTTTTTCATCCGTCTTTCTTCTACTAGGGTAATTTTTTCACTAGGGTTAGATGAAACTATTCCTACACTCTTAAAACAAACGAGCGATTTTGACTCAGTCTGAGTTAATTTTCACTCCTTTCGGTGTCGAAAATTCACTTCTCCTATAGGAGTGGATTTCACTCTTTTGTTTTAAGAATGTATATTTTAATTGCTACGATTTCGAACTTAACATTTCATTACACAATACGTGGCAGACTACATTTTATGTGTAATGATTCTCGACGGAGTCACGGTCAAGTGACGAGGCCAGAACCAAAACTGGTATCCAACGCAACTTGTAGAGACATCAAACTTGGCGCTGTGATTTTAAACTTAACAAATTCAGAGGGCACGTGTGACCCACCGTACTAGGAATACTTTTGTTGGAATTTTGAGTACCCACCGTTTGTGGAAATTAATGTATTACCCTTAATGTGTTCGCGGAAGCATTAATACTTTTTAGAATCGGGATTAATGCCATGGACAACACTGCCGTGGGCAGGTAAACTGCGGCAACTTCCATAATGACTCGGACCATTGTTGCAAGCACTCAATTAGTCTAACAATTAAGAAAACATACTGGATTTTTTTTTAATTTTAGATCAAAAATGGTACAACTCATTGTTTCTATTACTGCAGTTAACCTGCCACGGCAGAACAGGACTCAGCATGGACTCATAGAATCGAATTTCTAGGAACTAATTGTCAATTTCAGAAGAAAATTTCTTAGTTTTGTTTTTAGAAATATTTATCTATGTTTCTATCGTATGTGCACCTTAACCTATTAAAGAAGACTACAAAAATAAATTGCCACACAAAAATGATCTTTTGTCTATTCAAGAAAGAAGGCTCAGTGGCTTAGTGGTAGTGCTTTGCATTGTCACACCACGGGTCAGGGGATCGTGTCCCGGATTGCGCGAGGTTGACTCATCCTTTCACCCCTTAAGTGGGACAATAAAATGAGGACTAAGCATGCTTGGGAGCTAAACAATGGGGGTTCAGCGTGAGGCTGGCCATCTTACCGGGACAATACCTTGCAACCCCAGAGCCCTCGATCAAGTAAGCTGGATTGGGCACGGCAGGTCTTGGCCCACTAACGGGCTGTTGCACCGAGAAGTTTAGTAGTCTATCCAAAAACAACAACAACATATGAGACAAATAAAACCATCGCTCTGAACAATTTATATAGAATAAAAGTTACACGGAAATCGAATTCATAAAAGTCAAAGTTTTCGTTTTTATTCCGAAACGAAGGTGTTAATGATATTGACAAGTCGTTCATTAAGCCATTGTTAATGGGTTAATGAACGACTTGAACAGGGCGGGGAAGGTAATGTTTTGGGATAGAGGACACTACTTGACATTGCTTTGACTTCACTATGTATGTAGTCGTTAAACAGAATAGCTTCTTGGGGAATTGTTTTTGGGGTTTAAGGGGTCTAAGGAGTCTTAAAAATGTGCAAAGAAGGAACTACAAAGTATAGTTTGATCTGTCATGTAATTTTTTAACTACTCAATATACAAGTATAATTTTTTTATATGTAATTCTACAAGATTTATTTATTATAAAACAAATTTTAAAATTTATGAAACTTTAGCCAAAACTAAAATAAATGATATTAAACATAAAGCTATTTTAACACATTGTGATTAGGCTTGCGCGGCAAATTTTGAGGGCAAAATTGAAAAAATGACCCAGAAAATGACTTTATATTGTACAAATATGTACAAACTAGGACTTATACCTAAATTCTCAGCTCAATTTTAATTAGAAATTATTTAAAAATGAATTCAAAATCAAAATTTAAAAAATTTTATTAATTTTTTTAGAAAAAAAGTTCTTAAAATAATTTCTAATTAAAATTGAGCTGAGAATTTAGGTATAAGTCCTAGTTTGTACATATTTGTACAATATAAAGTCATTTTCTTGGTCATTTTTTCAATTTTGACCTCAAAATTTGCCGCGCAAGCCTAATCACAATGTGTTAAAATAGCTTTATGTTTAATATCATTTTTTTAAGTTTTGGCTAAAGTTTCATAAATTTTAAAATTTGTTTTATAATAAATAAATCTTGTAGAATTACATATAAAAAAATTATACTTGTATATTGAGTAGTTAAAAAATTACATGACAGATCAAACTATACTTTGTAGTTCCTTCTTTGCACATTTTTAAGACTCCTTAGACCCCTTAAGATCAAGTATGACGTAGGTCCGACGTCACCGTAGGCTTTGCCGTGCACCACATTTGAAGTCTGTAGCTTTTTTTCAACAATATATGTAGAAACCAAAAACTTCTATGGTATCTACCACTTGTACATGCGCAATTTTTGTAAAAACCTTACTATGACGTCCGACGGGTACTAAGAACCCGTGTACCAAATTTGAAGTCTGTTATCTATTTTAGTTCTCTTCTTTCTTGAATTATGTTCAAAAACAAAAATTTTCAAAATCAGCACCTTTCAAATTGTCTAGAAAATTGGTAGAAAACACGAAATCTCCATTTCAGATTTTCGATCCGAGTCCCCATCGCCAATATTTTCATTACCTTATATTTCTCCTTATTACCTTATTTTCCTCATTGTCATCATTTTCCTATTACTAAGAACTCGTGTACCAAATTTGAAGTATGTTAGCTCTTTTAGTTCTCTTCGTTCTTGAAGACGGACAGATGCTCAAAAACAAAAAATTTCAAAATCATCACCCTTCAAATTGTCTAGAAAATTGGTAGAAAACACGAAATATCCATTTCAGATTTTCGATCCGAGTCCCCATCGCCAATACTTTCGTTACCTTATATTTCTCCTTGTTACCTTATTACCTTATTTTCCTCATTATCATGATTTTCCTATCCTCATTACCTTATTTTTGCAGGTAGTTGAAAGTAAGATAAAGGATTTTAAAAAAAATTCTGAGAATTGCTATGTTATTGTATTTAATAACATTTAACCTAAAAAACATTTTTAGTTTAAGCAATATTTTTAAAGTAATATTTTCTGGTTTAATTGAAACTTACTTGCACAAAAATAGATTCAACTAATTTTTTCTTCGTATAACGACTATTTTAACAAAATCCTTTATTGTTATTATTTGCCTTTAAATATATAAATGCTTTTATAATTATTTGTTTTATTTTTATGAACTCAAATTAATATGTAACAAATGGGTAATTTATTAAATTTTTGTAATTCTTATAGTTTTTTTTCTTTTTGAAACTTAAGAAAGTATCGAAAAATATTTATTAGGAAAGTTTTTAATTAAATGCAGATTATTAATGTTATACATATTATTAATAATTTATATGGTAATTATTAAGAATCGATAAAAAAAGTTTTGCATTGCTGGACTATTCAACAATTGAATATCTGATTTCTAAAGCTTAAAATTCCAGATGTATTTTTAATCATTCATTGCTTCGATCACTGTTGCTCCTTTTGATAATGAATTCACCAATTCTAACAACGCAAAAACAATGAATGGAATGTAATTTTTCAGATGATGTAACTGGTTGCTTCACTCTTAAAACGAACGAGCGATTTTAACTCAGTCTGAGTTAATTTCACTCCTCCAGTCTGGAAAATGCACTTACCCGGAAGGAGTGGATTCTTTGTGTGCTAAACCTCCGACAGGAACACTCCAAACGAGTGATTTTAACTCAGTCTGAGTTAATATTCAATCCTTTCCAGTGTCGAAAATGCACTTCTCCAACTGGAGTGGATTTCACTCTTTTGTTTAAATAGTGTTCGTTTTCACTCTCAAAATTACCGGTACAGATGATGAAAAGAAACTTTTCTTTCTAAGCAAGCTTTCTTTAACAAATGTTTTGAACAACCTACAGCATCACAGAAAGAAGTTGACAAAAAAAATTAATAAGTAAAATATTTTCAAACATTTAAGTATTTTTGAATACCAAAACAAAAGTAATCCCCGACAACAAATGAAAACAAGCCATTGGAGGTGTTGCCCTCCACGACTTGGAACAACGCCATTGTAATAGTTTGTGTTATAATGCATAACATATTTAAAAAATTGGTGGTATTCTTTTTATGCAGCCGTGAGTATTATTCGTAGCATTCTTGTTAAGATTAAAGAAACGTTTCTCTATAATAATAAGGCAATCTTTATCTGGGAATTATTTTTGATAGCCACTTTTACTCTCATAGTAAGTTGTACTGGTATTTTAAGTCTAACAAATTAAAAAAATAGCTAGTCATCATTAATTTTAGATTAGAAATTATATTATTTAATTAATAAATCAATTTGTTACCACCTGCGAAATAAACCATATTGCAAATATATTTTTTTTAAATAATTTCTTTTTTTAAGATAATTTTTATGCAGTTTTCTTATGTTATAAGCTTTTGCTTGAAAAATAAGTGAATATGTATTGAATGTTATGCTGAAGAAAAAATAATGCTGAACAAATGAAAAGTATTCAATAATTTAAAAAAAAATGTTTTGCTTGTTAATAAATGTATTTAGTTTTCTTTTGTTTTGAAAAATTAAAGATATTATTCATTTTAAAACGTTGATGACTCCTTATACTATTTTTTGAAACACTATATTGAAGCTATGCTGATTGGTAGTCGTTTGATTCTTTAGTATTGACTATGAATACCTATTTAAAAAGATCCCATCAGACTGTGGTATCTCTGGCAACGAAAAAGCGAATGTACTGGTCTAAAATGGTTGCTTTGTTAATAAAGTCCCATATAACTCGATTACTTTTAAAATTTCTTCATCAATTATCAGTAAAGAAATAAAGACAACACATACATCATTACTAAAACAACGGATAGAAGAAATGTTGTTGTTATCGTGTCCATGACAGATGAAACTATACAGGGCCAAAAGAATTGATGATAAGAGTCGCCAGGCCTTGGGAATGCAGACTATAAAGAATATCCTGTGGTGGTGTGCCAAGGTTAAAAAGAGAGGCAGCAACTGCTTGACAGTCAAACAGGTGGTCTGGCATGAGTTGGACATCTGGGCAATTTCTGCAGAATGGGTAGGATCTTGTGTTATCCGACGAAATTTTCATGCCTTTAAAATGACTTGTTCAAAGTCGTGCAAGAAATGATGATAGTTTTCTAGGGCAATCCAGCTCAGGAATGGAGGAGTTTTGAAAGGCTGATCGAAAAGCTGACAAAAGAAATAACGTGGATAAATGGCATCCTTAATCTTCCCGATTTCCCATGAATGAGTGCTGTACCATCTCCTCAACTGTTCTGTTCTCGCAAAGAACTGTGTCGACTCCCGTTACTGGATTCCAGAGACCTTTTGAACAATTTAAATTTTTGAATTCATTATTTTCTTTTATATTCTTTATTCAATTCTTGTGTTTGATGTTTTGCTATGTGGTTTGTATTTTGTATATATTTTCTCTTTCTTGCATTTTGTATTATTTTGTTTTCTTCACTTCGTTAGGATAACGTTTGCATCGCCTGCTGCGCATTTAAAATAAAAAACAACAACTTCTGAATCAATAAAATTTCTGAAACAAATGAGCGTTTTCAATTTCTTTCTGTACTCGGCCTGGAATGGGTTAGGCAAAATTGATAGTATACCACATACTTTAAAATTTATTTTCATTGTATAACGATTCTTCTAGTTCGTTTCATGCTTCTCTCAAGGATGATTAATGCTTCATACAAAACGATGGTTTGGTAATTGTTTTTTTTAAATGTGTCTAATTTAAATTTAACTTTCTAGTAGTAGGGTCATATGGGGGAATAATGGGTCAACAAACAACAACATCCTTTTTGTTCCCAAAGTATGAAAGAAAAAAGTTTTAATTTGACATGGAGTAGGCTTAAATAATTAAGAATCTTTTGAAATAATAACTTTACCTTAAATTTCATTATAATAAATTTTATTTTAATTATTGAGTGACCAAGATTCACCCCGGATTTGGGCAATTATGTGTCACACATGGGGGAAATATGGGTCACACTTTTTTTATAGTAATGCATGTCAAAAGTATATTAATATTTAAAATAATTTTTTTTTAGCAAATAAAAAGATTGTTTAATTATCTAATGCATTGTTTTTAAGAAAAATACATTTATTTATATATCAATTGAAGCAATTTATTGATCAATTCTTGGTGCATGTTAATATGCAACTGTTACGTTGCAACTGTTTTTTAGAAACAATTCCTTTTCATTTGATGGTTGTTGGTCACTAAGTTCCAAATTGGTTTGTTTTGGGTTACTGTCAATGTCTTCTTAGGTAGCTTTTATTGTTTTACGAGAAAAATTCTTGTTCTTTTTCGCTTTTGATTTTTCTTCTTTTTCTCTTTCAGCTAAGTAATCTTTTTTTAATAAATATTGCCACAATTTCACATTTACATTCTTTCGAAAATTCGGTTATTTATCATTTGTTAAATTAATTTACAGTTCGAAAAATATAAAATTACTACAATTGATGCTTAAAAATAAAAGCGAAACTTTGCATATTTTTATGCCATATTCTCTATGCAACTTTCTTCATATATATATATATATATAATGAACCATCAAAAGAATTATATTGTGATATTACAACAATTTAAACTGAATTATAACACACAAATATTCTTTCAAAAGTTTTTATTTTTATTTTAAATAAAGTTTCTCGTAAATTTAACGAAATGGCAACAGTGAAAATATTGAATAAAAATGGAATTTTCATGTTACTTCAGTGTAGCTTAAATTTTTTGTTATTTAAATTTTAAATAAACTTCTAATTTGAATTTTTTAATGAAATTTGGAGTGCAGCCCAATCTGATTTTTTTGCTTCAAAATGACGCATACCACTTAGCTAAAAACACCTGAAAAATCAAAAAATATCACTGACCCAGAATTACCCCAGTGACCAAGAATTACCCCAGTAAACCTGGAGGAAATATCACTATACCTTTAAAATTATTAAAAAAAAATAATGAAAAAATTTATACGGGAATGAAAAGCTTAGACCATTTCCCATTGAAAAATAGCACCACCAAAATAGTTATTTTAAATATGTTTCTCTAGTATGGATCTTTAAAAAAAATCATGTTTTTCAAAGACAATCTTTTTTGAAGATGTTTTTACAGTAGTGTAAAAAGTATTTTTTTTATTATTATTCGCTGCAGAGTTACATTGTTTTTGAACTTGATGTAAGAAAATTTAATGTATAAGGATGACTTTGCATAATTTATTTGTTTTGTAAAAACCATTTTTAATTCTTAAAACTTAGTGACCATTATTTTACACGGAAAGAGAGTGACCCACAATTTCCCCAAGTTACCCTAACTGTTTTATACTGTTTTTAAACTAAATAAGACTGCTTTGTAACTTCAATATTTTTTATGAAAAATATCACGATTAAAAATTGTGCAGTTGTCTATCTGTATAATGTTTAGTTTAATTAATTAAGTTTTCTTATTCGATCACGTTTACTTATATTATTTTACTTATATATTTTTGAAGATGAAGCTTAAAAGATTTTGTAAAAAAACAATTTAGAATAACATGCATGCAGAAATAAATATTTTATTTTTTTACAACTCGTATATTCGGCATAGTAGGAGATGATATCATATAAAAATGACAAATATTTAACAGGAATACAAAAGACGATTCGCTTATCTTCAAATACATTTCAGTTAATGAAATGTCAGCCAGTAGGCTCAAAATAGACAAATCCGTCTATTGAACTTGGTCGCTTGATCTTCTTTGTAAATAATATCTTCTATGGGGGAAAGTTTTTTTATGCTTCAGGTGCAGAATCCGCAGCTGAGCTATCAGCGGCGGAACTATCAGCTGCCGGTTCTTCTGCTAGAGTATCATCAGCTGCAGAACTATCAGCCGCTGATTCCTCCGCTGGGGTATCATCAGCTGCGGAACTATCAGCCGCTGGTTCTTCCGCTGGGGTATCATCAGCTGCGGAACTATCAGCTGCTGGCTCCTCTACTGGAGTATCATCAGCTGCTGGTTCTTCTACTGGAGTATCATCAGTGGCTTCAGGTACAACAGGAGCAGGAGTTGGAGCTTTTACGCAGACTCCGTCATTCTGTAAATAATATTAAAAGTACAGTAAGTATTACTTTCAGCTACCTAATATGAAATGTAAGGTAATCCAAATATTGTGATGGGGATGAAAATCCCAAACGGAGATTTTATGATTTCTATACACGTTTTTTTAAGAGTGATGTTGAATCTAAAAAAGTTTAATTTTTGAATATTGGTCGGTCTGGGGGGGGGGGGGACTACTCTACAGCTAGAACTGAAAGAGCTACAAATTCAAATTTGGTACACGAGTTCGCAGTTCCAGTCAGACGCCATGGCAAGGTTTTAAAGAAAACCCTGTTTGCCCAAAGGGCAGCTACCATCTTTGAGCACAACAATCCATGGCCTTTTTTGAGCTGCAGTGCTAGCAAATTTAGTTTCTAATATATTTGATATAAAGTATTTTCTTCGTTGAATATATTGATTAAATACATTTTTCAATCCAAGCATAGATATTTCAAAGAAAGCAACAGAAAATTCAGTGAAAGTCCACATGAAATTTATTTCATTGAATTGATTTTATGGCTTTTAAAGATTAGTTTTTCTGAGATTAAAATTAGCTATTTAAATGCAATTGTTAAAACAAATATTAAGTAGAAGAATTTGAATACGTTATGTTATCGTTATAGAAACTGTTTAAATTGGTAACGAAAAATTCTCAAATCTCTTGACATTACGTGTATTTTCTGTATTAATAAATCACCACCATTATGCGCATTTTATATATGATATCAAAGTAATGATGATATCCAAGATCCTGGTATAAGGATACTTGCATTCATTGACTTAATTATTAAATGATAGGATGCCGAAATTTCAGAAAAATAATTGGTAGAATCTATAAATATATTTCCAAGAAACAAGAACAATAATTCTGAGAAACATTTTTTAAGACATCAGGAAAATAGTTCATTGAAAGTTACTTTTAATGAAAAAAAATGTTAAATAAGTATCAAAATCCCAACACAGTAAAGCATATAAAAATGAAATACTTCAATAAGGAAAGTTGCATTAAAAAATACATACATAAGCCTAAACTTTTCCTAAAAAATTACTAAAAACACAGTTATATTTTTTCTTTCATATAATACTGATAGTTTAAAGTATTGTAAACTGTCATACCAAACTACTAGCTAAATATTGAATGAAAACTATTAGAATTTTTAAACGTTCAAATCTTGTTTGTGTGTATAAACTATTATGTTATATAGTGTTAGGTGAGCAGTATTATAACGGCTAATAATAAACAAAAAATAATAAATTAACCTTTGTATCTAAAAAGCATCAATAAATTGAAAATTAGTTTGCTTCTGGGCAATTCCATAAAAATGTCAACCTCGGTACCAAAATTTCAAAATTAAGTAAATACTTCGTGTCTTATGTGATTTTTGTTTCGTGTCTTATATGATGTAAAGATTGGAATCTCTATTTTAACACACTGAAAATCATAGTTTGAATATATATTTTTATAGAAGAAAAATTGGTTTTAAACGAAAAGTAAAAAATTCCAAAATTTTAAGTGTTGAATTCTTACACTTTCGAAATATTTTTTTCCCTAAACTTCCCATAAGTTAGTTAGAAAATTATAATTAAATTGTTCCCGACATTATAAATTAACATTCAACACATTTACCCAAATCAAAAGTAGCAAAAAATTTTGTAATAAGATGCATTTATTACAACCACTTTTAAAATGTCAGTCAGTTACCATTATGTCAGTCAGTTACCAAGGCGTTCTAAAAGCTGGTGTTTTTACAGGATTCAATATTTTGATATAAAAAATGATGTACTGGATAGTTCATTTCTTGCACTTTGATGTAGGCCTGACTTTTAAAAGCCACCTATTTTATATTCAGAAAAAAATTATATTAAATAATTTGAAGTGTCAATGAAGGTTGTAGACATGTCAGTCAGTTACCACAACTTCAATAATTTTTCTAACATTTTCTATAAGAGCTATCCAAAATTGCAAACCATATTTGAATTCAGCTAAAAATTCTCTTTTAAATTATACCAAACTTAATTTGTAAAACTATATAATTGTCCCGCTATTTTGTAAAACATTGTAATTTCGTCTTCCGAATGTCAGTCAGTTACCCGTGGAATGGCCCTTCTTCTTTCTGAACTCGCGGTTAAAAAAAAAAAACAAATTAAACTTGTGGATGTTTCAATCAACAAAATATGTATAGCACAGAAAAATAACTTATAAAAAGTTTCTGAAAGGTAAGTCGGAGGACCTCACTAAACAGTTTATGATAAAATAACCTACTGTCAAAAAAATTCTAATTTAACCAATACTAGATTTAATTTTGCCGATAGTATCCGACATGTATCATAGATATTATACTGTGAAACTGCAGTAAAAAAAGTTATCACAAATGTAGTTTTCTTTTAGTTTAGAATTAATAATCCAAATAAGGAAACCGAAGCCGCCCCGGTGGCTCAATCGTTAGCACGCTGGCCTTTGGAACTGCTGGGGTCGGGTTCGAATCCCGGTCAGGCATGGATGTTTGTGACTGTCAATAAATGTTGTTACTTGTCTATGTGTTTGTGGCTTCCTTCTTTGTGTGTCTCTTGTGACTGTCTCTTCTGGCGAGCGGGGTAATGGGCTATATAGCCTACGCCCTTCCCTTCTAGAGGGCGCAATCACTGTCATTTGTCAAGGAAACCGAATCAGAAAACCAAACGTGTGCTGCAAGCCCAATGAATCGATGAAATATAAATTCTGAATCAAAACTAGAGGCATGAATATGACTCAAAATATTCAACAGAATATTATGAAGATAAATTTACCTTTTTCTTGCCGCCCGTTGATTCACAAATTAAACCTTCAGCGCAAGGACAAGGGCCAATAATATATTCTCCGAAGAAAACTGGTGCAATTTTATCCTCCAAATGACACTTTCCACCTGAAATTTATAATCTTAATTAGCAAAGGCATGCGATTCTTTTGTTTAACCTCTCACGACCTGGTGTCCCCATTTGGGGACATTTTTTAAAACCTCCCCACAAGCAATTAGCACGTTAATTTGTTCCGAAATTGATCTGGTCCGATAGAAGAAGATCCGAATATCAGTTTTCAACCTTTGACTACAGGTATCAGCCATTTATTTCTATAAAGAATGAAGTTGAACGAAGGTCTAACAATATTAGAGTTCTTAAAAAAATTAGTTTAATTTTTTCAAATTTTTTAAAAAGTTCTTTTAGCAGTTAATTTTAAAGGAATTTTGCATTAAAAACAATGTTAAAATAATCTGTTAACTACAAATAAGTGATACGGCCTTTTTGTTGCATTTATAGCGCAAAAAATGCGTATTTTTAAAGTTAAGGCGTGTTCTTAAGAACTATTAAACATAATTTTTGTAAAAATTTCTTTGAAAAACATACTTTTCAGCATATATTTGTATAAAAGTAAGTTTAGATTAAGAATAGGATTTTGCTTGGGTCTTAAGAGGTTAAATTAAAATTTGCAATTCATTATTAGTTAGAAAGCCCAATGATCTTCGAAATGCAAAATTGTGAGGATTGGCTAATTGACAAATAGCCAATCATTATCAATGCCGCCAATTGACTCATTAAATTCGCAAACACATTTGCAAAATCTAGAAATAACATTAGAAAATAGAAACTCACTGAATAACTGAAATGCATAAGAAAAACATTGCATTTTAAATTCAAAACTATCTAAAGTCAGAAAACTGCCAAAAAGTTTTGTAAACCCAAAGAGTGTGTAAATATTATCATAATTGCAGAAATTTACAAGTAATCGATAAATTATAATGATTGGTAATACTCAAAACCACTACTACAAATAAAAGATAAAATAGAACACACTGTATTCGTATTGAGCATGTAAGTTGAAATAATAAACTCCCGCACTTTCCTAAAAAATTGGTCTTTTTATTCCAAAATTTTCTAATTGTCACAAATAAATTTTCGATCAAATACATTATATCCTCGTTAGTTGACGAATCGTGTTTGAAGTTTTGAAGGAACTGCACTGCACATGTGCATTCGTCAGAAACGAAAATGGTGATAATTCATTAAATATTCCAACAGCAAAGCTGCCAGTAATATATCCGCTAACTAAAGGGGGAATTTTTGATCAGCATCAAGAAATAATTAAAAAATAGGCTTTATTATGCATGTGAAACAATGATAAATAATCCGTAACCAATTTTGTTCACTCCTGAGTAAGGTTAAGTAATAGAATTTTTGGTTCAGGAATGCTAAAGGTGTATAATTTAAGCGGGAATGAGCCCGCTGATTCACGGGTCTCCAAACCCAAGTGCCCCAGTCCAATGGGTAAAAATTTTCTTCTAAGCCAGATTTCTCCTGCTGTATTGAATATTTTTACAAACAGTTTTTTGTAATGTTAATTGTAGATAACTTACAGGTCCCTATAATACCACTTTTTAAAATTCAAATACTTTGAGGAAAATTATTTTTTGAATATTTAAAAAATATCCGAATCTATTTAAAAAAGTGGGACTGTCGGGACCTATGTTTCATATACTTTTATCACATAAAAATCCCTCTTGTAAAAATATTATAGCAATACATCCGGAGAAATGTGGCTTAGAAAATATTTATTTCTTCATCGGATTAACACTGAGGCACTTTGATTTGGAAACCCGTGGTCCAGTGGGCTTATTCCCCTTTAAGGCCTACCTTCAGGTGTATGGTTTAAGCAATTTCCACCGAAAGGTGGAATTCCGGCGCAACATTTATTTGCATCTGGGCATTCAGCTTGAGTTGAGCACTTTTCTGCTGCCACCATCTGTAAAAAAGTTATTTATAATATGCATATTACAATACTGAATTATTACTTACTATTATGACTTATGACTTTCTTGGTGGGTGGGGGGGGGGGGGGCAAGTTCGCCGAACACTGCGACCTTTAGATCTATTGTATTCAACCCCAGAAATGACACAATCACAAGAGACACGCAAAGAAAGAGACGACACAAACACTTAGACAAATAACAACATTTATTGACGGGCACAAACATCCATGACATGATCGGGACTCGAACCCGAACCCACCAGCTCCAAGGTACTTACTATTATACATATTACAATGTTTTTTTAACTTGCTGGAAGGAAGGAAAGTATACGAAAATTAAATAGAGAATCCATAACCCTTTCGTAATTTACCAGACACTGAACTACTTTGTATTAAAGTAACCGGAAGCACAAAATAATGGTTCAATTTGGTATCGAATTTTTATTTTGACTTTTAATCACAAAAATGTGAGTTTACGAAAAAAAATTGAGTGCATTTGAATACATGTGGCTAGAGTTGGAAAAGATAGTAGTTATTTTTAATATAAATTTGTTTCCAACTTAAATTGTAATTATTCTAAAGCAGAAATGCATAAAAAATGCTTAAAAATTGCATAAGCAAGAAATGATTTTGTTTCTACAATTATTTACACTTGTAATAATGAAAAATAAAAGTATCAAAGCCTTGCTCTGGTCATAAAGGACACTTATATTAATACACTAAAAGTGCTGTAATACCCTGTTTCTAAAGAGATTCTACAATTTTACGGACAAATGAGTTTATTAAAATGTAATAAAATTTCTTTCAAAAGAGATAAAAAAAACTATATTGAAGCTGAAACATTGTAATTTATTTCGGTGTTGAATTTTCGAAGAAATTATAGATCATTCAGACACTGTAACAGAGGGTAGCTATCGAGAAGTGGTACAATAATTTCTTGATTATCTCAAATTTTGATGATTATTGACGAATCCTATACAAGAGCAAATGTTATAATTTTGCTTTTGAAAAATTAATTTAGTAATACAGATGTATTTTTGACTAACATTCTAAAACGTAAAAAATACCTGTTTTTTTTAACAATTGAATCGGTGAGTGCGGAAACAACGTCAGTCACAAATTTCAAATTTTTCAGGAGGGAGAAAAAACGTAATAACTGAAGTGGTTTCTGCACTCACCGATTCAATTATTTGTAGCAAATTTATACTGCATCAAAAACATCATTACATTGATTTTGTTGCATATTTGATATTTAAAGACCCTCAAATGGATACATTTAACTTTGAACAATAATCATGCGACAAGTTTGGTTATTTTTAGCATGATATATGAAATAAATTTTTTACAAGACTAAAATATATATTTTTATATGATTGCAAATGTGTTATTAAAAATAGAAATGGTTTACTTAGCAGTCTAATGAAATAGTCATATTTTGGCAAAGTGTGAATAAATGACTTGCATTATAATTTTAATAAAAAATTGAACTTTTTCATGATTGAAAAAATTATAATTCGATGTTCAACAAAAAATACAGAATAAATACCTGGGTGGCAACGAAAGCCAAAAAGCACGCCGTCATAAAACTTTTCATTTTGAATTCCTTGATGAGCTTCGTATGCCTGTAAATCTGTAAATTACTTCGATATTTCTAAATGTACTCTAACAGTTGAAAGCAGTTGCTTAAATTTAAAATAGTTTCCGGATGTTATCCCTTATCATTTGCAATCTTATCAAGATTAAAAAAAATGCTACATAACCTTAAGCAGGAGGTACAAGAGCTTTACAAAATGTTTGGTAAGAAGTTGAGGCCTCGATGTACTTAGACGGGGAAATTGTTATCAGCTCCCTTATCTTGAGGCATGATTACATTATTCCAGCATGGTAGGGGACACAAAATGTTTTCCATTTGTATGACGGTTATGGAAGTCCGCATTTTTTCCAAGAAATCTCTTTTTATTTACAATGGGTGCTGATTTATGGAACTGGTTTTAAGGCTCTTGAAAGTTGTTCTTTAAACCGGACTAATCCATTGACGAAAGATGAAAAATAACCGGCACATGCTTAGAAATGTTTTTCAAAGATATTGCATATTTGGATATATGGGGAAAATAAAACTAAAAAAAATTGCTTGAAAACTTTACTTAATAAGATTCTACTTATTATTGAAATTGAAGAAACTTATAAAAAATCAAATATAAAATGACATTTGCTTCATGAAATACTTCAATTGTACTGCAACTTTAATATAAATCTTGCTTAATTAAAAAAAACCCCATTGATTGGACATTTTTTCAATTTAGGCTTGAGTTGAAATAAATTCAAAAGCAGATAATTATGCTGAAGATTCATTGTATAATCGTATAAAACTAAGCGCATCTGACAAAAGAACTCTTATGAATTGTTCATAAAACAAGGTAAAAATGTGTGGGAAATATCCCATATGGCATTGATTTGGGATATATGGGATTTATCCCAACCAGTCAGTACAAAACACATTTCTAATCCACAAAAAGTGTTTGTTTCAAACTTCACAAAATTCTGAAAACTAATTATAATTTTACCCACATTTTAATTAGGAGCTATTACTATAACCACCCGCACTACAATGAACGTTTTTAAAGATTAATTTTACAAATTCATTGAAACTCGGGTGTATATATAGGGAATATATGGGATTTATCAAAACCAGTCAGAACATAAAAAATTTTATTCCACAAAAAGTGCTTGTTTCGAACTTTCGAGTGGTTTAGAATAAGAATGGCAAATATTGTTAAGAAAAGGTCGCAAAACTTTAGATCAATGCGACTTATCCTTTTTAGTGATTTTAAAATGAATTTATTTAGAATAACAATGGTGCCAACTGAGCTTGTGAATAACGCTTTTCAGTCCTCTCGTAGGTTAAACTCTCGTCTGATGGAATAAAGATGTGAAATAATAGGAACGAAACTACAACTATATTTCTTGGCAACTTTGAAATCTCAATTTTAATAAGAACTTCATGGTCTTAAGATATGTCAAAATTTTGAGTCACTTCATCTAGGCTTATCGGCACTAACTTTTAAGTTTGGTTAGTATGGAATAGTATAAAGTGAAACAATTAAAGAATTTTTTTTTATCTATTTAAAACTATTTTAATATTTCATTAAGGCAACCTTAACTTCATAAGATAAAACTTTAATATTTGCTATCTTAATATATTAAACTATCTCAAAGAATTACCGATGATAATTCGAATTACCTATTTTGTTTCTTAACTTTTATCAGAATTAATATTTCTAAAACAACAAAAACATTTATATTTTGAGTAATCATTATTGACTAATTTAATCTCTGACGACTAATTTAATCTAAAAACATAAATATTCAAAATTTCTTAACATTAAAATTACATTATATAATATGCAATTATATTTTAGTGACTATCTAATTAACGTTACTTGATTAAGGTTGAATGAAGTTGGTAATGAATTAATAATTGTATGAATCAATAAAATTAGCTAACTGTAGATAAAAGTTATTTACTAATTCTGTCTTATCATTAAAATTATTATTGTCAATGGTAGCATGCGAGTTCAAGTATGCATTATCAATGTAATACACTACACCGCCAGAAAGCAAAGATAAAAATAGCTTTCTCCAGAACATATAATATTTTTCTAATTCTTCAAACATTTCGATTAAACTATAAAGCTTCCTCAGAAACAAGCTGAAGTAGCGGTACGTCTTTGAAATGATATCTGTATAGAAGATAAGTGTTTTCAATAGAAGCTTTCAAAAACGTGTTTGTTTAATAACGAATCCACTTAAGAGGAATTTGTACATAGAATGTATTGATTTGCTTCATTGGAACATCTTGTTATTTTTGTATTTAATGAGAATATTTACTATAAAAAACTATTTTTTGCAGCGATTATCTTTTTAAATAGGAAATTTATCTCAGAACATTGCATTTCAATAAGAAAAAAAAAGAATTCAGCCCAAAACAAATAAAAAAAATCCGCGTAAATTGTTTTTCAAAATTTATTTAATTATTCATAACGAATAACCTTTTCCTTTATTCAAGGTCAAACACTTTTTAAAAATCATCAATGCAAATATTCAATATTGATAAATACATTATTAAATAATTACTTTGCCAACATTAATTTTTTTCACCCAAATCAATCGAACAACGTATAATAACCACCGTAAAATCCCACATAGGGTCAAGTGGGGTAAGTGTGATTGGGGGTAAGTGTGATAAACAGCTCTTGTAACTTTGGAAATCATTCTAAAAATCTGAAAGTTTGCAATATATAACATTAGACCACTTATAATTAAACTAAAAAGAAATATTGACCTTATTTTTTATTTAAAGAAAGTTTTAATCATTTGAATTTAAGTGCAACTGTCTTCTTTTTATGTGGGTTTTCCTATGTGTGGTAAGTGTGATAAAACAGTAATGGATTTTGAAATGCAAATTTTGTACACTTAAAATTGGAATTCAAACATATTTTTTTTTTCTACATAGGTATGTTTCTTATAATAATTCACTACCAATTTTAGGATTTGGAATTTACTTGAAGCAGAGAACGAATTTTCTTAATGAAAAATGCAGAAACCCTATCACACTTACCCCACTTGACCCTAATAGTCCTCTTTTTTTCAAAGCTTATGACTCATTTCAACTTATCTAAAACTCTCTATAACTAAACATAGTACGTGTCGGTAAATTTATGACACTTTATTAAATCAAATATTAAAATTATTGCAGTAAAAATTACGTTAAGGATTTATAATTTTTTAAACATTGATTTTAGCCATTTAACGAAGATTTTGGCACAGAAAATTTGCTTTTACAAAAATAAGCTTTTCGCTTAAGATAAATAAAGACCCTATTTCTGAACAATTTATGTATGACAAATTAGGTTTCACGAAAGAAAAACTAATTTAAATAAATCTAAAGTTAATATTTTAATCGGAAATGAAGGTGTTAATGGCATTTACAAAGTATTCATTCATGGGTTAATACTCACAACGGTGCAAAACTATCATATTTAGCTCTTACATATTTTTCTCTTTAAACGTCCATTAAAGTCGTCATCGTTTTTAAAGTTTTTCTAAATAGCCAATATAAGATTAATAATGACCATAGCCAGGTTCAATTTATGTAGGACAAGTTCAGTTTAACGAAAAAAGGAATTTGATGTTTTTTTTAACATTCGTAAATGAAGACGTTAATGGCATTCATTAAATTATTCTTTAATGGGTTAATACTCATATTAGTACAAAACCATCACATTTAACTCTAATATATTTTTCGCTTAAAGCGTTCTTGAAAGTTTTTCAAAATAAGCAATATTATAAGATTAATAAAGACCATAGCCCGGAACAATTGTTGTAGGACAAATTAAGATTCACGAATAACCAATTTAAAAAAAAATTTAGATCGTAAATGAAGATGTTAATGGTATTCATTGAAGAATTCTTTAATGGGTTAATGCTCATATCAAACTATTATTACTCATAAAACCATCATATTTAACTCTTATATATTTTTCTCCTTAAACGTTAAGTTTTCCAAAATAACCAATATAAGATTAATAAAGAAAACAGCCCAGATCAATTTATGTGGGACAAATTAAAATTAACGAATAACGAATTTAAAAGTTTTTCCTTTCAATTCGGAAATTAAGGTGTTAATGGTATTCATTAAAGTAGTCATTAATGGGTTGATACTCATATTAGTGAGAGACTACCCCATTTAACTCTTACATATTTTTCTCTTTAATAGTTCACACTATCATAAAAACGTTTGTGTTTTAAAGGTTAAACATACAAAACAATGCATACATAAAGACAAGCATGTTCGTTGCATAAGAACACTGAAACGATTCTTGTATCCTAGATTAAATATATGATACATTTTAAAATCTAACTTTAAAATTATTGGAGTAAAATGATGCGTGTCAATGAAATCAATTGCAAGTTTGAAAACACTTTGATTTTAATCATTAACGATGATAGTGCCAAAAATATGATATTGTTGCTTAATTTTATCTATATAAACAAAATATAATATAAATAAAGATAATTGGGTTTCACAAAAAGCGATTAAAAGTAAACTTAAAGTTTTCTTATTTGGAAATGATGGTGTTACCCTACTAAAAATGGTCAGTAGAGATCAATAGAAAATTTGTATGTGGAAATGGCCAACTGGTACCAATAGAAATATCTATTGATATTGTAGTAATTGCATTGCAATTCTCTTTTAGACGAGAATCTTTTATTTAGACAACACAAAGTACCAGACACTATACACGTAGAAATTCAGGAGCTTTCACAAAGTTGTTTTTAGCAGTCACTTTTTTTTAGTTCTCACAAAACGCGTCGCCAAAACGAACGCCCGAATTCTTTTTCACTCTCTTCAGTTCAGTTTTTGCAAAACCAAATAAATCATACGAAAATTAATAATAAGAAATATGCACGTCACTACAGACTCCTCCCTTCCCGGAGAAAAACTTTTCTCGAAGAGGAAAGTTTTTAGTCAATTGTTCAGAGTGTCAGTTCAAAGTCACAGTACAGTCACTCGTGTAAAGTTGTAGCACAGTCACTCGTTCAAAGTCAAAGTCACAGCACGGTCACTCGTGTAAAGTTGTAGCACAGTCACTCGTTCAAAGTCAAAGTCACAGCACTGTAACTCATTCAAAGTTCGGAAAAAACACACCATAGTCCTATGTTCTACGAGTATCAACAATAGTCCTATATGTTCTACTATTTACCATAGTCCAATGTACCAACTTAACTGAACTCTAGTGCCTGTACTAAGTAAATTTAAGTTAAATATTAAATAAATTCTACTTAAATCATATATGTTAACAATATAAAGAAAAAGAGTATAGTTTGCAAATCATATATGTTAACAAGGAATTTAAATACAATACAGTTTACACAATCATAAATTTTAACCAGAAATGTAAATAAAAATACAGTTTAAACAATCATATATGTTAGAAAATAAAGAAACAGAATATAATTTACAATTTCGTGCTTATGAAATACGACAATTGGCTGCAAGTATTTTTACTTCCCTGATTTAGATAGCTGACTATTTAAGAAACAGTCTCTCAAAGTTTTGATAGTTCAAAAGAGTTAGAGTTCGCAGGAAGCCTAGGAACACACAATTGAAGGGGAACACACACACATAACTTTCGTCTTTCCTTAGGAAATTTTACGACTTAGTTCGTGTCTGTCAGTTCCAGGTCCTACGCAATGCACAGATGCCTTGTTTGGCTTAGAAGGCTTCTTCTTGGCTTTTTTCCTGAAGTATAGCTCCTGATTTTTCGGCATATATCTGGACTTAGAGATTGAGTTACTTCTAGCTTCTTGAGGGTATGGTTTCAGTTTTTCGCCCTTTTGTGGCTCTTCAATAAGCTCTTTTGGAGATGAACTCACAAATCCAAGCTCAGAATGCAGGGAATGTGCCATAGGCAAAACCTCTCCTACCTCCATCAGCTCACCAACGTTTTCCTGGTCAGGAGCATCTTCCGGAACCTTTTGTTGCACGTCTGGACGCTGAGACTTATCTACGGGCATTTTCTTTTGAGCTCTATTTTGAACTGCATTCAATTGTTGAATCTCGGCAAACTCATTCTTCTTGACTTCTTTAAGCATTGCAGCTGTTTTGTTGCCCAACAGATACATTCCTTTGTCTAAGGAGTTTCTAAGAACAGCCGCTTTAGTGACTATATGGCCTAAGTTGCATTGTAGCTCTACTTTGGCTAAAGGCAAGCATTTCATCTCCTCTTCTAATGGAGTTTTGATCCACACATTCTCATTTGTAAACATAGAGGGCTTGACATACTTATGGCAAATCAAGTCGACGGTCGAGCCGGTATCCCGGAGTATTGGCATTTCCACTCCATTTACCTTCCCTCGACTGATGTATGGTGCCAGTCCTTCTTCATATATAGAAGTAATATTAGAGGCCACATATTCGACTTTCTTCAATTTATCGCACTGGAGCCTTAGATGCGTATTAGAGCCACACTCAAAGCAGCGACGTTGAGGTCGTCTTTCGAACTCCTCTTCGTTGTTGGTTGCCAGCTGTGGATCTTTTCTTCCCCACTGGGTTTTCTTCACTTCTTCTGCAGGTTCCTTGAATTGATAATTCGCCTGTGATTTATTTGTCTTCTGCGGGGTTTCTTTCTTCCTAAAACTCTCTCTAATGCTCTCATACTCATCTATGGCTTCTGCCAGTTCGTAGGGAGTCTTCATTTTTATCCATTTATCTAGAAAATGTTCTCTAATATCGTCTGGAACCCTGAACTTTATTTGTTCGGTTATCAACAAATCTTTTAGCTGTTGGAAAGTAGATATTTCCAAATCTTCAATCCACTCTGTGAAATAACATGACAACTCATGAGCGTAATTTCTCCACGATTTTTCGGGAGTCTTCCGATGGCGATAAAAGCACTGCTTAAGTTTTTCACTGTTTAGCTTATATCTTTTTAAGATGAGGCTCTTTACAAATTCATAGTTATTTGCATTTTCAGGTGGTTCTCTGGCCAAAAGATTAGATATTTCAGCAGGTAGCACACCTAACAGGTAAGCAGTCCAATCGTCTTTTGGAACTTGCGCCATTTCAGCTTTTCTTTCGAAATTTATGAGATAAAGGCCCATTTCATCTAGCTTCTCGTCAAACTTAGGTGTTATCTGGGTCAATTGAATCTTCGGACTACTTCTTGCCAAATCTCTATTCGTTTGGGGCAAGGACTCACTTTGAGTTAACTCCAGACGTCTCAACTCCAATTCATGTTGCATCTTGTCCTTAGCCAATCTTTCTTGTCTATCATTATCTTCTTTCCTTTTTCTTTCTTGTCTATCATTCTCTTCTTTCCTTATTCGTTCTTGTCTCTCTTCTTGTCGCAATTTTTCTTCTTTCTCTTCTTTCTCTCGCTTTAGTCGGTCATCGATAATACGTTCCAATAAAATCTTGACTTCTTCCTCGTCATAGAATTTACTCTTTAAGATAATTTGTTTTATCTCTGGAACCACACTCGAAGGCGGAACAGCTTCCCCTAATTCCTCGCAGAGTACTATCAAGTCCTGTTTCCTACCCTTAACTAAGAAAGCCATTTTCCACTTCAAAATGTAATTTATCAAAATTAATTAAGTAAACTACTTGAAAAAAAAAATAATAAATTCAGCTAAAATATAACTTCAAAGAAAGTACTAATGTTATTTTGCAAATAATATTTAGCATTCTTATCATGGACAATATTTATGTCTTACAAGAACAATTTTCAAAGAAGCTATTAATTCAAAACATATTTCAACTGAATTATACCATGCAATGATCGTTCCACTAATTAAATATTTTTTACAAGAACAACCAGCAAATAAATCCTCATTAACTTTTATTTACATGAAGTTACGAAAATTAAACTATGTTCGCAACGAGAACAATGCTCACGTAATTAATTCAGAATTCTACAAATTCTAAGTATTTCGGAAATTGAAATAACGGAAAAATTTATTTCCCAAATGTATTCTATCAACACTTTAAATAAAATTTTACTACAGATATTTTTTATCTGCCAACCAGAATTGCATTTAGCAATATACAGAATTAAATCTTCAACTGATAATTGACATTGCTTTCATTGAACGACTGCGTTAAATCGGTAAATACAACCGCAAGACAGTGCACTCTTCAAATTAAGCTATTACCTTAATCAAAATACAATAATAAGATAACGAATTTCAATATCAGTTATATATATAAAGATCTAAATCAAACAATTTAACATTTGTTCTTGTTCTCAATGTGTCACTTACATATTAATTGCAACTGCTAGAATAACTCACAGAATTCTACAACAAATAAAGTTTAACTTTTGTTAACTTTAAATATATATAAAATAATTTTTCGTTTTATAAAAATAAATCAGGCACTAGAATCAAGTTAGGTACTTACAAACTTTGAATCTTCCTGATCGAAGCAATGGTTTTGACGTTCTTCTTAGTCAAAAAATGGCGTGAAAATTTCTTCAATCCGTTACAGCTGCCACTAGTCTTGTCTGTAGTAATTGCATTGCAATTCTCTTTTAGACGAGAATCTTTTATTTAGACAACACAAAGTACCAGACACTATACACGTAGAAATTCAGGAGCTTTCACAAAGTTGTTTTTAGCAGTCACTTTTTTTTAGTTCTCACAAAACGCGTCGCCAAAACGAACGCCCGAATTCTTTTTCACTCTCTTCAGTTCAGTTTTTGCAAAACAAAATAAATCATACGAAAATTAATAATAAGAAATATGCACGTCACTACAATATCTATACAAATCTCTATTGATCTCTATTGATATCCATACAAATCTCTACTGATCTATATAGATATCAGTGCAGGCCTATTGGTGTCATTTGAGATCAGTAGCTTACTGATATTTTCTTTACTGGTGTCTATAGAGCTCTATTGATACCAATAAGAAATATTATCAAAGGGTTACTGATATCAATAGCTTCTACTGATAACAATAGTGACATCCGTAGAAATAAGTAGACATCAATAAAGCTGCACTTATGTTAATAGATTTTTGTATTGATCTCTATGGATGATTTTTAGTAGGGTTATTGGTATTCTATTCATATAGTAGTTGCTAAAAGGTAAATATACACATGTGGTTGCAAAAACATTTTTAGCCTACTTTTCTTTTTTTTTTAATTCGAAGAATTAAAAAAAAATGAAAAGTAGGTATTGACATGCGGTCGATGTCCGTCCGTCCGTCTGTCTGTCTGTCCGTCCGTCTGTCCGTCTGTCCGTACCCCCCTTCCAAAATCAGTTCTATCTATCCGATCTTAAAAATTCTTTTTTTATAAGAAAGGTATAACCTCAGGAACCAAACTTTCATACTTTTTGTCCGTCTGTCTGTACGATAGGACGGACATAAATCTACTATTTGACGACGAATTTCCCATTGAATTAGCATTGAAATTCAATTTCGAGTCATTTAAATCGCTGAAATTAACTACAAATGCTACGGACAAGTGAGATACGTCAAAAAATTCAGCGCATCGAAATTAGAATACATTGAAAATTTCATAAAAGAATTCGAATTCTAAGTCATTCAATTATTTAAAAAACTTCAAAATTTAATGCTCATTTAAAGAGCATTAGGAAGCCATTTTTATTAGAATTAAATCACCATTGCCATAGCAACAATTGCTTGAGAAACTTTAATTCTTTTAGACAATAAATTAAAATAAATTTATTTTCGAGACATCGATCAATTTAAGATGACGTCAAATATATATTTCACTACAAGAGCTTTGTTGTTGATATAAATTGTTTTCATTCTATTTAAAAGCGAGGAATATTACATATTTATTCTTTGAAATATAATTTTTTGCAAACGATTTAAGTAATAATTATTTAATTTTCGAAATAAAATAAACGAAACTAGCCGAATTTAACAAGTAAATGCTTATTGAGGAGTAGTTTTTTGGTTTTTGTTCTACGAAAAATTAAATATTTATTTATAACTGAAAATATAGCTGTGTTTAGTGAAAGATGCTGTGTTTAGTTAGATGCTGCGTTTCGTGAAATTTATTTTAAATTTAATGTGGAAAAACGGTTGTTGATGTCACTTACTGTTACGAACCTAGTTTTTTCAAGATAAGAGTTTTAGTAAGTATTTAAGTAGCAGGAAAGTAGGCTATTTTAGTTCTTTAAGAACTTCTTGTTCATTTTAGCATTCTTTAAAGTTTTTTTTTTAGGGAAAACCAACATCTAAGATTAAAAAAGACTGTAGTCCGGATAAATTTATGTAAGATAAATTAAGTCTCACCAAAAACGAATTTAGAAAACTCAAGTTTTTTTTGTCAAATTCGGAAATAAAGGTGTTATGGATATTCACAAAGTATTCTTTAATGGGTTTATACTCGTATTAGTACAAAACCCTCACATTTAACTCTTACATATTTTTCTCTTTAAGAGTTCTCATTATCATAAAAACGTTTGTGTTTTAAAAGGTTAAACGTACAAAACAATGCATACATAAAGACAAGCATATCCGTTGCATATGAACACTGACGCAAAACAATCCTCGTATCCCAGGAAAAAACTAAAAGTAATGAGTAAAAAAAATGAAACCCGCGTTTTTTATCGTCGCAATTTGGGAGAAAAAGCCCTTGTTAATCATAAACAGGTTGTCAATAATAAGCCTGAGTGAGGGGATCGTGTCAGGCAAGCGATGTCTTTTAAACTATTTATCATCACATGAAATGTCAAAGTGCATCAAGTCTAGTAACAAAAACGGTTGACAGAATCTGGATGATAATATCTTAACTTAAAAAAAAATAGGTAGAAAAATTATATTTAATCTATATATTAATATTTGTAAATGGAGGTAGTTGTTCATAAATAGGCATATAGCTAATTCAAATGAATAATAATATAAAATCATAAAAATATTTATGTTTTTTTATTAATGTAAAATAATTATGCATGTTTGCATGAATAATGAACAGTCATGTAATAATGTAAGTCAAGTAATAAATTGTGCTTTTTTAAAGCGAGAAATATGCAATACACGTAATTCTAAAATAAATTATAACTAAGCTTATTTCTGAAAGAATTTGCAAATCTATTTTCATATGAAATGTAATTAGTTATATTTTTTATATGAAAAATAATATTTTGTGTTTTTATATGATGAAAAAATCAGAATATAGTTATGAATTTTAAATGTCTTTAACTATTAAAATATAGGTGTGAAAGTCAATGCAAAATATACTAATGTATTTTCATTAATAAATGAAGGACGCAACACGATGTTTTTTAATAACTAACTCATATATACTTAATATGCAACGTAAATAATGATGCATTATTCGTTAGTTAACAATTATAACAAACGCCTTTTCTAAATTCTTTACAAAATATATAAAAAAACTGCAAATAAAAACTGGTTTATGTCTTGCAATAGATTTTTTATCAAGATTGACGATTCTGTACCTCAATGCCAAAGGGGCGCATCTTTACAATGTAAAATGAGTTTTCTACACTGCTCAAAAGAATTGGGGGATGCATGGTTTAAACTCTTTCAACCCCCAATGATTCCACTTGGAATCATGAGCCAGTTTTTTATTTTTTTTAAAGCCAAAATTCTTAGTTTTTTTAAACGCTACTCCTCTTTCAATTTTGAGAATAATTCTTATAGCTTACCAAATTTTTATAGTTTGTTTTTAGAACTATTTGTTTAAGAACTATGCATGGATTTTAAAATGTGAGCAACAATAAAAAAGTTACATGCATTTATTCTGAACATCTTAAAAAATCATAAAAAATTACAAATTATTGAATTCGACTTTAAAAAAAACTATAGATCGTAGACCTTATTCCATGCATGCATTTTGTGCATTATTTATATAAGAGCACAGGTTAAAAATTTCAAAATTCTAACTTAATTAGCAAAAAAAGCCTTAGGGAAGAGAACACAAGAATTGAAAAAACGCGAAACAGTGAAAACAGGTTGAAAGCAGACGAAATACGGTTCAAACTTCAAGGGATGACTCCAGAAAATGTTTAATTACTTTTTTTTCTACAGAAGAAATCATTATGAAACTTTCAGCAAATGTTCAGAAAGATATTGTGAATAATAAGAAGTAAAAACTGAAGAAAAGGGGGAAATCTTGTTATCTTTAAAGTAGGGAATAACATGTTCATTGGCACAAAAATAATCCATTTTCCTTTTCAAAAATGTCACTTAGTACGTTCTTCCACTAAGCTTGGAATTGCTCTTTGCTATAGAAAAGTTATCAAGCGGACGAACACCTAAATATAAAAAAAGGTTTGTTTCCATACGGATAATGCTCTACAAGTTTCTTTATTTTTTTTCACTGAAATGAAGAAAATGAATAGAAGAAAAGGGTGGGGAGGAAATCTCTTTTTTGAGCAGCTACTTTGGTACATTCAAAAGAGATAGGCGGATTCATATGTTAAAAAAAACTAAAAATTGACGATCTATCAATGAATTTGAGCTAGATATCTTACATTACTTTTCATGTGTGTCAAAGAAAACATTTCAATTCTTTGAATTTATTACAGTTAATTATAAAGTATAATTTAGTTTTTGAGTTTCTTAAAAGAATTTTTGAATGAGTTAAATTTAATATAAGCACAATTTTCTTTCATTATAAGCCCATATCTGTCATAAAAGTCTGTATACTTTGTGGATTTACCATGAATGTTTCATTTAAAATTCATGTAATTTCTAATACAAATAAACTCAAATTTTTTTTATTCATGTATTATTAAAAGCATTTGAGAATTAATTTCTTTAAATGAAGAATAAACAGCTAGTAAAGAAAAAAAACTTAAAAATATGTTTTATCGATTTCCCATCTACTGGGAATTGTAAAAAAAATCGAAGAAGAGACAGAATAAGCTATTTCTAATTGAACTAAAAAGAAAATGTGTTTATTCCACTTGAGATAATGGTAAATTACTTATTTTCCCTTTTAAAAAGAAAGGATATGAGAATTTTTTTAAAGCACTGCACACAATGAATGCTGTTTCTTGGTGTTTCATTAAGAGCATTTGTCCTACAATTATTTCTTTCTTACCATGACTCCAGATTTAGACAGTTTTATTCTATGGTTATTTTATTAATATATCGAATAAAAGTTGCATACCTAAATAAGTACCTTGTAGTTATTTGAAATTTCTTAGTTATACTGAAAAAAAAAAGCAATTGTTCTTTTTTTTTCTCCTAAAATTTCTTAGTTACGCAGAAAAATGTGATGTTAATCACAATGTTATCAACTTCTTTGTAATAAACAGTAACCCCCACGACGCAAATGCTCCTGTGTTTACTAAATATTTGCTAAGATATTTCTTATTTGAAGATACAATTATCTTTTAATTTTAATTCGATCGAACCCTTAATAAGACAACCACTTCTTACTTCAAAGCAATTTGGTGAAAGGCAAAGGCATAAATTGCAGAGTTGAAGTTAAAATCGAATTTAATAGATACTTCAAATGGCAGTTTTTCAGCAAGCACTGCTCAACACTAGACAAACAAAAGATTGCACAGGTCGAGAATCAAATAATATTTGCATTGAATTTACTAAAAAATAAAAAATAAACTTAGTTTTTACCGCATTTTGTCTTTAAAAAAAATCACAGCACACCAATGCGCACACGATTAAGAAAATTATTTATTTTTGACCCCTTGTCATGTCAAAGGACTTAAAACCTGTGACCACAATCGCTTGAATGTTGACTATCATTATTTAAATTAGTGACCTTGCAATTATTATGGTTTAATTTAAATTTTAACCGCATCACAGTAAATCACAGCAAACCGCAAATCACAGCACACCAATATGCACACGATTAAGAAAATTATTTTTTTATCCCCTTGTACATGGCCGCCCCGGTGGCTGAACGGTTAGTGTACTAGCCTTTGGAGCTGCTGGGGTCGGGTTCGAATCCCGGTCAGGCATTTATGTTTGTGACTGTCAATAAATGTTGTTATTTGTCTATGTGTTATTCATTTCTTTGTGACTGTAAAATTTCTTTCTGTGTATGTCCCACTAGACGAAAGCTTATAAGCGGTTCTCTGAACAAGCGCACAAGCTGGAATATATATGTATCATACCATACCATACCATACCATACCATACCATACCCTTGTACATGTCAAAGGACTAAAAACCTGTGACCACAATCCCTTGAATGTTAACTATCATTATTTAAATAAGTGACCTTGTAATTATTATGGTTTAATTTAAATTTTAAAAACAAAAGAAAATTAACTAACACTACGCAAACAATTTATGGATCCCGGCAAGAATCAATTAACATTGGAAGTGAAATCACTGAAAAATAAAGCATTTGTAGTTTTCACCGCATTTTTACAAAATAGTTATTTATGCAATAAGTGCGAAAAGTAATACTTTTTAAAACGAGTGGATTTTATTTTACGAGCGAGTGAAATAGTGACACGTGTTTTAAAAAGTGTACTTTTCACAAGCGATGCATACAATATTTTTTATAATTGTGTGAAAAAAATATCATTGGTCCAAAAGTATTTCACTCGCATTAATATCTTTTAAATTCTAACTGAAAAGTTTTTCACTCGCAGTTACCTTTAATCTCTATAAATAAATACATATCAATAAGTATTTTGATTTTTGCATATTATGAAATACAAATTTAACTTAAGATGTTGGCATCTTATGAAAAGAGTGGAAAAAAGTACCCTTTATCACTGCTTATGGGTGAAAAAAAGTAATTTTTTTCACTGTTTTAAAAGTCTAATTTTTTTGCACGATTCTGATATTGAAATTATAATGTAAAAGTCGGAATTTTTTCACGCAATTACAAAAAACATATTTATACATAAGTTGAAGCGAAGTCAACTCAAATACTTGAAAAAGTAAGTGCAAATTTTTGCAAGTTTTTGTTTTACGCAGCATTTAAAAAAACACATAAACAAAATGCAACCGTTTCCTGAAACGATTCCAATGTTCGAATTTCTTTTTCAGAAATACGTACAATTCTCATCTCTAGTTTATTCGAAAAAGATTTGTGGGGGTGTGTTCCAAGGGTTATAATGAAAAACAAAAACGACAACAATAAAACAAAAAGGAGAAGTACCTGGGAATGGCGTAGGTGTATGCAGTATATGTGTAGAGGCTGAAGTCATACACGTGTGGAAAAATTTGAATATTCAATATTTTTTATGTTTGGAAGACTGGAAAAAGGAAAGAAACGATTTATGAATAACATATGTGCTGAAATATAAATTACAGTGAATGCTAAAACTTTTTATCTTTAAGTCAAAAAAGTCCTCTTCTAAAGCTTTGAGGTTTTTTTATACTTAAGTATTTAGAATTAATTTAGCATTAAACATTTTCTTCGAGAAGAACATTTTTTAAAAGTTAAATATGAAAAAAGCTACATTTAAATTTAAATATTGCAATCATATAAAATATCGTTAAAATAGTAATACGTTTTCTCTCCTTTTTTGTAAAGTAAAAAAAAACTGGCTCTAGCGTTGGGATTAAATACTAACAAAAGAGGTACAAATAATAGTTTCTCAGTATGAATGGAATTGTTAGATATTCTATGCATTATTCAATGAAAGTGACTTAACTAAATATCTGAAAAAACTAAGCCATCCGGAAAAGAATAGGTTTATGCATGCCCTTCTGGGTAAAATACGTATAAAGATATATTCCTTGAAGATACAAACATTTCAAAGTATAAGGGGTCTCTTAATAAATGGAGAACAATTCTCAGGGAAAATGTGGGACTTCCAAGAAGGGCTTTGCAAGTTGATCCTCGAAACTGCCTCTTCGGATGAACAACTTAATGCTCGGCCTTTCTACCCAGAATCGCTTTTTATCAAGAAATAAATATGTGCTCCAAAGGCTGGAGGGCTGAACCGTTTCAACTGAAATGTGATACATAAAAGCAAAATGAAGTAAGATATAACAAGAATTAAACCACTTTGAGCCTAAATTTTCTATTTCTACCTTATTTTAAAAAGATGGCTTTGCTTTGAAGAAAAATGCTATGGTCTTTCGTTTTGTGTTCCTTAGTTTTCTCCGAGGTGACTCAAATCTCCATTGATAAAAAAAATCAGCCCTGGAAAAACTAAATAATCTTTCCCAAAAAATAAAACTAGACTAGTGGTCTGGAGTGTCATTTATTAGTTTTTCGAAACACTTTCTTCGATGTATTATTAGAATTTCCGGGAAACGGGAGGTAGGATTTCATAATTGATTTTTATCTGATACGACTCGTGTAGTAGAAAGAGTAAGGAGATGTTTTCGTTCCATCTGTGAAACATATTTTTCGATTTTCTGCAATTTAAATTTATTAAAATGTTTACAAAACCTGTTGTTGGCTGCTCTTGTGTAAGTTAGTCCTCCATGTTCCCGTGGTTGATAAATAAAAGCCAAACTTGCTTCAAAGTTTGCTGGGAATTCATTGTCAAACTAGCCTCTTGGCATGGACAATCACTTGTATTAGCATCTTAGGCCCAATAGCTACAAAAATGAAAATAGACACAACTCATGGACCAGTACGATGAGGCAAACTTAAAAACCAGTTCAACCCAAAGGAAGTTCAAATTAAAGTATAGCAGCTTGAAAGCTCCTGGTGAATTAAACAAGGAGAGTAAAGTGTTTCACATTAGGGAGGCTATTTGGGTCAAGTGAAAAGTATTGTTGCAACAAAAAAAATTAAAATCTCCGACATGAGAGTATTTGACATTTCAATGGACAATTTGCATATTTTTCAAAGTGTTATAAAAACTAGTGGTTCCGATAGAAAAAATGCTCCTGGTTTCGAATATCAACTTAAAATTTCAAAAAAATATTTCTGTAATTTAATAAAAGAATAAATGCACAAAGCGGTACGCCATTGGCCGATTGCTTGTGACGTCATCTGTTATGAGCCAAGGAATCGTCCGAATTCGTGAACGTTTGTTTACCTTTTCGAAGGTTTGAATTTCGAATGTTGTTTTCTTTTCTGTTTTTCAATATCTTATAATTTTAAACCAAAATGGGAAAGTAAAGAGTAGAAAAAGCAAACTAGTTTAGTTAAAATATGCTCTTTTCTTAATTTAAATTACTGAATTTGTTAATAAAAATATATTTCCTATAAAAAAATACAGTTTTGACACATTAACTGACAGAAAAACTATGTTTAAATTTGATTAAAAATGCACATCACTGTCTCGCCAAATGAAATGATTGTAGTTAGTACATTTATGCAAGTAAACTCTTATGTTTCGAATAAGATTGTTTCATAATTTGGTACACCCTTTGCTGAGAGCATTGAATGCTATATTGAAGATTAAAACTGTACTGCTTTAATTTACTACTATTTTGCCTGTATTCAGTTTCCAGACGCTAAGACATTTCTTTTGATGTATAAGACTGAGTATTTTAGCTACCAGCTAAAATTTTGGCTTTTATTCTTCGCCTAAGCAATACCACATGAAAAAACTCATTAACCCCTCTGACACTATTTATTGTTTTAAAGTCCTGTTTTTGTTGTTGTACACCTCCACCTATTCTAGACCTAACTTTTCAAACTCAACTTGGCACAGGCATTTGCATATTTTGAATGCAGGCCTCTATCTTTGTGAAAACTGTCATCTGTCGGTGCATGCAATGTTAAAAGACACATTTGGACTCTAAACTCTTTAGGGACATGTGGTGTCAAAACTTTTGGTATTTTCTTTTTATGGAGGCCAAGACCTTTCTTTGGATGTATAACAATCCAACTTTCAGTGAGTATTTAAACTACCAGCTAAATTTCTGGTTTCTATTTTTCGCTTAATCATTACTACATGAAAAAAACCAATTTTTCCCTTCTGACACTATTTATTGTTTTAAAGTCCTGTTTTTTTTGTTGTAACCCTCCACCTAATCTAGACCAAACTTTTCCAACTCAACTTGGCACAGGTATTTGTATATTTTTTAAATGCAGGCCTCTATCTTTGTGAAAACTGCCATTTGTCGATGCATGCAATGTTAACACCTTTGGACCCTAAACTCTTTAGGGACATTTTTTGCAAAAACTTTTGGTATTTTCTGTTTATGGAAGCTAAGACCTTTCTTTTGATGTATGATACTCCAACTTTCAGTGAGTATTTAAGTTAACAGCTAAATTTTATTTTTTTATTTTTTGCCTAAGCGTTACCACATGAAAAAACTCATATTCACCCCTCTGACACTATTTATTGTTTTAAAGTCTTGTTTTTTTTTTGTTGTACACCTCCACCTATTCTAGACCTAACTTTTCAAACCCGACATTACATAGGTCTATGCATATTTTTAAATATGTATTAATATTTCAATTGCCAGGCACAAAATTCATTTGCATTTTTCAAGCAGTTCTTGTGTGCAGCAATGAAAGTTCTGATAAGATACCATCCAAAAATGCAACTGAAGGGCTGTTATTTTTCATTATTTCTGCAAAATTATACCAATTATAGAGATTTATAGCGATTTAAGTTTTCAAAATACTGTTTAATAGGTAAAAAAGTTGAAATTGGTAAATGTTGTTACAGTTTCTTAATAGCGTATTAATGTTTTAAAACCGTGTTTATTGAAATAACATCATCAATTAAATGAAAAAAATTAGCTTGCAGGTGTTGAACGTATATTTTTATTTCTTATTTAAGTGTTTTGTATTCAGAAAAACTCATTTTTAAATAAGAAAGTTTGCTTTTCGTACTAGCAATAAACTTGTTTTAATGGCTTTGCACCACTTGTTTCTAGCATATTTATTTTTGGGTAATAAATTTATTTGGGCTTTTGTGCAGTTGTATTCGTACACTTGCACAATACAGTACTTATAACCCATAATTAAGAAATAAACATCAAACGGAGAGATTTTTCGGACTCAACAATAACACTAAGCACCATTATTGCGATTACCGAAACGACAGTAGCGAGCGGTAGCCATTTCGTAACAGATGACGTCACATAACGACATCGCTGTTTTCGTGCCAAAAACTTTAAAAATTAATTAAAAAATAAGTTGCTCTTAAAAATCGGAAATATGCGAGATTAAGGAATTTCTCCCTATGCTTAATCGAAATAAAATACGTTTGGAAAATGCTGTAATTGTCCATTGGGTTTAAATAACTAATATGTAAAACAAGACATACCTTATTTTAGTTATTTGTGTAAGTGTAAAAAACAAAAAAGTTCTAACAGCTACCTTGTTCTACCTTTACTAGATTAACATAAAGTAGTGGAATTTTTTTGGTGTGAAGTTTTTTTTTTTTGTTTTGTTTCCGCAACTGTACTTTTAATTCTGAGCATAATCGAAGTTTCTGTAACATATTTGTTGCATTTTTATTAACATATGGTGTGGGCCAAATCGAATATTTTATTAGCAGTGTCATTGATTGAATTTTGTCGATTTGCGGAAAATCAATGCATATTTCAATAAAAAGTATTTAAAGTAGTATCCTTATTTTCAAATCATTGAGAATCGACCAAATTAAGTTGATTTTGTAATTGTCCTCAGCCTTTGTTGAACATTTCAACAGAACCAAAATGATATTTGATTGAAAAAAAAATACAAAATCTTACTCTTACCTTCTTTAATGATAGTAAAATATTTTATACTTATGATTTTACACCTATTTGAGCTTTACTTATGAGCTTAATTAATTAGTAAAACATATTCACTCATTCAAAAGTAAAAGTAAACAATTATGAAAGCTTACAAATAACAAATATCAAATTTATACATCATGTAACCATCATTATAACCAGAATTCAATCCCAATAGCTCTACTCTACAGCGTCACAAGGACCATTGTCTACTGCCCGTGAGGGTAGTAAAAACTGAGGAAAACTCAAAAATCTTCGTTTCTCCCCTTCGCAATACTTTTATCACCATGACTTTGTCTTTCTTGGTGGGGGGCAAGTTCGCCGAACACTGCGACCTTAGGTCTATTTTTATCACCACACATTGCATCTTAGATAATGGAAAAGAACTATTCTCATATAAAAAATAGTTTCAGCACATCTGAAAAAGGATTGTTTGGACAAAATTTCGGAGCTCCTTGGAATTGTTTTGGATAAGCATGCTCTTTAAGGACCTAAACACTTATACAATGATCATGCCCTGCCCAGACTTTATTGTGCTGCCCGATCCTGAAACCTCGTGATTGTTCTACCCCACATTCAAGGTTTCCTCGCTTTTACAGCTGCTCACTGTGCCTGGGTGCTTTTAATTGGAAATTAAACTATGAATGACTCTTTTAAAAAATAAAAATTTTCATGTAAACTAGTACAACTAAAAATGGATTGCGTTTTCGAAATTTTGTGACACCTTGAAAATTGTTAGGGTTATCCTCTGCTTCACATGCTTATATTCGATGCTCAGGCCCTGATTTTATTGTGAAACATAGTGTTTTTCTCCCCCACACTGAGAAAAAAATTCTGTAAGCATACAGAAATTTTTTTAGTAATGTTACAGAAATAACCAATTTTTAAACAAAAAGTTTTTGTAATTCTGAACAGAAATCTTCATTTCTGCAGTTACAAAAAAAATTCTAGTATTTGCATTTTTTTCAAAAAAATCATGTTCGTCTACATGAAGCGACGCGCGCATCGCCACTAAAGTTTATCCTCGATCGTAATTCAAGACCATTCGCCATTTTAAATTTATAACTTAGTTGATTGTTTCAAATGAATTGCACTTCACATTTCCTGACCATCTGTGTGCCGAAATAGTACAGTTGGGAGAGCGTTAGATTGGACATCTAAAGGTTCCTAGCTCGATTCCGGGTTTCGGCAGTCTGCTATTCCTCGGTATTATAGTGGTCAGTACCCCGTCTGCCACGCGGGAGACCGGGGTTTGATTCTACGCCGGGAAGAGCATTCGTTTTGTTTTTCTTTGCAATTGCACGAAAAATGTGGTATCCAAAATTTTCTTGTATAGTTACAGAAACATTACTTGTGTGGGATACATAAAATAGTCCTGTAAATCTACATGATATAAACATGTAATGTTAACAAAAATATATTATGTGTTTTTACAGCACTATTTTTAGTAATCATTTACTACAAATTTTCTAGGAAAAGTTTTTGACAAAAACTTTTTTTGTAATGGTTACAGATTTTTTTTTTCATTGTGCACATCCGAAATTCCATCGCTTTTGGCCACTCATTCACTGTTGTTTCTGTGCCAGGGATTCCTTTAATCGGAAATCAAACTATAACTCTAGCCTTTGGAGCTGCTGGGATCGGGTTCGAATCCCGGTCAGGCATGGATGTTTGTGACCGTCAATAAATGTTGTTATTTGTCTATGTGTTATTCATTTCTTTGTGACTGTAAAAATTCTTTCTGTGTCTGTCCCACTTGACGAAAGCTTATAAGCGGTTCTCTGAACAAGCACACAAGCTGGAATATATATGTACCATACCATACCATACCATACCATCAAACTATAATAGACTCCAAACTATAATAGATTCAATTTAAAAGAATCTTAAAAAAAATTGTGTCAACATTAGAATATGGATTTCTTTGACCAGACATTGAGACGCTTTGTTAATTGTTAGAATAATGTTATGGTCCTAGAGGACCAATTAGGCTGCCAGGCTCTGACTGCACTGTGCTGTCCTCTCCAGAAACCTCGTGGTTTTTCTCCCCCACATCCGAAATTCCCTCGCTTTTCCCGCTCATTCACTTCTGTTCTCTGTGCCTGGCCTTTCTGAGAGCGGCCGGAAGGGGCGCGACCAATCGCATGGGCGCATCGACCTGTCGTGGGGCTGCGCGCGATCCAAGCCCCCTCTTACGAAACTCTTCTTTTCGCGCCCCCATCCCCACAACTGCGGCTCATTCGGCGCGTGGTAGACACTTCCTCCTCTGGAGACACGCACAAACACAGCGACTCTGGAACTGTTGTCGAAAAGAAGTCCGATGACAAGGGTTGTCCGTGGGCGAGGAACTATGAACGTCTCTGTTTTCAGGAAATTTAACGTTTTGCTGGAATTGGAGACTGATTGAGTTGTATTAGAGGGGTGAATAGCAGCAAAAGTTTAAATGACATATCTTGCATCTGTAATAAATCTTTTACTCGCAGTCTTAGAAGTAGTATTGGTCTATTACAACAGTCCTTAACATTCCTCCTCGATGTTGTTTTTAACAATCCTTTGGTAAGCAAAAGATCTCAACCATGGCACAATCTCTAAAAACCCTCTGCTTGATCCTGCTACTGATACACGTATTATGTTTCGACTACTGCTCCAATTACGCCCCGATACGCAAACCCAAACCCACACCCGTTCCGACGGAAGACCCGCGAATCAACGACCATAACAAGCCCAGCGAGATCAAAATGCTGAAGTACAACAACCCAGTCGTCTTCTTCAAGCCCGACGGCCATACCCCGGTCATCAAGGCCAGCGAGTACGTCAAGATCAGGAAGATGTTCGGCATCGAACCCCATCTGATGACGTCCGGAAAGAGGCGCAAGAGGTCCATCCTGTCTGCCGGACACCACTTCTTCTACAACAGAGCGCCGCCGAAGGAATGCAGTGGAACTGCCGCTGAAAATTGCACTGAATCCACCGTAGAAAAGAGAATGCCACCGAATGCTCACACCATTCGCAAGTCCAGACGCACGTTTGATGTGCCGCAAATAGGTAAGACTTTCTCTTATTAGTCAATTAACCCTTTCAGTCCCAATGACAATTTGACATCATCATTCTAGATTTTTTTTTCTGATCGTCTATTGCCATTTATCATATCAAAAAGCACATCATTCAATTCTTCAAACTTTTTTTTCCAATCGAAAATAATTTTTATTAATCCCAATAGATATCAGCCCTATTATTTTTTTAAAATTATGATCAGAAACACGATGATGCCAAATGGCATCACTGAGACTGAAAGGGTTAAACTTTTTGGGGTAGACTAAATTCGTTTGTTCGAAGAGCAATTTTTTTTGCGTTCGGCAGGGTTGCTTGATCTGGTTCGCATTAACTATTTTTTACACGGTTCTTTGCATGTTAAAATATATTTTTGGAATTTGGGAGAAGAAATAGTTATGTTTAACTAGACTAATTTCATATATTTTTTCCAACGAGTTGTTTTGGTGGATGAAGTCTTTTTGAAGACTTGGCATGTTCCCCAGAGCTGAGTGTCACTTCTTGTAGCATCATCTATGGACGGCCGTCGCTACTAACTTAGACACTCAGATTATGAATGAATAGGATCTCTTTGGGTACATGACGAAGAGAAAACTGCACTTAAAAAAGTTTGATGTAGGGTTACGCTACTGTACGCACATCCGGGTCACACCACTTTAGAAATACTGATGGTTACCGATCAGAGTGCACTACTTGACTCATGATCAGAGGGTTGTTTTTTAGAAGGTGATGTGCATTTGAAAATAAAACTAGCTATAAACGGGAACAAAGTATAACAGGAACAAATGTATTTAAAACAACTAATAAGTAAAATGTCCACTGTGCTTAGGACACAGAGCTAAAAGTAAGCTTACTGAGCAAGACTGCCGACACATAGGCAGTGTACTCTTGTATAGAGAATCAAATACACACATCAAAGTTTGCATATAACAGAACAAGTTAGATAACAGATAAGATATGGCATATTGTTTGAGATAGTTCATTTTACTAGATCGTTCATTTCACCAGAACTACAGGGTTATTCATAAAAAAAAAGGTGTTTTATCCAAGACCTTTTCCTTCAAAAGAAATGGGACGATCAAAACACATCAAGGTGATTCTTCATAATTCCTGTCAAAGATTGTATTTTTCTTCTGCGCTGTAAAAGAAACTACTGTAAATTTACAGCAACATATCCTTGCAACATGGGTGCCCGCTTTTTTGCTGCTATTTTACTGCAATTTTGTTTTTTATGTGTGAACAGCAGTGTGTTGTAAATTTAACTTTATTTTTACTGTGATTTATCAATGTAAACTTGAGCGACATCGCATGCTTTCGGCGTCGGAATTGTCCTACAGATTTAATGAACACATCTGTCCCACTGTACTCTGGGACCCCTGTGACAGTGGAACACACACTCGCCGAAATATACGCCAAATGTACGATATCAGATTTCTTCTACCTCATAATTAATATTTTATCTTTTGATCATATGAATTTTCTCAAATTATGAAGACCAGTTCACCCAAAGTCTTCAAATGACAGGAAAGTGTTTTTTTTTTATTTTAAAATGAATTTCATACATGTTGGTCGTTCGAAAATCATCACAATTATTGTGGGCGTTCTTGAAAACGAGTTTGATATTGCCAAATTTGTCTTTAATCTAGCCAAGTTTTTGCCATATAACGAGCCAATTGCTCGAAATAGTGTTTTTTTAATCACATAATTGAGATTTGAAATAACATTATTGAACAATTATGATTTAACTGGTTTGTGTGTGGAAACTACGATGACAGTTAATTCATATTGAGGGTGATTTTTTGAGTTTCAAGGATTGCATTGCAAAGCGCATTTCATATTTTAAAATTATAAGTTATTATGAGTAGCGGAATGCAATAATGGGAATAGCGCAATAACGAGAACAATAAAACAACTTGCAGAGGCAAGCCTTATTGCAGAGGCATAAGGAAAATAAAAAAAGTAAAGGGAATAAACTTTTTTTCGTGTGGAAAATAAATTTATAATAGCCCCCGTGTAGTTCTACTGCGACGATAACTAACCTTACAAACAATAAATTTGAATAATTGTTTTACATGCATGAAGAGCATTAATAATATTGCAGCTTAATATTTTGTCAATATATAAACATTTTCTAATCGCATTATTTTTAATGTATATTATATAATATATATATTCATAACTACATTATTTTGTTAATCACTCTTATTTTGCTAGTATTATAACAATCTTAACAACATTTGATAGCAATAAGAATTTAGTTGTCGTATGACGTAGGGTGCGTTTGTCTTTTCAGTTTGACCAGCCGATTTTTAGCCTACTTTTCTTTTTTTAATTCGAAAGAATTTTTAAAAAAATGAAAAAGTAGGAATTGACATGCGGTCGATGTCCGTCCGTTTGTCCGTACCCCCTTCCAAACGCGCCTCTATCTATCAAATCTTAAAAATTCTTTTTTTGGTTAGAAAGCTATGACATCAGAGACCCAACTTTCATACTTTTTGTCTGCCTGTCTGTATGATCTGACGGACATAAAGCTTCTATTTGTCGACGAATTTCTCATTGAATTAGCATTAAAATTCAATTTCGAATCAGTTAAATCGCTGTTGCCTACTCAAACACTGGCACGAGAAACTTTATTCATTTAGAAATAATATTATTTGAAGCAAATTTTATTTGAGCTTTAAATCATTTTAAAATGACGTCAGTAATGTGATATTTGGATATTTACTGTTAGGAACCTAGTTGTTTCCCGATTAGAATTTCAGCAAGCATTTAAGTAACAGGAAAGTAGGCTATTTTAATTCTTTAACAACTTCTTGTTACACTGTGAAAAAAAATCTGTAACCATTACAAAACATTTTTTTGTAAAAAACTTTTCCTAGAAAATTTCTAGTAAATAATTACTAAAAATAGTGCTGTAAAAACATATAATATATTTTTGTTAGCATTACATGTATATATCATGTAGATTTACAGGACTATTTTATGTATCCCACAATGTTTCAGTAACTATACAAGAAAATTTTATGGATACCACATTTTCCGTGCAATTGCAAAGAAAAACAAAATGTCTACTTTCCTACTACGTGGGATCGAACCCCGGTTTCCTGCATGACAGGCGGGGGTACTGACCACTATAATACCGAGGAATAGCAGACGGCCGAAACCCGGTATCGAACCGAGAACCTTTAGATGATCAGTCTGACGCTTTCCCAACTGTGCTATTTCGGCACATAGATCGCTAGGAAATTAGAACTTAAATTCATTTGAAACAACCAACTAAAGTATACATTTAATATGGCGATTGGCTAATTGAATCACGATCGATTAGATTAGGTTAGGTTTGAATTATCCTCGCACTAGAGCTACACGAGGGCTATCCAAATCAAGATCGAGGCTAAAATACTAGAAATTATTTTGTAACTTCAGAAATGAAGATTTCTGTTCAGAATTACATTTTTTTTTTTTGTAAAATTGGTTATTTCTGCAACATTACTAAAAAAAATTCTGTATGTTTACAGTATTTTTTTCTCAGTGTACTTTAAGTATAGACGATTAGAATTTTTTTTTCTAAAATGATGATGCCAAATTGTCATTGGGACTGAAAGGGTTCACACCGAGTATTTTTGTGTTTTATATGGACTATTGATATAAATTCAACTTACAAATTCCCGTTGTTATGAACAAATGTGATTTAATTAGGGTTTACTAACTAAAAATATCCTTAAAAAGCCGAGAGGAGTAGGCAGCATAAGTATATTACAAGTCACATCCTGTGGACACAAATTTTAATTCAAAATATTTGAATTTGGTCAACTTCGGTAATTAGATAATGGGCGATTCCTTCGATACGTGTGTTACTTTTACACGTTGTTTTTCGATTTTAAGGTACTTTTCAGCAAACTTATTATTTTATTTTAAAGTTTTTTTAGTGTTGGAAGTTAAAGTTTCATGTCTTATAAGTTTCCAAAATAAAAATAAATCCTAATCAATTTATGGATGAGCGTGAAAATAAATCGTAAAATTTCGTTATGTGTGTTACCTTTTATATCGAACGATATTTGAAAGTTTAAAAACATAGTCTTATTTCTGTGAATTATGAATGAATTATACTATAACGTTTTATTCCATGAGAGATAGATTATAAACCTTGTTTATGGTACCATTCATTTAGATTTTTCGCTTAATAATATTTAGTAATTTGCTAATATTAGCTCGTTACGTGTGTTATCAGAACGTTACATGTGTTAGCCTGTGGGAATTCTTATTAAATAATTTCAAATGTTTCATCTAAAAACGTGTTAAACATTAACAGAAATTAAACAATTTAATTGAATTAAAGATGACTTAAGAAGAAATTTTATCAAAAGGACAATTTCGAGAAGATTGACTGATAGAGTGCTACATGTTTGAAACAGTTTTCGACAGTTTAATCATGCGCGTGGAACTTATGCTTTTAAAGGGTTGCACATTTTGCCATAGGTTTACATTTGCAACTAGAACGTCAATATCGTTATTTTTTTGTGAAGAATTGTTGCGTTGGTCATAAGTTTTTTGACATTTTTAGCAAAGCCTTCAAAATTCTGAATCACTATTCCATAGTTCCCTTGAGCTTGGATTCTTTTGACCCTCGCGCGTTCTTGAAAATTGAACCAGTACTCATTGGCATTTTCATGTAGTTTACCAGCACACTTAGTGTCGTGTCTTCCAACACTTGGAGTCAAGAATTTTTCATACCAAAGGCACTTAAATGTTTCTTCCACCACGGATTGTCACAAAAAATGTTAAAAACGTTTGTGTTGTTTACTGTCAGAATGAAATGTCCATGGTATATGCACTAGTATTGGTGCATACACTCTTAAAACAAACGAGCGAATTTAACTCATTCTGAGTTAAATGTCACTGTTTTCGGTGTCGAAAATGCACTTCCCCTATAAGAGTGGATTTCACTCTTTTGTGTAGTTAAACCTCCAACAATCTTAACAACAAACGAGCGATTTTAAGGCGATTAGGAGCAGTTTAGGTCAATTACGAGAGATTTAGGAGTGGATTTCACTCTTTTGTTTTAAGAGTGTAGGTGTAACCTTTAACAAAATAAATTTTTTGGCAGCAGGGAGCAAAATTTAGAAAACGAAATCGAATGCTCAGAATATAACAGTTTAAATGTTGCAAAAAATTCCCTAAGAGGCATGGTTAGGTAGCATTTTGCATTTTCGATTTTTACCTGTATTCTTCAAATTAATCCAAACAACCATCTCAGCTTTTAAACCACTCATTGTGTATACAATATCACTTCTAAAGTAAAAAAAAATCGGTAACCATTGATTTATGGTATGGTATGGTATGATACATATATTCCAGCTTGTGTGCTTGTTCAGAGAACCGCTTCCATTGATTTTAATTCATCTGAAATAGTTTGGAAGAAGGTTTGATATCATTTTTTTCTATTTTTTCTATCAAAATCTTCAAGCGTGTACCTCAATACAAGTCCTACGTGTTTTAATAATTCAGATATAATAGAATTTTTTTTAAACAGAAATTAATTAAGTCAGAATTTTTAAAGATTTTATCACTGTTTTTCCTAATAATCTTAAATAGGGTTGGTATTTTCTTCGTATTTGTACATAGTTCTTATTATTTAATCCACTATCTTTCCCTTTTACTGAATCGCCAATTTCTGTTTAAATTTTCACAACTGTTTCGCTACTTTATATTATGCTATTCTTTTCAATAACAGTAATTTCCTCCAATCTCTCTTTGCTTAATAATTCGATTCCTTTATTTTCTTGTTCTTGAAATGCCGGATCATTTTCCCTTTTCCTTTCTCTCCATATTTTATTCTTTCACATATCCAGTTAATACATATAAATTATGTTTATATGTAGCAATAGTAAAATAATTCTTATGAATTCAGGGACTCAAAACAGAATGCTAAACGACGAACAAGAGTTTAGACATTTCGTTACGTGTGTTACCTCAATTAAATTTATATTACCAACGGATAATTGGGGTAAATGAAACTATTTTTGGGTTATCTTTTTAACTTCTGACCTAATTATTTATAAAATGTCGTTTTGCAATTTATATTCTCCTTAATTAACTAATTAAATGAAAAAATGAGAAGTTTTGTTACGTGTGTTACTCTAAATAGACAATTTTTAATAAATCCTTTTTTTTTTCAGAGCAAAATTATTTTTAGATCACATTTAATTGGTTATTTATCTACAGCAGTTACACATCGTCAACTCCGTTGTCAACTCTGTTGTCAACTCCGTCTTGTACAATTTGCCCTTCAACCATTCGACCTTTGTTGGCGTGAAGTTGGCGAGTGATTTTATGACGCGGCGATTTTATTCAGTGTTTGTGGATAGCAACTGAGATATGGATGAAGAAATTTTGATTGCTGCTTGTGCATTACATTTAGAGAGTATAAACAATTATTTAGAGGTAATTGTATAGGTAGGCTGTATGATCATTGCGGGATCATTCCCATGTTTCGGTTTGTTTATAAACAGAGGAGGTTATTCGCCATTCCCCATTCTTTTGAAAGCCCCCGCCCCCGTAAATTTCGCACCCCGACAAGTCAAATTTCGTTGGGGGGAGAGGAAAAAGGTAAACAGCGTTCTAGACTGATATAGCACGTAACGTTTAATTAAATTAAAGGTTTTTTTTTTAAAGTCTGATCAAGTTGCCGTAGGGAAAAAGGCATTAATTGCACATAACAATATATAACACTTCATTATGGATTCTTTTTTTAAAAAAATTCTTAAGTATTTTTCACCCCAAAAGGAAAAGTTTGGAGTGTTGAGTAAAAAGCTTTGTTTTTTAAACAAATACACTAGCGGCAGAAAATTAGAAGTATCGGGGGTTGAGGCAGACTTTAAATAATGTGTACGAAAGTGTATCTTGTTTTTTTTTTATGTAATGCATAGACAATTTTGCGAGAAAATAATTATTTGTCAAGAAGATCCTTGTAAAGTTGGACGAAGGTACTCCGGTACCAGTATTTGTGCAGTTTTTAACTATTTGTACCATCTTTAAGGGACATGATTGTTTAAAAAAAAATTAAAAAAAGAAAACGGGACATGACTGTTTTTTAACGGGGCATGACTGGTATCTCTGCTGCCGGTCCCTGCCCATTATTAATATTTTACGGGGAATTTTTTTTTTGTTTTAAAAGTGTATAGGAAAGTGCATTTTTTTCTGGATTTTTTTTTTTTTTTGATGACTGTTCTTTTTCGTACTTATATTTAAATCTTTTAATGCCGGAGTATTACCGATTAAAATCAGGTCAAATAAAAAAGCGTTTTCAGTATTGTCCGCCAAAAATTTCGAAATTATTTGTATTAAAATAACTGATTAAGCTAACAACTCCAACCAGGTTTCAGTATTTTAATACAAAATCTTGTTTAAAAATTAATTGTTTTGATTACGGGTAAGATATAAATAAGAGTTTGAATACTTTAATTCACATAGATAAATGTTATCATCACATATTTTACAGTGTCAAATTTTTAATTTCATTCATATATGTGATTGAATTTTATTTTCAAAATAATGAATGCGTCCTGCTTTAAATAAAAAAAAATTAAGAAAAACTCATACAATTCAATTTGATGTTTTACATACTTTTTCAAAGGATCACTTAAAAAAGAGATAACACGCCAAGATGTTTGCTATTTTCCTTATGGCAACCCTTTCCTTTGAAGTAGAGAAGAAAAACCGCAAAAAGATGGGTTCGTTACCTTGAACACCAGCTTCAACTGAGTGTAGAATATCTACATGTAATACTTTTACCTTGAACCAGTTCAAGGTCAAGTTGAAGTGGAAGTTGAAGCCGGAGTTGACGACGTGTAACCACGGTAATCAAAGGAAACATTCATAAATAGCGATTCCTTGTATTAAAAATTATTTTTAATGTTCTTTAATGCGTTTAGATATGCCACAAAAAATACCCCCATCAAAACATAAAAATAGTACATTCCGGCATGTTCCAAATATTTTTAAAATTTCAATAAATGTGCCTTATAATTACAAAAATTATCACCATTTATAAAAAGTATGATGTTTGAGGATTCAGAATATATAACATTTTTTGACTTTTCAACAAATTTTAAATTTTGAGACAATAAGGACCACTCTTCGTGGAATTTCCTTAATGTAGACATTATCGTAAATGAATTCTTTATAACTCATAATTTTCCTAAATAAAAAAAGCTTTCTTTCATTCAGTTTCGTACAGTGGGCTGATAAATAAACAGTTACAAATTTCTTTTTAATAACGGAATGCTGTCATTTAGACCGTTTTCACACAACATTTGTGGTTAACAGAGAAAAAGAGCCAAACACAGAATTTAATTTTACATTAAACATGTACAATGTACATGTTAATTTAGGTGGTTCCTTTTTTTCTTTAAAAAATTCAATGATATTCCCTATATTTTGATAAATTGATTGATGTTTTAAGGAATAAATATGCAATAATTCTCACTCATATATAAATGCAAACCATTTCATACCAACATACAACAACATTAAAACAATCTATCACCTTCAAAGTTAACTAAACCGAAGGTTTTTTAAGTACCATTCAAATAATAAAATGCAGCAAAAAGATAACTTATTAAAATGAATAAATAGTATTCAAACGTCATTTTCATTAATAAATGCTGAGATATAAAGGAAAATTGCGTTAAGTAAAATTAATTAAAAGACTTTTGCAAATTATGATAAAATATTAATAGCTTTCATAACAGATTTTCTCCTCGATAAAGATTATATGCAAGAAAAGGAGAACAAGCAATAATATCCAATTTATCTAACGATTCAAAATTAAAACTTGGCTTCAAGTAATTCGCAATTAAATCTGCTTAGAAGTTTTGACCTGTAATTAGCGTTACTGAATTAATTAATGCTTTGATTCCATGTGCATAGTAATTTCAATAAATGATTATTAGGTAAGGAAACATTTTCTCTTTGTTCTCAGCATAATTAAGGAAGCAGCTTAGAAAGGATATTTCCTTTAAATTAAGCGTCTTTTGAGTGTTAAATTTCTTAAGTAAACCCTTTGAGTTAAAAGTATATTCGTAAAACGAAAAGGAGAAAATTCTATACGGGGGTAATTGGTAATTTAATCTATTCCGGCTGTCTATTTATAGACTTCCTTTTCAGGAGCTTTAACGCAGCCAATTACGCCACGTAGTTTAGAACCCTGGTAAAGTGACGAAGTCGACACCTGAGGGGGCACACAACGGAACTTCGAGTGACATCGTACGCTAACGCCGGCGTCGTCGGGACTTTGGACTCCACAGATTCAAAGAGCATGCCTATCCCAGTTGCATTTTTAGTTGGATTTTAGATGAATATTTAAGTCTACAAGAAAGCAAGACTGCCACCGGGTTCAAGCACGCGCCAAACGCTTGCGATCCTATCTGGAGCCTTGTGGTCAAGATCTCGGTCTCGAGATCGGAAGGTTGAGAGATCGAGACCCGGTGCCACTGAAGACCTACCGAGTATATGCGGAGTACGTGCTCATTAAATCTGTTGGGTCCGAAAGTCCTGTGGTCGGTCATTGCGCAGTTTACCATGGGTACAGGTTCCTGGAGAAAATTTTCCTCCCCTTCAGGGACATGTCTAAATTGTGGAGGTGGCGACAGATGGCAGCATCTGTCATTTGTGTATGCGTGCGTCTTGTGTTGTCCTACTTGACGATGGTTTATAAGCGGGTCTTGCGACCAAGAACACAAGTCTGAAAATATATGTCAACCAACCAACCAATCCTATCTGGGCTGACGGCGTTCCACAATTTCGACACTCATAGATTTTCAACAACATCACAATACTTTCGTGCCTTACATTTTTCATTAGATAACTGAAAGTAAAAATACTTTTTAAGTATCAATATATATCTTGCCGTTAGATAAAAACTTTAGAGAACTTGTAATTTTATATAAGAACCATAAAACATAAAACTTTGAGTGACGAGCACAAACGTTTGATCTAAAAAGAAAAATTTGGTGTTTATTTTAATGAAATTTAATAAATTTATATTATAAAATTATTAAAACAAACTTTGACTACGCTTTAAAAAAATCTTATTCTTTAGAATACAGTTTAATAATGTGTACCTAACTGTAATAGTTTTGATAAATGGACAAGATAATTATAGTAGTTATAAGCCCTTTTTTCACCGCAAAGCTAAATATTCAGAGACTAAAAGGTCATATGTTATATAAGAACAAATACATATTCTGAATATTTCCCTGGAACGCTCAATATTTATCTGACAGAGTGTCTCGAAGTTAAGGTTAAAATAGAAAAAAGTCAAACTATTTTACTTTCAGGCGTTTCTAGCAATGAAACGACACTTCGTTCGTTACATTTTCAAGAATTTGCTTATCGAATAAACGCTGCTTCCCCCCACATTTTCGTTCAGAGAATCCCCTCCCTCTTTTTATCTTCCAGTAAAAAGTTCTGTAATGGAAAATGCGAGTGACTACACCGAACCATTTTTCGATATATCGTCTGTTTTTATCGTTCCGAAGAAACTTGGGATCAAACTATTTCGCGGACTGACTCGAAGCTATTTAAATAAAAGGCAGTATCAAGAAAAAATTTGAAATGCGTTCTGATGTTTCTTTTTTTCTTTTGTAATCTGATTGGATAACTTCTTGCATAATTTTCAATTCCAATGACGTTATTTCGATTGAGTTCTCTTTAACAAAACAAAATTAAACAAATTTTCAATAATGGGAAAAGAATTTTGAAATGAGCAATCTGAATGATATTATTTTAACCTTCACTTAAACTTTTATTGTATTGAAGTTTGAGTTTTAATAAGAAGGGAATTATTGAAATATTTTTATGGGATTGAAATGTATTAGAAAAGTTTATTGTTTTGCATTGTTTTTCAAATCGTTGTTCTTTGTATGGATTTCCATTTATGTGGATGAAGATTCTACTTTTATTAAAATTTTGATTAAAAATACTTTAAATTTACACTGCATACGAGATAGAAAAAGTGGGAATGAGGACGAATTTTAAGCATAATAATTTGATATTAAAATTATTTAATAATTTCTGAGAAGATAGTATATCCTTTTTAAAAGACAGTGAAAAAATCTTGATAAATGAAATAATTGGCATTTTTTACGGGACGTAAATCATTCCTGCTTGATATCCTAGATTTCCTTTGTAATTTCACTGATTGGTAGCTATGCACGCTTAGCTCCGCCCGATACATTAATTAGCCAATCAAGACCTTATTTTCATTCCTGTGGAACCGTAGTTACTCAAGATGTGAAACATGCCCATTAGTATTAAAACTTCAGTTTTCATTACTAAGTGCCTAAATTTAAATAAAATAATACATCTGTCTCTTTTTAATAAAAATATGGAATACTTTGCTTCTATCAAAGCAAGTTATACAAACCAACAAAGTCTATTGGGACAAGTATTATGACGCCCTTCCAAACTGATTAATATCACAAACAGAAATTTCCTTTAAATGTGTATTTTATATAAATAAAGTTGTTGTGAGAGGCAAAGGTGATTTAATTTCATTAAAAATTGCCTTCTTATGGTTTTTCAATGAGAATTATGTTCTGCAGATTAAAAAAAAATAATTGAAGTTCTTTATGTAATCGTTTTTTTTTTCGTTTCATTACGTAATAGTTTTTTTTCAAGACTTTTTAATTACTACTAGTTTTGATGAGCTGATATGATTTTTGACCTCAGGGTCTTTAATCTCTTCTATCTTTCCGTAACTTTCAACTTCCGTTATAACCTTCCAATTACTAAAGTGTTTTTTAGGTATAATATTGAGGGCTTTAAAAAAAAAGCTATTCTCTGTATGTCAGCTCGTCTGTTGTTTTCTCTGTGAGTATTAAAGCTGTAGTAAAGTAGATATTTTACTTCTTTCAGATATTCATCTTTACCTCTGATTCAAAACAATCATACCAGCAGTTAAAATTAGGTTAGGTTTGAATTATCGTCGCACTAGAGCTACACGAGGGCTATTGGCGACGGGCGTCGTATTTTAGAACCACAGTCAGGTGACGAGCCAACACCTGAATAGACACCCAACGCAACCGTTAAGGGCGACATCGTATGCAGCGTTAGGACTTTAAGGATATTTAACGTGCACTCCCTTACACGGGGTATTATTCGTCGGACATTTTTGGCTGCATGGGCCGTTTATAGGTCGGCAGCTATTTTGGCGATGCACGGACCCGAACCTGGGACCTTCCACGTGCTTAACGAGTGCTTAACCGACTGGGCTCCCCAGCCCCTAGCAGTTAAAGTTAAATCTCCACCCCCGTAAAAAAATATCATTATAGAGGAGATATCACATAATAAAGCAAAGCTAGCTGCTAAGATTTGATCAATCGGATGAAACCAAAACCTTTAAGGGGGTTCAATACCCTCAAATCGGTGAAAAAATCAAAACAAAAATTATTGGCTTAAAATACTATTACAACCTTTATTAATAATGTCACAAAGTATCAAGACGATTGGAAAACTATTTTTGACATTAAAAGCCATTTTAATGTCATGACTTCGTAAAGAAATGGGTTAACAATAAAAACTTTAAACGCGTTTTTCTCAGAACTTGATTTTTAGAACTTCGATGTACTTTTTCTCAAAAACTATGCTATGTTTCTCGTAAACTTTTTTTATATGATGTAATACATAGTATAGATTAATCTGAGGTTATGAATTTTATTAAAACTAAAGTGAAAAAATTTTTATGGTACAAAAAAGTGAGAAATTTCATGATTTTTTAGGTACTTTAAAACTTATTTTATTTTTAAAAAAATCTAACAGTTATTAAAAAAAAACTTTTAACCTCAGATTAATATATAAGGTTGGTATAATACACACAGAAATTTTTAAGATGATCTGATCAGTAGTTATTGTGAAAAGGTACATTGAAATTGGCCGATTTAACATTACCGATATACAACATACTGAACCCCCTTAAGTTTGCTTTACTGCTCAGTAACTACATGCATAACAAAACAACTTCTACAGAGAAACGTCACCAAACTTTGCGCCGCGAGTATTTGACCCTAAATCCCGGCCAAAATTATTTTTCAAGGCGAGTTTTAGTGATTGTTTTCTAGTTTTTACTTACTTTATATCAATAAAAACACTTAATTAGTTTAAAATTTAAAGTTTTCGATAAAATATGGTCAGGGCCGACACGTGGCTTTTGTGCTGTATAAAATTAATGAAATAAAATGCATTTTATTAAGTTAAAAGTTTTAAATTTACAAGCAAAAACTATTTGTTTTTAAAGAGTAGAAATAATCTTTGTATTTTCTCTCTTTTATGGACTCCAACAGCACCGTCAAGTGGGCAGGAGATCGGGGCGGCTGCCCCTGTCTTTTGTCTCTTCAACCATACTAAATTGGAACCTGAATAGCGATTACGTAAAGAAACATGAAAATATCAGATAGAAAGCGTTTTAATAAGTTAGTAAACAAAGTGAAAAATTTTATAACAGGAAAAATGACATGATAATATAAAAGTTTGCAAACATATATTTTTAACACAAATTGTTCATTAAACGATATGCATTTTTTGAAACAAAATTTTAATAACGAAATTTTAACTAATTTCAACTATAAATAGCGTTAATATCCAAAGTAAATATTTGTAAAGTATATTTGGAAATGTAATATTTGGAAAGTAACGAATGTAAAAAAAATTCACACTAATTTGTCTTCTTTACTTATTTGCTTCTATTCGTCTTATGATTGGTTAATTCACGTTATGATTGGGTTAAAATGTATTTTTGTGTGAAACAATATACCTAATTGGATTAAGCTGCAAAAGTTGCTCAGGGAGTAGTTTCTATTAGCATTACAATTCATACTGTTTCCATTTGGCGACTATATTTTAAAAGCTACTATCGATGTTTATTTATGTCCTGAAGAATTTCCTGCTGCTCAACGAGTCAGTATGTACAAGAAACCAAATTATTAAAAAAAATAGAGATGTGTAACACTACTCGACTTTCAGTTACCACTCGATATATCAATACAAATATAAAGGGAAATATCTACACTATAAGGTAATTTCAATAACTATAAAACCTAAAAAGCTCTATGGCAGCCACCATCATTTGCGAATGCATGATTTTCTCAAAACCTTATAATGACGTCCGACAGTTGCTCGGAACACGTGAACCATATTTGAAGTTTGTTGATTTTGTCGTTTTTCAGCAATGCCTTTAAAACTAAAAAACGTCTTAAGTTAGCTACCTTTTGTGCATGCTTGATTTATGTTAGCAAATGATTTTGACAAATAGACCGAATCAAATTGGAAAATTTATTGCCGTTGAGAAATTATAAGTGCAAATTATTGACAAGTTATAGTGAAATTGTCCAAGTTTGGTTAACGTTTCAGTTCAGCTTCAATACAGCTTAAAAATGTACAGCAACCTTAGTTTATTTTCCAGAATTATCAAGTATCTCTATCTAATGAGTTTATCTATATTAATTACGACTGTTCCAGGTGTATTTGTGAGAGTTGTATTGGTGGGTTACACAATTCCTTATACCATTTTACCCAACGAGTATGCTCAAAAATGTTTTAAGATTCGTTTTGTGCTATAATAGCATGGAGAGCGCAGCGTTCCTTATTGGCGAGCAACAGAGAGCAATATCGGTAATCCTACTCATAATATTTAATATTAAAGCAAGTATTTTTTTGTAAGTCCAGATGGCAATCTATTCACAAACTATTGGCAAAATTTTTATTTTAATTTAATGATGATGAATATGTCAATAACTTAGGAGTGAAAATTTTTAAGAGCCATATTTAGACCCATCAAATAAGGTGTGTGGAGACAAGAAGGTGTGTGACAAGTGTGTGGAGAAGGCAATACAGTTTTGAAGTGGCTAGACTATTTGTTTTAGTTTAGTTTGAATAATCGTCGCACTACAAGCGTCGTATTTTAGAACACCAATCAGGTGACGAGCCGACATCAGAGTAGTCACCCAAAGCAACCGTTCAAGGCGACATCGTACGCAGTCAGGACTTTGAAGAATATTTAACGTGCACTTCCTCCATTCTGGGACATTTAATCGTCGGGCATTTTTGGCTACACGGAACGTTTATAGGTCGGCAGTTATTTTGGCGATGCCCGGACCCGAACCTGGGACCTTCCGCATGCCAGGCAATTACCTAACAGACTGGGCTCCCCAGCCAATGCTAGACAATTCCGAGAGAAAGACATTATTAACATCAGAAAACTGAAGCCAACTAATTCAATGGCTGCGACATATGGGAAGAATGGACAATAGCAGAAGGCACAAAGAAGATTTTCAAGGGACGGTGTCAAGGAGGAAGATGAAGACCCAAAAGAAAGGTGGATGGATGAGGCGGAGAGAGATCTGAAGGCCATAAAGATCAGAAATCGGAAAGCGAAAGAATAGACGACTTTGGAATCGTATAGTTAGGCAAACCATGGTTTAGCATGGGCTGTAGTGCCAGGGATTTAGTTATATTATAAACGAAGAAACGAGCGCTAGCGATAAGAATCCGAGCCCCTATTATAATCTAAACACCCTTTTTTAACAAAACTACTTAACTTAGTTTATCCAAAAGGGTGGGGCTGTAGGGAGCCTAGTGGTCAAAGATCTCGAACTTGAGATCGGAAGGTTGAGAGTTCGAGACCCGGTCGCCACTGAAGACCTACCGAGTATATGCGGAGTACGTGCTCGTAAAATCTGTTGGGTCCGAAAGTCCTGTGCTCGGTCATTGCGCAGTTCACCATGGGTACAGGTTCCTGGAGAAAATTTCCCTCCCCTTCAGGGACATGTCTAAATTGTGGAGGTGGCGACAGATGGCAGCATCTGTCATTTGTGTATGTGTGCGTCTTGTGTTGTCCTACTTGACGATGGTTTATAAGCGGGTCCTTGCGACCAAGCACACAAACCTGAAAATATATGTCAAACCAACCAACCAACCAACCAACCAACCAACCAAAAGGGTGAAAATGTAATGCAGTATTTGGAATGCTTCAGATGGCGTAACACTCTTGTTTTAATTTTTTTGCGACCTACGATTTCATTGGTTGTTTCGATTCCACTCTCAAAATGACCGTCATAGATGAAAAGAAGCTCTTCTTTTAATGCAAGCTTTCTTTAACAAATTATTTGACCAACAGCATAGCAAAAAGTTGGCATTTTAAAATTTTAATGAGTAAAATGTTCTTAAAAAAACTTATTTTCGAATACCAAAGCCAAAGTAATTCCAGATAAAAAAAGAAATGAAAACAAAACCTTTGCAGCTGTTGCCATTCACGACGTGAAACAACTAATTAACGCATGCGATCAAATTATCAATTTAATTAACGCATCCTCCGAATTAATTAACGCATGCGATCAAATTATCATTTTTTTTTAACTGATACACGTGTTGTCGATATTTGAAATACAACTTTTTTATTTTTAAACTGTGTAAAAGTTAGAACTTGCACAAATCAAGTAAATACAATGTTTAATTTTTTAAATTAAGAAAATATCACTAAATATAAAGTTTTTTCATGCTTGTTTTAGTTTAAATTGATTTTAATTGCCTTAGTAAGACAAATTTGCTTTAAAATTAAAAGAAAAACGCCAGATAATATTTAGGTATGTTTTTAAAATATTATTCTCAATAATATATTTCTAGGAATTTATTGATAGATTATATTTTCAGCAATAAAATACGATTACGTACGTTTAGGTAATTATTTATATGTTTTAACCTTTTACATTGAAGAACAAAGTTCAGTGGTATTTATCATTTTAAAGATACTTATGTCTTGAAGCCTAATCTATTTATGTAACATAAGCATCTTTTGCGATCTTCAGCTGCCATGGCTACTGTTCAACATGTAAGTTTTGAACTATTGTAATTCTAAGTTTCAAACGTGCTGTGATTGGAAATGTACATTTAATATTGTAAGTTATATGTTCACTATGTTCACTATGATAATGCATTTTGTATATAATTTCACTTGATTTTTCTGATTTTAATGTATTTTTTAAACGATAAAAGGTTTGTTTCACTTCGTGAATGGCAACAGTTCTAGCGATCTTGTTTTCATTTTTCTGGAATTACTTTTACTTCGGTATAGGCCCGTCCGTGGCCGAGTGGTTAAAGGCATCCGCCTCTAGATTCAGCCTCTCAGGAGTGCGGGGGTTCGAATCCCACCTACTGCCAGTCATCCCATAAATCGGATATCTGTCTGGAAAAGAGTAGAAAATCCAACTCGTGACGGATGGGCCCGAGTACACTGGGACAGACGTGATAGTTAAATCTGTGGAGTCCAAAGTCCCGACGGCGTCAGCATACGAAGTCGCTCGAAGTTCAATTGGGAGCCAGCTCAGGTGTCGACCTCGTCACTTGACCAGGGTTCTAAATTACGGGGTGTTATTGGCTGCGCTAAATATCCTAATGGAGGCTAGAAATAGGAAGCCGGAAACGATTACACTACACTACACTTCGGTATTCGCTAAAGTGAGTTTTCTAAGAATATTTGACTTGTTATTTTTTTAATTCTGATAAGGAATAATATTTTCATGAAACGAATGTTGTGCGCAATTTCTTCTTTCAGTAGAACAGTATCTGGTCTCTGTTCGCGAATCAATCTAAATTGCTGTCCAAAGTTTTCCAACAACATCATCGTTTTAGTAATGATTTACATACTTGAAATAGAATCGAATTAGAACCGATATATTTTAATAAATAACAAGAATAAAAACAAGTTTCTAAAAAGAACTCTGAATTGGAATAAGACAAAAACCACGCAATGAAAGTGAAACCGAAGCAACCAATGAAATCGCAAAGCGGAAAATGTAAACAAGTGCGTTACATAATCTTAAACATTCCCATTGTGGTTAGTATTCCCGTTTGTCCCTGAGGGAGGTAAACTTTTATGTGTGTGTTTTTATAATTTGTTTGTTATAAAAACATACTTTGTGTTAAAGTTAGGGTCAAGTGGGGTAAGTGTGTTAGGGTTTCTGCATTTCTCATTAAGAAAATTCGTTCTCTGCTTGAAGTAAATTCCAAATCCTAAAATTGGTAGTGAATTATTAAAAGAAACATACATATGTAGAAAAAAAATATATGTTTGAATTCCAATTTTAAGTGTACAAAATTTGCATTTCAAAATCCATTGCTGTTTTATCACACTTACCCCACATAGGAAAACTCACATAAAAAGAAGACAGTTGCACTTAAATTCAAAAGCTCAAAACTTTTTTTAAACAAAAAATAAGGTCAATATTTCTTTTTAGTTTAATTATAAGTGGTCTAATGTTATATATTGCAAACTTTCAGATTTTTAGAATGATTTCCAAAGTTACAAGAGCTGTTTATCACACTTACCCCCAATCACACTTACCCCACTTGACCCTACAAATTATTCGGGTAAAATAAACAGATTATCTCTGTAAATGTTACGATATTTTTCTGGCACACCAGCTGACAGTTTTTTTCCATGAAAAGAACAGACTTTTTAATACCGAGTACAGAGAGAAAATTTCTTTTTATATCTATACTTCTAATTACTTTATTTTAAAAATTATACTTACTTTTTCAATATCTTAATTTTTGTATTTATGTCCTCTATCCCGTTGTACGATCTTGTAGTAAATGTAATTTTTAAATGATGTAATAAAATTTTTGGGTTAAATAGAAACTGTAATTTTGACATTCTTATAGATTTCAGTCATACATTGTAATAGTTCATACGACTCAATACTACTCGATAGGTATAGGAACTTTACGTTAAATTTTCAAACCCGCCAAATTCACCAATGAACAAACCGGCCCTTATAGTATGGTTGTACCGCAGTGTATCCACTACACATGATAAATAGTTGCCTTCGTTATCTAGCAAAATACAGATTTATTACCAAAATATGAATTTCGAATCATTGTGGGGTTGTTTCACGTTGTCGGTGGCAACAGCTTCACGGTCTTGTTTTCACTTTTCTGCAATTGCTTTTGTATTCGAAAGTGAGTTTCATACGAATATTTAAGTTCTTTAAATACTGCAATTGCTTTTGTTTTGGTACTTTAAAGTGAGTTTCATAAAGATATTTTAGTTATTAATTATTTTAAATGCTAACTTCTTGCTATGCTGTTGGTTGCTCAAATCATTTTTTAAAGAAAGCTTGTATTTATTAAAGAAAACTTGCAGAGAAAGAAAAGTTTCTTTTTATCAATTTCCGAATTCCCAGATCAAAACAAGTTGCATGTCATAAAGAACTCGGAAGCAGATGTAAAGTACGTTAATTTTGAAAACAAAATTGAAACGAACAATGAAATAGAAGTACGCAGAAAAATGAAAACAGGAGCTTAAATCAGCAAAAAAATTCTCAAAGGGCATGAGTTTAAATGCTTTTGGTGACTTTCAAAGAAAAAAACATATATAACTACGGAATCTTCAAGGGTATATGGATGCTATAAATGATGAACAAATGAACTGTATTGTATGGATAAGAAAATATTCAACAAAGTAATGATAGATTACTAGTGGCTGTATGACTACTGCTTTCGTTATAAAAATAGCGCCAGAAAAAGTTTTAGAAAACCAATATAAAAGCTGCTGAAAGATATGCAACAAATGTTACTGTGAGTAATGGTGTTTCGGTCATATCTACCGCTGTACCAATGGAGCATGGAATTGAAAATACAGCAGGAAGACATAAAAAAAAACAGATACAAATGAAACTCTTTGCTGCAGCTTTTTCTAAAGAAGAGATTGCGCTTGCTGACTTATTGTTTAGTGGATGTTTGTGGATATCAATTATTGAAATACAACTTATATAATAAAGTAAAAGACATGCATAGTATTTTATGTAACTTTTAAAAGCCGAAATCTGTAGCATTTTTGAGGCAGTGTTAGAGGCATTCACAATAAATTCAACTGGATAAAAAAAAACTTTGTAATTATGTTCTAGAAATAAATTATTTTATTTTGGCAAACAAAATTAATAAAAACAATGCTATATTATTTGTAAAAGTTAAATAGATATTCTAAAACAGTTTTCACTAAAAAAGTTTTTTGAAGGCGTTTAGTTTTTGTGGATAAACCACCTAGTTCTGTCTTCAAAACTTGTCAGCAAATTTCAAATACAATGAAACACATATATAAGAGGAATATGCCTTGTTTTTTCTGGCTGAAAAGTAAAAAGTTATTGAAAAACAATTTGTTTTGATTGACATTTGTGTAAATTTATTTTAAATATTAATTTAAACACCGCTATTGTATTCAGAGATAATCTTATACTGCTTTTTATTACAGGTTAATGCACAGAAGTTAAAGGAATTACTTTAACATTCCATGAAGAATTCCATTTAATGCTAAAATTACGACATTTGACAAATAATCGCCTACACACCAAGCCATTCTTAGAATATTTTAGATAGAACCATAAAACTTCGATAGTAAAAAAAAAAGCAATATATTGTTCGGACGATGACTTACAACTTATCAAACTCTGATTTATTAGAAATAAGGGTGAAGATTTGAAGGGAGTTATGCCGTTTGAATTTTCTTCTAAATATTATAATTCATTATGGAAACTAGCTCAACTGGATCTGCAGAATCTGTTGAAAACAGAAACTCCGATTGAAAACCCCACAGTTTTCGACAAACGTTTTAAAGCTATTCAGGAAACATCATTTTTATATTTAAAATACATAAAAATATGCAATAAACTTATTACTTGTTACGAGAACATTGCACAACCACAAAAGCGACGTTATCTGAGGCATTTATTTGAAGTTTGCATAGGTAGAGTTTTAGAATTGAAACATGCACTTGTGGACTTAGAAAAAAGCGATTTTCAGTTTGTGGACCAGGCACTGTTAGATCTGAAAATGCTTCTATCTGATATGGATATTAAAATTCCCGAGTACGCGAAAGAGGATGTTAAGGATAACGAGATTCAGCATAATAAGAATATCGTGGAACAATATATTCAGAACTTAAATAATGGAAGCATCCATCAAGAAGTTGAATATAAAGAAGAAACGAATCCTGAAATGCTTTTAAAAGAAATGACGAAAGAGGATGTTAATGGTAAAGAGATTCAGCATAATAATAATATCGTGGAACAATATATTGAGAACTTAAATAATGGAAGCACCCATCAAGAAGTTGAATCTAAAGAGGAAAAGAATCCTGAAATGGTTATAAAAGAAATGCAAACTCAAAAAAGAACTAGGGAAAAATCAGTAGATGTTAAAGACGATACAAATCAAAAAGATTTAGGCGATTTGAAAGAAGAAAATGAATATAAGAAAACTTCGTCTTATATTAAAACTACAACGGAATGTGCAACCATAATTCAAAGAACATGGAGACGATTTGTTTTCAGAAAAAGACTTAAAGATCTATATATGAAGGAAATGCAATTTATGAATATTCTACCTTTACAAAATCCTAGTGGAAAATCAGAAGAGTTAGTAAAAAATCGACGAAAAGTCATACAACGAAATGAAGACGCGTATTTATGTGCCAAACAGAATATGATCGAAGAAATGTTTGTTTACAAAGCTCCAATGTTCTCAGAAGAATTAGAAGCGAGAATTCGTTCATACTTTCACGAATACAAGGAAACTCATAAAAAATTTCCGTCTTTTCCCACTGAAATTGAAGGTGGCTCGGAAGCTATGTTGTCGATTCCTTTAGTACCACAACCCGAGGAAAAAGAGCCTGAAGAAGAAGAAGATAAAAAGGGAAAGAAAAATACGAAAAGTCCAAAAGGTTCTAAAGATAAAAAACGGAAAAAGAATAAAAATGCTAAAGGCAAGGATTCAGAAGCAGACGAACCTGCTGGATATTCCTTAAAGCCATCCAAATTCGTATCGGTCATCTTGAAGATTCTTAAGGAGTATGAAGACACTTGGTTGGCACAAGAGTCTGCCAATTTAGATATGTTTGACAAGAAACTGTTGCAAAAAGAAGTTACCACGGAAGTAAGAAAAACAGTTCGCCTGGCTGTAGACGAAAAGTTGAGAGATGAACTTGCCAGGCTGAAGAAAGCTCTCAAAGAAGACACAAAAAAGAAGAAAAAGAAGAAGAAAGAAAAAAAGGAGGCCAAGAAGAAGAAGAAGAAAGTTAAAGGGAAAAAACTTAAAGAGCAACCTGAAGTTGATTTAACCGCAGGAAGAAGTTTAGATTCTTTGGTAAGCGAATTAGTTGAAAATGGAATTATTACAAATTACCCTAAGTTACTTTTAGATGAATTTTCGGGAGACTACAACTACTATGGATCAGTGCAGAGTATTTTAGGCAGATTCGATAAAGACCCTTTGCCTTGCTTAGGCGATATAAAGAGAGTTGTAAAAGAGTATTGCATTTTTCCTATGCTATTCGATGCTGTACATTCCGGCGGAGCTTACGTTAAATCCATTCTCTTTGCTGGGCCAAAAGGCTCTGGAAAGAGAACGCTAATATACTCCATTTCCAATGAAATTGGTGCCACTCTGATAAATCTGTCTGCTGAAAATCTGGAGGGAAAATATCCCGGTAATGATGGTTTAGAAATGTTAATGCATTTAGTATCCAAAGTCAGTCGTCTTGTCCAACCAACTGTAATTTACATAAAAGACGCCGAAAACTATTTTTGGAAAGAAAAACCGTCGAGCTGTAAAATTTCGGAACCAAATAGGCTGAAAATTCAACTACCCAAACTGATAAAAAGAATCGGACCTGCAGATAGGATTTTGGTTTGTGGGACAACGGTTGTTCCCTTTAATGCTAATCAAAAACAATTAAGTGGTTGTTACGAAAAAATCGTTTTCATCCCAAAGCCCGATTACAACTGCAGGCTTCTCTTGTGGAGACAAATGATTGAGAAATTCGGTGGTAAACTCCCTTCAAATTCCGATATGCATGTTCTGAGCAATATATCCGACGGCTTCACGGCTGGTCAGATTGAAAAAACAGCGCATAAAGTCCTAACGAGTCGTCGATTGGGCAGCCAAGATAAATTTCCACTCTGTGCAATGGATTTTACGATTGCTTTGGCTGAACACGTTCCTATCTACGAAGAGGAACATCAGGCGTTTCTGACATGGATGGAGAAATTACCGTTGGGAAATGAGCGAGCGGCCATGTTGGAAAAAGAAAGAGAAGAAAATTCTGTTGAAGAGGATGATGAGGAAGAAGAAGCAGATTAACAATTGATAGTATATTGATATTTAAAGACAATTTGGAGTGACTGTTTGGTGAAATTAGATTGTTACATTTTAATCAGTTTAAAATTGTCAATTGATAATGCATTGAAGAAGTCTGACAATTTATAATTAGTTAATTAAAGATAATTTGTGAAAACTGTTTTTCGAAATTTTATGGTTACTATATTTTAGTCAGTTTAAGATTGAAAATTATTAATATATTGGGTAAAAAAAATGTCTATAGATAATATATAGATAATTAAATATAATTTGTGGAAACTGTTTTGCAAAATTTGATTGTTATGTTCTAGTTAGTTAAAAAAATAAATGCTTTAAAAATAGACAAAAAAAGTTTTTGCTCCAGTTCTATTGCTCTAATTAATAATTTTGGAAATTAAAGTTTATTTATATCTCATACACTCTTAAAACAAACACTCCCAATTTACCTCAGTCTGAGTGGATTTCACTCCTCCAGACTGGAAAATACACTTCTCCTTTTGGAGTGGATCCTTTGTGTGTTAAACCTCCGACAGTATCACTCCAAACGAGTGATTTTAACTCAGTCTGAGAAAATATGCATGCCTTTAGGGTGTCGAAAATGCACTTCTCCAACTGGAGTGGATTTCACTCTTTTGTTTTAAGAGTGTACAAACTCATTGTAGACCATTTGTAATTTTTGTTGGCAGTGCCAAAACTAACTTCTTTACAGTACAGCTGCAGGAAGAAACGATCCCCCTCAGGTGTCTCGGCTGCTATTAAATTAAAGTTTGACATGAAAAAAAATGTTTAAAAAAATGTAGAATTGAGTGTTAATATCAAAATTTACATAAGGTGCTTCCAAATATTAAAATGAGGATTAACTTTATAAATTCTACAGGCAATCCTGACTGAGAATTCCGGCTTGTTGCCATTAGAAATGTTAAAGTTTTGGCACTCATTTTAATATGTAGGCGACCTTTTATGCAAATTTTGAAACCAAACACCAATTCTATGTATAAAGAGATATATCTTACAAAACTTCTGATTAAGTAGCTGTTAGCAGCTGAGAAACAAGGGGTGGATCCCTTTTACTGCAGCTGTTTAATTAGCATAATATAATAATGAATACACTATTGAAAACCGTAATTCAAAACAATGTATTATGAGTCAGACGAAAAAAGACTGTTAGAAACTCAAGTTAAAAACTGTTGCTTACTGACTGTTAAAACCTAAATTTAAGTGTTTAATTAGGTAAGAAAGATATGTAAGGCATTAATGGTATTCACAAATGGTTCTTTAATGAGTAAATTACAGTCATAGCTTTAAAATATTTTTAGGTAGACATTTTTTTCTGAAATACAATTGAAATACCTTCGATTACATTAAATTTACAATTTCTTATAAATAAATCTAAACTGAAAACAACTTAAAAATCCATCAGTATAAAACTAAAGTTTCAAAACTTCGTACATAAAATGTTTTTGCTAATGGAAATGGATTGTATTACATTAAAATCTCATTTGACTTTTTTCTTAAAATCCTTCTACGTTTATGGATTTTTATAAAAAAAAGATAATGTTGTTGAACTTATTCAATAATTATAATAAAGCCTGTTTCCTAATCCAATTAGTTTTTTTTGGAACTAAAATGACATTGACTTGTATAGTTTCTGTTTTGTCAGTTAATATACAGAAGCTGTGATTTTTCGAATTTCAAAACTTCATGTTATTCTGATTTTATTTGTAGCTAATATATTAAATGTGTTTTACGACTATTTGACTATTTTTAATAGTATTAAGAGAAATATGTAAAAAAAAAATAGTTTATCTAATATATCCGAAATTTAGATATTTTAATTATTACTTGATTACCATTTAAAAATATATTGTAAAATATAATTACAGGCGTACAAATATGTTCTATATATGTATATTTCATTATATAAACTTTAATTTCCCCCCGTAATATAGTTCCGAAAATCCTTAAAAACGTTAGCAATGGTCCTAAGTTGTAACACAACCCTACTTTCCTTTAATCTACAAAAAGCATTTCAACATCTTATCATCAGTTCTCCCCAATACAGAAATACTATATAAGAAAACAAACAAAATCCACCAAGAAACAAACGAAAACGATAAGAGGCTACGACAGAAGCACAATCTGCGTATCCCCCACCAAACAATAGCATTCCATGCGCACATAGAAATTCAGGTACCAAATGTCAGGGGTTGTGATAGTGGGGGGGGGGGGCGGGAGGGAAGCCTCCCCCCTGTCCGAACCTACGAACGGGACAATCTAATGAATACGGAGTGAATAGACCTGTCTTCAAACCGCCCCCGCATTTTCGAACCCTGCGTCCCACGGTCCTCCCTACCTCCTTCTGCGCAGCTCCCAGGTATACTTCCACCACCCCGCCCCACAAGCCCCTTTTAGTTCTTTTTTCTGTATCCGCACCTGAAACCTAAACTAGTATTGTCCCATTGACTTTGTAAAGGACTTGGTTTACTGTAAAAAAAAAATGTTTTTATGGGGGGGAAATGATAGATAGGATGCCAGGAAATTTCTAAATAATTTACAGAGAAAATCTGTTTAACTTTATTGGTGTGATTTAAAATATCTTAAAATAGTTGAAAAATAAATAAAATTATTGACAAATAAACAAAAAAAATTGTATATAATTTTCATGGCATTTGGGGGGGGGAGCCCAGTAGGTAAGGCGTGCTTGCCTTTGCATGGGAAAGGTCCAAGGTTCGGGTTTGGGAAATTCCAAATTAACTGCCTATAGAAATATCTGGTCATTAAAAAGTGCGACATATAATTCCCGTGTAGAGAAAGTGCACGTTAAATATGTTCCGAAGTCTCGACGCTACCTACGATGTCGCCCTTAAAAGTTGCGTAGGATGCCTTCTCAGTACTCAGATGTCAGCTTGTCTCTTAACTGAGGTTCTAAATGAAGACGTCCTTCGCCAAAAGCACACGTGTAGCGCTAGTTCGACGACAATTCAACCTAATCCTATATGGAATTTTCTGGCACACCAGTTAACTGTTTTTCAATAAAAATTTTTTTAAAAAATTTAGAGTATATGCCTTATTCTGTTAAGAACAACTCCACAGAACCATTATAGTCACTTTTTCTTTTTTCTATACGTTTAAATGTAAAATATACTTAACCCTTTCAGTCCCAATGATGCCATTTGGCATTATCATTTTCCTGATCATAATATAAAAAAAATAATAATAGGACTGACATCTATTGGGATTAATATAAAATATTTACCAATAGAAAAAGTTTGAAAAATCGAATGATGTCCTTTTTGATATTATAAATGGCTATAGACGATAAAATAAAATTCTAAAATGATAATGCCAAATTGTCATTGGGACTGAAAGGGTTAACGGTTTAGTTTGTAATTCAATAATATAGCTATAAAAATCGTGTTTAGTCTCCGCTTAATTTTTCTAAGTTCTTTAAAACAAAAACAAATAAAATAAATAAAATATAATTTAAGAAAAATTAATGAGGATTTCATAGTTGAAAAATTAATTACTGAAATAAATCTGATGAAGTTAGAACTTATGGCTTCTTCGCCCAGTCATCAGAAAATCGGCCTCACATACAAAGGTTCCATCGTTCAAAACTGGCTATATCCTAGAAACGAATATTCTTTAACAAATAATAATAACAACAACAATAAATAACAGAAATAATAAATAAGTTAATAATAATAAATAATAATAATAATAATAATAATAATGATGATGATGATGATAATGATGATAATGATACTGATAATGATGATAATGCTGCTGTTGCTGCTGCTGCTGCTGCTGCTGCTGCTGCTGATGATGATGATGATGATGATGATGATGATAATGATGATGATGATGATGATGATAATGATGATAATTATTATTTTTATTATTTATTCAATTGCGTAAATGCAGAGTTTATGGAAGTTGCGTTGTTGAATGGAGTCAAATCCTAACATCCCTTTGGGGGACATTTGGCGCTTTGGAAACTGTCTCCAACTCTTAAAATGACCCGAGATTCTCTTTCTTAAGTAAGAATCAATATAAAATAAATATAAAAACTCGAAATTTTTGAAACATTTAGTAATTATGAAACAACTCGAAATCGCAATAATAAATGAATAACTGTAAATTGAAACTAAACAGCTTTTTGTGCAAGCAATGGAATGCATTGCCTTTTTTTAGTAAACAAATAATGAACTATCAAAGAATCTCATTGTTCTAAATTTCATATGACAACAAAAAATGTCCTTAAAATATTTTATTTTAAATACATACAGTTTGTCCGGATATTGTTGGTGTGGCAAAGTGATTTAAATGACTAAGCTAATTAAATGGGCAGTTAATGGGTACATCAACAAACAGGTAGACAGACGTACGTCCCGATGAACAGGCAGATGGACAGAAAGTATGAAATATTAAGTCTCTGATCTATATACCTTTCTAATTTTTTTAAAAAAGAATTTTTAAAATCCGACTTATAGAACTGAACTATACCCTTCCACTAAATGCCATCACTTAATTTATGGACGCCTCATAAGGTAATGAAAGTATTGCGATACGATCGAAAATCTGAAATGAAGATTTTTTTTTGTTTTCTAAACGTTACAGAGGCAGTTGATTCTGCCAAAGTGGTTTAGAATATTGTTTCATTAGTCATCCTGTATGTCGTTCTTTAACCCCTCTATAGCTAGAACTAAAAAGGCTGTAGATCCAAATTTGGTTCACGAGTTTCTAATACCTGTCAGAAGTCATAAATAAAATTTTCCAATAAAATCGTGCATGCAAAAAGTGGAGGCTATAGAACTGTTTAGGTTTGAAAATGTTGCTGAAAAAAAAATATCTTTTTGTGCAAATCTCTTGATGAATTCTAGCGTATCAAATATCTATTATTGAGAGGTGATTGAAAGAGTTAGTCGTGTTTCAAAGCCTTAGTTTTTTTAATAAACGAGTTGGGAATTGAATTTTACAACTTACAACTTACTTACTTTTACTTACTTACGTACATTTTGTACAATTCTCCGAATTCTAGCTTATCAAATATAAATTGTTGAGAGGTCATTGAAAGTTGTCCGTGTTTCAAAGATTTAGTTTTTTCAATAAACGAGTTAGATATTTAAATTCACATCTTACGCTGTGAAAAAAAACTTAAACTTGTCCTCACTTGCTTGTCCCTCAGATCATTTATTTATTTATTTATTTATTTATTTATTTATTTATTTATTTATTTATTTATTTATTTATTTATTTATTTATTTATTTATTTATTTATTTATTTATTTATTTATTTATTTATTTATTTTTATTTATTTATTTATTTATTTATTTATTTATTTATTTATTTATTTTCACCCATAAAATAAGAGCGGATACCATTTTAATCGAACGTCATACTGAGAAAGCGTCCTATAACCGAAATTTATACTCATCTAATCCTCATTGCTTCAAATAATCGCGGTTCTTGTCAGAATTAGGATTAGTGTCGCATTGTGTGAGTGGGTGGGCGGGAAAAAAGACGCCAGACGCGTTGGAATGGAAGAATAAGGTTCCATTTCTTCAGTCTCTGAATCGGAAGTACTTTCTAATAGGACGAATATTACGATATTATGGGGGAAAATTCGAATAGCCAATAAATTCTTATATTTAAATATTGTCAATCGTTTGCGTTAAATGTAGCTAATGATTTTTAATATTGTTATTGATGGAAATACTAATAATGAGTTTCAATATTGTAATTATTTAAAACATTTTCAATTATTTTTAATATTGTCAATGATCAAAACATTGCTATTAATTCAAAACATTGTTTTTGATTCAAAACATTTTTATTGATTCAAAAAAATTTTATTGATTCAAAACATTGTTATTGACTCAAGACATTGTTATTGATTCAAAACATTGTTATTAATTCAAAACATTGTTATTAATTCAAAACATCGTTATTGATATGAAAAACATTGTTATTGATTCAAAACATTGTTATTAATTCAAAACATTGCTATTGATTCAAAGCATTGTTATTGATTCAAAACATTGTTAATGAATTATAATATGTTGTTCATTGTTTAGAAATATATATATATTTTTTCAAATAGACATTAAATTTGATCTAAAAATCTTTAATGGGCTTGCTTCACATCGTGAGTGGCAACAGTTCTAACTATTGTTTTCATTCTTGGTCCTCCTATAATTATATTTGTTTTGAACAACTCAGTAATTTCTTAAATAACTAAAAAGCATGTCGTGTTCAAACTTTTCGTTTAGTAGAACTAAAGCTCTCTTCTGTTCGTGAATCACGTTAAATTTATGTTGCACAATTTCGCTAAATTTCTACACACAATGCAAAATATGATCTAAACCGAAGTCTTCCAACAACATTGTTTAACAACAACACGTTTTGGTAACGCTTTGCATACCTGAAATTTAATCAAATTAAAAAAGATAAAGTTTAATAACTAGTAGGAATAAAACAAATTGCACAAAAGTTACTCTAAAATATAGCATACACTCTTAAAACAAAAGAGTGAAATCCACTCCAGTTGGAGAAGTGCATTTTCGACACCGTAAAGGCATGCATATTTACTCAGACTGAGTTAAAATCACTCGTTTGGAGTGATCCTGTCGGAGGTTTAACACACAAAGGATCCACTCCAAAAGGAGAAGTGCATTTTCCAGACTGGAGGAGTGAAATCCACTCAGACTGAGTTAAATTAGGAGTGTTTGTTTTAAGAGTGTACAAACAACAAAGAAAAACTCGCTCATTTCGAAAGTGAAATCGAAACAACCAATGAAATCGCAGGAAATGCAAAAAATGAAATCAAGATATTTACATCATCTAAAAAAAACTCCCATTGTAAAGTGGCAATCTTAAGCATAAAAATTGGTTACTTTATTAATAATATGGGATATCATATATTAATTTGTTGCCTAAATAAATTATTCCCAATAGCCAATTAAGTCTTATGTTTAAATATTTAGTGATAAGTTAGCGTTTTTAAAAAAGGTTTATGATTTATAATTGGGATAAAATATTGATTTTATTTTAGAAATAAGTTATCTTAAAGAACAATCAACTAAATCTTATCTATAAATAGATCGTGCCAATTCTAAGCCTTTAGAAATGGTTAAAAATTTAAAATTTGAGTCAAAATATTGTTTTGTTGCGGAAATAAAGTTCGCCGAAAAACTAATAAACTACTTATCTTTAATGTTGTGACTTTAAATAGTTTATTGTAATTTTATATTGTAGCAATTTATTGTAAAAATATACTGTTTAAAGTCAGGGTTTCGAACTTCCAATAAATTCTTATCCTTAAATATAAAATGTAAATCTACCACCTTAAAAATTATTGATGATTTATATTATTCTTAAGAATTTGAATTATGATTTATAATATTTTTATAAATTTTGGGTAAAGATTTTTTGTCGATTTGTTTGTCGATGTCGATTTGTCGACGAATGGAAAATTCGAAAAAAAATTCGTTCCTTGCATCTTAATTCCCCCCCCCCCCCACACACACACACTCCCTCCGATAATTATTAGAAATAATATTAGAAATTACAATTCATTATTTTAAGAGGAGAACAAAATGAAGCTTGAGTTTTCTTTCTTTCTTTCTTTTTTTTTTTTGAAAATTACCATTTTTTTCTTTCGGGTAGATAGTTTCAAGATTATGAACTCCATGATAGAAGTTTTAACCCAAAGATAGGGGAGAGTGGGGGCTATTGGGACGCAGGGCTAATGGGACAAGGGCCCTAAAGCTGGGGAAAATATACTTTTTTACAAATTTTTCTACACTACAGCATTGTAGCAGTTAGACTTCATGTTTTAAAAACCAAAGATCAGCCATTAAACGCATATGCTGAAGTGGAGAAAAGAATTGTTGTTTTGGAGAATTCAAAGTTAATTAAAAGTGTACCTTGTTTTTCACTTTTGAAGTATTGAATAAAAACTTTCTATGAATTAAACTACAGTTTTAGATAGATTAAATATCCTAGATTAAGATAGTATATGTCAAATACTGTGGTGAAGTACAAGTTCTTCTGTGTTGGGTCATTTATAAAAAACAGCACTGTGGGGTCTAATGGGACAGAAACAGTGGGGTCTAATGGGACACGAATAAACCTAGCTTTGCATGCTTCTCTCGAAGGATCTATATAAATCTCTAATATCTTATTCAGTCAAGTTGCCAAAAACTTTTTTAAACTTAAATTTTAAACTTTTTGAACTTTTTTCAGCGTAAATTAAGTGAAAGTTCAAGTAGCTTTATTGGTGACATATTTCTACCTGCAATTTTATTAATTACATCTGAACAGAGCTTGGTGAAGATAAATAAATTGTTGCTGGTAAATTTTGCTAGGAAGCAAGCTATTTTTTATTCGTTTTATTGATTTCTGTAAAAGAAGGCGATGTACTGAAAATTTTCGTTAAAATGATATGAAAAAGGCGAACGATGGTGAGCTATTTCAAGATAAAGAGGGTCTTTTAAGTTCTTTTACCGTGAAAAAGAGGACAAGTTTGGGATAAATTTTAGAAGATTTAGTTATAAAACTAAATATTTAGTTTAAAACTATCCTTTCCACTGATTCAACAAAACCTTTAGGAGAATCTTCGATTTTGAGTTTTAACTTTGATATTTCATCTTTCAATGGGAAATAATTGTTTTAAAAACTAAAATTTCGTTATGTATACATTATGTAAATGGTATTTGCCTTAAAATCTTATTTTCTGGTCATTTTCTCATTCATTTTCCCTTTTTTAAATATTTTATTAAGGCAACATTTAGCATGTCCCATTAGCCCTGCACCCTGTCCCATTAGCCCCCACATATGGGGGCTAATGGGACATTTACATGTTTGTTTAAAATGCTCAGTAACCAAAATATGGTAATGTTTTAACATTTGTCGACTGACTTTTTAAGTAAATGAATGTTAAGTTTATGAGCTTGTAAAAAAAAGAAATTAAAATTCCTTTATTTTTGCTGAAATACAGGGGTTGAAAATAAATTGTCCCAATAGCCCCCACCCTCCCCTATAGATATCTTGAAGGAATTGAGGGAAAATAATAGTACCAATAAAATAAAGTTTTATATCGCGGATAAAATATTTTCCTGGGAATAGTTTTCAGAAAGTTCAATAGAAACTTATTTTCACATTTTCGAGATATTTCTTTACATCAACAGAAAAAATATATAAGCTGTTTTATTACAAAATAGTTTTAAAAACTCTTAATTACGAGTACTGTTCAAAATACTTAGCAACTTTTTTTAATATTCCAAAGTCATAAGTAAATGCAAAATTACTTATTGCTATCAAAATTATACTAGATTGCAAATTTGGCAAATCATTACACATTTCTCTTTAAAATTAAAGAAAAAAGATAATGGATTGAAATTAAAATATCACTAAATATGCAGATTAGAGAATTATAAAAAAAAAATCGTGTGTTAACATTTCGTCTATTATTAAGGTCGTCTATTATACACGTTATTTCGTCTATTATAACAATCGTATACAAAAAGTTGAATATTAAAAAAAAAACACACGATAAAAAATTAAAATAATTAGAACTCTTATATACGTTGAAATATAGTAATTTTGCCATTACTATTAAAAACGAAGTAAATGAATGGTTATAGAACCAAAACTTTTATTAATAAAATAAAGTAAATGTCATGAAACTCCTCTTAATGCTTTTTAATGAATGAAAAAATTCATACTGTATGTATCAAACGTAACTCGATAGTATATATATATTTTTACTAATTACCTATTATGAAATAGAAATATTGCGATACGGTCGGAAATGGAGATTTTGTTTCCTAACCTCATTCTAAGAAAGTGGTTTTTGAACATTGGTCGTATTACAGGTCGAACTAAACGACCTACGGACTTCAAATTTGATATACGAGTTCCAAAAACCTTCATACAGGGTGATACAAATAAAAGTGGCCCCGGTCGAGATAGGAATACGTTAAGGTAGGCGAATACCTAAAATTTAAAAATTTTTACTATTATTTTAATCCTTTCCAAATTTGGCATAGTGACTTCAAATATAATTTACAATGCATTTTTGGCAATTTTTTTTATTTAAATAAAATTGATTTATTTTAAACGGTGTTTTTATACTAAAAAAGGGGGTTTACGCTAACACTTCTAGCATAAAAAGTTTTACACTAATTTACCTGAAATTTTTTACAGATGCTATTTTAATATACATCTGTGCCATGAACCTCTAACATCTGGTGTAAATATAGTAGTTTTTGTTTAAAAAAATGTCAAAGTGTAAGTTTATCGAAAAAAAATTTTGTTGATAGGTAGCTGCGAGTACGGTAGTTCCTTAAACCCATTGCACTTACGGCACCATCTGCGCATGCTCAGCATCTGCCGGAAATCCAGCTCTCTTACGGAAAACCACTGCGCGTGCGCAGACGGATACTGAAAGGGAAAGATAGTTTGTCACGTTGGCTTATTATCGCCCAAAGTTGATAAGGTTTTGGGAATAAAAATTAACATGTTGATTGAGATGAAATCGATCCTCGTTGCGGAAGAATGGAATAAGAAAAAAATAGAATCCTAAAAAATAATCATTAAAAAATAATCATAAAAAACAAACTCGTCTCTTGACCAGGGTTCTAAATTACGAGGCATCATCAATTATGGCCAATTACGGCCAACAATTACGCCTCGTAATTTAGAACTCTGGTCAAGGGACGAGGGTTTTTTTTTTCGAACAAGATTGAAATCATAAATAAGAAACTCGTCTCTTGACAAAGGTTCTAAATTACGAGGTACAGCCAATTATGGCTAATTACGGCCAACACATCCAATTACGCCTCGTAATTTAGAACCCTGGTCAAGAGACGAGTTGGTTTTTTATGATACCATTCTCCCCCCCCCCCCCCCCCCCCTTCTTGATTAGTAAGTATCTCAAAGTTTTTTGCATTTGGAATATTCATTACAGCTACAGACCACTCTGAATAGCGATCGTTATTTTATAACCACCCTGTATAATTTAAAATGTATTATGGTTCTGGAAGTTGCTTTTTTAACTGATAACCATAATTTCTAAAGCCATGCTAAATGACTGGCGTACGTTAAAACCGTCGTGGTCACTAAGTCCTCCAAGTTACCATACCAAATCAATACATGTGACAAGTCAATTCTGGGGATCCTCTAGTTGGCCTCTGTCTCTAAAAATTAGATGGATCCATTTAAGTGTGTGTGTTGTATCTCTCTTGCTTGACGAAGGTTTATAAGCAGGTCGGATTATGTAAAGTGTAAAGTCTTACATCAATTGATCCCAGAATAAAATAAGCTTAGAATTGGACAGTGTTATAATCCAATAATTCTATTATAATCCATAAACGCACGCGTTCGGCAAGGGTAAACGCTTGATGTTCAATAACAACCTAAACCTTCACTACAACCCTAACTAACAACTTGGCGATATTTTACTTGGCTGCTCACAAAAACGTTTCGCTCTCAAGTCGAGATATCCGCTTGCGCAGATTTCCGGCACTGCCGTTAGATTAGCCACATTGTGTTTGTTTCAAGTTAATTCATAAAATTTGTCGTAAAACACATTCTTGTGATTTGTTTGTAACTCTAGAGGGTCATTGCACGGATCAGTTCAAAACGAAGAATTTAACACATAATTCATGTTTATCGGAGGAAAATTCAATGTGGTAGGCTTGTTGGCGTGAACCTCTTTTTTTAGTTGAAAAACACCGTTTAAAATAAATAAGTTATATTTAAATTTTAAAAAATGCCTAAATAGCATTATTCATTATATTTGAAATCACCATGCCAAATTTGGAAAAGATTAAAGTAATAGTAAAAATTTTAGAATTTGGGGGAATTTTGGGTATTCGCCTACCTTAAAATGCTTGGCGACAAAAACTCTTGAAGCCGCCTAAAATCTGTTTTTGCATTGGTTGGATCGGATTGCTTCACATTAGAGCTACTCATAGACTAGTGGCGAGTTCAGATCTTAGTTCGTATTGTATGAAGACGTCCCTTAATGCAAATTTTGTGTCTTGCAATCAATTTAGAATGTTTTGCATTACCAAAATCAAAAAGGTCAGATTCTCTAGGATAAATAACTATCGAAATAATCACTAGTGGGAACTTTTTTTTTTTGATCAGCTCAACAAAACTTGTTTTTCATTTCAACTAGCTTCTCAAACCATAGCGTAGTTTCCGGCAAATAATTCGCCAAGCGTTTGTTTGGGCTTAATATTGAAGCGATCAATAGCTTCAGCAAGCCTGTTTTTGCATTGGTTTTTGACTTGGCCACATTTCTATTGTATTCTTATCTCTACGTTGATGCCACTTTTATTTGCCTCACCCTGTAGGAAGGACACCATGATATGGTTTCTGAGAAAATATCGCATGCGCAAATAGCAGCTTCCATCGACATTTTTAGGTTTTAACCTCTTGCGTCCTGGCGTCCCAATTTAGGGAATTTTTTTTAAACCTCTCCACAAACAATTAACACGTTAATTAGTTTCGAAATTGACCTGGTCCGATAGAAGAAGATACAAATATCAGTTTTCAGCCATTGATTACAGGTATCAGTCATTTCTATAATTTTTTTAATTATTTAAAAAAAATTCAAACTTTTAAAAAAGTTATTTTAGTAAGTTAATTTTAAAGTCATTTTGCATTAAAAACAATGTTTAAATATTCTGTTAAGTACAAATAAATGATACGGCCTTTTTTATTGCATTTATAGCACAAAAAATGTGTATTTTTAGAGTTTAAGGCGCGTCCGTCCCTAAGTAACTATTAAACATAATTTTTTTTAATTTCTTTGCAAAACATACTTTTTATCATATATTTGTATGAAAAGTATGTTTAGATTAAGAATATACGTGTAGGATTTTGCTCGGGCCTTAAGATGTTAAAAGGTATATATAATTCCCTCAAAATGTGTGCATTTATTTAGTAGTAATTGAAAGTTTTATCGTGTTACAAACCCTTGTTTTATGAAATAAACCTAAAGTTTACTTTATCAAAGTCAACATAAAAAGTAAGTAAAGATTGCATCATTCTTTTATTTTCTCACACATCACCAAAAAAAATTAATTTCCTAAGTAAATGTTCGTAATGAAATTGTAGATATAGACACAGAAAAAAATCTATTATTTGGATAAGTCGAATCTACTACCATACGTGAGAATGAATGAGTAGTAGTAAATGTTGTATTTCAAATTTTATTCGTTCGTCTTATTTTATTTCTCTTGTTCAGTTAATTAAGTTTTATAAATAGTTTCTAGTATATTTGAAGTCGCAAATGTCAGTAGCTTTCGGACCTCTGACGTCACTAGTAAAGCATTCAGGAATTGGCTACTGTTAAGAACCGCAATTAGTGACTTAATCGGATGAGGAACGCAAGCTCAATTAATTTGATTTCACCATCGCAGTTTCTGATCGAAGTTGGTAAATGAAACACTTGAACTGAAAGCGCATTTATATTCTTAATTTAATGTATTGTTTCTAGTTTAAAGGTTTGTACACATATATTACGGCTTGTATGCTTCATCAAAAATCCGCTTGTAAGCCACCGTCATGTAAGACAGACACAGAAAGAATTTTTACCGACATAGAGAGAGGACATAAACCCTGGGCGAAGGCGGGAATCGAACCGTTACTGTGAACTCGTTATAGAGCTCAGACTGCTAGCGTAATAGTTTGCGATTCAAACCACTAAGCCATCCGGGCCCCTTTCTTCGAATTCAAACAAGTTTAGAATTTTCTTAAGGTTAGCACAAACCTGAAAATATATGTCTACCAACCAACCAACCTTTAGGTTAAGTTGCATGTTTTCTGGCTGTCTATTTCTAGCCTCCATTGAGCTTTAACGCAGCCAATTACGCTTCATAATTTAGCTACTTCTCAAGTGACGAGGTGGATATCTGAGCGGTCATCCAAAGCAAACCAGTGCGCTATCGTGCGCTTGTTGGGGACTCTCGATTCCACATTTTAACGAGCACGTACGCTACAATAAGTGAACTCAGGACAAATACAGACAAACACACAACGCAAATATCCATGCCCTTAATGCCAGGATTTGAGCCCGAGGACATATGACTCCATGGCTAGCTTCCTGACCATTCAGCCACGCAGTCGGCAGAATTTTTGCATTGTATCGCACAACTAATGAAAAAAGAAACCCAAACGGTACTTTAAATTTTTTGATTGGTTAGTGTTGGGCTGATTTCATAGCCAACAATAGAGTTAGGAAAGAGAATAAAGAGGGCCATGTATATGCGCAGTAACGCTCAAAAGAAGCAGCGGTGCATCTTGGGATAGCTCAGTGCCAGTTTCCACAGTTTCAGCTACTATGTTCAGGGCAGTAGCTCAAAAAACTGCTAAAGCGGTGCATCTTGGGATACCTCAGTGCCGATTTGTTAAGAACAGCAGCTCGAAAAACCTGACAGCCCTGCTTCAATCCATTTGAACTGATAGACACCTCTACTCCTCCTTCCTAACTCTATGTAGCCAACATTCTTTCCTGCAAATGGCCGCTCCCTTCGTTCCTGTGTCCTTTAATTTTGTCTCGATCCCAGGTGTGTTGGGGACCAAACTTCATTGTTGCAGTACTTTCCTCAGGTGTATAAATCCCTACCTGGCGCCACAGTGACCATGTCCGGCATAAAATAGTTTTTTTAATAGTTAAATAGTTTTAAAAAAAAGTTTTAAAATAAAATAGTTTTATAAAGACATAACTCCAGACATCCCCCTGCAATAAAACTTCCTGACACTGCCTTTGTGGTGTAACGTCTTGTCCAACAAAATGCTTTTATGTCGGACATGGTCACTGTGGCTCCAGGTAGGGATTTATGCGCCTGAGGACAGTACTGCAACAATGAAGTTTGGCCCCCAATACACCTGGATTGAGACCCAATTAACCCTCTAATGCATACTGTTGCCGTTTGGCAACAAATAACATATAATCAACTTTATTATATTATAGTAGAGCTAACTCTCCACAAATTTGATTTATTTTTCATTTGTTACATTCCATTTTGAAGTTTTAGTAACTAATAATCCTCATAGATGACAGTAGTAAAATTGAATTCAGAATTAAAGAGTGAGGTTATTAAATGTTGTGAAATTACGTTTTTAGCAGGATTCAAAGTAATGATAATATTAGTACTAAATACAAATAAATTGTTTTGAAAAATTAGTTACAATTCAAAAGGGTTATTTTGAAATATCTTTAGTAGTTTTCTAGGCATTATTATCAAAATAGGAATTTTGTAGTTGGTTTTTGTCATATGAAAACAATTTAAAAAAATTGAAATTATTTCAATTCTAATGCGGTTAAATTTTTGTCAGTACTTTTAACATAATATATGAGTATTAAAAATACATATATGTAATTTAGGGATGAAAAAATCATGCATTAGAGGGTTAAAGGACCCAGGAATACAGGGAGCGGCCATTGCAGAAAAGAATGTTGGCTATGAAATCATCCCAACAATTAGCAACACCTTTCCTATAAGTCTCCCGGTGCTAAAAAGAAAAGTAACTTGCTGACTGAGACGGAAATGTTCTTTTGACTGACATGGAATTTTTCTTTGAGTGGAATTTGAGTAAGGTTGCTTTCACATAACCTTAATGATATCAGAGGGATTTTACCAAAACGTTAGCTTTTGTCTTTTAAAATTGTTAAAAAATTGATCTTCATATTACAGCAAAAGTTTCATTAAAGTATTCAATGTTGTGAAAATATCAAATTTGTATTCGAAAATGAACACATAATGTCAATTTCAACTTACTTATGACGTGGACATGCACAAAAATGAGTACGTACAGGTTTCGAACTTGAATAAAATTTACTCGAAACCGCTTTGACAATACGACATACTCAGATTTTAGTATTTGTTACTAATACTTGGAAATATTTTTAGAGTGCAGAAACTAAATTATACTATGCTGTATTATAAAACTTTCTTGTTTATTGAAAATACTTTATAACCGTCCAGTGCTATACCAAAACTTTTAGTTTATGTGGTGTTAAAAATACAAAAGCAGGGACGTGTATAAAATGGTGTAGAGAACCAAATGTGCGTATTCTTTAATGGTTATTGATTATAAATATTAAAAAAGGGTCGTATTATAATGTAAGTTATTTCATTTGTATGACAACTTCATGATAAAGTAAATTTTTTATGGAGTTGAAAATTGTTGGGGACGCGGAGCAGTCCTTATGTTTCACCTATATTTAATTTTCTAGATACAGTTTAAATGTAATAATATAATAGTTTCATATACATATTTATTTTCTATGAATTTTCAAATAAAAATAAACATGGTCATGAAATATGTTAGTCAAGGTCACAAAATTACAAAATATAATGCTTAGAGAAAACCACATATACATAAATGATTCGGTAATATGGTATTAAATCCCTCTTATATTTCCCCATTTTCAAAGCAATATTCTGTTTACAGCATTAAACTGTGTTTGAAAACAGGTCACGTTTTACCTTAAGTATGTCATAAGTATAAGTACCGTCTAAATTTTCAAGTTTTTTTTCTTCAAAAAGTACATCAAGTTTCCAATTTTGTTACTTTTCGTAAACCGCAGGTCATTGTTAAAATATTTCAAGATCGTCACTGCACGCGTGGATGATCAGATGAATAATTTTAACACCTCCTTCTATAAATGTAACGTTAAATTCATTAATTATCTATTAAATATAATTCAATAACATTAATTGTTTTTACAGAACGTTTAAATCATCAAATCAAAACACAATTTTTTTTAACATTATTTGCTGTGTGAAACAAATGTAGTTGATGAATGATTCAAAATTGTCAAATAAAAATTTAAACTTGATTTAGTACATTTTCTGAGAAGATAGAGTATTAGTACTCTAAACTATTACAAGGTATACTTAATGGATAATTACAAGTCTATAAAAGTAAGAAAGTACTGTAAAGTAAATAAACACACACATATTTTAGATAAAGAGATTTTCAGGTTCCAAAATTATAAACCTCATGGGGGTAAACTTATTAAGAACATCGAATCTGCGAACAAAATCAATCTTAAAATACAACTCTAATTTTTTTGGCAGTTACAAAATCTTATTAAAATTTGAGGGGACTTTTATCGTGTCATCACGTGTTGGCTTAGGGGAGAGTGTTGTACCTTGGGACGCTTGTACCTTGGGACACTGACAATTTCTAAGAATCTATTGGCAATATTCATACATTGTTTATTTCTAATAGTAGCCTTAACCAACAGACATCATCAAAATAGAATTGAACACTAGCATCATTGAATTGATGAATTGGTGACAAAAAATAATATTTCATTACCCCAAAGTAAATATTTTTCTCATTCTAATATAATTTTTTACCTTTGTACTTATACAAAAAGTCAACTGCATTTTATTTTCTTCATAAAAGAGAAGATTTTACAATATTTTGGTTATGAGAAAATAATGATAATGCATTTAGATTGGCCAATATCTTGCTTTTATTTAAACCACGTAGTGTGTTGTACCTTGGGACAGTAAAGCATATTGTATTATCATATAATGTTAAATAATTTGGACTAGCAATTTTGCTGTATAATTTAAATTATTCTTGAATTATGAAGTTTTATTTGTGTACTTCCTTGAAAGAACAATAAAGTTTGTTTCCTGACACAAATTAGTTCAAGTGTATGGCTATTGACTGAATTATGAAGTATGTCCCAAGGTACAACATCATGTTGTACCTTGGGACAGTTTATCCTCTCTACTTTAAATGAGTGGCAATTTTTTAATTTCAAGCTGCCAGAATTCAAAAAAATATATTATAGAGGAATATATTGGTGTGTTGAAATGCTGCTTTGAAATTTTTATTTTGACCATAATTATCGAAGAAAAAAATTAAAATGTAAAAATTGTCCCAAGATACAACACTCTCCCCTACATATCGCACAAATATGACTTTGACGAGTTGTAAATGCTATAGGGTCAGGTGGGGTAAAAGGGGTCGAAAAACAGCCCATTTCAAAGCAATAAAACTATCAATTTTACCAATGTACAAAAATAATTAGCATATGCAAATGAACATTTCTTATAACATTTAAAGCGAAATTTCACGAAATAAAAAAAATATTGATGTTGATAAATATGTTTGAAATGACAGACCTATTTTACCCCATCCATGTGGTAAAATAGGTCTGTAGTGGGGTACAATAAGTCATGCTTCAAAAACAGCTTCAATCACTCAATTCCTTGAATTTCTTTTTAGCATTGTTTAGAAAGCTAGCAGGTTAGATGATATAAATCTTCACAAGAACTAATACAGTCCCCTGAGGATAAATCCTGGGATTTGGAAGGACTTTTACCAATTTGAGAAGCACCATCCAAAGCATCATCTCTTTAAGAGAAATGGAAAAGGAACTTAGTTTTTCTATGGAAAATATTGATGTGTATAAGTATTCTTCAATTCGTGACAGACTACCTAGAAATAACTGTTGCTGTTGTTGTCCTCCTTGGTCTGACGAAGTCAGACCAAGTCCAAAAGGTCGTTGACCTGCAGAAAGTCTATGACGAGCAGAGGGGCAGGGGCGGCGGCAGCAGGGGGGCTAGGGGTGCTTCAGCACCCCCGTCGGGGAATTTTAAATTTCGTCGGGAAAATTAGTCCTTAAGTTTTAAAAAAAATTTATCTTTCATTTTTATATGTTAGTTTGGTTAAAATGTCGGAAAAAATTTGCTCGATAAAACAAAAGCCCTTTAAAAGTTTTAAAATTCATCACTACTTTGCATATTTTAACACAGTCCTGGTTTGTGTGATCGAGCCCTTATCGAAATACACCCCTTCAGCAAGATTTTCCATTCCACGGGGGGCGAGGAAAACGATATCATACACCACACCACCGTTCTTCATGGAGTGGGGATTGGGGTATTGGGGAACTAAACCCTTATCTTCAAACCAGCGGGAGGTTTGCGGAGGAGCAGACTGCTTGGTTCTTAATTGGGAAAGTTTGGTTAGTTATGGGGAGGGTGGTTTCACATTACATAGTTAGGATCATCTGGGATTGTAGGGGAGAGGAGGGAGGATTGGGACATTTTCACATAAATATTTTTTTATTCATTATCCCCTGCTTATTCATAGATTCAAAGGGTTAAATAATAAACTTACATGTTTTCTATTATTTTTAAAAAATACACCCCATTTAATTGTTGAAAATTTTTATAACTGTTGAGAAATTCAAATTACAAGAATTTTGTCCCATCCCTCCCTCTTAGGTGGGAGGAGTGGGACACGAGTATGGGAGGGATGGGACGCATTTGAAAATTAAAGAAAAATTATCGAATATCATAATGAGAAAGGTTAACATCAAAAGAAAAGCAAGACTGCGCTCTACTGGTCCCACCAATCAATTGTGGCGGCAGCAATTTCATGATAATATCGTTTTTTCTATTATACAATACATAGTCATCCCGTTGAGGAAAGTAAGAATTTCCGTTCGTATCCTTTCTCAAAAATTTTACATTGTAACAATCAGCATTGTCAATACTCTCCACCATTGCAATGTAGAAAGCAATTGACCGTTTGGTGATGAATTTGACAAACACAAAATCATATTTGCCTATGTTAGGATTGTCTTTTATCCAGTCAATTTCCATGTCATCATCTGAACTGTCATGTAATGAAAATAATGACCCTTCGCTATCACTGTATTCAATATTCATATCTTTGAACGGTAATTTTCTTTTGAATTTTTTTTTAAATTTTAGGCTTGCACTTATATATTTTAGTTGGCACCTTTTTCCCCTAGTCTGGCAGCTTCTGCTTCTTCAATTTCCTTCTCAGGGATATCTGTTAATATTCTTGTTTGTTCTTTTTTCCTTTACTTTTATTCAATGGATTCCTAGGTTCTGCTTTAGGAAATGGTCGTATGGACACGAGGAAAGAAGAATGGACTGGAAGGAGGAGGAATGGACGTGTCCCATTCCTCCCTCTTTCAGTGCGTCCCATTCCTCCCTCTACATAATGCTTCTAAAAAATAACTTCTCACATAAACCATGCTGACTTTTGGCTTAAGTAAACTGCTGATAAGCATACATTGTATCTTTAAGAGTACTGTTACACTATATTATGTTTGTTTTAGAAATTACATGAGTAAAGAAATAAAACTAAAAAAAGATTAAAACCTTTCTCTGGAGGTGTGAAAATAAACTTTTTCCAAATCTAAACTGGAAGTTGAATCTGGATAAACTAGAAATAGGTTACAACAAGAAGCTATACATATGCTATCTGGTGGTGAGACTGGAAATAAAATTAGGTCATTTATTTTGTTGAAATTTCAGCTGTCCCACCCCTCCCACCGTCCCAATCCTCCCTCCTCTCCCCTACTGTAGAGAGGTATCTGGATTCAGTTCGCGTTAGTAAACTCTTCGTCACGAACTCGTAAATTTTCGACAATGATACATGATGCTGACATGTTTTTTCCGGTCTAAAATGTAATTTTACCCGAAGTGTTAAAGGGATACCAAAAAAAGGGGGTAAACAATTCTCAGAAAAAGGACATTTTGGTGATCTTCTGCTATTGGTGAAGACAGATGTGTCGTCAGAATAGAGGGCTATTGGGAAAGAAAAATGCAAAAAAAAAAATAGTACCATCCGATAACACTACAGTATTTTGAACCAGTTCACGTGTTCAACCGACGTTCGTTTTCTTTAGGTTAAAAAAGTGCATAAACTTTTATTTTGCGTAGATTTTTTGTGAATTTTAGCAGTAAAATTAATACAGTAGGTTGCTCAGCTTTTTAAACACGAATTCGAAATAGATTTTTTTGTTTTAATAATTTGGTTATGAATAATAAACGGGGGAAAGGTTCACGTTTTAAGGTTGAATGTTGTTTATGTGCAGAACAATTTGACAATGACTATGTAAAAAAACACAGCTTTTGAAATATCAAGATTATGAAAAGCAAAACAGGAATATTCCCTTTCGTAGAAGTTGGCGTAAAAAAAAGGAAAAGTCCATGAGAATCGCTAAATCCAGTGAAGACGATCAAAAAAGATCTCTCTAAAACCGAAGGTACGTAAAAAAAATTATAATACATTAATGTTCGTATTTATTTAACGTACAAAAATGGTTTAATTCTTTTCTCCAATTTTAGCTTTCACACTGCGTTTATAACGTAAAATGGGGAAGGTATTATAATCGTTCAACCCGTCTGTCTCTCACTTTCATAGCCCAAGCAGGAAATTTATTCACAAAAAGATTCTTTGATTGTATGATGATGATATGAAATGTATTCTTCCTATTTTAAAGCGTGCAATATTCCATATTTATTCATTAAAATATAAATTATTCTAGCAACCGATAATAAATTAATTTCGAAATAATTGCGATAACTTTCGAAAGAAAATTAATAAAACTAGTCAAACTAATAAAAAAATAATTTTTAAGATAGATTAAAAGATTAATAGAATCCGGCGGGTAGGACCGATTTTGGAAGGTACACTGAAGAAGGGACTCAGCATGCCAGTACTACTTTTCCATTTTTAGCGATTTTATAGATGTCTGTACGCTCGGACGGACGGACACTTATCTACTGTCTGTCGGCGAATTAACCTTAATTAGTATTAAAATTTAATTTTACCTAATTTTAATCCCCTGTTGCCATCACCAATGGCACAAGAAACTTTATTTAAATATAATATTTGAAGTAAAGTTTATTTTTGTTATAAATCAGTTTGGAATGGATTCATTGATTGTTCATTATTATTAGTTTACTAAGAAAACGGCTAAGAAATTGCATTATTTATAAATAAAAATATTTTTAGTTTTATGTTATATTTCTTTTTTATTAGGGCTCTTTAAATAAATTTCATGTTTTCCTCGCAAAAAATATTTTTTTTAAAAAATCAGGTTTTTGAAGATTTTATGTTGGATACATTTTCATTAAAACATGTAAAACAAATTGTTTTTTTTAGTAAATTTTTGTAATATGTGAATTTTTTAATGAAAATTTCAATTTTATATTATGTATGTAGTTCTACTTATGTCTAGTTAAAGTTTAATTTTATATATTGAATTGAAACGTATATGACATATTTCTGATTGATCTCTGACATAATTTGATAGTTAATTATATAAACTTAAGGTAGACCAGTACCTTGGAATTGAGGGAAATTTTTTTTTTTATTGCATAATCCAAAAATAGACATAGTGCAGAAAACGTATACCAGATTTCAAAATTCTACTAGTTTGAAAAACGATCCAATTGTGCTGTTTAAAAACCCATGTCTTCGAAATTTCTACAGTTGACACTATGTTAAAATGCTTTATGTATCAAAATCTTATTTTTTTTTTTTCATTTCGTCCCAAATTAAAAAAAGTGTAATGCTTTTTATTAATTTGCATAGATTTTAATAATTTTTTTTGTAATACATTTAGCATGTTTAACAGAACCAAAAAATGTTGAGTAAAGTAGTCTAGTTTTTTTTTTATAAAAAGCAGTTTTTAATAGAAAATTCAATTTTTAATTTTTTTTAATATAATATATATTAAAAATTAAAACTAGTATGTATTTAAAAAAAAAACAGTATTTTTTAACATCACCATTACACAGTTGTAAAATAAAAAAAATTAAAGTTGTAACTTAAAAGGAGTTAGGATTTAAAAAAATTAATTAAAAAAATTATTAATTAAAAAAGTGTAGGTTGTAAAAATTATTCTTAACATTATGCGATGGTTATACTAATATACTCTATAAATGTAAAGTTAGTTTTACAATTTTTGCACCAAATAAAAAAAAAACATGTTTATCCTACGGATCTACATTAAAGAATTAAGGTAATTTATTTTAAATTATACTTTAGCCCCCCCCCCGTCGGGGTAGGGCAGCCCCCCCGTCGGGAAATTCCTAGCGCCACCACTGCAGAGGGGGCGAGAAAACATCATCTTTGGATAGTCCGACGCAGTCCAGAACATGCTCGGGGGAGGCGATGTTCTGGTGAACTTGACATTTAGTGCATGTTGCGAGGGTCTTCTTGCCCTCTGAGAAGGAGAGACATTTTAAGTGGCCACTTGCCAATCTGGCGACCGCAGTGCAGGTGGCTCTGTCACAATTGAGAACCAGTGAAGAGCCCAGTTCCTTGGCCGCATACCAGTGATGACTGGGAGGTTTTCTCCACTCTTTTGAAATTTTGCAGTTGACAATGGATTGGTGTTCTAAGAAGGTAAGGGCTGAAGAGGAGGGATTAGAGTGACAGCAACATTCCTTGGCAAGAGACTATCTGCCTGCTCATTTCCATAAATGCCAACATGGGATGGTATCCACTGTAGAAAGATGTTATGGGTCTCTGAGATGAGCTTCAATTTGTGGAGAATGGAAATGCTAGTCTGGTCTCCAACTGCAGTCCAATTATCGAGATGTTGATGGGAGATGCGACTGTCTAAAAAAATCCAGAGGTCCTCATAATCCACTTCGTGAAGGATAGCTCCAGGCCCTTATCAATTGCAATAAGTTCACTCTTGAAGACAGGTGAAGAGTCTGGATTACAAAGACTCATTCTCAAATTATTCCTAGGTTTCTCAATGTATATGCCACTACCAACGCAGCGATCCAGTTTGCTTCCATCTGTGTAGATTTTAATGGAATTATTTGGGACCGTATTAATGATCTCCAGAGACAGCTGCCTAAGATGAGCAGAAATCAATTCCTTCTTGTTTACTGGGATAGAAAGGTCGAAGTGAAAGTGGACCCTTGGGAGTCCTTCTGAGGGATCCAAACAAGGTTTAAGAGAGTGGGGTTCAATATCATGAAAAGGCAACCGCAGCTCTTCAGAAATAACTTCTTGGTTTTATCCCAAAAACTCTATCTGGACCCACTTTCTTATTTGCAGTGAATTAAAATTGTCAAATCTATCTTAGCTCAATACAGTTTTTTTTTACATGCAATGGTTTCATTTCTTCTCTGTTTCCCAACAGACATTTTTGCAGATTTCTTTTCCATTCTTACATTTTTGACATGTAGTCTATTTAAAGAAGTTGAAACAGTTACAATTTCTCCCCTTTCTTGCTGCACAAGTTTTCTTTCTCTCTACATGGCTTCCTTACAAGCAATTGCTAGCCTGGAGAAGTGTCTCTACGATGGCAGTTTTGATGTGATTTAAATGAGAACCTATACTTGACTCATCTTGAAGAGTAGCTCAAAGAGTCTCTCTGACGAGTTGCGGTTACCCTGACCCTAATATTCAAAATTTAAATATCAGCCAAAATTAAATAAATTGGTAGAATAGTTGGAATGCAGAAAGCGAATCAGTCATTTTTCTACAATGCAATGCAACTCAAAAAATTAACTCCAGATGATTTTTCTGAAAAACTAGTATTTTTGCAATAGGTCTCTTTCCGCTTACAGTGCGATATACAACGTTGGTAAGTTAATTTCAATATAAATTTAGATTCGTTTATTGAAAATAATTCTTTAAGTAATTATCTTCCATACATATAGGTTTTCACTAATTGTATATTTAAACTTAGTTACAAAATGTACAAAAGAAATATCTGCTATTTCCTATTAACCAAAAAAATTTACTATTGTCTATGTATTGTGTCAACACAGTGGTTCAGAAATAGTTCATTTTACTAATGCAATGAGAAACTAACTTTAAAAAAAGACCCACAAAATATTAACCTAGTTGTTAAGATGGAAGAATCATGACTAAACCCTTTCACTCCTAAAACGGCCCCAGACGTACAACTAAAGATTCGATAATGATATTCCTATTACATATTATGCGGAAACAAAAATCTTGCTTGGCAAACAGGACGTACATCATCTGAAAAAAAAGAGTTCTATAGTAGGGTAGAGGAACAAATCGTACTAAGCTGCCATCGGCAGCCATGGCTCACTACGGAGCGGGAATCGAGCGGCAAAAGAGTAAGTTTCGGTTTAGAGGCCAATTGGAATCGAAGCTAATTAGGGGTTTTTTTTTACTATATTTTAAATTGCATATAAATTTTACTAAATGCAGCAGTTGATTTGATATCTTGATACTGAGAAAGAAAATGCACACAGGGTTAAGGCGGGAATCGATCCCGCGCCCGCTACAGAGCGTGGACTGCTAACGTTATGGCCTGCGATTCTAACCACTCGGCCCTCGGGCCCCACATGCCACCCTATATTTTCTGCGTGTTGGTCAGATAGAGTTGTCGAATCGTTAGATCGTTGTCGAATGCGCTTGGAAAGAAAGATCTATGATGAAGTTATCCGATGTGGACTGACCTTTTCAAGGCTAATATGTGAGTTAGTGACGTGTGAATGGGTGACGATTCCCTAGGAAAAGTCAAATAACATCACTTTCAATGAATTTTTTATAAGGTTTAGAGATTGTATGTTAATATCTACATTTAAATGCCCACAATTTGAGACCAGTAAAAAAGGTCAGAAACCCGCTTATAAACCTTCGTCAAGTAAGACAGACACAACACACACACACTCACACGTTACAGATGCTGCCATCTATTGCGTGCCACCTCCACAATTAAGACATGCCCGTGAAGGGGAGGGAAATAGTCTCCAGGAAAAAGTTTCAAATATTTGAATTATTCAAAGGAATAGTTGTTCAGATCTGGGGCGCAACTAGAAAAAAATCCTGGGGGGGTTTCAAAATTTTTATATTATTTTTCAATTAAAATTATTTTTTATTAAAAGTATTTGTAATTAAAATTATTTTTAATTGAAGCTAGTTTTAATTAATGAAAATTAGTTTTAATTAAAGTTAGTTTTAATTAGAATTACTATTGTATAAATACAATTTTTTACAATTAATTTAGTATTACTAATTACTGTTTATAAACATGAATTATTTTTCATTTTACATAATTCATATTTGTGTTATTTAATAGATAATTAATGTTTTGTTTTTTAAACACAAATTAAGTGTAATGAATAAGAAAATTAATTCTCGTGTGTTTTTTTTTAATTAACTAATAAGATAATTTAAATAACCGGATTTGCTGTACAGAAAGGGGCTTGTTTCACACAAAGTATACTTAAAACCAAACAACTAATGGAACCGCGGTTCGAAGGGCGAAACCAATGAGCTTGTTTCAAGTAGAACGAAAAGAAAACAAAACAACCAATAAAATCGTAGTATGAAGATCGTGACATCGTAAGGAATATTCCCAACGACAAGCTTCTAATATTTAATTTTATCATAAAAGGAGGGTAGTGTAAAGATAACCGGCCAACGGTCCAAGCTTTCTTTGATTTCGGGAATTGGTTGACCAGATCGCGAAGTGGCATGAGACGATCAGCCAAAATTGGAAGAAAAAATTATTGGCACGTATTTTTGGCTCCGTATAACCATTTACTAGCTGCGGTGTGATGTGGCAATTTGGGACAAAGTAATTTTCTTTACATTTTAATTAAAAATCTTGTCTATTTTTAATATATTTTTAAATTAGGGTATTTATACTTTTAAATTAAAAAAGAAAACAAAAGGGGCAATATTAGCAAATTAACTTTTTAATAAAACAAAACAATCGGGCATTCTTTAAATAAGCACAATCACGTTTTGGCCGATAACTAAGAAATTTGATAGGACATATTTAAAGTTTAAGCTGAACAAAAAAATAAATAAATGATTTAATATTTCAAACTTGAACAAAGCTAATTTAATTCATATTTGTAAATAAACTTTCGACGTCATAGATGCGAATCTCCGATGTGAAATAATTAAAAAATTGTATGCATTTAGGGCGCTGTATAAAAATACCAATTAATTATTATAAAATGTGCTTCAAATATAAAACCCATTGAAATCTAATGAAAACAGAACTGAACAGCCATAAAAACAATAAAAAGACAAAAAAAAAATAGCGCCCAAGCTTAATTACAAACTACTCATCTTCACAGATACTTTAGAGAAGAAATTAAACTTACTGTTAGTGCGGGTAACTTTGGCCAAAATCAGAGTTTTTTTCACAAAAGAAGAAAAATTTAACTTCAAAAACGATTTAAACACTTAAAAATCCTTATGCATTCTAAGTATTATACATTTAGGAATAATTTTAAGGCATTTTTGTTACATTTTATAAATTAACAAAAAATTGGTATTAATTTTAAAAAGTAAGACACTGATAGGAGCCGGGCGGGTAACTTTGGCCACCCAAGAAATACATAAGAAACATACTTTTTAACATCCTTAAAAGCTGTGTTAACGATTTAAATAGCAATATTAAAACTTTAAACCCAAAAATAACAAAGTTATAAGACATATAGTTATTTAAAATGGTATATAACTTAACATTTACATTGCAGTGCATCGTGGAATGGCATTACACGTTGAATACTAGTATTGTTTGTCGCTTAAAGGAAAGAAAAATAAACTTCTATTTTAATAAGGAAAAAAGAACTTTTTTGAAGCAAGATTTAATAACAAATATATTTGTAAAAAGCAAACGATTTTATTATAAAAGGTGAAAAATAATATATTTATAATTAGGAATTTGAAAATGTTTACCTTTCGACATTTGCGATTTTGAGTGGAATACGTATCTTGCATTCTATCTATCTTTTTAATGTTTAAAATCATGAGATTAAAAAAAAATCTATCTAAAAAATGAGTAATCATAAAAGTAAGATTTTTTTCAAAAATAGTTATACTTAATACACTTTTACATAAATTTTTTAAAGTGCAAAGTTCCATAAAGAAATATTTACATCTATGGCCAAAGTTACCCGCATTCATCGGCAAAAGCTTCCCAATTACAAATATTTAACTACAGCATAAAAAGTAGTCAACTTAGAATAAAACAAATGGTGTAATATTCTTCCTCATTAATAAAAGAATCGAATAGAGTGTTTTATTTAAGTATTTTAAATATTTTTTTAAGTGTTCCAAACAAAAGTTGGAAGAGATAGATTTTTGTCATTTTATGCTCGTAAGAATGAAAACAGCATTTGTAGTATTGCCAGATTTAGAGTGAGATTTTTTTTTTACATGAAATGAAAGGCGATATTTCCACCTTTCCAAAAATGTAAAACAATTTAAGGTGAGATCCTTTTTTGAAGAGAAATTAAGAAACTAATCTTTTTCCGACGCGTGGCCAAAGTTACCCTCCGTGGCCAAAGATACCCGCTTTGACGGTACCAATATTTTGCTCTCTTATGACATCTATTCAATCTTGATCTTAAGATTAGAATACGCTAAAAAGACACGCACAAAACTCCTAACTTGTAATTCATTGATAAATAAAAGAAAAACTAGTCAGTTTAAAAGAAAAAGATCTTAAACTGGCAAAGACACACAATCGTTTTGCACTTAACGCAACCAATATATAAGAATAATCCTTTAATTAAGAAGTCAAATGAACTTTTTTTTATTGAAAAAATGCCGAGTTCCACGTCACCACCAGACATTGGTAGTAGATACCAACTCCCGACTTCATGGCCATCCCGGGTTGTATGTTGAATGTCGTCGGGACTACCAGGCGGCTAAAGAAGTCTGCTATTACATACGAATTAAAAAAAAAAGAAGAAAGAAAAGTGGCGAATTATTTGACGTATTACGAATAAAACTGAACAAAATGCACTTTCAATAGCGATTTCAAAAATAAATCTTTCATATTTTATATTTATTATGTTTTCTTAAACTTATTTCCTGTCTGAGTCGGCATAGAGGCTCCACACCCGCTCCACGACTTAGCTTTTCATCAAAATTGCTTATCTTTTATCTTTTTCTTTCTTTGTGTTATTGTTATATAAAAAAAATTAAGTAAATGCAACGTGGTGCTTAAAAAAAGTATTAGGACGAAGACTTTCGATTTTAATAGTCAAAATATCTATTTTTTTAGGGCACTAGCGTTTTTTTTCTAATCCCCCCTCCCCCTCAACATTAAAGGAATAAGAATTTTTTTGTTTTAGTTTTCGTTTTTAATCATTATCGCTAGAGCTACACGAGGGCTATTGGCGACGGGCTTCTTAATTTAGAACCACAGTCAAGTGACGAGCCGACATCTGAGTAGGCACCCAACGTAACCATTAAGGCCGACAACGTACTCAGCTTCGGAACTTCTAGGATATTTAACGTGCACTTCCTCTACACGGGGTATTCTTCGTCGGACATGTTTAGCTACACTGGCCGTTTATAAGTCTGCAGTTATTTTGACGATGCCCAAACTCGAACCTGGGACCTATCACATGCAAGGCGAACGCCTACTGGGCTCCCCAGCCCCAACTCGGATTTCGCAAATGCGAAGTGTTCTTTTTCTATGAAATTTTTTTCTTGTTAACAAAATAAATTGGGACTATAATGAGGGTTCTGGGGAAGGAGGGAGAGAGGTTATGATCCTAGCCCAAGATTTTTTGAATGCACAATATATTAGAGCAACTCATAAAAAATGACGAAAAATTAATAAATTTGGCAAGACATGTCATTTTATCAGAGCTGGCGCTTTTTTTCATCTCCCCCCCCCCCCCCCCACATTAGAAAAGAGTTTCGTTAGAAATATTTTGTTTTACACATATTTATACTTCCCGCCACCCACATTTGAAACACTTTGGGGATGGAAAACTGAAACCGGTTTTTTTCCCCTCGGTTTCGACCAAAAAACCGGTTTTTTATAAGGCCAGTCTTAAGGTTCAGTATAACCGAAAAACCGGTTTTTGAAACATCGGTTTTTTTTCCTGAAAAACCGCCATCCCTACAGTTTCTTATTTTGTTGGCGGCGAGCGAAATAGTGTTTCTCTGTGGATTTTTTTTTTCATCACTTTAGATTTTTTTTATTGTTAACAAAATAAAATTTGACTATAATATGGGTTCTGGGGGGGGTTCTAACCCTAGAAACCCCCCCCCCGTGGTTGCGCGCCTGGTTCAGATCATTTAACCCTTTAACCTCATAAGGTAGGAGAATTTCTCATCCCCGAAATACGAGTTTTTCTAGGCAGGAAAAAGGCGAAATGGAATCGTCCTGTATCAAAAAATACCCAAGTGATTATTTCGGCCGTTAGTCATCCTATGGAATCGGACCTTTTTGACTTTGTGGATAAATAACATTCTAAGTTGATTGCATGAAACAAAATTTTCATAAGGGGAGGTCTTCATATTAAAAATGTTAACAACTTTGAAATTTCCAATAGTAACACCCATATTTGATTATTTAGAAATGTTAAGCATCCTCGAAAACCCCTAAATCTTAGTTTTTGTTACATTTGGACGAATATTTAACGAGTTATTCCATCGAATCACTTGATGTCCTATGGGGGACCATCTCAAGGTTGTTGGTTTAATTATGTTTATCTTCCTTTCCAAAGCCGTATTTGTTTATCAAGTTCATATATAATATAATCTTATACACAGTCCCCTGAAGCGCAATTAAAAAGTATTTTGGGATTTACTCAGCAAGTTATGAATAAAAGAAATTAAAAATTGGGATTTCGCTTAAACTTCCTGTCTTAAATATATTTCTGTAAAAATATTAAGGGGTTTCTATTCATAATTTTTTTTAAAATTAAAATAATAATTATTTTAAAATATAAAAATTATTTTAAATACCCCAATATTGAATGCACTTTGTTTGGGTTGCTATAATTTCTTTTCAGTAAAAAATTCGTTTCATTATCTTATTTATTTATAGATTAGGATAGTTTTTTATGTGCAACTCATATAACATTATGGCACCTAAACTTTGCACATCTCTAACTCCCCTAATAATGCTTAAAAACTAACAAAATTTGGTATTTCGTATTAAAATACGTCATATATTAGAAATGTGGACTCAAAAAGGGGTGTTGCCATTGGAAATTTTAAAGTTAGTAGCATTTGTAATATGAAGACGGCCCCTTATGCAAATTTTGTGTCGTGCAATTAACTCAGAATGTTATTTTTATACAAAGTCAAAAAGGTCCAATTATATAGGATGACTAACGACCGAAATGATCACTAGCGGATACTTTTTTTTCCACAGCACGCTCAATTTTTAACATACCCAACAACACCCCATTTGTAAAACGAAACGGCCGAAAACGGCCTTCCCGATGTTTGCTGGTAGAGCCGTCCTGGGCCGGTTTCGAGGTTAAAGGGTTAATGTACAATCAATTAATCTTTGAAAGTTGTATGGTCGAAATATATTATCAAAATAGGGCATTATTTTACTTTGATTAATTCATAAAAGTCAATAAACTGAGTGTTATTTCAATGTTTAGAAAAAAAGAGCCATATATACATATTATTTGCACTTTGACAATTGAGAGTAAAAACAAGTAGGATATACATATTTTATATTTTAAAAAAAGCTTGGAGGGTAGCACAAACAACAAATTTACTGTTTTTTCTTCAATTTTAACACAAAAAAATATCAATAATCGAGGAAATCATACTTTTTAAATGAAAAAATATGTATTAAAATACTTCCAAAAATCTAACAAAATTAATTGAGGTTAAACGTAAACCGCGACTGAGACGACAGTTTTGGAAAATGCGAAACAGTGTTGAGTTTTGAAACTGTTAAAAAAAAAAAGGGGGGGGTCGGGGACTCAAATTTTTCCGATATAGGCCCCGTTCTCATGCATAGAAAACGCCAGCTAATCGCCGGCGTTTGGGGGAAAAAATTCATCTGTAGGGAAAATTGCGGGTGCGAAAATGTACCCACTCCCTGAGTAGTAGCATTTCGGCTTTGGAATGGTATGGTAGGTACATATATATTCTGGCTTGTGTGCTCGGCTTTGGAGTTTAGAATGAAGATGCAGTTACTTTGTTTTTAACTAGTATAAGAAGGTCCCAATTACTTTCTAATGTGTATCTAGAGCAGGGTTGGCACTGATTAAATTTGATTTTTTTTCATAAACAACTTATTTTTTAACAAAAGTTTTGAATTGTTTAGAATTTTTGTTTCAGTGTTTGGGTGTGTTTATTTTGTAAATTAGTTTTATTTCTCATAGGATTACTCAAATCATTATTCATCATTATTGACAATGAAAACTATAACTTAGAAAATATAAACTTGAAAAAAAAAATGTTAAGTCAATATTAAAGAATTGAAGGTTTGGCATACTTAAAATAAACCTGATTATGTTTTTTTTAATGAATTTTTATTAAAGTTTTTCTTGTATTTCATTATTAGGTGTTTCAAATTTTATTTTGTAGATAAATTCTACTTTCCATAAAAGAATTCAAACAATTTCAGCATCACAATTATATTAAAGAGAATTTTTTTTAGTTGCAATTAACCAGATGCATGTTTTCAATTAAAATGTTGCCCCTTATTTTGAAATCAATCAGTATTGCATGCTATAAAACTTTTCTTTAGTCTGAAAAAAATCATGAAGTATGATTTGTATTTTGTGATATTAATTACTTTTATATCGCCACTTGCAATATTCTAAAATTATTTTATTTATTCGTATCAACCTCCTACTTTCTTCATCATCAATAAAATCGATAGATGTCAGTCCACGAATTTTTAGTAAAAGAATTGTTTTTAGTTATTCTTGCGACGACATAGACATTACTAACAAAGTAACGTTAAAAAAGAATGCACAGTACAGAAACCATCTCGAGTATCAAATCCAAACAAACAAACAATGCCCCTACAGGATGTGACGTACCACATACGTCATTTCCGGAACGCCGGCGTTTTCTTGTGAACGGGATTATAAGGCTTCACAAAATAGCCAGCTAAACGCCGGCGATTTCACAGGCCATGTGAACGCGCCTCGTAAGTTAGTTTTACCCCGACGAAATTTGAAATTTTTCCGACGGGGGGGGGGGGGGGGGGCTAGCCTTCCCGATAGGGGGGTTCCCCTATCCCCTCCGCTGCTGCTAGAGTTAGCTCCCCTGCATAGAGTTAGGAATTCGGAGAAGAGGGGTCTATCAGTTCAAACGCTTTGAAGCAGGGCTGTCAGGTTTCTAATATCTAAAGGCATGTGCTTTTTAAAAAATCTACAGTTGAAGCGAAACAACCGGTCAGTGTCGAATGCGCTTGGAAAGAAAGATCTATGATGAAGTTATCCAATGTGGACTGATCTTTTTCCAGGCTAATATGTGAGTTAGTGACGTGTGAGTGAGATGACGATTCCCTAGGAAAAGTCAAATAACATCACTTTCAATTAATTTTTTATAAGGTTTAGAGATTGTATGTTAATATCTACATTTAAATGCCCACAATTTGAGACCAGTAAAAAAGGTCAAAGACCCGCTTATAAACCTTCGTCAAGTAAGACAGACACGACACACACACTCACACGTTACAAATGCTGCCATCTATTGAGGGCCACCTCCACAATTAAGACATACCCCTGAAGGGGAGGGAAATAGTCTCCAGGGACCTGTACCCGTGGGAAACTGCGAAATGACCGCCCACAGGACATTCGGGCCTAACAGATTTAACGAGCACGTACTTCGCATATACTCGGTGGGTCATCAGCGACCAGGACACGATCGCAGGACCTTTCGATCCGAAGATCGAGACTCTGACCACAGGGCTCCCCACAGCTCCAATGAAATGTATTACATTACGGATAAAAATGAAACAAGAGCGTACATTATCTGAAACATTCCTATTATAATAAACTCTAGTCATATAAAATTAACTTTAACTGCACAAATATGCTTGTGCTTGTTTTTGTTTTGATATTTTGCCAGTTTCAATTCTGCTAGCCTTGTAAGGAGCCTAGTGGTCCGGACCCTGGACTTGAAATCGAAAGGTTGAGAGTTCTTGCCCCGGTTGCTACTGAAGACTTACCGAGTATACGCGGAGTACGTGCTCGTAAAATCTGTTGGGTCCGAAAGTCCTGTGGTCGGTCATTGCGCAGTTCACCATGGGTACAGGTTCCTGGAGAAAATTTCCCTCCCCTTCAGGGACATGTCTAAATTGTGGAGGTGGAGACAGATGTTGCCATCTGTCAACAGATGGCGGCATCAGTCATCCGTGTTTGTGTGTGTCTTGGGTTTGTCCTACTTGACGATGGTTTATAAGGGGGTCCTTGCGACCAGCCACACAAGCCTGAAGAAAATAGTCAGGTCGCCAAACCCCGATTTTTGGCCGAACCCTGCACTGAGGTGTTAAGTTTTTTTTATTGATGATTCTTATAGATTCGAGGGTGTAGATTACGAATCTGGAAGGTACTTTTTTGGTACCCTTGAGCATTTTTAGTTATTCAAGATGGCGTCTCCGCCATCTTGAATTTTGTAATCTTAATATTTGACGATCTAATCGACAAAAGTGAATAGTTTTTGTCTTTATAGATGCATTTAATAATAAAGATTCACAATTATCAAGAAAATTTCAAAAATAAAAAATTCAAAATGGCGGAATCCGCCATATTGGATTTTTTCACTTTTAATACTTTTGCTTTATATTTAACCCAACAAAATATTTATATTTTAACTATATTTTTTATACCTAGTTACTATAGAACATTACTTTGAAGAAAATATAAAAAATCAAGATGGCGGCATCCGCCATATTGGATTTTTTCACCGTTTATATAAAGCGATCCATAGGTCCTAAATTAAAAATTCTTTTTATTTTAGTTATATCTTAATTTTAGTTTCTATTTCAGTTTTAATGTGTAGATTATGAATCTAGAAGATATTTTTTCGCTGGATTTGAGTATTTTTTTATATTTAAAATGGCGTCTTCCGCCATATTGGATTTTTTTTCCTAATTCAATTTTTCGGGTTCTTTTAGGCCAAAATTAATAATTTTTTCTTTTATATGTGCATTTTGTCGTAAATAATTACTTAAAAACTCAAAAAATCCGAAATCAAGATGGCGGCTTCCGCCATCTTGGATTTTTCAGATTCTAATATTTCGTGATCCACTGGCTCGAAGTTAAAAAAATTTTAAGTTTTACTTGTATATTTTATTATAAAATGCATTAAAATTATCATAAAGTTTCATTTTAACACTTAAAAAACCAAATTCAAGATGGCGGCTTCCGCCATCTTGGATTTTTTACCTTCTAATATTACGTGATCCCATTGGAGTGAAATTAAAAATTCTTTCAGTTTTTTTGCGTATTGTGTTTAAAATACTTTAAAACCATGATTGTTGAAGGAAAAATATTGAAGATGTTTTCCACCATATTAAAGTAAGTATTTTAAATATTTTGTTATTCATCCGGCAAAATTACTACCACAAGCTCTTTTAAGAGCTCTACTCGTATAAAATGCTTCCTCGTTTCAAACAAGAATACTCTTAGGTAATGGCAGGAGGAGTTTATAAAGCGAAGTAATGGCTTTGGACTTGCTGAGATCTCGTGGAGTGGTACAATTATAAAAATATGGGTTCAAGAGTTAGTAAACACTCAGAAGACTCTGGAAGAAATAATGTATTCAACCAGAAGAAGTGGTAATCTATTTATTAGAAAACTAGAGGGATACAATTTCAACAATACAAAAAAATAAGAAAGGTCAAAATCCCTATACCTTACAACCTAAAGATCGTTCATGTAATCTTGAAAATAAACCACCTGACTCTTGAATGTTCTTTAATATAACAGAGTTACAGCTTAGACTATTATGTGATGGAAAAGTTTCTCTTTACAATGCTATAGAGATACAGATTTCAAATTATTCAAAGACATTCTCAGAACGTTATCCAGAGTTGAATAAATACTTAAATTGGCTGAAAATATGAATTTCAGATTCAGCCAGGAACTGCTGTAAAGTATCAACCACTGTTAGACACGATACCTGATTCATATCCAGAATACAGATACAACCATGACATCTTTAGCAGGAGCCCAGGGACTCACTAAATGAGCTGGTCAAGAGTTTACCATTTACTTGGGATCATCAGTTTTGTAGGATGGCTTTGCAAATCATCATGTTGATAAGTTTTATAGGTTGTGTGAGGGGTTAATATTGGGCAGTGGTCTATCCAAAGTCATGCCTAGTGTGTTTGTAGGAGTCCAACAGATGCAGAAAGGGAAGAAGTTTCCAAAACTTCAGGACTTCAAGAATGCTTGCAAAATAAGTCATGCGGGATTTATATGAAGAATCTCAGCCAAACTGCAGCGGAGATCTTCGGTCAGTTTTAAAAATAAAGGGTTTTGACGAATTGCAACACTAGCAGAGTATCGGAGAACTGTTTATTGAAACCAGTTTTCTTCAAGATATTGGTCCCTTCATATTGAAGTTGCTCGCCAATTCTACCCAATTTATTTGAATCTGGTTATCAAAACTATGAACGATATGCATTTTATTTAAGATAAATGAAAAAAAAACCCGAAAATGTGTTAAAGAACTTTTTAAAACTCGGATCTCGTTATATGAGACACGTGCCGGAGTTTGGAATGAATTAATAGTGGATTGAAACTACATAAAAGCATAGGCCATTGTCCAAAAAGGATTGTCAGAAAAACTTTAAAGCCAGCAACTCTAAGGGACTTGGCAACTCTAAGCAACTTGGTCCTTGAGTTTACATATTTGTACTCAGTTAGAAAGAAGCATGGCGATAATTCTGTAGTAAAAATACACCTAACACAGAAAGAATTTTTAATTTCTAGCTAACAGATCGCCTAATACTAATGTTAAAAAAAGTAAAAATGAGGAAGATTCCATCTTGAATGGCCATAAATTCAGATATTTTGCAGTTGTGTTCCCCATTTATGTAGTTTAAACCATTTGTTACTAAAAATAGAACTAAAGAAGAAAGAATTTTTAACTTCGAGCCAGTGGATCACGAAATATTAGAAGGTGAAAAATCCAAGATGGCGGATGCCGCCATCTTGAATTTGGTTTTTTTAAGTGTTAAAATAAAACTTTATGATAATTTTAATGCATTTTATAATAAAATATACAAGTAAAACTGAAAGAATTTTTAACTTCGAGCCAGTGGATCACGAAATATTAGAATATGAAAAATCCAAGATGGCGGAAGCCGCCATCTTGATTTCGGATTTTTTGAGTTTTTAAGTAATTATTTATGACAAAATGCACATATAAAAGAAAAAATTATTAACTTTGGCCTAAAAGAACCCGAAAAATTGAATTAGGAAAAAAAATCCAATATGGCGGAAGACGCCATTTTAAATATAAAAAAATACTCAAATCCAGCGAAAAAATATCTTCTAGATTCATAATCTACACATTAAAACTGAAATAGAAACTAAAATTAAGATATAACTAAAATAAAAAGAATTTTTAATTTAGGACCTATGGATCGCTTTATATAAACGGTGAAAAAATCCAATATGGCGGATGCCGCCATCTTGATTTTTTATATTTTCTTCAAAGTAATGTTCTATAGTAACTAGGTATAAAAAATATAGTTAAAATAAAAATATTTTGTTGGGTTAAATATAAAGCGAAAGTATTGAAAGTGAAAAAATCCAATATGGCGGATTCCGCCATTTTGAATTTTTTATTTTTGAAATTTTCTTGATAATTGTGAATCTTTATTATTAAATGCATCTGTAAAAACAAAAAATATTCACTTTTGTCGATTAGATCGTCAAATATTAAGATTACAAAATTCAAGATGGCGGAGACGCCATCTTGAATAACTAAAAATGCTCAAGGGTACCAAAAAAGTACCTTCCAGATTCGTAATCTACACCCTCGAATCTATAAGAATCATCAATAAAAAAACTTAACCTCTCAGTGCAGGGTTCCCCCCCTTGGCGACCTGACTAAAATATATGTAAACCAATCCAATCTGCTAGCCTTGTCTGGCGAGCAAATATCACAACAACTACCCAATTAGCAAATTCTGCTTCTCCATTTAATTGTTGGATATCTATCTTATTGTACTGAAAGAAGTATCTTACAGTTTTTTTATTATTATTTTTCTACCCTAACTTACGATTCTCTTATTACACGGACGTAAAATCTCCTTTTTTGTCCGTCTTCTAAGCCGAAACATGGATATGTTCTCCATGCACCATGCGGCCAAGTACGGAGACCTGAAAACGTTGATGCAACTCATCGAAGATGGCATGTCCGTGGACAGCTGCGACGACAAGGGACGAACCCCTTTGCATCTGGCAGCCTCAATGGGACTGTACAATGTTGTTCAACTGCTCATCAGCAGCAAGTGCGACATCAACGCCGCGGATAATTACGGTTATACACCGGTGTTAACTGCTGCACTTTCCAAGATGAAATATGTCACCGACCTCCTCCTCCTCCACCATGGAGCCCAAGTGAGCAGGGCCGATCTCAGCAACTTCTCTCTCCTCCATTGCGCCTCTCGAAATGGTTGGGCGGACACAGTCCTGCATATCCTCAGCTTTGAAGAAGAAGTCGACGTAAATGCTACAACGGTAGGAGGGAAAACTCCTCTCATGCTGGCAGTTTCAAACTCAGGATTCGAAGATTGTGCAGAGATCCTCCTCAGAGCAGGAGCCGACCCCAACCGAGGAACTCCTTTTCTCAACCGTACTGCCCTGCACTGTGCGGTTGATTATGGTAACACCAGAGTGGTCCGGATGCTTCTGGGTGTAGAGGGACTGGACCTCAACCCTCAAGATGTCTTAGGTCGGACACCCTTGCACTTAGCTTGCAGTAAGGAGGGATGCAAAGATGTCCTGAAGGAGATGCTGGAGGCACAGCCAGACTATACTATAAGGGACAATGATGGTGAAACAGCTCTTAGCTTAGGTATTAAACTAATGAAATTGACCCTCGAAGATATCAGGTTATTTTTACAACAAGGGCATTATTTTCAGGAAAAGGAATATGTGGGTATATTAATAAATTCAATTCTGGAGAAAAGTGTTCTGAAAGATGCGAGTCTCTGCACCCAATCTGTCGTGAACAAATTCCACCGCCAGTCCTTGCCTGCATTGAAGAACATCAGTTACATTGCTGGAAAACTTCCGAATATTGATAGGTTTAAATTAAATGCCCGAGAAATAGATGAAGTAGAAGAGTTAGTCAAGTGTGAGATAAGAAGAAGCATATTCTGTAATGTGCTCAAGGTTCACCCAATGTCTCTAAAAGCCCTCTGTGTTCTAACTCTAACAACTATTAGTTTGTAGGACCGAAACAATCTCTGCTTCTCTGGACTTTGGTGCCAGTAAGAAGCCATTTAAACAACTCACCACAGTACTAAATTGCATAGTGACTTATATGAGTATGTAATATTTTTATGAATCAGTAAATTATTTTAAAATTGAAGGTTATAACATTATTCATTTACCAATATATAGCAAGCTGTTATGTAGGCACAAAGGAATTTTTTTAAAATATACGGAATTTTCATACTTATAAAAAATTCAATTTTCTTAATGTTTGTTTAGTTGTATTTAATTACTTAATAAATAATATTAATGTATTTTCTTTGTAATATTCTTAACTTAGTTTTGTTTTGGTGAAAAAAAGTTTATTAATTTTTAATTTAAATTGTTTATTAATACTGTTTATGTTCCATCGTTATGTCAAGTTAAAAAATTTGTTTAATATAAATGCCATGAAATATCACTAAAAAATATGCAATTAATTTCTAGTAATATTAGGTTATAAATTTGGATGACAGGAAATAAAAGGACTGATTTTATTGACAATTTGTCCAAAATATGATGCATTTATTTAACAAAAATGTAACTGTCATTATATATAAGTTGCAACATTGTAAATGTGGCATCGTGACTTAACCACTACTGTAGTTTTAACATGCATTAAGTCTTGCATACACGGTGCTGTTTTTTTGGTTGATTTTTTTTTACTTGCACAATTCATATACAAAACTGCTAAGACGATTACAGAACTCAAGAAGGTATGTTCTGGGCTTGACACCTCAACCAGGGCTGTGGGGAGCCTAGTGGTTAAGATCTCAGGATCGGAAGGTCCCGCGATCGAGTCCCGTTACCACGGAAGAGTCACCGAGTATGTACGGAGTACGTGCTCGTTAAATCTGTGGGTCCGAAAGTCCTGTGGGCTGTAGTTGTGCAGTTTCTCACGCGTACAGGTCCCTGGAAACTATTTCCCTCCCCTTCAGGGGTGCCTAAATTGTGGAGGTGGCGATAGATGGCAGCATCTGTCACTTATGTGTTGTGTCCGTCTCACTTGACGAAGGTTTATAAGCGGGTCTCTGACCAAGCACACAAACCTGAAAATGTATGTCTACCCACCAACTTAATTCTTTTATAAATGTCTTAGAGGAAAAGTCTGATGCTTGGAGAAAGTTCACATGCCCGCCCTTCCTTGTATGCCCTGCTTAATGCCTTTTTATCTACACTGCTTGAAACAATTAGTCAAGCGCATGGTTTTAACCCTTTCTAATGATTCCGTTTGGAATAAATCAACTTACTTCAATCATTTCAATTTTGCCAGGGGCTTGAATGTCCCCAGTTGCTTTGATACTTAGTCTTCAGAGCTACCTATTTTTAAAGGAATCCTCATACTATCAATATTTTTTATGTATCATTCAGTGCCTGTGAGGCATTACATGTCATGATTGTGTGCATGTGAAAGATTTTTTTAGTACCCATTTGTCCTGGGTTCTTTTGTTAAAAATAAATATTGGTATACTTTCACAAATAAGGGCTGGGCTCTCCTTAGTTCTGGGGAATATGCCGAGTCTTCAAAGGCTGGATTATTATTTTTTTTTAAAAAAGCTACCCATTTTATAAATAAAATATTTCATTTTTAGATTGCTGACCGGTAAATACATGAAAATTATACGTTTTATTCCAAATATTTTTTTAACATATTCAAACTTAGTATAAACGATTTCGAAGTTTAACCAATACTAACTCAGTCATGAAATATAACAAAAATGTGGAAATCATTTTTATTTTAGTCAGCGGCATTACTCCCCTGATCAAAGGTTTATTCCCTTGAACTTAAGTCTGGATGGGGTGTTCCCTTTCCCTCGCATCCAAATGCAAAAGAACATTCAACAGACAGCGATCTGTTTCCTAATGGATTGAGGTTTAATTTTTTTTTTATCAAAAACGTTTTCATGAATACCTAAGTTTGTTTACCAAGGGAAATGGTGGGTGATAAACGAGGCGATTCATTCTCTTCCCTCCTTGCTGCGTATCTTCGATTTGTGGAGTCCATGGAGTTTAGAATAAGATTGGAGGCGATGCATGGAGTTGAGAAGGAGATGGAGATGCAAAAACCGGTTTGTCAAGTGAAGCCATCGATCGCTTCCTACACTCCTTGCCAACCTAAGTTAGGTAAATAGAAATATGCTATGGAGAAGATCCTTCCGCGCATGTAAAGAGCTCCATTTAAATTATTTGTGAATCCATCCAGAAAACATGTTTTAAACATTAATTTCATTTAAGGTCTAACAGATTTGAGTATTATTTGAGAAAATTTGGCAATTTTATCAGAATGAAAAGTGTATTTCGGTTAAATTGTGTTCAGATCATTTTGTATGTAAATATTACCTTGCAAGAGTTTCCAACTAACTGACCAATCGCGCTTTTCCCTCTTCCTTTTTACTCTTTGTTTTTACCCAAGTTAGGTTGGCACGGAGAGTAGGATTATTACATCGACTTGGCGATTTTGTACTATCTAATTCAAACTAAATTTACTAATTTGTGTTGTAATCGATTACCTGTGATTTTCACAAAAACCTTCGTGGATGATGCTTTTTGAGCTTCTTAGATAAGATTTTTATTAAAATATTTTATATTAGTTTGGGAGTTATGAATTTTCAAAAACTTTAAAAAATCACTTTTACTTCAGGAGTTAAAAAACACCAAAAAATGAGTTGCATGGGGTATAGAGTTTTGGCGAATTTCAAACAGCATTTTTTTGTCGCCAAGCATTGCCATCTTATTCTCATCTCCATGATAGAATCAAAGAACAAAAAAAGGTGCTATTTTTATCTCTTGTCCCAAAGTGGTTGACCATTGATTCTTCCCCCAGACGAAGAGATAACAGCAAGAAAAATAAGCTACAATGGGTGGGATTATTTTTAGATCAGAAAGATGTGCTTTGAGCTTTTCTAGCTACTTAACATTTCCATCCCCCCATCTTTTATTTCTTTTTTTATGTGTGAAATTCTTTTTTTTTCTGCACTGGATCAATCTCTCTTTTTTACTTGTTATTAACGTGTTCCGTCTAGTTAAACTAGAAAAGAATTTTTTAGCTGCTAAAGGGCTCCTTTGCTTTAGGGTCGAAAAAAATTCCAGAAGCTAAAGCAAGTTTAATCACAGGTTATCGAACATCGTTAAAATGTGTTCTACAAAGTAAAAAAAAAAAAACTATTTTTTTTCTCATTTGTTTTGGACGATATATTTTCCTCTATACTGAAAAAAAAATCAGTATTAATTGAGAAAAAAAATGTCGATATCCTCGGAGTTATTTTTAGCAACATATCATTTTAAACAACGGTGAAAGTTAGGATGAGTGGACAGGAAATCGTTCCAAGGCATATCGTTAGATTAAAAATGATATTAAATCATTCTTTTTTGGTAATAATAAATAATGAGATTGCTTAAGGAATTCTTATTCTTGATTTTAAAAAGTTTTAGTGTTCATATGTTATCCCGTGATGTTGAATAGAATAAACGATGGCTGGAATAATAAACAATATGTGGTGTAAAATGAACTAATCAATGAAATATTTACACGATTTAAAATTTTCAACTTTTAAAACGTATTAAGGGGTCCGGGACACAAAATCTTCAAAAAATATATATATAAAATTATTATCTTTAAAAGTAACACAATTATTTTTAGAATAATTTGAAACAAAATTTTTATTTATATATCTGCAGTAGAACTGAGATATATAGTTTCTTGTGTCATGGACATCTGCGTTGGCTCAACACCTCCTCTAGCTAGGAGCGATGATTTTTAGTCTACTTTTCTTTTTTTTTAATTCGAAGAATTAAAAAAAATGAAAATGTAGGTATTGACATACTGTCGATGTCCGTCCGTCCGTCTGTCTGTCCGTACCCCCCTTCTAAAATCGGTTCTATCAATCCGATCTTAAAAATCCTTTTTTTTATTAAAATACTTTTGTCCGTCTGTCTGTACGATCAGACAGAGATAAATCTACTATTTGTTGACAAATTTCCCATTGAATTAGCTTTAGCATTGAAATTCAATTTCGAGTCACTTAAATCGCTGAATTTAACTACAAATGCTACGGACAAGTGATATACTTCAAAAAATTCAGCATATCCAAATGAGAATACCACTGTAAATTTCAGAAAAGAATTCGAATTCTAAGTACTTCAATTATTTAAAAAACTTCAAAATTTAATGCTCATTTAAAAAGCATAGGAAGCCATTTTTATTAGAATTAAATCACCATTGCCCATCGCAACAATCGCTCGAGAAACTTTAATTCTTTTAGACAATAAATTAAAATAAATTTATTTTAGAGACATCAATCAATTTAAAATGACTCAAATATATTTCACTAGATTCTTTTATTTTGAAATAAAATGTTTTCATTCTATTTAAAAGCGAGGAATATTACATATTTATTCTTTAAAATATAAATTTTTGCAAACGATTTAAGTAATAATTATTTAATTTCCGAAATAAAATAAATGAAACTAGCCAAATTTAACGGGTAAATGTTTGAATTAATGCTGTGTTTGGCGCCTTTTTACCTGTTAAACACAACTGTTGTGTGGAATCGGGTTAAGTGACAGATTCTGTTACAAACCTACTTGTTAATTTACATTTTATATTTTAAGTGTATTTTGGAGTAGTTTTATGGGTTTTTTCAACGAATAATTAAATATTTATTTATAACTGCAATTAAATCATGCAGACGATAAGTAAAGTTTATTTCATTTGCGATCGAAAATTAATGAAAATAATTGGCTTTAAGAAAATGAAATTATAGCTGGATGCTGTGTTTAGTGAAATTTATTCTAATGTATATAAATTTGATGTAGAAACGGTTGTTGATGTCACTTACTGTAACGAACCTAGTTTTTTCAAGATAAGAATTTTAGTAAGTATTTAAGTAACAGGACAGTAGGCTTTTTTAGTTCTTTTAGAACTTCTCGTTTGACTTGAAATTAATCTAACTCAAAATCTACTGCCCATAGAGTGTTAAAATTTTCTCCTCACATATTTTTCAAACATATATCTTTAATTTCTCTTCGTGAATCGTTGTTATTGGCTTTATTATTTTTTTAATATTTATATTTTTCCTTGGGCATACTATTAGTTCTATGTAGACTTTAAACTAAATATTTATTTTAAAGAATTCTATTCAATTTAGTGAAAAAACACGAAGACAGTTTATAAAATGAACTCAAAGGAAGAGTGTAAATCAAAAATAAAGTATTTTGAATAAATAAAATTTCAAGTTATATCAAATTTCACAACATCAAAAAGTTCGTGTTTTTGATTTTTTTAAATTTTATTTTTAAAAAAATTTAAGCAAAACATATATTTTTTTTTTTTCAATTATAAATTATGCTACATACCTCCTCCACAAAAAATTAGTAAAATTAAAGATTTTTGAATTTTGTGTCCCGGACCCCCTTAAACTTATAAGATGTCTTATGTATGTTATTAATTAATCCCAAGAAGATTGCGGGGAAAAAAAGTTTTTTTATCATTACTTCTTCGACTAGGTTTGAATCTATGATCTCAGTTGGGGTTCAGTTAATATTTTGTCATTATCTTTGTCATATATCCTCTTCACTAACGAAACAAAATCTTCTGTAAATATTATTGTTGACAATTATTATTGTTGACAAACATATTTGTTGAAAAATTATATATTGAAAAGTACGTTTTACAAGTCATTTTTTTTGTACGATTGTTGGGGCTCTAGCTAATTTAGTGGAATTTGATATGGTATGATATGGTATATGGTATATATTCCAGCTTCTGTGCTTGTTCAGATAACCGCTTATAAGCTTTCGTCAAGTGGGCCGGTCTCAGAAAGAATTTGTACAGTCACAAAGAAATGAATAACACATAGGCAAATAACAACATTTATTGACGGTCACAAACATCCATGCCTGACCGGGATTCGAACCCGACCCCATCAGCTCCAAAGCTGGAGTCGTAACGATTACGCCACCGGGGCGGCGTGAAATTTGAGGTTTTGAGAGGTAAATACAAAGACTTTTTGTGTACTACGAATAAACAAGCTGGGTCATTTTTTTGTGATAACTGTCTTATAAAACAACCTCTGAAATTTTTTTGCAATGCTCCATAATATGATTGACCCTATTATGGTGGTATGGTATGTACATCATTCTTTTTAAAGGGGAGTCGGATGGTTCTATCTCGCCCATTTTAATTTTCCTTACTTTAGGAACAATTTTCTCAGGAACTGTATGGGATATCATTATGAACTTTTTATATTTTGTTCCTAACATATAGTTAGTTGATTTATATTGAGGAATTTTAAATATCTTTTCTCAAAATATATATATAACTTTAAATTTGATTTTTGTGTGTTTCTTAATACATATTTTTTTTTTAAATATTTTGCTGTCGCAACGTTGTAGGAATTGGTCGCTTTTTGCAATTAGTCTCCATACTTTCGAGCTCTGGTTGCCGCCATGCCATACGGAAAAACTGATTTTTCTTTCTTGCATGTTTTACATCTGCCTGAGACAATTAGGGGAGCACTTGGCGTACTTTTGTTGCCTTTCAATCTCAACTTTTTATTTTTTATTCTAAAAATCTTAAATTTGATAAATAGATTCATTATGCATCCAGAATGAAATCGTAAAAAACAAGGAAAAAATCTGAATTTTTTAACTAAAATTTGGGGGGGGGGGGTATTGGAATCACACACACATAACTTTTTAATAAATTATAACGATACTTTTTTCTATCCTTTATTTGTTAAAAATAGTTAAAAATCAATTTTTAAACATCTAAAAAATGCAAACATTTATTTATTTTGTTTAAAATGCACATTACAGATTAGATATACTATCTAATTACGATGCACATTAAAAAAAAACATGAATAATTAAGGAACAATTTATTTTCTAAAACTGTTTCAGAGTGAATTTTATTTTACCATGTTTTTCATATTTTCATTTAATTAAAAAAAACACTATTTATAGGTTCAAAAGACATGATTCTTCCATATAACGATAATTAAGTGCGAACTTAACTTAGAAAAAAAATCGCAAGCCAATGATTCCAAAAATGAATAATCATTGGGGGTGAATGGGTTTAAACCATGCGCTCCCCTAAATGCTGTGAGCAGTGTAGATTGATTGATCCAGGCTTTTTAATTGTTTACTTTCTACTTCTTTGGTAATAATATTGCTCTCGTGCTTTTCAGAATGTGCTACTGCAAAGGACGGCTCGCAGCGGTTTGCTTGTCCATCTCCTGATCACACGAACCGCTACCGGTGCATAGATGACCGGACACTCTGCGACGGTTTCATAGACTGCCCCAACGCTGAGGACGAGGACATGAGACTGTGTATGTTTTTCAAAACGGTGAGCAAAAATTCACTAGACTATAACTGATGACTATTAATAAGAGGGACTGTCAGTCCCATGGAGCTAATGCGTTTTTTGGAATCACGCAACTTCCGCAGAAGTATTGCTTTGCCATTTTAGTCCTTTTTCAATAGTATGCGAATCAACATAACAACGAAATTCAAATTTGCCAAATCCAATTAAAATGCCAAAACTACACAGCAGATGGCGACACTATTTTAAAACTTTACCAATCAAATTAGTAACCGGATGCTTTTTTCTTTTCAATTTTGTTTCAAATTGATTTACATTCAAACATTTACTTTTTTTTTTAGCTTTTTTTACTTTTTTTGAGTAATAAATAAAAAACATCTTCATTTTTTTTCAAAATTTTTATTAAGTAATGCCACATTTTCAGTGATCGTACGCAGAAGTAATTTTCTTTAATTTTGTACACATTTGAGGTGATAATTCTTAATTTAAATTAAAAGTTAAAACATAGTTATTTTTTTACATGCTCAAAATTTTATAAAGTAATTATTAAGATGCTAAATCCTCACATCTATTATAGTAGACATGGGGCAAAAATGTAAAATGAGAATAAAATAATCACAAATTACTAATGCATTTTAGTAAAAAAAAACTGTTTCTATTAAAGAACAAAATCCTTTTATAACATTAAAATTTAATTCAAAATCATAAAATGGTATATAAACATTTGTCTTCTACAACACCACATATAGCCAAATACAAGGAAGGTTGAACCTTGAATAAATGAAAATTGTTAACAAGTAGAAAGCACATACAGCTAAGTTTTTTTTAACAATTATTTTTATAATTTTATGAGACTCTTTAATTTTTTATTGTAAAAAAGAAAAAATAAAAGAAATACCAAGCGCCACATCAGTTTCTACGATAAAATAACTAAATAAGCTTGTCGTTTGTAAAATCTGTTATCTTGTTAAAAAAAACGCTAAAAATTGAGTTAAGCAAAGAAACTTAACTCGCAAAATTACAAAGGTATAATTACAAGACAATTTAGCTAACAAATATAGGTTATTAGTTATACTTTGACTGCAATTCTATCTTTTAGTATTTTTGAGCAAAAAATTTGAAAACTGCTAGGCTTACTAACTAGTTGGTGGTATTTTTTTAAATGTCTGACACTTTCAACATATTTGAATTTTTTTAACAGCAAATACTTTGTTAGTGTCCAGTTCTCAAAATGAGATAGGTTTTACACAAATAATTAATGACATAGTCAGATTTCTAGTACATAGCACTGTTTACATCAATGATGAATAGATAACCTTTGATGACTGCCCCTTTTCTTTGGTGTCATCTATGTTAATGTCAATATCAGTGGTCACTCTGACAGAGATTCTATTTGCAGATTGGATAATTCCATGCAAAATTATCCTTTCCATAGTGTAAGTCACATGTGAAAAAAGTGATTATCACTACAATTTTTAACATTAATTGAAAAAAAATTAGTGCAATAGCTGGATCTACATTTATTAAAATTAAATGATGTAACATGTTTTACTTAATTTGATTTATATTTCAAATATTATTAAAAAAAACGTTTAATCTCTTAAATTGTGACTTATACTACAGTTACATGGAATTACCCAGATTGTCTTCACTTCAGCCATATAAGAAACATACATAAAGAAAAAATATATACGTATATCAACTAATAGAATGGAATGATTAATCAAGAAATGTTAAGTCATTTTTGGTTGCCAGATTAAGTTCATATTAACTCTCAAACACTTCGCTCTTTTTAATGAAAAGAAATTAATTTATTTCTTTTTGTTCTTTGAAGAGATACAACTCCTCATAAACATTGAAATCATGTCATCTATTTTGCAGTCATATTGTCTTTGCATCTTTTGTTATTGGTCATAAAACTTGTTCTTTGTTAATCCTTCGTGTCGCAAAATGCATACAATAATACAATTTCTAAAAAATACTGATATGGCCCCAAAAAAAAACTTTAAAAAGTTGTATAAACGCCAATCTAAAATCTAAAAAAACTTATGCATTTATTTTATAACAAACAAGTCATTACAAAAGTTGTTGCTAAAAAAACTGTGATATACAGCCTATCTCTTATTTAAAACTTCTTGGACAAGTATAATTTAAGTTCCGCAGCAAGAAAAAAATTGCTCTGTTTGAGGTTGCGTTCATCCTAATCCAGCTCAAAAATATTAAATCATGCATCTGAATTAGTAAATAATGAAAACAACGAAGGATACTTAAACAAAATTTTAACAAATATATGATCTCAATACATTTATATAAAGGTATAGAGGTTGATTAAGATTGCCAGCAACCTCAAACAGTACAATTTATTTTTATGGAAGGGGAACTTAAATTATACTATTTATAATGTCCAAGAAGTTTTAAATAAGATATTAGTATTTTTGTTTATCACAGGTTTTTAGTGACAACGCTCACAATGACTTGCTTTTTGTTATATAATAGATGCATCAGGGTTTTTTTTTTTTGTTTTTTTTTTTTTCATATTGGTGTTTGCTTACTTACTTTTCCAAAGTTTTTTGTTAAGGATAATTAATATGCATCACTTTTATCTCATAAAACTCAATTATATACAAAACTGTTGTAAAAAAATTTAAACAAATACTATAAGTTGACACAAACTAGGACATGATTGTACTATCTACTGCTTAAACACAACAAAGTCAGTATTTAAAAGGGCTTTAATTTTTTTAAATACTTATAGTCAAATTTGTTTCAATGAAATGCAATTATGATAGAACATGAATTTTTTCGCTACATTTTAAATGTAAAGTATCACACTTGTACTCATTGCATAAGAGGTTACGGCACCCTGAAGTATAGTTTAACCGTTCCAATCCTGTGAAAGTTAGTAACAGGTGGACAAATCAACACAATGATTAGACTTTTCCTAGTTATAAAAATAAACTCTAACTAGTAAAATTTGGCAAAAAACATAATCAACTTCAGAAATATGAAAGGTAGTAAAATCTAAATATTTGATAACTTATTTTTTTCATAACTTATTACATTGTTATGACAGTACACAAATGTCACATAGAAAAGAGTTATTGCGAAGAAAAACCAATGCAAATAAATTTGTTATCTGCTTTTTAGTCCTCGCCACAAAGTTAATGAATATGACCTCATGAACTTTGAAGTTCATGTTATTTTACTGTATTGATTAAAAATATTTTACTATTATTTTAAGATATTCATTAAAAATTATTATAAATTTAAAAAACTTTAAATACTAGCAAATAATTATTAGCTCCTAAGTATTTTGATAATCATTTTTTAGGAGATTTCTTCTTCGATTCTAAAGGGCTTTCTTCCTCCACACTTCTGACCTTCTTTCTGGGACTTTTCCTCAATACAGAACTCTGATCTTCTCCCATTGGTCTTTCTTTTATAAGTTGAGGCTTCTTCTTTCTTGGGCTTTTCTTCGGTACAGTTCTGGAATTTTCTTCATCCTTTGGCTTCTTACTCTGGGCTTTCTTCTTTCCTCTGGGCGAAGTAGTTTTTGGTTTCTCTTTTTCATCTAAACCATCATCCTCGTCTATCTCGAACAGATTTCTTTCAAGTGTTGGGCCAGGTGTCCAACCGTTATCAACTAACTTTAACGCTTCGGTCATGGCTTCCGGCATCAAGACATTTGTCACGTACGTGAACATGCTCCACTTTCCATTGGCACGCTTGTAGAAATTTTCGAGGTAATCATAAATAGCTTTGTCTTTCAAGTTGTCTCTGATGTGAATAGGGAAGCTGTTTCCTTGGCGCAATATGTTCTGTGACTGTTCAAAGGTACTTTGCCGGTCGCAGGGCACTTTATGGGTCATTATATCGATAAGGTGCTTATCGACATGACCTGTAGTGATACACTCCACCACCGCGTTGACTATCGGCTCGGGACAATAGTCATCATCTGTCAAGGTCAATTCAGCAAGAAGTTCCATCTTTTGTTTTCTCTTCTCCTCCTCGTCTTCGCTATCAGACCCACTTTCTTCGTCAGAATCTTCGAAAGTTTCATCGGGGCCTTCCTGTAGTGACACAGACACCTTGGTTTCAACTTTTTCTTTTTGTTTAGCAGAGGTTCGTATTTTCGAAACGAATTCTTTCGGAACATTTCGCGCGAAAAACTCCGCAGGGTCGTCCTCGTGTCCGTCGCTTCTTCGATACACGAAATCCATAGTGGCCTCGAGCACTTTGTCATGGAGGATTTTCAGGGGACTGGCACTCGCAGCTCTCTTAACCTCCGTGCTGAAATCGATATCGTTGAACCTGTGGAGCCTTTTAAAGGCTACTTTGAAGGTTATCGGGGCATTGTCCAAGTACCATAGCGATACTTTCTTCTCCTTCTTGTATACTTTTCTTATGAGAGAAGGCCAGTATAACTCTTTATACTTTGCCCAAACAATTTGACCCTCCAAAAATTCAGTTGGCTGAGGAAATAGTTGGGAAATCGGTGGAAGACTGTCATCGGAATCGTATTCGTTATGAAAATCATCCATGTTTTGCGGGACAATGGACAGACGTCGAAATCCTCCTTTTTCAAGAATGTTTAAAAATAGAAAAAAATCAGAAAACTATAAACAATTTCACAATGTAGTTAAATTGCGAAAAGTTGTCGAGATATAATTTGTCACTGATAGTGAAATCTATGGATCGCGATATCTCATTTTTTGTTTGTTGTGGTTGGTTGGGTTTGCATAGCTGGTTTATTGCTTCGCTCGAGACTGGCTTATACCAAGCAAAAATATTTTTACAATTTTTTTTTTAAATCGGCTACAATGGGGTTGTTTGACGGAAGATTTTGGTAATCTACCTCCTTCCTACCTCTATCGTTTTTTCCAAGGAGTTGTTTTTTCCTCCTTATTAATCAAAATTTTATATTTACTTGATGTTATTTTATATTTACTTTCCCGTTTGAATAACAAAAATTCAAAGAAATAAAAAAAAACAGTATCTGGAATGAAACAAATTATTGTTCCTTGGTAGGAACAAAATTAAATTTTAATGGGGCCACTTGGAACTGCGGGACCCTATATAATTTTGCAGGTTCGAGCCCCTGCTGAGTCGTAATATTTTCTGGATGGGAAAATCGTGGACTTGTATTTCATGCGATTATGTGATGCAAAAGATACTTTAAGTACCCATTTGGTTTCAGTTCTAACTGCAAAATTAAGTCTCGGCACGTTTTAGCATCCACAGAGCTCAGCGCATGTGTGCAATTGCCCACCCCTAGAAAGAGCCAAGTGTGCCCAGGGACCCAACTGGCCTATGGGGGTCCTTGTATATATAAAAGAGAACAGCAAATATAGTTTTTTAACTTCTCTCATTTCTCCTCTGCTTAAATTGTTTATCTAGAATTGTGGAACTCCGACTTTTACTAAGTGGAAAAGTCTCCAAGTAACAGAATCATGTTTCGTTCCTCCCACTCACAATGACCCATCACCCTCTCCCTCCCCCCCCCCACACACACACCAATCTTCCGTGCGTATGTATCATGTTTTACATCTTCACGTTCATCGACTGTTAGTTTGTGTTGTGTGTCTTTCTGAAGAAGGCAAGAGTTTAGGGACTCGCCGAAACATGTCAATTTTAAACTTTTAAGGAGGTTCAGTACCCTAAAATCGGAGAAAAAATCAAAACAAAAATTATTGGCTTAAAATACTATTACAACCTTTATTAATAATGTCACAAGGTATCAAGACGATTGGAAAAATATTTTGACATTAAAAGCCATTTTAATGTCATGGCTTCGTAAGGAAATGGGTTAACAATAAAAACTTAAACCGCGTTTTTCTCAGAACTTGATTTTTTGAACTTCAATGTACCTTTTCTCAAAAACTATGCTGTTTTCTCGTAATTTTTTTATATGATGTAATACATAGTAGGGGAGAGGAGGGAGGATTGGGACATTTTCACATAAATATTTTTTAATTCATTATCCACTGCTTATTTATAGATGCAAATGGTTAAATAATAAACTTAGATGTTTTAAATTATTTTTAAAAAATACACACCATTTAAATGTTGAGAAATTTTATTTCAGTTGGGAAATTCAAATTACAAGAATTTTGTCCCATTCCTCCCTCTTGGGTGGGAGGAGTGGGACATGAGCGTGGGAGGGATGCGACACATTTGAAAATTAAAGAAAAATTATCGAATATCATGATGAGAAAGGTTAACATGAAAAGAAAAGCAAGACTGCGCTTTACTCGTCCCACGAATAAATTGCGGTGGCAGCAATTTCATGATAATATCGGGTTTTTTCTATCGTACCATAGTCATATCCTGTTGAGGAAAATTAAAATTTCTGTTCGTGTTCTTTCTCAAAAATTTTGCATTGTAACTTTCAGCATTGTCAATACTCTCCACAATTGCAACGTAGAAAACACAGCAGTGGCGGATCCAGCCAGGGGGCGCGGGGGGCGCGCGCCCCCTCCTCAAGACCTGTTGACCGTTTTTTTTATTGTTGAAAAAAAAAATTAAAGGAAAAATTTAGACAAAATTAAATCGCCACACACCCTCTACACAGATTACTAATCATCGAACATTTTTTGGCAGCACGGGCCGTTAATCGTTCGTCAGTTATTTTTGGGATATTAATAGGAACTTAAACACCTTAAGTTAAAATTAAGTTGCACTTTTTATATAACGGCATACATGCATACAATTTGAATTTTTTTTTCACATAGGCGATTCGCGCCTGTACAACGTCCTAAAATTAACTAAAAATATAACTTCGGTGAAGTTTAAAATGATAAATAATTCGTTTATTTTATAACTGAGCTTTCACATGTCGTATTTAATTTAAGAGTTACTTCGAAAAAGTATGTTATTTTCAAGATATAGTCATTGGTTGCCTTGTTTATATGTTAGCTACTTGATGCAATCTTCTTGCTGTGCTGTTGCTTGTTCAAAACATTTGTTAGCATAGAATATCATCTACTTCATCTATTTCGGTCATTTTTAGAGTGAAACCTAAGCAACCAATGCAATCGCAGTACATAGAAAAGTGAAAAGAAGAGCGTTCCATCATATGAAACATTCCCATTAATTAATTTTTTCCTATTTGTTGCACTTATTTTTTAAATTATTCATCAATTATCTATTTAACAATATAAATTTTAGTTAGGTAAAGTAAAAACTAGTGTTAGTTCATAAGTAGTAATTAGTAAAAAAATACCAGTAAAAATATGTATTTACCATTTCGAATTAGTTTTAAAAATAATGTAATATAAATAATGTAAATCAAAAATAAAATAATGTTTAAAAAAAATAATTTTAATTAAAAAATGAATTTAAAACTAAAATGATAAAATTTAACCCCCCTCCCATCCCCCAGAAATTTTTTCTAGTTGCGTCCCAGCCTTTGTGATAGCATAGTTGGAGTTTCAGGCAAGTTTTTGGGTGCGCCCCTCCCTCAGAAAAATCCTAGATCCGCCACTGAAACACAGTTGACCGTTTGGTGAGGAATTGACAAGCACACAATCATATTTGCCTATGTTGTGCTTGTCCTTCATCCATCTGCTATTTCCATGTCTTCATCTGAACTGTCATGTAATGAAAATAATGACTTTTCGCTATCACTGGATTCATATCTTTAAACGGTACAATTTTCTTTTGAATTTTTAAATTTTAGGTTTGCACATACATGTTTTAGTTGGCGCCTTTTTTCCACCAAGTCTGGCAGCTTCTGCTTCTTCAATTTCCTTCTTCTCTGGGGTATATGTTAATATTCTTGCTCGTCCTTTTCTCTTTCCTTTACTTTTATTCAATGGATTCCTAGGTTCCGCTTTAGGAAATGGCCGTATGGACAGTAGGAAGTAATACTGGACTGGAAGGAGGAGGAATGGGCATGTCCCAATCCTCCCTCTTTCAGTGCGTCCCACTCCTCCCTCTACGCAATGCTTCTAAAAAATAACTTCTCACATAAACCATGCTGATTTTTGGCTTAACTAAACTGCTGATAAGCATACATTGTATCTTTAAGAGTACTGTGCCACTATATTATATTTGTTTTAGAAATTACATGAGTAAAGAAATTAAACTAAACATAGATTAAAAACTTTCTCTGGAGGTGTGAAAATAAACTTTTTCCTAATTGGAACTGAAAGTTGAATAGGAATAAACTAGAAGTAGGTAACAACAAGGAACTATACATATGCTATAAGGTGGTGAGACTGGAAATTAAATTAGGTAATTTATTTTGCCATAATTTCAGCTGTCCCACCCCTCCCACCGTCCCAATCCTCCCACCTCTCCCCTATAGATTAATCTGAGATTATAAATTTTAATAAAACTAAAGTGAAAAAGAAAATTATGGGGCTAAAAAGTGAAAAATATTGGCCAATTTAACATTACCGATATACAACATACTGAACCCCCTTAAATCAACAAATAAACTATTTGAGCCAATGATCTTGTTACTTTGTGGATCATCTCATACAGAGTGAAGTATTTATATAAATTCTTTTATTTCAGACAAAAGCCCACTTGGATGTGCTGGCCGATGCTTTACTTCGATGGGCCCGTGGTCGATACTGAACTGCAGAACTCTCTCGCTGTAACAGAAATCAGACTGCATCGATGGTTTGCGAAAAATGTTAGTTTAGATATATATGGTAGAATGTACAATAATAGTACAGAAAACTATATTTCTTTATGAAAGAACTCGATTGCCTATGGGGGAGATAGAGTACACCGAAAATTGCATGGTACCTACTTCGTGCAAAATATCAACTCTTTTTGTTCCTAAATCTACCTCCCGTTTTAAACTTGCGTCATTTAGACCGACAGAGAATGCAGTGTTCCGACTTCTGAACTGTGATGTCATCGCTCCAAAAGAAAAATACATATCCTATTTGATGAATATATTTGTGAATTTAAAGTGTTTTTAATTTATCTTAATATTTAATAACACGATTTGGCTATGAATAGTAAAAGTATATTTGTTTTATAGCGATACCAAGTCGAAATTAATTTGCAAGACATATTAGTACTTGCATTTCATTCAGAATAGTCGTAGCATTACAAGGGGTGAAAGCATTAATTACATATCTGTTTTTCAAAACAATGTACATTTGTAATTTATTAAAACAAATTTACTTTCTTAAATTGACTAACAGGCTCACACATTTAAAAAAAAATTTAATTGCAAAACCATCGTCTATCATCAGAATAAAACAAACTAAATTAAAATTAACCTCACTCATAGCTAATCCACCAAATTTAATTCAATATGCCATTGTATCTACGATATTAAATTCTAACTCAAGTGTCCTCTTAAAAAATTTTCTTGATAAATTGAGAAATCACTTTTTTTGAAAACAGCTTCTGTCTCTGCGCTTTCTAGTAAACTTTCAAATAAGCAAATAGCCAAATCGTGAATAATTTATCATTATACTCTTTGAATAAATTTTGTATTACTAACGTTGCATGACAATCCATATTGTTAGTATCTCCATACAAATAAATTCATTTTAAATTGAAGAAATATTAAATTAATTTATCTTCTCTTTAAATATCTCAATGAATCTGAAGATATAACAAACAATATGTTATTTAAAAAAATATGTATCTGACTATAAAACTTATGTATTAAAAATAAATATATTACAGATTTATTGCTTTTCTATAACTCAATTAAAACCCAATTGTATAATAAAGTTACCAATTACACTCTGCTGTATCCTCAGAAAGAACATGGACAATTCTTATAGAAAAAATAGGTACAGTTACAGAGACATAATGGCTCTTCTGTTAATTGGTGAGCTTGCAAATTTAAGGTAAGTTTGCAAGAACTGTCGAGTGTTGTATGAAATATGATATGGAATGCTTACCACATTTCATCATTTTCGTTGCTGGGCAATGTAAAGTCCAAATAATCATTCTTTAGCCTATCTTCTAATTTGTTGTAGCTATTGAAACTTTGCACCAATAGTATCACTCTTATGGTTCAAGTCAATTTTGTGATACAGCAGTAAAACTACTGTTTAAAAACTAAATCAAATGTAAAATGTATGAATATGTAAATATCGAAAATTAATTATAAATGTATCAATATGCAAAAATAGAGATATCTTTCAAAATGAAGACTTATAAAAAAAATATTAAACAATAGTTATTTATGCAAGAAGTGTGGAAAGTAATACTTTTTAAAACAAGCGAAATAATCACGCTTGTTTTAAAAGGTTTACTTTTCACCTGTGTTGCATACACTATTTCTTATAATTACATGACAAAAATTCAAATATCATTTGTTCAAAAATATGAAATAAAAGTATTAATCGAAATGTTGGCATCTTATGAGACTAGTGAAATAAAGTACCTTTTTACTGTTTTGAGTGAAATAAAGTACTCTTTTTCACTGTTTCAAAAAGCCTAACTTTTTGCACACGCCTGAAATTAAAATTGTAATGTAAATGCCGGATTTTTTTCATGCAGTTATGAAAGTGTTATTTTTGTAAATTAGTAAAAATAAAATCCTTAATTACAACAGTAAAAATTACCAAACAAATAATGACCTACTGAGTAACAAAAATGCATTATATATACAATAAACTAATGCTCTTATTAAATCTAAATCGTAAATCTTAAATAGTAACAATACTAAGACTGCTTGGAACACTTTAAAAAATTTCTCAACAAACACTGACTTTTAGTTTAACCCTTCACTGTCACGTACATATGTATAAAACGAAGCAGTATTATTATACAACAACATTTATGAAGCAATTTATGCCCCATAAAACATATAAACGAACCTATATGATTCATTTAATTTCTTTATTGTTAACATGACTATATGTGTAAAAAGAAAAACATCAACAAAAAAGTAAAATTTTCTTCATAGAACAAAAACAATGAAGTATTCAAAAATAGCAGAAAGACTGATGCAATGGCACAGGAAGACGATCGGTATTGGAGAAATATTCTGGGCTATATCTAAAATAAAAAAATAATTTAAGAAAAAATTACTTGATTCAATAAATAGTTCAATCTGAAAGTAGCAAAAACAAAGGGAAATGCTTTTAATGTGAGCTTACACCAAAACACATCTTAAGTTTGCAGCATTAAAATGTTCTACGCGGAGGAAACGCGCGTAAACAAACAGAATTTTGCCTCCCTGATTGGTCGCTCCTACGCGATTCGTTCGCCCTGATATTCGTTCGCCCTGTTACGTCAAAATCGGATTAAAAAATAATTACACTCTAACTGAAGCAAAAACAAATAAAAAATAACAAAATATGTCTTGAAATAACGAATAAAGTGATTTATTGAATGTGTGAAAAAACTTTTTTATTCGATTCTCGCACTCGGAAATTAGAACTATTTACCCTTTTTCCCGTAGAACATTTGTATGCTGCATACTTAAATTGTGGTGAGGTATAGGGCCATTGATTAGATTTACAGATTTTATACCAAGAAAAGAGCACCTGGTATTTGAAACCAAAGTAGGTTGATGAGACGTACAAAAACTGTCAATTCAAATTTTTAATCAAATGAGTAGAGTATGTTTCCAAAGCAAAGACATGTTTTGTAGGTATTCTTAAAGCTTTGTAAACATTATTGCGAATTTACTTTTACAGTTCGCCTGCCACTTCTTAGCATCTCAAATATTTTGGTACTGGTTATGTTAGGTTTTGAATTATCGTCGCACTAGAGCTACACGAGGGCTATTGGCGACGGGCGTCATATTTTAGAACCACAGTCGAGTGACAAGCCGACACCTGATTAGGCACCCAACGCAACTGTTAAAGGCGACATCGTACGCAGGGTTAGGACTTTGAAGGATATTTAACGTGCACTCCCTTACACAGGGTATTATCCGTCAGACATTTTAGGCTGCACGGGCCGTTTATAGGTCGGCAGTTATTTTGGCGATGCTCGGACCCGAACCTGGGACCTTCCGTATGCTAGGCGAATGCCTAACCAACAAGACTCCCCAGCCCATATATACCATGAAAAGAGCACCTGGTATTTTAAACCAAAGTAGGACGATGAGACGTACAGAAACTGTCAATTCAAATTTTTAATCAAATGAGTACAATATGTTTTTAAAGTAAAGACATGTTTTGCAGGTATTTTTAAAGCTTTGTAAACATCATTGCAAATCTACATTTACAGTTCACCTGTCACTTCTTGGCATCACAAATATTTTGATTGTGGCAGAGCCCACTTTGAAAACAGGTATAGAATCTAAAGGAGGCAGGGTTGCCAATCCCATGGTGTTTGACGAGCATAAGGGATTGTTGAAAGTAAGATTATAGTTAATTGCTGATGGATGTTATCAATTCCACATGCATTTCTTTTCTATCTTGATTTGATTGTCAATAAATTCGCAGTATGTATTATTTACCACATTCAGAATCACGCTTTAAGTTAAAATATAGCTATGCAATAATGTTGAACAATATGCTAATTCAAACTGCCCTTCAGTTGAGTAACTGTTTCTAAACCTCAAATAAATATGAGCCTGCAAAGCTATGAATGGACAAAAAATAGTATGTCTGGATTAAACCAATACCTTAATTACTCTTTTCGTTTTATGAGCGATAGCTTGGACATGCCCAAAACACATCATAGATGCAAAAAAGTGATTGGAGAACTAAACTTCTAATGATTTAAAATTTAAAAACATCGGTTCTAATTGAGCACTTACGATGGAACCAAGGTAACCATTTTCAATGCAATTTTTTTAAGTTTTTTTTTTAATTTTATCATAGATCTAAAATGAACTCATTAAGAGAGTTTTGGATTTATTTGTGTGCATAAATGTTCTTAAAAATTGTATAATAATATAAAGAAGACAAAACGCTGTACATCTTGGATACACTCTAAATATCTTTTATATATAGATCCTTTATTTACAACTGAATTGAAATTACCTTTTTATTCAATTATTCAAAAAAAATAATAACTAATAAAATTTATCCTTCTAAACATGATATGAGTTTAGATAAATGCCAATTTTTGCTTCTAACTAAATAGCTTTGTTTTTGATGACAAATGTACAGAAGTTTTGTTATTGTAACTTGTAACCAAAGAAAAATTTAATATAATTTGTTTCTATGTGTTTTATAGCAACTTTAATTATTAAATATCACACAATTATTTAAAGGCTTTACAGACTTTTAATGTTAAAATATCTAATTATGTATTTGTTAAGAAATAATTAAAACTTTATCAATAGATTTGATTTGCAAAAAAAGACAAGCAATTCAGTTTGATAATTTTCAGAAACAGATGCCTTTCAGAATTACCACCAGAAGTATATTAAAAGTGCTTACATTTTCTATATCTTCATCTTCTCCGATTTCATCAAATTCAATGATATTGTCATCTTCTTCTTCATCACCGAAATTCACAGTGTCATTGATCTTAGCTGAAAACACAAATAGAAAGTACTTTACTTTAAATATACATCAATCAAGTAATAATTCCTATAATATAAAAATGTCAGTTCAGGTTTTTCAAAAAATTTTTTTTTAATTAATTTGTAATTTATATTGGTAATACAAACATGGTTTTAGTTTCAATAGCAACAAGACTTATGCTATTATTACTAGAGTAGAAATACTTACCAAAAAATATTTAGTTTAGATATGCTTAAATTTTTTAACACTATTAACCAATTTTATTGCTAATCAAGTTTTGAACTACACCGGTGCATTAGAAACAAAAACAATGTTCAATTCAAAAATAGTATTCATGCTGCACAGAGCACATATATATTTTTTTAATAAATACTGTAAACTAGAGATTACCATGTTCTGGTAGCTCTCCATAAGCTTTCAGATTACGTGCCTCATCTGGATTATACTTCAAAATGACATCACCTTTAGAATCTTGAAAATCTCTCAAGCCAAGCAAGATAATATCTCCTTGGTTGATCCAAACCTACAAAATATTAGCACTCAATAAATCAATACATTTAAGGGTATTTATATATCATATAAGGTCATTTCACTAACTTTAAAACCTAAAAAATTCTACAGCAGCTAATGATTCTGCATGAAATATTTTTCTTGAAAACCTTATTATGACATCCGACAGGTACTAGAAAATTGTGAAAAAAATTGAAGCCAGTTTTTTTTTAGTTAGAGAATGGTTTCAGACAGGCAGACTGACAGACGAACCCAGTGTTGAAAAAACACATTTTGAGAAAGGAGAAACCTCCAAAACATATAAAAAACACAAAATCTCTGTTTTGGATTTTCAATGCCATAGCAATACTTTCATTACCTTATATTTCAAATTAGGCAATTAAAAGTAAAAAGCCAGATTTATTAAACTAACAGTTTTTTTCCTTGCTACAAAGTATGTTTGCCATTTAAGATATTTATGCTTCATAAAAAGAAATTTTTAATTGCTGCTATAAAAAAACTTAATCACTAATGATTATTGGAAAGAAAATTAACCATCTAAAAATAAGCTCTCTGCTTAAGTTAATTTAAATGAAAAAAATATAAGGCAAATGAAGACCAAATGTAGCACAGAGTAATTTATATAGAGCAAATTAAATTACACGAAAAACGAATTTAAAAACTATTTAACATTTTTTTACTCAGCAAGGAAGGTGTTACATTCACAAATGGGTCATTAATGGGATAAAAAATAATTCATTTGGTATTAAGGACCAAAAACCAATCAAAGATTAAAATATTAGTTAAATCTCAAGTAAAAGAAGAGTAAGAAAAAGTTGAGTTCATATAGTTTTATGTTCTATATATTTTCTTATTCATTACCTTTTTTCTCAACTTTCCTCTTATGTGACATAGCCTTTTTACACCATCAAAACACATCGCTTCCAATCTACCATTTCCAAGCATTTTGACAACTTGGGCATAAACTATGGAAAAAATAAAAACATAATTAAAAGTATATGCATCAACATCATTATATAAATTCAAGTAAATATTTGTAAAAAGTAAGTAAAAAGTTTGTTGAAAGTAAGTAAGAAGCATAAAGAAACTTTTCTGAAAGCAAATGTATCAGAAGTTTATAAATTATCCAAAATGTCTTGAAAAAAATTATTCAAGAAATAAAGAAACTTCTTTCTTCATTAAAAAAAGCTTTAGATAAAATTGCAGAGTTACTATCTCCTTACACCAACAACCTGCAATTTAAATACATTAACTTATTTTACTCATGAACATAGTAAATAGAAGTTTGAGGAAAGATTAATGGATTGAAAAATAAATAATATGAAAAAAGGCAGACACTGCTGGTGCATTATCAATGGTCATGAAGTCATATTGCAAATTCATAACATATTATAAAGAAATTGTAAGTAAGATTTATATTTTAGAAATTTAAAAATAGTTTATTCATCAAATGTAATTCCTCTTGATAAATGATTATTTTGTTAAAATACCTAAAATATGAGAAGGGACATATATTAAAATTTGTCTACTCTATATAAAAAAGAAACATAGCCTGAAAGCTGTTATCAAATATTAATTTTGTCCAGCCTAATAAAATTTGTAATGCCATGCAGCGTGGGGAAAATAAAGTTAGTAGAATTATAAATCAAAAATTGTATTACGCGATTTTAAAATAGAGAAGGACACTCTTTTAAGGCCGATAAAATAGCAATAGCTATCGTAAACATTATTTCTTCTTAACTCTCAATCATCAATTTGTAAACTTCTAATAAATATAGATTTTAAAAAAATAAAATTTTATATGGTCTGTCCAATTACAAAACCCTGAACATGTTAAATTTTATGGATTGACTTTTCTTTAAAGTGAGCTTAACAGTTTAATGTTTTCTATTGTTAGGTTTTTTTACATTTGTGGTTTTGTTATTGAACCGACGATATTTGTCCATTGAAAATAACCATAGTTTCTTCAAGAATTGTAGTAGAGTAAAACAATAAGTAAAATACATTTTAGTAAGAGAAAAAAAAACGTTGCAATAGCAAAAGGAAACTCAGAAGAAGTTCAGAAAATAGTGTAAAGATACATTTTTGTGCCTATTTCATACATTACTACTATTTGATTCAGTATTGGACCTCTAACTACACCAAGACAGCCAGCAAGTTTTGAAATAAAACACTTGTATGTTGTCTTCTTGAAAATTTCCCTGAGAATAAATTCAAAAATAAGATAGATTTTTAAAACAAAAAAAAGTTATTGAAGATATTAATAAGTTACTAAGATGAACATGTTTCCATATAAGAAGTCTTTAATAATTTATTGAAAAAGCATATTAACTTAATACCAATTATTTTAAGCGGTATTGTTCTGTGATTAAAAAAAAATTGTTAATGAACTATGTTACAGCATAGATATTGCTAAACAATAACTGAAAAAAAAAGTTAATGGTAGATACACCAATAAATAGAAGATACAGCATCATACCAATAAATAAGTTCTTAAAAATACAAAGCAAATTACTAAAAGTAAAACACACGTAAATCACTTTTAAGAAGATGTAATTTTCAAAGCAACAACAAATATGCACTTCACTAAAACTTTTAAACAGTCAAAGAACTTAAATATACAGTCGAACCCCGCTATAGTGAACCCTCTACGGAACCAACAATTGGTTCACTATATCCGAGGGTTCACTATATCCAATTTTTATGGAATAAAGTATTATACGATATATTTATATATTGCTATTTTTTTTATTCGCTTTTATAAAAATAATAATAATGATTTTGCATACCTTGAATTAATTGAATAAATAATTTAATTATTTAATAAATTTTCAAAAAAATATTTATGATTTAATTTTTGAAATTTTCTCAAAATAATTATTGGTACAAAAAGAATGTAAATACATATAATTAAGTAACAATGAATTTAATTTGTTACCTCTATATGCCTACATTCTGTGAAAGACGTTTGTAATTTTGGATTGTTTACGATAAGAGTTCATAAGGAAATAAGAGTAACGGATAAGTGCATGTGAATTGGACAATTCCACTTATCCCCAGTTTTCAAGGGGTAGTTAAAAAGAAAGATTGTGTAGCTGGGAAGAGAAGAAGGGCTTCATTTAACTCCGGAGGAGGAGAAGTTGCAACACTAGTGCGTATTGTCGTACAAACCGTGACAAATCGTCTAGAAAATGTTATTGTCGTATTATGGAGACAAGCCTTCCAAGAAAGTTTGTATGAGTTGGATGTGGAATATGAATAATGGTTCGAAAAGAAAGGGTGGTTCCTGAAACCCAGAAGGGGTTGGGGGGGGGGGAGAAGAAAAGGTATGTTTACTTTTAAACAGGTCCAATTTGAGTACAATAAGAGGGGAAGGGCAGGTTGAAATTTGGCACATTGTTAAAGATTGCTATCCCGCTGCCACTTGCCATTTATAGTGCATCTTAAAATATGGAGAACTGAACCAAAAATAATAAGTAAAGGAAATTTAAGTTCACTGTAAGCGAACTCCCATTTTCTAAGTAGTTCACTATATCCATATAAAATAACATTAGTTAAATAGGAGTTCGGAAGGGACCACTAAAAAGGTTCATTATAAGCGAGGGTTCACTATATCCCGGGTTCACTACAGCGGGGTTTGACTGTACAATATTTTGAAACAGTCACAGATTTCATTTGCTTAAAGGAATGAGTATTTAGAATAATATTCTGTATTTATTTAAAGGGGCCCTCAGGAAAAAAATACAACTCCAGTATTATAAAACAACAAACAAGTAAATGTTTTTAATAAGGTTTTAAAAAAACCAAAAATATACATCATTAAACTATAATTATAAAGCAGTCAAAATACCTATTTAAAATGCACCATAAACTAAGCTACAGTCCTTTGATTCAAATGCAAGCTTACTTCTTCTACTCCCTCGTTTTCCAGAAAACAACATGACAGGCACTCATTTGGTGTTCCCCCCACCCTAATTGGGACTGGAAGACAGTTGTGATTCACCCATAGATATCATACTTAAAATATTAGATTGGCAGATAGCGTGACCTCCAATGCTAACGGCTGGACACGCATGGGGACCAGAATTTGAGGGCAATGGGGCCAGTGTTGCCACTAGTCTTAGGAGAAAAATACTATGAAAAAATACCATAAAAATTTTAGTGACTTTAAAAAAAGTTAAACGCTTAGCTAGTATTTTGATGGTATGTTTTTGTAATTTTAGAATCAAACGGTAGTTTTTTTTGTAGTGTTTTTCTCCTAAAACTGATGGCAACACTGGCCCCATTGCCCTCAAATTCCGGTCTCCATGCACGTCGAGTCTTTAGCATTGGAGGTCACGTGATCGGCCAATCTAATACTTTAACTATGATATTTATGGATTCACCTTACAGCAGAGTCTCTCAGTGACACTCATAAGGTTTCCTGGAAAACCACACAAGGTGGAGGAAGCCCAGCTTGCATATAAATTGTAAGGACTATACTAATATAGAATATAGAAAAAGCGGCTCACGCTCAGTAGCTGAGAGGAAATACATATCCACCTCATAAGGGGACGTACATAAATTACTTCACGCACAGAGGGGGGAGGGATGGGTATGCGCCAAAGTGACTGACTGTGTCATAGAGGGGGGTAGGGGTAATTGCCAAGGTGTGGCGTAACAATTCCGAAAAATTCACTTTTGCAAAGAAGATATCTTTTGTTTAAAATGAAGTTTTTGAGAAAAAATCTTTTTTATCATAAGATCCTCATAAGAAACGCTGAACACCAAATGAACTTGAACTAGAAAAATCCGTTTACACCCAGACCCTCTTTTCTTAAAAAATATTGGCGAATGAACGTCGTCTTTGGACAATGAAAATGTAAAAACGATGTATTAATATGAATAAATTTAACTTTTTTTTCTTTTGAAATTAATTTTTTAAAATATATGCATATGAATTTTTTTTTAAATTTCTGAAACAAAGAGAAAATATAAATATTAACTTTTTTTTTAAAAAAAGGAAAGGGGTGGAGTGTAAAAAAGTGACATAATTTTAAGGGGAGGAGTTTGATCAAACGTTACGCGGTGTGACATAGGGGGAGGGAGGGGTCAAAAAAGTCAAAAATTCACGTGACGTAATTTATGTACGTCCCCTAAGCCCAAGTTTGTGTGTTACAGCCCCGGTTGAGTCATCAAATTTTCTGGATGGGAAAATCGTGGGCACATGTGTCATATGATTATGTGGCATGTAAAAGATCCCTTGAGTACCCATTTGGCTTGGGTTCTTTCACCATGCTTTAACATCCGCAGAGAGATCAGATTCATTGTAATCCTAAAGTCAAAAATGGTGGTGAGAGCCACCACAAAAAATGGTTCTCAGTTCTGGGGAATATGCCAAAGGCTTGTCCGACAATAAAGCAACCCCGTTAAAAAAAATAATATCGAGCATTAAAATACTAATATATTAATAGGTGATGCAATAAAACTAATTTGAAATAATCAATTAAAAAAGCTAACAGCTTTTCCAAAAATTGCATTCGAATTACAAAAACTCACCCTGGCCATCTTCCCGAAACACAAGTTCTCGCTTTTCAGTCTCGTTCTCGTTCTTTCCACGTCTCCTATTTTTCCCTCCTTTTCCTAAAAAAGATTGGAAATTTATTTTAAAAAATAAAAATACAGTAATGGGCATGTTTTCTATTATGAGGGGCAACAGTTCCAGATGTATTTTTTTCAATATAGGTCCTTCTGAAATTGCATTTGTTTCAAACCATACAATATTTTCGCACCCTACCAAAACCAATGTTGTGTACAAACTTTTCTTTCAGTAGAATTTAAACTTTTTGCATTTGCGAATTACATTAAATTGCTGTTCCACAATTTTGCTAAATTTCTCAGCATAAGGCAAAACATAATCTAAACCAAACTTTCCAACAACCTTGTCATTTTAGTAATTCTTTGCATTAATGAAATTTAATCGAATTTAAAAAGTTAAAAAACAGAAGAAGTAAAAAAAACAGAATAACTAGGCATTTTTCCCTAAAGAATTGCTAAATCACTCGGAAAGCTACTGAAAACGTGTCGCATTTACAGAATAGAGTAAGTTCAACATCTTTGGTTGCAATGTGCATATAATTGTATGGAGAAAAATAAATGAAAAACTTTATTCCAAGAACTTAGTTGGAACAGTGAAACATGGTGATAGAGGTGTTATGGTTTGGTAGTGTATGTTAGCGGCTGGAGTAGGGAATTTAGTATTCATCAATGGCCTAATGGATCATAGATTTTATATGACGATTATCAACAACATTTTAAAAGTGTCAGCACAAAATTTGGGAATTTTAAACAACTTTGTGTACTACCAAGAAAACAATCCCAAACATACAACCTCGAATGTTTGTCTATGGTGCCTTTATTATTGCCCTTAAAACAAGTAAAATCCCTCATAAATCCTTGGATTAAAAGCCTATTTCATATATTTGGGAAGAATTAGCGGTTCTAATAAGAATTTATCACCATTAAATCAAAAATTTAACTGAAAGCAGTAATGATCGACAAATGGAACAAGATTGGTGCAGAAATTACCAAAACTTTACTTAAATCTATGCCCAGACTCTTAAAAGCTGTTTAAAATAATACAAAATATCCTACTAAGCACTAAACAATGATGACAAAATTGAAATTTTAAAATTTAGTATGTTTCTTTAAAGTGTACGGTGCCATTTTATTAATTTAAATTGTAATTAAAAAATCTATACTGCTTCGTTAAGAACTGTTTAAATATGCAAAAAAAACTTTTCGTGTAAAAATAAAAGTTTATAATGGCAAATAGTGAGGTTTTATTTATAGATTATTGTATTGTTGATGTACAATCACTCTTGAAAGACACCGTTAGTATGATCTTCCTATATATAGTACTTATCTATTAAAAATTTTACTTCAATAGATTAGAGAGTAATTGTTAGAATAGTAATAAGAAAGGAAATATTACCTTTGTTTTTAGGCATACTTGAAACTCCTTCTTAACTTGGAATTAAATGAAATTTTAAACAAAATTTGAATGCGCAGATAAACCGAAGAAAATTTATATTTCGGACATTTAGTTTGTAGTGCTTTCAACTACTGAATTCCAGACTAGTAAGTTTAGCACAGCTAAAAGTTACTTGGTAACTTATAACAGCCATCACATTTGATTTGCACCTACTGGCAGTCATCCTGTAAATCGGATATCTGTACAACTGGAAAGAGTAGAGAATCCAACTCGTGACGGAAGGGACCGAGTACACTGGGACAGAAGTGCTCGTTAAATCTGTGGAGTCCAAAGTCCCGACTGCGTCAGCGAACGATGTCGCTCGAAATTCCGTTGGGTGCCCGCTCAGGTGTCGACTCTGTCACTTGACCAGAATTTTAAACTACGAGGCGTTATTGCCTGTGTTAAAACTCCAAAAGAAGGCTAGAAATAGGCAGCCGGAATCGATCACATTATCATTGCGATTGCCTACCATTACTTTGGCAGTTTCGATTCTGCTTCTCCGTTTAATTGTTGGATATCTATTGTATTGTACTCATCACAAGTATCTTACAGTTTTATTATTTTTCTACCCTAACCGATTCCCTTATTACACAAACGTAAAATCTCCTGTTTGTCCATCTTCTATACCAAAAATATGGTTATATCGGCCATACACAGTGCGGCCAAGTACGGCTACCTGGAAACGGTGAGGCAACTCATCGAAGAAGGCGTGTCCGTGGACAGCCGCAACGACAAAGGACAAACCCCTCTGCATGTGGCAGCCGCATGTGGGCAGTACAATGTTGTTCAACTGCTCATCAGCAGCAAGTGCGACATTAATGCCGTGGATCATCAGAGTTCCACCCCAGTGTTGACTGCTGCAGTTTCACTGAAAAAAGATGTCACCGACCTCCTCCTCCACCATGGAGCCCAGGTGAGCAGAGCCAATCTCAGCAACTTCTCTCTCCTCCATTGTGCCTCTCGAAATGGTTGGGCGGACACAGTCCAGCATATCCTCAGCGTTGAAGAAGAAGTCGACTTAAATGCTACAACGGTAGGGGGGGAAACTCCTCTCATGCAGGCCGCAATTGTAGACGTAGGATTCGAAGATTGTGCAGAGATCCTCCTCAGAGCAGGGGCCGACCCCAACCGAAGAACTCATATCTTCAACCGTACTGCCCTGCACTGTGCGGTTGATTATGGTAACACCAGAGTGGTCCGGATGCTGCTGGGTGTAGAGGGACTGGACCTCAACCCTCAAGACGTCTTAGGTCGGACACCCTTGCACTTAGCTTGCTACAAGTCCAAGAAGAGATGCAAAGAAGCCCTGAAGGAGATGTTAGAGGCAGGGGCAGACTATACTATAAAGGACAAAAACGGGGAAACAGCTCTTAGCTTAGGTATTAAGCTAATGAACTTGACCCTTGAAGATATCAGGTTATTTGTACGACAAGGGCTATTTTTTCAGGAAATGGAGTATGTGCGCTTATTCCAAAATTCAATTATGAAGGAAATTGTTATGAAAGATGTGAGTCTCTGCACCCAATCTGTTGTGAACAAATTCGATCGCCAGTCCTTGTCTGCATTGAAGAGCATTAGTTACTTTGCTGAACATCTTCCGAATATTGATAATTTTAAATTAAATGCCCGAGAAATAAATGAAGTGGAAGAGTTAGTCAAGTGTGAGATAGGAAAAAGCAACTTCTGTAATGTGCTCAAGGTTCACCCAAAGTCTCTAAAAGCCCTCTGTATTCTAACTCTAATAACTGGCTAGTTAGAAGAACCGAAACAATCTCTGCTTCTCTGAACTTTGGTGTCAGTAATAAGCCATTTAAACAACTCACAACAATACTAAGTTGCAACGTTTGTAATATTTTTATGAAGCAGTAAATTATTTTAAAATTGAAAGTATTTATATTCATTTACTAATATATGTAGCTCTTATATAGGCACAAAGGGATTTATTTCAAATATGCAGACTTTTTTATTGTAAAAAAATTTCAATTCTTATTGTTTTTTATTTGTATTTATTAATATTAATAATTTTTTTTAACATTCTTAACTTGGTTTCAATAAAAAATCATTTATTAAATGTTTATTAAAATTCAATTTAAATGATTTATTAATATGGTACTCATGTTCCACCATACTTGGGTCATGTTAAAAAATTTGTTTGATATAAATGCCCTGAAATATCACTAATAAATATGCAATTAATTTCAAGTAATTCAGTAACCCCTCGCTATATTATTGTGCCTCGTTACAACGGGCATTCGGATATATCGCGCCTTGTATCATGTCTCCCGATTTTTTTTCAATGTTCTTTCCTTAAAATCGAGATGACAGATGGTCAAGATAGGATAATCATCGAATATCGTTGATATGCAGTTCATAAACTTTTGTTCTTTGATATTTTCCTAAAAACAGGTTTTACAAGAAAAATCAAAGCATCTAACTTAGAATAGATTTTTTACTAGAAAATGAATGATGTATAGTATTATCTGTGCAATAACATGCAAAGTTTATAGCAATTAATAATATATTAAGTAATTTCTATTTTTTAGATTAGTAGTTATGTTATTTAATATGATCTAGCTTTAATTTAAAAACTTTGTTGAGAGCATATATTCATCAAAAGTATAATATTTAATCAAGTCTCGTTAAAATGCGCATTCGGATATATCGTGGTTTTTCTTGTCTCCTGGGAAGCGTGATATAACGAGGGGGTTGCTGTATTATGTTATGAATTTGGATGATAGGAGATAAAATGACTAATTTTATTGACAATTGGTCCAAAATATGATGTATCTATTTAACAAACAGGTAAATGTCATTATTTATATGTCGCAGCATCGTAAATGTGGCATCATGATTGCTGCGGGCAGGTAAAATGCAGTAATCGCAACAATGAGTTGTACCATTTTTGATCCGGAAAAAAAATCCAGTATGTTTTCTTAATTGTTAAGAGTAATTGAGTACTGCAACAACAGTTCAAGTCATCGTGAAATTTATTGCAGTTTACCTGCTCACGGCAGATGACTTTATAAACTACTATAGTTTTAACGTGCATCAGCCTTGTATACATGGTGCTGTTTTTTGGTGGATTTTTTTTAAACTTCACTATTCATATACAAAATGGCTAAAATGAGGACAGCCCTGCTTAATGTGCAAATTTTTTTATCTACACTGCTCAAAACAATTAGGCAAGTGTCTGGTTTTAACCCATTCACCCCTAATGATTCCGGTTTGGAATCATCAACTTACTTCAATGATTTCAATTTTGCCAGGGGCTTGAATGTCCCCAGTTGCTTTGATACTTAGTCTTAAGAGCTACCTATTTTTAAAGAAATCCTCAAATTATTATACTGTCAATATTTTTATCAGTATACATCCACAAAGAACTATGGTGTCACAAATAAGGGCTCTCAGTTCTTGGGAATAAGCAGAGTCTGCAAAAGGCTGATTTATTAAAAAAAAAAGCTGCACATTTTATAAATAAAAGATCTTATTTTTAGATTCCTTATTTTATTTTTACATTTATACATTTTATTCCAAATAATTTTTTAACCTATTCATATTAAGTATAAACAATTTCGATGTTCAACCAATACTAACTCAGTCATGAAATATAACAAAAATGTGGAAAGCCTTTTGTGGTTTATTATTCACATTAGAAGATATATAGGTTAGGTTGAATATTGTCGAGGGCTATTGGCAACAGCCTTCTAAATTTAAAACCACAATCAAGTGAAGGTCCGACACCTGGGAAGGCACCCAATGCAACTTTTTAAAGACAACATTGGAGCATATAATTTAATATGCAATCCCTCTACAAGGGGTACTATTTGCCTTTTGACTGCACAGAACGCTGTTAGTACGTCAGTTATTTTAGGACCACACACACATATATTTAAAGTGAACTAGCACTGCCTAATGTATAGTTACTGATATTGAATTTTCGAGTATCTTTGAAGAATATTTTGTACTACAAAAATACTTTCCATAACTTAGTTGTTGCATTACTTTTATAGTAACAGATCAAGTCATTTTAGGAAAACAATACAATAGTCATTTCTATATCGCCATGAACCTCTCAAAAAGTCTGATATAATGTACTAAAAATCAACTAGCTAGCAGACATAATAGTCGTAAGTCAAAAAAAAAAAAAAAAATACCAAATTCCTACCTCATAAAAAAAAATCTAAACAAACAATATATGTAACAGTTAATGAGTCTAAGTTTATTTTTTAAACTATATGTAGTGTACTTCCTTTCTAAATAATAATGATAAAAAAGGCAACTCTATAACAACAAATATTATTTTGGCCAGACACCAGTTTTTCTAATAAAGCACAATCAGTTGAAACTTTTTTTAATGAAGTGTGCAAAAGGTTTCTCAGGAGTATTTTATTCCAATCTTAAAACAACACATTTTAGCAAATATAATATGCTTTATCAAAAATTTTAGAAAAATAACATGCCTTAAACAATTCACAAACATATGCATCCATCATAATTATACAATAATTTCTAAATTTACACTAATCAAGCATATGTTTTTTCTTGACTTAGTCAATTCTCATTATCACTTTAATGTTCATACAATAGCAAATACTTAGAATCCATGACCATATTACGCAATATATAATTAGTACATAGTACTGTACACTACTAGGAAATATGATATAAGATTGGTAAAAATTTTAGGGCAATGGGACTTTCTTTTGTGACGATGACAAATTTTATAAAAAAAATTGTTTTGATCCAGTAGGCCAATGCAACACAATTAAAATCAATCACAAGGAATTTCTTTTTATAAAAGAAAAAAATGGATTAATGCAATAAGTGGGAAAAATGCAATAAAAAGCTACCAAGCTAAACAAGGTTGATGAATAATTTTTCATACATATATCAATAAAAAGTATTTTAAACTAATTTTACAATCAATAATGTACAATTTTTGCAAATACAAAAGTAGATTAAGTCCACATAAAAAAGTACAATAAATTTAGGAAAATTGTACAATGCAATTTTCTGTTCACTTCAAATGTTACATATGATAAAAACATTACACAAACAGAGATATGACATAAAAAGTATTGCAGTTATAAGTTCTTATTTATCTTCAATTCAATAAAAAGTAAACTGCATGTTATAAACATAAACCAAAAAAAAAAAACAGCCCTTGTATAACCTTTTATAAAATATTTGAAGTAAAAAATCTGTTATACTAAACAGCGGTACCCTGAGAAATTAATTTTGACAATGATATTTTTGTCAACCTTGAGGTATTTCTGTTCTCATTTCCTGTTACATTGCTGTAATTAAACAATTCAGTGCAACTCAATAATCACAAAATTTTTAAGCTAATGCACCTAAAAATAAATCGTAACAATTCAAAACAAATGACCCGTATGAACACGTTTATTAACCCTAAGTTGTTTCTGTTGCAATTTCTTCTTAATATGCTGCAAGTAATTGCACATTTCAGTACAAATCAATAATCACAAACTTTCTATCTAATGACATGCAATATTATTTCTATGAACCTTGCAGTTAATCAGTTCCAACTTCCTTTTAACATGATAAACATTTCAGTACAAATCAATAATCACAACACTTCAAAGCTAAGTCATCTAAATACATCTTAACTTCTTGTTTCCCTATTTCTTCCATAAATAAAGTCATTGCACTCTGCAGACGTCGATTTATTTCCTTCTTTCGATAATCACTGACTAGTGGCTTTTTGCAAATCATTTTTTCTGTTTGCATCTTACAAATTTGATCACCAGTATTTTTCTTCCCTTTTTCTTCTTTTGCTTTACACTTAGAAACTCCATTTAAAATAATTTCTAGTTCATTTTCTACTGCTAGTTTACATTCCAACTGAGTTTCAGATACTTTGGTTAAATGTTCAGCTTTCATCACAGGATCCGGTGTTTTACTGACTTCAATAGTTTCTTTAGTGTCATTAGACTTATGGTTTAAATTTGTAGCTACCGAAGGCTGCAATTTTACTGCAATAGCTGGACTTTTAACGGGCGCCTCCAATTTCCAGTGAATCAACAACTTGTGTACTTCATCAGTAACTAAAGAACTGCTATGTTCTGCCCCCATTTTCTTTAAACTAACATCTGAAACGAAAAGATATCTATAAGAATAAAAATGAAGTTTTGTTTGTGAGTGTGTTCCTTACTCCTTACAGACTGTTAAAATAGACATCTGTTTGACTCGTAATTTGGCACAAATGTGTAGTTCATACTTAGGTTATGATTTTTGAACTTTCATGTTTCAAAAGTTCTATTTTTTGGAAAAAATTAAAATTATCTGTAAAAATACACTACTACTTTTGCTCAAATCCAATGTTTTTCTGTTCCTGTTGCCAGCGGATGAAAAAATTAAACTTTAACAAAAATAATTAAAATTGAAAATGTTTATTTTATTTTGTTGCCATTACCTTTAGAAACTAAATTCATATGTGAAAAATAATAATAAAATCATAATGTGAAATTGACATGTTTCAAGTGATGTAATTACGACCAGTCTCTATTCTAGGATTTTTAGTATTTAAATAAATGCCATAAATAAACTTATTTGTATATTCCCAATAAATACAAAAATTATACAGTCCACACTCTCTTATTTTGTCGTCACATCTCTGTTGTCACAACTTCAATACACACTGTTTGAAAAAGGGTCTTAAACAAACCTAAAGTAAGAAAGACCGCACAAGCCTTTCGGGCTTGACCAGTGACCACCTAAAATGTTTTATGTTTTTGGAAAGGTTGAAAAACATCCCTTCGTTCTCAAAATACCTTCTCAATATCATACTTCATTTAGCATATCCTGGATAGTTCTGGACTCTCTAAAGAGGACAAATTCTTCTTCTCTTCTTGTTATCGAGTTTTTATTTGCCAATGGATTACTGGACAGAATTCTTTAGACGAAGTTGGAGTTATAAGCCACAACAAAGGTGCAGCAATAATAATTCAATGGCCAGTCTGTTCACTATTAACTCTTGGTGAGCTTGAAAATGTAATGTAGATTTGCTTACCAATACAGGGTTCCCACTCTTATTTCAAAATAAAAATCAAGGAGTTTTTAAGGATTTTTCAAGGACTCAAAAAAAATTTTAAGGACCCTTAATCATAATGCCTCGATTACTATACCTATTAAATTGACCAAACATTAAAATAAAACAGTGTTTGAAATACCACGGACACCAGGCGTTATGGCAACTATATCAGAGGAAAACACAGAAGTATTTGGCAAAAATAGTTTTATATATAAGCAACGAAGTTTTTATATATAAGCAACGTTTTGTACCGAATGAAAAAGTGCTATGTGCGTCATTTTGAGCCGACTTTAGTAATGTTTTGAGAAATGACTTCTCGAAAATTGGAGAATGCGAACTAAGAAAATCAAGGACTTTTCAACGATTGTTTGTCAAAATCAAGGAGTACTAAGGGGTACTTATTATCAAAAATCAAAATCAAGGACTTTTCAACAATTTTTGGTAAAAATCAAGGAGTATTAAAGGGTCCTTGAAATTGAAAATAAAAATCAAGGACTTCTTAAGGACTTTCAAGGACCCGTGGGAACCCTGCAATAGAGTTGTGAAATACGAGGAGGAAATGTGTACCACATTTTGGCATTTTTTTGCCTGTCAATATAACGCAAATAGCGAACAGACATTATAGCTATTCCAAAATTATAGTAGACCTGGATCATTAATATTTTAACACTTTAGAATAAATAAAAATATTCCTTTCTTTTTTTAATTCAAAAAGTGCATACCTATGCCCGTCGATAACAGTGTATCTTTAGTTGGATTCCTTTTTTTCAAAGTTGCCAAAGTTTTAAGAATTTCTCCAATGCTAGCTTGATTATCAAGAATGCCTTTATACTTGATAATTTCTTCAGAAGTAATTTTATTCCAGTTCTATAATGAAGCAAATAAGAATTAACTTTATATTTTTGCAAAAAAAAAAAATATCTCCTTCATATAAATAATCTGTTCAAGATAACATTAAGAAAATTGCTCACAAAGAATTGTATTTTGTTTTCAATCTCATCTTGATTTCTTCAGAATTTAATGTCATTTAACCTTGGAAACAATTCTGGCCTTTAGGATAACCTAAATTTTAATATAAGTTGTCTTTTTTTTCTTGTAAGAGACTGAATAGATTACAAAATTAAAAGAAGATATTTTCAAACTATAAATATTTTAACACCTTTATTTATAAATTAACCTTACCTTAAGGGAAAAGAGAGTAGCTTGCTTCATTTTGGACATGCTCGACGGTCAATATAAAATCAGAATTCTGCAACATTAAGATAACACTTAAAAATTAATAAATATCCAATGCATTAATTAAAGAAAACTCGTGTATCATTAATAGGTTATAGAAATTTTTATAAAAGTCAAGATAGCAATTTACGATCATTGCAAGAATTGAAATGCCGACAAATCGGAAGCTTGACAACAAATTGACAAAATAAAGAATTGCAATCACAACTAGGGATGCACCGAATATTCAATAACTATTCAGTAGTAGGCTACTCAGCCGAATATTCAGTTTGGCCGAACAGTCAAATTTAATTTTTTTTTTTTACATTTCTTCATGCTATCAGCTTCTTAAAATGTCAAAAAATTCCCAAACAGGACTTGTTTTCTTTTTTTTACTGACCCATTCTTAAGTTTTGGCTATTTATAACATTAAGTTAAGCTTTACTCCAAGTTGTATAAATAAACATGTCTCTTTAAGAGAACAGTTAAAGTGAGTGGGCTTTAAAGAAACAATAATCATTATCCTACATATCACAATGGGCTCGTTTCAACACTTTGTGAAAGAAAACAAAATGTTTTTTTTCTTTCAATGAAATTGCAGTATGGAGAGCATGACAAATATATATTGCCATTGTAATTTTTTCACTAAAAGATAAAAAAAAAAATAGTTAACTTTGTAATTTTATTTTAAGCCATAGTTTTAATTATTTTTTTTCAACTTTTTAATTCTACTTAAAATCCACTTACTTCAGTTTTTGCTTTCAAGTTGCGATTTTACCATCCTTCTCAAAGGCTTGCATTAATAACAAACGAGTACTACTTTATTATGTAAATTGCTTTGAGTAAAAATTTAATAGCCTTATTGTATTAAAATTAATGTATAATTCTGTACTTATATGTTTATAATGAATTGAAATTGATGAATAATAAATACAGCCTACTTAGAACTGACAAAAAATAATTGTGTTAGGTAGGCCGAATATTCGGCTAAAAATTAAGCCGAACATTCGGTTATTCGGCCAAATTTAATTTGATATTCGGTGCATACCTAATTAAACAATAATTATATGCTGATGAAACCATTAGAAACCTAGAGACACATATATATTAAACAGAAGGTTACAGGTTTAAGAAATTGGATAAATGATATGAAAGTCTTTAACATAAAGACATAATTTCAAAATTAAATTTAGAAAATATATATAGACGAACTCGAGAATACAAAAGAAAATATTACCTTTAAAAAATGAGTTTAATACATCGACAAGGACAGTATTTAATTGTGGAAAAGAACTAGATTTTTTTTAATAAAAATTGGGGGCGAACAGTGAAATTTGCGTTTTCAAATTAAAATTCAAAAATCAGGACTCGGGTTCAAAAATTTTCTTTGTTTTCAGATCGCGCGTAAATTATGTGCAGTTACAGTTACTAGAAGTTCTAATGCGTTTCTGGTTTGGAAATGGATTCTGAATTTTAAAAAAAATTATCTATCTTTCAATATATTTCAAAAGTCACTGTTTTATCGAGTCTTCCCATTACTTTCAAGTTTTCAAATAAATATAATTTAAAATATTAAGTTAATTAAATATTAAGTTTATTAATATTAAGTTAAGTTATTATTATTTTTATTGGCCCGTTTTGAGGGACTTCTTGCTTTCATTCATAATTCTTTAAATCAGGGCTCCGATTGGAGCTCTGTTTTCACGTGACATTAATCCACCAATAGAGGTTCGAGAATCAGTTTAAACATTCAGTGTCCTCTAGTGTTCGAAACAAAAATTTATCGAATGATATCTGCATGACGTTTTAGTTTAGAAACCGAAAGAAGACAGTAAAATTCCCAAACAAAATTGCGCATGCCCTACTGCAATTGTCAATCAGTGACACCTTAGTTTTTCTCTGTAAATTAAAACTTATTACAAATTAGAATTAAAAATGGCTCTCAAGAACGTAGTCGGACAAAGTAAGTAATTTAATCTTGCTTAATTGATTCCTTTCAGTGTTTGATTTGCACGACAGAAACTTTTATAAATAAAGCCGAATTGCTCTTGATCTACCCATATGATATGTAAAGGGGTGTGTTTACCAAAACAGAATAAAATACATTTTCCGCAGAATACACTTTTTAGTGATTTTTAATAATTATGGAGATTGTTAAATTTATATTTGTATGTTTGATTGATTTCATAACCATTTGACTGTTTTTTTCCCCCTAGAAATAATGAATGACGTTATTAGAGCCTGCAAAAAGAAGGGGGACTGGAAAGTCCTCGTAGTAGATAAACTGGGCATGCGAATGATCTCAGCATGTTGTAAAATGCATAGAATCGCCCAAGAAGGCATTACCAGTAAGTGCTTCTACTTCTACACCAATTGTTCTGTACTACTGTAAATATATATTTTTTCTTTTACTATATATTTTTTCGAACTGAGAGGTTATTCCTTTTTCGGGGGGTAGCCAATACACTGATACTATCTTTAACTATCATAGCCACAACCAGTATAGTCATATAGGAGCTAATTTTTAAAAGTGCTGCAATTTACTAGCCATACTGAACCCTTTACATAACTATTGGACTGCAAGTCTTATTTGTAGAAAAGCTATGATGTAATGGTAGGTCTTGCTATGCGTTACATTGCTGTGCAACGAAAATGCCCTACAACAGGAAAATCATAGGCATGCATGGCATATGATTATGTGGCATGTAAAAGATCCCTTGAGTATCCATTTAGCTTGGGTTATTTCAGCAAAATTAAATCTCGTCATACTTTAACATCCATATAGAACTGAGATTCATTGTACTCCGAGTGTCAAATTAGTGATAGTGTCCTAGGTGGTGCCGGAGCTGGGGAGCGTCGGTTAGACACTTGCCTAGCATGGGAAAGGTCCCAGGTTCGGGTCCAGGCATCGCCGAAATAACTGCCGACCTATAAACGGCCCATGCAGCCTAAATGTCCGAAGAATAATACCCTGTGTAAGGGAGTGCACGTTAAGTATTCTTCGAAGTCCTAACGCTGCGTAAGAGGTTGTCCTTAGCGATTGTGTTGTGTGCCTATTCAGGTATCAGGTCGTCACTTGATTTTGGTTCTAAAATACGGCGTCCGTCGCCAATAGCTCTCATGTAGCTCTAGTGCAACGATAATTCAAACCTAACCTAGGTGGTGCCACAAAAAATTGGCTCTCGGTTTTGGTGAATCTAGTCTGCAAAGGTTTAGCTGCTAATAAAACAGCCCTGCTTTAAAAAAAAACTTTCTTGCAACTGGTTAGGTAATAATTATAAATGTAAAACTCGCCCAAAAGTTGCCAAATAGCAAATCCGCCATTCTATCATAGCTGTGATTTTGAATATTATATTATTACTTGCATTTCACTCTTCCCAAATAGAGATAATAGTGTTCGGGTTTGTCTCGTACATAAATTGTCCTCTATCATTTATTCTGTTTAGGGGTGCATTTATAATTATGAAAGTGAAACTTGAATTTAACATAAACTTTGAATTGAATTTGCCTTTACCATCTAATAAAATGTTCAGTATTACTGCTGCAATGTGTGTTACTATTGCTATTAAAATCAATAAAAGTCACATTTTATTGCTTTATATATGTATTGATGTCATAATTTTTTTATAACAGTTGTAGAGGACATAGAGAAAGCCCGTGAACCCCTTCCCAACATGGATGCAATTTATTTGATTACTCCTACTGATAAGGTATCTTTTAATTTCTGTCAATTATTGTTTATCATATTATTAATTAAAATAAAAAGTTTTTATAATATTTTTGCAACAAAATTACAAGCTATGTAAGCAAAGAAAGGTTTCAGCTTATTAATTTTAGATATGGAAACGTACTGTTAAGAAAATAACAGCTGACCTGGGTTCCTGTTCATCATTGAAGTTATTTTATGTTAATTAATAGTTTTGCACTACTATTCTGATCAATTTAACATTTTTCAGTATAAAATAGCTTCAAATGCACTCAAATAATACTTAAATCTTAACTACTATTGAAAAAAAAAATGAATGGTTCGCTCCATAGATTGTAGTAACACATTACTTGTAATAGTGACTTTTTTCAGGTAACGCTGTTAGATTTTTCAGGAAGTTAACAGTCATTTAGCTATTTTTAGCGATCGCAAAAAATTTCATTACATTTCAATCAAAGATGAATTTTCGTTTTTAACTTTTTGTCCTGATTGTCCTATTTATTTAGTCTCGGTTCTTTAAAAAAAAACTGTAAAATGGCTAAATTTAAATTTTTCTTCTAACTGGAAATTTCAAAAGTAACTGTGATTCATTACTTTTTGTATTGAGTAACTATAACTGTAGCAAAGTTACTTTTTTAATTAAGTAACTGTAAGTAACACTTTTAAAAAGTAACTTTGCTATCCCTGGTTTGTTGGAATTTATTTCCAAGAGAATTGGTTATCAGTTAAGATTCAGTTGGATTATCAGGTTTTCCCTTATCATTTCAGTTGGATGCATGATTCCTAGTTTAAACCAATTAATAAGCATTTTCAACATAGCGCTATTGGTGATTTGTTATCATAATAAACTACTGGTAATGGTCAAGCATCTAAAGATAACATATTTCTCTCATTTCAAACTTCAATATTATCTTCTTTATATGAAACTGATTTTTAAGTTTTAAGGATTTTTTCCATTTTAGAAAACAATTTTTATCTTTTTACATTATGATATATTAAAAATTAGTCAAATTAATTGTTAAAATAATACATTCTTATTTTGACTTCTTATTTCATATTTAGATGCACACTTATAAATGTCATGATTTACGTATTAGATATATATTGAATTAAACAAGTAAAACAATTACTTATTATTCTTTAACTATCCTTTAATTATTTTTGTCTTTATTATGTGAAATAATGCATGAACTGCTAACTTATCCTATATCCTTTTATGTAGTCTGTGGAGCGCCTAATGCGAGACTTTCAACTCAATCGCAATATGTATCGCTCAGCACATATCTTCTTCACAGAAGGTTAGTTTAGCTTTATGCTGATCTATTTCAGCGTTCCATGAAATCATAAACATTTTAAAATTTTTGGGTTCCCCAAAAAAGCCTTTTATTTTTGTATAATAAATCCTAGGATATGTCATAATTTTTGCTTATTAGACCTTAAAAAATGTCTTTTTTAATAGTAATTGGCCCTATTTACCTTTTTGCAAGAAGAATATTTTTAATCTAAATTATAGTTTTCACTGATTTACACATCACAAAATTGTACTTTCAATAGAAAAAAATAATTTTTTGTTTATTTCACATGTTACATTGAAATTTACTTGCTAAGAGCTTTTTTGGTAATTAGAATAAGGGATGGGGAAATTTTCTTTTCAAAAAGGATTAAATCTAAATGAACCATTTTTTTTTGTATGAACTAAGGGTTTTGTAATTATTCCCCGTTTATTAACTGCATCATGTAACACTTAGTATTAATTGCTACTAATAAATTAACCCATTAACAACACTTTAGGAGCACCATTAACACCTTCATTACTGAATAAACATATGTACATTGTGTTTTTCATGTAACTTAATTTGTTGTACATGAACTGTTCAGTACTATGTCTGCATTGGTGAAGAACTAATAATTTAGCATCATTATGGTGGATACCGTGAATACATATCAATCTTATTTCATCTTTAGAATTCAACTGCTTTTGGGTCTTTCTGTTTAGTAGATAGTATTTAAACCTTCAGTTTGATTGAAATTTAGTTTCAGTTTAAGGATTAGCGATTTTTTTTTCCTGAAAATTTAATGTCTTGTGTATAGGTCATCCCCATTTTTTACGGCACTAAATTTGGCCAAAATTTCTCGGCTTATACACAAGTATCTACAGTAGTTATTATCTTTGTTATGTTGCAGTTTCTTTAGTTGTTTTGTAAAGAGTAAAACTAATTTAAAAAAATAGTACACTAAAAATGTAAAATAAATACTTCAAATTATTTAAAAATTCTTGAAAAGAATTTAGTTCTTAACATGGCTTAAACTGTGCTTACCCTTAGAATGCTAAATAAATAACTAAGGAATTTTGTCTTTGCTAAGTCTTCTCTTATAAATAATTAAGTTTACTCTTGTAAGCAAGTTTCTTAGTTTTATCCTGAAGTTTTCATTATAAGAATTTGATCCTCTTTATAGATATATACTTTTTTTCCAGCGTGCGGAGATGAATTGTTTAATGAGTTATGTAAGTCCCCCACTGCGAAGTACATTAAGACTTTGAAGGAAATCAATATTGCATTCCTCCCCTATGAATCTCAGGTATGCATTGTTCGATTATCCTTAAATTTCTTTGTGGGCATGTGCATTAAGCAGTGGCTGAGAGGTATTGCGTGTCAGCCTCATAAGCCCAGTTTGCGGGTTTGAGCCCTGACTGAATTGTGGGATTCTCTGGATGGTTAAATGGTGGGCATGCATGTCATTCATATGATTATGTGGCATGTAATAGATCCCTGTTGTACCATTGGACTTGTTCTTTTGGCAAAATTAAATCTCGGCATACTTTAACATACACCGAGAGCTCGGATTCATTGTAATCTGAGCGTCAAAATTGGCAGTGAGAGTCGCCTAGCTGATGCTACAAAAAATGTTGCTTAGTTCTGGGGAATATGCTAAGTTTGCAAAGGATTGACCGAAAATAATGCAGCCCCATTGGGGAAAAATAATAAGAAGTGAAAGCTCAAAGTAATGAGAAGCGAAAGCTCAAAACAATTTATTTTTTGTCCTCAAAATTACTTAAAAATTGAATTTGTTTTAAGAACTTCAAGCATTTTCTATATGCTAGCTAATACCTTTTTTAAAATCATAGAAAAGTGTTTTTTACTTTTATGGATTGTTCTAAGAAGTATATATGTTTCAGATTTTTTCCTTGGATTATCCTGAAACATTTTCAATGTACTTCAACCCAACAAAGACAACACACTCTGCAAATTTAGAACGTATAGCAGAACAAATTGCTACAGTGTGTGCTACACTTGGAGAGTACCCTAATCTTAGATATAGATAGTAAGATTGCTTGAACTTTTATATATTAATGACTGTGTGTGTAACCGACGAGATTCACAAAGTCGGTAATGGCTTTAGTACTTTTTGAGGCCTTAAAATGCCCTTTTTAACTTTTGAGACGGTCTATACAGCCTTGTTTAACACTTATTTTCCATGAAGGTCTCAGTGGTTACTCTTCACTGGTTTTATTTAAACTAAATATATATATATGGGTGTACGTGCATATGTTAATTGCTAAAATACTTTATTTAAGAGGTTACTTCAAAAATATATTCTTACTCCCAAATTTAAAATTGTTTTTTTAATTGAATTTATTTTTATCATTTAATAATAAATTAAAATTCCTCTAGTGACTTTGATCGCAACGTCGAACTTGCACAATTGATACAGCAGAAGTTAGATGCCTACAAGGCTGACGAGCCAACTATGGGCGAGGTCAGTAATATTTTTAATAACATATTTCATTTAAGAGCGATGGTCAGTCCCATAGACTAGTGTATTAGTTTTAAAATCCCAGTTTCTCCAAAAGTAATTGCTTTCTGTGTTTGCTCATTTTACCAGGTATGAGAAACATCATATTGAAAGGAAAATATCATATGGTTATTTAATAATTAATTGATAAAGTTTAAAAATTATAGTGATATACATAGAATATTTCGGGCATTTATTGCCGATAAAAATACTAATTTAGTAGCCAGATGATATTTTTCTTTCAAATTTATATATTTTGCTGTTATGATGCTAATTCTCATAGCCAAACTAACCTGGCTAAAGCTGAAGAAATTAAGATTTTAAAATGAATGCATTACGTCTATGAAACTGACCTGTCCATCCATCTTAAATGTTTTGGTTTAATTGTATTTTTCTTGATTTGTTAAGGGACCTGAAAAGATGAGGTCTCAACTGCTGATTTTGGACCGAGGTTTCGACTGTGTATCCCCCCTCCTCCATGAATTAACTTTCCAAGCCATGGCTTATGATCTCCTACCAATTCAAAATGATGTATACAAGTTTGAAACTTCAACGGGACCCGACGTTAATATGAAGGAAAAGGAAGTTTTGCTTGACGAAAATGATGATCTATGGGTAGAATTGCGCCACCAACATATTGCTATTGTGTCAACGTACGTTCTGAATATTACATTAAAGTGTTCTTTTGCTTTTTATTCCCCCCTTAGTTTATATCAATTAGCATATTTATGAATTTATTTAATGATAATATTCAAAATTTCTTTACACGATAATTTATATATTATTTGCAGCTACTTAAAACTATTTTTCTTAAACTAGTGTTCTGCAAATTATCTAATTTATTTATTTGGAAATTTTATATATATTTGTTTATTGTATTTATATGTAAAACAAATTAAATATAAATTATCAATTGCAGGGCTGCCAGTGGCGACTTAAAAGGCTACTAAAGCGACTATTTTAGCGTCTAGGCGACTATGGCTACTATTTAAGTCCAAAAAGAGCCCAAAACTACTATTTTAAGCAAAACCTTCAACTATTTGCGCTCTTGGGCGACTTTTTTTAGATTTTTTAGTTATATTTTTTTCACATAGATGGCGCCACGATGATACTATCGATGCCCAAAACGTGAAATGCCTTTAGTTTTCGTTTGGTTCTCATCTCAAATCCAACAGCACAAAACAAAAGCAAAACCATGTGTTTTTGAAATTGCAATTGATTATGATTTTTTTTAGAAGCCTATGTAAAGTTCATGGAAACTAAAACTTTGATTTTGTATGCTTTGTTGAAGATTTTTTTAAAACTGCATTTGGATAGGATTTACATCTGTCTGTTAGTTATTAATTTGCTTTGTTTTGAAATTTTTATTTTTTATTCAATAAGTTGGCGAGAAGGCCTAATACTGCATGCTAACAAAACATACCATAACTTGATTAAAATTTTACTGCTATCAAAACAAAAGAATTGTGTATCAAAATACGTTTTAAAATATTTTTTTTAAAAAAATATTTTCTTTTGAATTCTAGATCGTTGTAAACAAGAATACCTACATTTACGTTAAAAATTTAAGTAGTTTTAATTTAGCCCTTCTTGCTTGATTTTAAAATCTGCAAGTTATTTCAGTGAAACATATTTACACAGATTAGTATTATTGATCCTTATGTTTCTTGAATAACTGATAACTATTTAAAATAAATTTGTTTTTTATATATATTTTAAAATAAATTTATTTTCAAGTACATTTAATTTTGCTTGGTAGTATCAATCATTTCATATGATAGTTGGTGTTGCAATTTGTAAATTTAAGTTAAAGTTTTAAATTTTTGGCAGTATTTAGCATTTTAACTTCTTCTTTCTCGCTTCTGTGAAATGACAGGCTTTTTCTAGATGAATGAATGTTGTTTTTTCTAGATTTTTTTTTAAGTCAAGCTAAAACAAATGAAAAATTAAAAATATATTGCCCGTACATATATACAATATATTTTTGGAGGATAAAAAAAGGCACTTTTATGACTGTTTCTCAAGAATTATCCAATCGTTAACAAAAAAGGTTTTTTTGCTTTTATTTTAAATTTTTATGTAATTTGCTAATTAAGTTCAAATACAAATAAGTATAGATTTAAAATATTTTTCCCTAATTTATGATCTCTAACAATTACAGTAAACTCCCGATTATCCGCGGAATTGGGTGGCGCGGCTTCCGCGGATAAGCGAATTCGCGGATAATCCGCAAAAATGAAGAAAATGCCTATAAACAAAATTTTTTTTCTGGGTTTTATTAAAGTAAATTACTGTAATCGTAATATCGTCAAATTTACTTACTTCAAAATGTGCATTAGTGTCGTTTCTCCTATGCCATACTGCTGCCACATTTGATTTTTAGACGATCTGTTTCCCATCTTTTTAATGAGTTGTAGTTCGTCTTGATTTGACAAGACAACTTTTTTCTTAGTTTCTTACGCATTTCGCTAGTATTAAAATCACCCCATAAAGCAATTCAATTAAAATAGCAAGCTGTTTATTTTACAAGAGACGCTTTTTGACAAAAACCTGTTCGTGATGTGCACCTGGCTAAGGTTTCCTTTAGTCATTCTTATTTTAATCCATTCGTTGTTCTTGTTACAAAAAATGTCCTCGTCGTTCTTTGAATGTGTTCGTCGTTCTTGAAAAAAATTTGTTGTTCTTGGAGTGCATTCCTTCGAAAAGTTTTTAAACAAATAAAATTCATTTATCGCGGGTTTTTTTTTTAAAATTTTTATATTTGAACTGAAAAATGGGATTAGGAGGGGTGGATAGTAGCCCGCGGATAATCCGCAAAGCGGATAATCCACCCGCGGATAATCGAGAGTTTACTGTATATATAAATTGGTTTAATAATTTAACATTTCATATTTTCTGTTGCAATACATCCGAAAAACTTTGGCAGTTTTATCAATCCTTTCAACTGAGTGTTAGCGCTACAATTTTAAGGTTTGCACCAATACAAGTCTTAATTTTTAGTTTTTAAAATTGTGCATCAAAGCATATTAAACTAATATATTGCTTTTTTGGAAAATTTATGTAATCGCAGATAACATTCAATGCAAATATTTTTTAAAGAAATTACTTATTATATTATCTAACAATTAAACGTTGTTTATTTAGTTATGTTAAATAGGATACTATTTTGGCTACTATTTTTTAACATCTGAGGCTACTAAAGCAACTATTTTCAAAGTTTTATGGCACTGGCAGCCCTGCAATTGATGTTTGTTTAAACAATTATAATTCTTATAATTAGTAGCTTGTAATATCCTATGCCACAATCTCGTGATGTATTTAAATTTTTTAAATGTATGAATTTACAGGAGTGTTACAAAGCAGCTAAAAACCTTTATTGAAAGCAAAAGGATGACTGCCTCAACTGACAAAGCCAGTTTCAAAGATCTGTCTGTAATGATAAAAAAGATGCCTCAATACCAGAAGGAATTAAGCAAATACTCCACTTATTTGCACTTGGCAGAGGACTGCATGAAATGCTATCAAGGTGCTGTTGACAAATTGTGTAAGGTGGAGCAGGTAGGGATTTTTTTTCTTTACTTTTTATAAAAATAAAATCTAAAAAAAAAACTGTTCAAAAGGATTTTTTTATTTTGTTTTTTTAATGATTTTTAATAAATGTATGTGAACTTATGCAGTTTTTTAAATTCGCTTTTTTTTATTGGAAACTTTTATTTCTAATTTATAGATGTTAATTCTTCTCTTTAAGTTGAAAAGTTGATTTTCAAATCTGTAGATTGTTAAGAACAAATATTTTGTCTCTATTTTTTTTAGGACCTAGCAATGGGCACAGATGCTGAAGGTGAAAAGATAAAGGATCCGATGCGAAATATTGTTCCCATTTTACTTGACGGTGCTGTAAGCACTTTTGATAAAATCCGTATAATATTGCTCTACATATTGTCTAAGAATGGTACGTACTGCTGTATTTATCAATTCTGTTCTTAAAAATTTTCATTCTCATTTATTCACATATGGTGTCAAATTTATTTTAAAATACCAGATTATTAATTTTATGATATAGTAAGAGGTGAATTAATATTCAATGGTATCCAAACTGAGCAATTTGCATGCGTAACAATAATTTAATAAATCAAGTTTTTAATACAAAATTACTCTGATTTAAAGATACTCAAACTTTTATTCCATGTCTGTTTAGCAGAAAATTTGCCACATTTCAATTATCTTAAGATAGAAAAAAAAATTAGGCACGTCTAAACAATCCTTTTTTGTAGCTTTTTTACTGTCAATTAGTTGTAAAAGGTTTGCTTTCTTTTGAAACTCCCTTATTTTTTAAAACTAACTTAAATATTTTGTCTACATATTTTTACATTGAAATTTCATGTCTACTAAGAAATGTTTTGTTCAAAAGATTCTTCTGCAATGCTTTGAAAATATCTCAGACAAATAGGAGCATAATATTCATTCAGTTATTTTTTTATATGCTAACATAAACTCTTGTAACTCATTTGTGTTGGTTCTGGCTTGAATATTGTCTGGCTAACGCCCTTTCATCTAATCTTAGAAGTAAAATTAATATGAAATAGGGTTGTTGCCAATCCTGAAGCTAAATTATCTTCCGTGTTCTTAAGTTACTTAGCTCGTGTTCCCCGGTTTGTGAAGATGTTAAGGTTTATACGGTGTTGTGTGCAAAATGTTCTTGTAATATCTTATTTTAGCTTCCTCACTACATTTATAACTTAAAAGTGGTCGATATTATAGTTCTGTCTGTCAAGATTGCAAAATTTAATAATCGTTTAAAAAACTTAAGCCATTTTTATTAGAATTAAATCACCATTGCCATTTAAACAGTCGCTCAAGAAACTTTATTTCTTTAAAATGATAAGTTGCAAGAAATATTCCATCTTTATTCTTTGAATACAAATTAATTTAGCAAACAATAAGAAATAATTATTAAATTTTCTAAAAAAAATTAAACTAGCCAAATTTTGTGTGTAAATGTTTAATTTGGAATTAATACTGTATTTGGCGCCTTTTTCATAATGAAAGCTGTTGCATGGAAGCGGGGTGAGTGACAGATTCTTTTACGAACCTACTTGTTTAAGTTTATCTGAGATTCATTCTTCAATTATTTATTCTAGGTATAACAGAAGAAAATCTAGCCAAGCTAATTCAGCATGCCCAAATTCCACCTACAGAAAAAGCAATGATAACCAACATGGCGATGTTAGGGGTGAATATAGTAACAGATGTAAGCATATATTTTTATAAAATATTTAAAATGATTAATCATTGGGCTTGACTCTTTACCTTTAAATAAGAATAGTACCTTGGAGAGAGCAAAAGTCTCAGCAACTATATGGAAATGTTTCAGATTATGTAACGCTCTTGTTTTCATTTTTCTTCATAATATCACTCTCAAAATAATCGAAATAGATTAAAAGAAACTTTTTAACTATGCATTTCATTAATAAATGTTTTGAACAACTAACAGCACAGCAAGAAGTTGACATTTTAAATATACAAGTAAAATATTCTTAAAATCTCATTTTTGATTACCAAAACAAAAGTAATTACAGACAACAAATGAAAACAAACAGTTGGAGCTGTTGCCATCCAAGTCGTGAAATAATCATAATAAACAGTGAAATTATCATACTATCATTATATATATTATTATTGTGTTCATCATTTACAGGGTAGTCGAAAGAAACCTTATCAGGTTCCTAGAAAGGAAAGAATAACAGAACAGACTTACCAAATGTCACGGTGGACTCCGATTGTCAAGGATATTATGGAGGTATGTGAAGTAAAAACCCAAAAATGTTCTTGAAATTTTGCAAGAGAATGAAAAAAATATATTGTTTATTTTTTTAACATTAGCTTTAAAACCTCTTAAGGCATACATCATATCCTTCTGCATTTTCGCAAAAAGTTTGTTCTCAGCAATAGGAATTTATAAAGTTGAGCTCTCCAAACTCTTTTATATGAATGTTTTTTTTTAATAATTTTAGCATTGGAGGAGAATGCAAAATTAATAACTTAATTAAAATGTGCCTTGCTTTTTAGCAATTTATTGCTTACTAGCTGTTATACCCGACGTTGCACGGGTAAAGGTGAAAAAAATAATTTAATAGTCAATTTAACTATTTTTTCTTTCATTTGAGTTACATAAGATATGAAGATTACCCAGTAATTTTTTCCATTTAATTACCCATCTTGGATGTAGTAATGATTAATATAAATTTCAAAAATACCTTTGATGAGAAGCTCAAATTAACAGGGGTGCCAGACTTCCGCCGAACGGCGGAATTCCTCTTTTTTTCCGATTTTTCAAAAAAATTCCGCTTTTTCCGAAATTTTCAGAAAAATCCGCTGAATCAAGATTTTCAAAAAATTACGAAAAACTTATAGATTTTCTAAGTTTTCAAAAAAAAAAAAAAATCGTATTAACAGGGTTTCCGCTCATATGAAAAGTGGATATTGGGTTAATTTTGTCATAAGTATTGAATTTGAACAAAAAAACGACCAAAAGTCATGTATTTCAGCAAAGAAACGTCCGAAAGTAATAAAAATCGATATATATTTATTCGCGTCTTTCGGATCGCCGGACCTTCGCAACTTTCGGATCTCTGGAGTTTCGGGAATTTCGGATCACTGGAGTTTCATGACTTTCGGATCGCTTTAGTTTCTTGTCTTTCGGATCGCCGGAGTTTCATGTCTTTTGCAAAGCTGGAGTTTCGTGTCTTCCGGATCCGCCGGACTTTAGCGACCTTTGGAACGCTGGAGTTCCGCGACTTACGGATCGCTCGTGTTCTGCGACTTTCGAATCGCTAAGGTTTCTTGTCTTTAGGATCACTGGAGTTTCGTGAGTTTCGGATCGTCTGACTTTCAGAACGCTGGACTTCCGCGACTTACGGATTGCTAGAGTTCCGCGACTTTCGTGTTACGTGTCTTCCGGACCGCCGGACTTTCAGAACGCTAGAGTTCCGCGACTTTCAGAACGCCGGAGTTTAGTGTCTTTCAGAACGCCGGAGTTTAGTGTCTTTTAGAACGCCGGAGTTTCGTGAATTTCGGATCATTGGAGTTTCGGATCGTCGGACTTTCGGAACGCTGGACTTCGGCGACTTACGGATCGCTAGAGTTCCGCGACTTTCAGAACGCCGGAGTTGTGTCTTTCGGAACGCCGGAGTTTAGTGTCTTTCGGAACGCCGGAGTTTCGTGAATTTCGGATCACTGGAGTTCCGCGAATTTCGGATTGCTGGAGTTTCGAGAATTTCGGATCGCCGGAGCTCCGCGACATACGGAACGGCGAAGTTTATTGATTTCGGATCGCCGGAGTTTCGTAAATTTCGGATCGCCGGAGTTCCGCGACTTACGGAACGCCGGAGTTTATTGTTTTTCGGATCCCCGGAATTTCGTAAATTTCGGAACACTGGAATTCCGCGACTTTCTCGATTTTCGAAACGCCAAAGCTTAGTGTCTTTGGAAAATCCGGAGTTTCGTGAATTTCGGATCCTCGGATTTCCGCTACTTTCGGATCGCTGGAGTTTTGCTACTTTCGGAGTTCTTTTTTTTTTTCAATTTTCAGATGGCCGTAGTTTTTAAATGTTCTGATAGGCAAAGTTTGCGAGATTTTCATATCGCCGCAATTATTAATATTAGAAAAAAGTCATTGATTTTAAATTCGATGAAAATTCTGGTGGTAGAGAGTAAGAGATGTATCCTAAATTTAAACTATTATTAAAAAAATAAAATCATGCCAACAGTTTTGCCAGTAGGCTTTTCTGTAATTTTGATTTAACTGATGATTTATAAAGTGTTTTTTTAATGCAAGCGCAACCCTTATTAGAAGGAGGAATGCAATTGCACTATACGACGCACTTATATTACAGTGTTCATCCTAGGCAGTTTTGGAAGGGCGGACCGCCCTGCCCGCCCTTTTTGCCTTTAATTTCCGCCCTGTCTGCCCTTTTTGTCTTAAATTTCCGCCCTGCCTTTTTTATACCTGAAATCGCGCCCTTTTCTATATTTTCGACCGCCCAACTCAATAAAATTCCACCTTGCCAGTCAAATTATCAACTAAAACGAAACTCGGAACAGTGACGTCACCGGGCTCTTTATTCCCCGGGCTCTAAATCCGTCGTCTTATGTTCGTTGAGAAAGAGGCCCTTGATTGGTGTATCGGGAAATCGGCCGCTTATCACTTTTCTGACGTCACGAACTGCCTTTCTGTTCCCTTTCTGCATAGCGATAGCGCGTCACTGAAGGTCACATGACCACAATCTTTTGCTGCTGCTTCTTGCCTCCAGGGATCGGTTTTTTGTATCATTTTACTTTTGTAGCTCCGGTTCAGGCAAGTTGGAACAACCAGAATATTTCCTTCTGATCAAGCGGCCGTGAGTCTTGGAATGAAGGGCTTTTGCTATTTTCGGGACGAAGGGGTTTCGCGACTTTCGGATCGCCGGAGTCCCGCGGTCGCCAATAGCCCTCGTGTTGCTCTAGTGCGACGATAATTCAAACCAAACCAAACCGGAGTCCCGCGACTTTCGGATCGACGGAGTCCCGCGACTATCGGATCGACGGAGTCCCGCGACTATCGGATCGCCGGAGTCCCGCGACTATCGGATCGCCGGAGTCCCGCGACTATCGGATCGCCGGAGTCCCGCGACTATCGGATCGCTGGAGATTCGCAACTTTAAGATCTCTATTTCTGTGGGATTTACTGGGTATTTTAGCGTTTTTTAATGCAAGTGTAAACCATTATTAGAAGAAGGAATGCAATTGCAATATATGGCGCAATATTAGAGAACCAAAAAAAAAAGCCCTGGAATAATAAATCAAAGAAATTTAATAAATAAAGCATTACTTCTGCAATAGGTTTACATTTATTAACGAAGATTTTTCACTTTATAATATATAATGCATTTTCAAGTCATTTTATGTTGCAATTATTTATTTCTAAAATTTCTTTATGAACTTGCACTTAATTTAGCCAATATGAAAATTATCCACACCATCATAAAAAATAGTGTTTGTGCTGTTAACTTTCGAAAGGTGTCTTATTTTTTTTTGGTGGTGGGGGGGGTATTAGAAGTGTGACTGTTTATGGAGTAATGAAAAACTGTTTACTCAAGTCATTTGGAAACTCATGAATTTGGGACTGTTCATTTTGGCAGAAACCCTGTATTTAGTAACATTGAAGTTTTTTTTTGCTAATTGAAGGGATTATATTTTTAAGAACGCTACTTCGGTATTTTTATTTTTATAAAGTTCAGTCTTGTAAATTTTGAAGAGACGTGTATGCAGTTATGTGATGTTTTAAATTGTCCTATATTTTGGTTTAAAAAATCCTATATATTTTTTTTTAAAAAATCCTATATATTCCCAATTTGTCACTTTGACCCCTGCAAATTTAATAAGCAAATCAACTTAGTTTTTGTAATGCAAATTTGGGCGAAGCCAATAATCATAAGTCATCAAGAAGAGTTGTGTTTTATTCATTTGTTTACTTAGTCTTTTTGCTTGCCCTTTCAACTGTAGTATAGTTGTTATCCGTCCGATAATGTGCCCTTTTTATTTCTCAATTACCTAAAAAGTGCCCTAAAAATAAAAAATGCCCTTTCCTGGGAAAAAGGCACCCTTTTTTAATTCTAGGATGAACTCTGCTTATAAGAGAACAAAGAAATTCCTGAAATAATTAATCAAAGAAAAATTTAATACATGTAAAGCATTACTTCTCCAATAAGTTCACACAAAAGAAAATTTTTTTTTCACTTTATTAATCTAATTACATTTTGAAATCATTTTATGGTGCAATACTTTATTTCTAAAATAAATTTGTGCACTTGCCCATTAAACTTGAAAATTGTCTACACAAACACTATAAATTGTTTACTATGTTTGTGTTTTCAACTTTCGAGTTGTTTCAATTTGAATTTTTTATTTTTTTATTTGAGATACTATTTATATAGTCATGAAAAGCTGTTAACTTAGACACGGAAAGTCATGAATTTGGGACTGTCCGTTTTGGCAGAATCCCTATATTGTTACTTGCGTGATTTCCTCTTTTTTGATTTTGGCCACTTTCACCCCTGAATTAAGGAGAATACATATTTAAGTAAAAAAATAATCAGTAAGAATTAAAAATAAGGTACTCCAGCAAACAGCAAACAATTTGCATTTTTGTATAAGTTTATTTGCTCTTTAATAAGCTTATGTTGCTGATAACGTTCGTTATTAAAGTACAAAATCCCGCTACTTATATTACATTACAAATTCAAAATTTAAAAAAATGCTATAAAATTAACAGATAATGTCGTAGTAATTTCCCGAATAAAAACATTTTAGCTCATTTGGCGTGTTTGAAAAATTTGGCGAGGAAAATATATAGCTACCATTACACCCATTCAGCTCTGGCGCAAAGACCATCGCACAACCAACCAGCTATTTAAAAAAATGCTCTTTTGCACGTTTTTTGTAATAACTTGGCGAGTTTGGCAAAGTATTTGGCGAAAACTATGCTTTAAAAAAATTCATAATTAAAATCATATAGGCACAATAAAATAATAGAATGGAGACCTGGTAGGATTACGTCACTTGAAACATATCCAACTATTTTTTCAAATTATTAATTTAGTTTCTGAAGGCAATGAACAAATATTAAATAAATTAAACATTTTCAATTTCAATTGTTTTCTAAAAAGTTTTATTTAAATTTTTCTGCCTGATGGCATCACGAAAGAGAAAAAATGATCAGATTTGAGCGAAAGTGGTGTACTTTTCCCCTTTAAAACGTTCGAAAACGATAGAAGGAATGGTCTGATTCAAAAAGTTCTTAGCCCTATGTTTGTTCTGGAGATGAGACGAATTTTTGTGCCAAATTTCGTGACGATCTGTTGCGTGGTTCTTAAGTTTTTGCGTCCTATACAGACAAACAGAAGTCGCCTTTTATGTATATAGATTTGTTTTTAAACATTCTTAAACTATCTGTGCAGTCTTGAAACCTATTGCATCATTTTAGCTAATTTAAAAAATAAAATAAAAAATATTCTCCTCCTAAAGAAACCTAGTGTTTCCATGACCTTTTTTTATGCATATCTCAATAGTTAGGATTTGTTAACTATTTTTTACTGCTAACAATAACCGATTTTCAAAAAAAACAATTTTTTTTTTAATTACATTGACTAATTTGCACAATATTTTTTTAATTGTTTTTTATTATTCTCCATTACATTTTTATTGTATGTGTATATCTACAATCTGTGCTGTTTCTTTAAGCATGAATGACTGGTTCTTCAAAACCTAATGCCTCTTTGTTTATCCTATGGGGAAAAATTATTTTCTAAGCTGCATTTCTCTGGTTGTATTGAATGTTCTTATAAACGATTTTTTATATGATAAATGTAGCTGCCTTACAGGTCTCTATAATCCCACTTTTTGTATATTTTGTTTAAAATTATTTATTGAAAACTTTAAAAATAGGAGTGTTGATACTTGTAAGTAAGCTACATTTATCACATAAAAAATGATTTGTTAGAATATTCAATATAGCCATAAAAATGAAGCTTAGAAAATATTTTTGCCATGGAGATAGAAAAACCGTGCGCTATGGCACACTATCTAGAGAAGAAACTAGAGGGAATTTTGTGCCGAAGCATCACCTCAACATGGCGGCGATTGGCATAGAAAAATCAGTACAAAAATTACGCTTTTTAAAATCGTGATTGTTGAGTTGATTCTAGTTGATAACTGAGAATATTTCGAATTTCCTTTTGTTTGTGAGTGTCAAAATAATATTATTAAGTAACTGAAAATTTGCATAGTTGTTTATTGATAATTTGGAATTATTGATTTTATTTTCATCGTTAAGCTTAACCAATCATAAAATATCATTCAAAATTGAGTCTGACATTAAAATTACTTCTCTGAATAGAAATAGAACTACCCAAAAAATGATCCGAATTCATGAATCATAAAATTATAATCCACGTCTACAAAAAAATTTAAGAGCCACCAGCTCCAAGATAACAGCTTCTAAAAAAGCGCAATTTTAGTACTGTTATTTTCTACGCAGCTGGCTGCCATGTCGAGATGTTCAAAGGAAACCAATTTTTACCCTCCATTTCCCCTCTAGATAGTAGGCGATAGCGCATGGTTTTTCTATCTCTATGATTTTTCCCCATTGGGTTAACACTTTGGTTTGGACACCCGCAGTCACTCAGGGTCATAAGTTGTTAATAGCATGCAAAAATTCCACCTTTTTTAGGATGCCATCGACGATAAACTTGATGCAAAACACTTCCCATTTTTGGCTGGGCGTGTAGCACAAAGTGGTTATGGTAGTAGACCTACTCCTACAAGGTATTTTATTTCTCAAGCATTAAAGCTTGTATTTAATTTTTGTGTGTGTGTTCCATATTGTATTGCCTGTGAGAATGCAATCTTACTGGAAATATATGTTAATGCAGATTAATTTTGTATGCTAATTAGCACCTAGAAAAGTTTATAATATCAGTTTAATAAAATTTTTATCTAGTCTACTAGTATAGGGTTTGTTGGTTTTGAAATTTTTTTTAAGTTAAAGGATATTCTGTTAAGGGATATTATTTTTGCATGTAAAGGCCTTATGCTATTATCTTAAATTATTTAAAAACTACTTGTTTAGTATTTGTGTATATAGCTCTTAACCAAAACCACAATTTAACTTAATTATATATTAAAATTTTGATTTTTATTAACCAAATTTTTATAAAATTAAACTTATTTCAACTTTATAAGTGCTATGTAGGATAGAAAATATTTATGCATTTAAATTTTTTATTTTGTTAAATACACTTTAACAAGGTGAAACACCTAGAAATTAAGTTTTTCCAAAAATATTAGAGTACTATTAATTTTTTTTTTTTTTTAAGTGTGAGGTATGGCCATTGGCATAAAGATAAAAACGCTCCAAATATTAAAAACTTGCCTCGTCTTATGGTGTTTATCGTGGGAGGTGCAAGTTATTCAGAAATGAGAGCAGCTTATGAAGTCACAAAAGAATATAAAAACTGGGAGGTCATTATAGGTAAGTAGTAAAGAAAAAGTTTTCCAACTAAAAGTTTAATAGCTTTACTGGAAGTATGTGCTAAGTAACTAAAAGGTGGAAAAATCAGCTTTAATGTATTTTGTTTGCTCTTTGATATGTTAAAAAGCAGCACTTACAAAAAGTAAAAAGTTACTTTACAAGTTCACCCTTTTTCATGAACTTTAAGTCTAACTCTAAACGAAATGTCACTCAGCCCATTCTTTCATTTAGCTCTTATACAAATACAAAAATTGTCGATCAACAACAGGCCTATGAAGCCTATTCAGCAATTTTAGTAAAATTGCTTACATTTTGTAACTGCTCGATGGATATCATCAATAAACATAAGGTCTCCTAAAGCATCTTCAGTTCTCTGTTCAGCCATTTTAAGCCCTAAACTGTTTTTGTACTTTCATTATGCTTTTTGAAGATGTGACGTTGCCGTCCTCATGTGTTGTCCTTCCGCGGGCTGTGTTATCAGGTAGCTCTAGTTTGAAGTAAAAAAAACCAAGCTGAATCTAGCTTTTCGTAAGTGGCAGCGCTTGGGGAACGGCGCTTGGGCATTGACATGGCGCAAGCGAGAACTTTTTTCAGAGCATTGAGATAAAATTGTTGATAGTTTTGCTAATTATGTTTGTGAGAATGAGTTTGAGTCTAAAATAAACTAAGTTTGAAATTGAAGCCGTAAGTTGTGTTTGCTTCATTTTGCGTAATACCTTGATTGCCAGCACCATTCGTAGTCTCCGAGAGCGGAACGTTGATAACCCTGCAGGGGTCACCAGTAGTAATTGCTGCACGCTTCCTGGCCCTCCAAATTGTCTCTCGCACAAGAGCACAATGATCACTCTACTACTCCGAGGGGGTCTGGTTATCCAAGTTAGCGAACTTCTCCACCACAGCTATAGTACTTTTATAAATTTTTATTATGAGCTTATATTTATTGGATGTGTTTTTCCCTTTCAGGAAGTGATCACTTGCTGACCCCAGAGGGGTTCCTCGCGGATCTACGTGATTTAACTAGCTAGATAGTATTAGATGGCTTTGTGCAAGATTCTCCGTTTATTTGCACGTCTCTAGACAACTTTCATGTACAGTTTCCTGCTAGTCATGTCCAATGTTTTATTTCTTTGAAATTCTGAATACTAATGCATAAAAGATCTCTCCTATTCACTCGTGAGTAATTGTGGTGGTTTTATTTTGGTAGCTTTGTGTGCTTTTTGTAAGTCTCATCAACAGGGTTACCACTCTAACTAGAAATGTAGAAAACTACTTGGGATAGTCGAGGAGTTTCTTAAAAAGTTATAGAAATTTCGAGGAAATTATCAGAAATACCATTGAGTTATGTTTTCATTGTTTTTATAGCCTTTTGATTGACTAACAATGCTGTTCCTAAACCTTAAAACTGCATTTTACAAAATTTAAATTGTACTATTTCAGTATGATGGTTTCTTGTTTACTTGAAGCCATTATAATCATACAATTTTTCAGGGGTTTTTTTTCCCAAAAGAAAACATTTCAGAAATATTTTAGTCATTTTCTAAAAATGCATGATGAATTTTAGAAAATGATGATTTGCAATTTAGGATCTAAAAAAAAATGGAATGCATTTGCAAAAAAATAAAAATTTCTAAATTTTTAGAGATTGGTAACCCTGATCAGGTGGCAACCTAAATATGTGATAATTAGCCACTTGTAGGTTATTCATTCTAGCACACTACTTTACCCTATGTTGATTGGACTACTACTTGGACACTTATAATTTATTGAAAACTATCAAGGCTACATGTAGGCTTTAAAAAGTATTTTTGGCAGTAGATATCTGGTATTCAACCCACATATGTATTAAATTAATTGTTTACTGTTTGTTTCATCTGTTTATAATATGAATTCGTTTGTAAAGACATAGACTGAGTATATTGCTGTTAGTTATTCAAGCAGTCACGCTTAATTCAAATTATATCTTCTAGAACTTTACTCAATGTAAAATTTCTTGTATATTGTACTGTTTTTTTTTTTGCAACGGTGCAATTGTGTTAATTTAAAATGCAGTCAAACTGCATTGCTTCAAAATCACTTAACTTTGATAACTTTGATTTGTATTAAATTAACACAAAAAAATACGAAAAAAAAGTTGCATAAAAAACAGGAGGAGGATAAATATTAAATCTATCTGAAATATTAAATTCAGGCTTTGCATATTTTGATTTCACTTCTTAAAATTTGTTTTTAATGTTTGCTTTGTTGAGTATAGTGTATTGCAAACAAAACAATCCTAATTCCTAAAGTTTGTTTACCCAATATATTTTATCCTTCCTTTGACTGTATGTAGAGATTTGTGCCTGTATAGATATTACCAATTTATTTTAAGAAAAACCCACTAATTTTCCTCACGGTTGACTTATTATATACATGATAAATTATTTTACAGGCATCCTAAAAATCGTTGATTGAATGTTTTAGATTCAATCTTTAACAAATGTGTCTTATTTAGGAACTTAATGTTCAAGAGTAATTTTTCTGATAAAATCAGCAAATGTGTCTGTTAAGTAATCGATATTGATGTATTTAGTATTAAAATGCACACATAATATTTAAAATTAATCCTTAATGAGATGTAATTTTCAACCTTTCTTCAATATATATCAGTTGCTAAGTCATTGTATTTTCTTATGAAATGCAAAATACAACCAGCTTTCTACATTAAGAAAGTACTATGATTTTTTTCTGATATTTTTGAGGAAAGCATCATAATGAAAGAAGAATTTTGAATGTAAAACTACATAGAGAATTGAAACTGCATGAATAACACGTTTTCTTGCACTTTATGAATGTGTAGCTTTCAAAATAGTAGTCGCTCTACCACAGCATTTGACTCTAATATCAAGCTTATTTAACAAACTTCACAACATTTCAAAAGCTTTGCAATACATAATGTAAACTAAAGTAGGTTGTATACTTCATGCAAAATCCTCAAATGTTGCTTTTAAGCAACTTGTTTGTATACTACTGATAAAATGCTGAAAAAAATTCCCGGTGTACTATAAAATATGGGGTGATATTTTCCAGGTCTTACTCGGAAATCTAGGTTTTAATATTTTTTTAATAAATAAAAGGTTTTTAGTTTTTTTTTTCGATATAATTTAAAAAAAAGTGAGGTACATAATCTAGCTTTGAATAACCAAAACTATTCTTGATGATAGTTGTTTGATTGTTGAAGAGAAGAACCAAATATTCTATTTTATGGAACCTTTAATACAGTTTGGCATTACTTGAATCAGATAAGATTGTAAAGTGTTTTGGTTATCGGGCAAAGATTTTTATAAAAAGATATACTTTCCGGGTTTAACCATTATTGCCCCTGTATTTAAATTTCACTGTTTACAAACTTTTGCTATTGCAGGATTGCTGTTATGTGAAATATGGAAAAAGTCAAACAAATTGTTCAAAATAAACTGAAAAATTATTTAAGACTATCATCAGGGGGGCCTGATCTACCATAAGGCTGGGTCTAGGACCCCCACATTTTAGGGGCCCCCTAAATTTAAGTTTCTATTATGTCAAATACTATAGACTCCCAAAATTTGGTAAATTTGAGCAATGCCATAATGAAAACCTCTAAAATCATAGCTAAAATTGTAAAAATCTGTCAACAAGTATCATCTTTATGGGAAATCATACACAAAATTTTCTGTAAAGGGGTCCTAAAATTTGTTGTGCCTATACTCTGAGTTTTCTCATATTATGATAATATGTATTGTGTTTTGTCTTTGCACATTTGGTGCACAGCTTAAAGTATCTCAATACTTTCAATTGCCTTATGCAATAATATCTTCTTGCAACTTTATGATAAACTTAGGTGAAAAAGAATTTTAAAAACTATCATTATTATGTTTCCTTACTATGTATGTATTGGCAAGATTGGATAAAATGCAGACTTTTTTTTTTTAATTTTCTGAAATATGGCAATCCTGTATTGTGTCTGTAATAGATTAGATATTGAAGATACTCTGCTGTAGATTTGTAATTTTGTCTTTACTCCAAATAATGAGAATCAATGTTATTCTTGCAGGCATGAAAGAGTTCTATAAGGTAATTTATCTCATTTCATTTTAAAATAGCAAAAATGTTAATCTCACACTAAACCTTGTCCAGTTTTTATTCTTTAAATTAAAGTGACAATTAGGGAAATATAGTATCTGTTTTCCTGTCAGATGAAATACTTATTTTTCATTTTTTTTAATCATACAAAACTGTATATTTCGTATTTTTTTAGTCCATAGTACTCTAGCTTGACTTCCTTTCATTATGAAATTTCGGTTCTTTAATGCTTTAGTGGAAAGGTTCTGAAAATTGTCCATTAACTCATTAACAACGATCCACACGAAAATTTCGGAAAAAAGACTATAATACCAAAAATTTTATGTAAGGCAAATTAAGTTCCATGAAAATCAAATTTTAAGGATTGTTTGCTAATGCTTTTATTCGTTAAGGAGTAAATGGTATTCGCTAATGAGTTAATTCAGTTTCCTCTCCCTTCCTTATTTTTTAAAGTACACTTTCATGCCTGATATTGTAAACTTAGCAACTGTTTCAAGAGTGTATTAGTATATGACAGACTTCCTTCTATGTATATCATGTATTAAAATGCTTCTTTGGCATATAAATAAGTAGTAGAATGTTTAGAAGTGTCTGTAAATAGGTTTTATTATTCATACACTTTAGCATTTTCTACAGATTAGGTCTGTGGATAATTCTTAGTTTAAGAACATATAAATATAGTTAGCATAGCTTCGATATCTTTATTTCATCTTGATTGTATTGATATCTCTCTGATATTCGTACTAAGTAGTTTTATTTCCAATATAATTTTCATTGAGATTTATGTCCATTTGGGGCCAATTCCTAAGTAGTGTAATTTAGTTAGTCAAAACTTATATTACTCAATATATTAAATTCATTTTCTAACAGCTATACTTTTTCCATGCTTTTTCTTGTGTGACATAGAAATTAAAGTTACTGTTCAACTTAACAATACTGCAATGTTTAATGTTTTTCTGAATAGTTTATAAATAAAGTTTGCTTAAAGTTATAAATATGAAAGAGTTTGTAATATGCAGTTTTCTAAAAAATGGATTTTTCGATTTTGAAATCAATACATTTTTAACCACAATAAAAAAAATAGGTAATGGGATTTTTTACTAAAATCTCAAATGCTTACCTAAAACCACTTAATTTTTATGACATTTTCATCTGATCTGAATATGGCTTAACAACTAAAGTTGATTAAAAATTGATAATTAAAGTTTTATTTACTTACCAAGTGATTATTTTTTACAAGTTTTAAAGATTACAATTTATTTTCACTTAGGTATACAAAATGTATATATTATTTCATAGCTGGAGTTTCATTGTGTATTATCGATGTAAAAATCATTTATTCGTTATGTGTTCTACATTACATTGCTTAATCTTTAAACATATAGCTTATACATTTGTTTCCAAAATGAATCTACCTAAAATGTGTAGGTTCTGTTATAAACCATCCTCATGTGGTTGATATTGTCCATTCTATTACAAAATGTATGTTAAAATGTTTGAATGTTGTTTTTATTAAATATTATATACTTATTTAATTTTTCTATGTAATTGTTTGCAAAATATTAAATAATTATTGTCATGGTGTGCTGTTATGCAGCTGAAAGGGAATGGCTAAAAAAACATGCATTCTGCTAATTTGTCAAACATTAAGGTTGTACTTCTTTGCTATACTTTTACTGTTAACATGACCTCCTATCATTCATGTTTTCTCTATGAGGTTTTGATCAAAACCTAATTCGACTTTGTTTTGTGTTTAAAATGGCACTTCACTAGTTTAGAACAAAAAAAAAACTTATCCTTGATTGTTTTTATCGCACTTCTTTTAGAATTTAACATTTCTTTTTCTACAGTATGTTCAAAGAGCTTAGAAAAAGTAGCATTGAAAGCTTTAGGGGGTATTATTACAAGATTGAAGTATCTCTGTCTTATAGATATTGTGTATAATTAAATATTGAATATGATAACCTAGCGCTAGTCACTGTAATTTAATATTTACATTCCTTTTAGTTCTCTATAATGGTACTGGCAGAATAAAAATGCAACATCGTTAAATGTGTCATTGGCATTGTTTTATTCTATGCTTTGTAGTTTTTAGGATATCTATACCGGTATTTAACACTTCCTCATAAAATACATAATAAATATTTAGATGTCAATTTATGTCTGTGCCTTTTGAGTCAGAAATTATATTCTCAGAATGGGATGAACATAAATTTTAGACAGGAGTTTGTACATTCTCATTGTCTTTTAGTGAGTTTTTTGGGAGGAGGTAACCTCACTCACACCTTGCTGTACAAAACTGTTGAAGTAATAGGATTTTTAAAAAATAAAGCAACTGGTTTTCCCATCATGGATAGTTACTGGGGACTGGATAGTTTTTTGGGGAATATTTTAATCTTATTTAGCAACTTCGACATTTTAATTAAACATAAAATTTATCTTAAGTTAAAGTTTTCTGTCTACTTATTGACTTGAATTTGCCTGGTATTTTGCTTTTTTTCTTTCAGTTACACAAAAGTTGCTTATATTAGCTTTATGGTGTTACCTTCCATGTGCAGCGTGCGTACAATTTTGAATCGTACTCAAAAGTGAAGAGGTGGACACACAATAGAACTTCGCGACATTATACGCATCAGTATCCGGATTTTAGGGGTTTGATCTATAACCGATAAAACTAAGTTTTATTAAACACAGCGTATTATGCTGTAGTATCCTAGTGTCAGCTTACCTACCTCATATACCTAGTCGCAAATCGTATATCGCACATGATTATGTAGCAATGTAAAAGACCCATTAGTGCCCATATGGCTTGAAATCTCTTTATAATATTAGATCTTACACAAATAAATGGCTAGCCGTTTTGGTAATGAGACGAGTAAGTTTGCAAAAACAAAAAGGGACTATTCTAAAAAAATGAGCGCCATTTAAAAAAAAATATATGTTGCGTGCTCCTAGGACGACCAGTTTATAGAATGGCTGAACGAAAGCGAGACCGGTCACTGGAACCACATACAAACATCGAATGGGACCTCCAGACATATCTTTCTGGGACACGCTCCACTCCACATCTCCGACCTATGAGGGCTGGGGAACCCAGTTGGTTAGGCATTCGCTTTGCATGCGGAGGGTCACAGGTTCGGGTCCGGGCATCGCCAAAATACTGCCGATTCATAAATGGCCCGTGCATCCAAAAATTTCCGACGAATAATAGCCCGTGTAGGGGTGCACTGCACGTTAAATACGCTCGAAAGTCCCTACGCTTTAATGCCTACTCATGTGTCGGCTTGTCGCTTGACTGTGGTTCTAAATTACGACGCCCGTCGACAATAACCCTCGTGTAGCTCTAGTGCTAAGATAATTCCAACCTACCTATAAATGGTCTGTGGAGTCAAATAGTCGACGAATTAAACCCCATGTAGAGGAAGTGCATGCTAAATGCTTCAAAGTCCCAACGCTGTGTACGATGTCGCTTTTAAAAGTTATTGCTATTTAAAAGTTAAAGGAGCCACTCTATGGGCTGTGTTTCACTGATGATAAAATTCGAAGCTTATCAAAACCCGCATATAAAAAAAGGGGTTTCAGTTGTAGTCGTATGCTTCTACTCACCCCAATGATTATTTTTAGGTTAGGTTTTGAATTATCCTGGCACTAGAGCTATACGAGGGCTATTGGCGACGGGCGTCGTATTTTAGAACCACAGTCAGGTGACGAGCCAACACTTGAATAGGCAACCAACGCAACCGTTAAGGGCGACATCGTACGCAGCATTAGGACTTTGAAGGATATTAACGTGCACTTCCTTACACGGGGTATTATTCGTCGGACATTTTTGGCTGCACGGGCCGTTTATAGGTCGGCACCTATTTTGGCGATGCCCGGACCCGAACCGGGGACCTTCCGCTTGCTAAGCGAGTGCTTAACCGACTGGGCTCTCCAGCCCAATGAGTATTTTTAGTTTTCGAAATTTCAAACCAGAACACCGGTATAAATTTATTACTTAACTGTAACCACAAAGCATTTAAAGACCCACCATCCAGGTGTATGCTCTTTCACATCTTCGAAAAGAAATGACGTCAGAACCACAAGCGAATAGCAATCGTGGACCACGGGAGTATCGTGGCGCTATCTAGGATTTTAATGACCAAACAAAATCTTATCATTTATATTTAATAAGTTAAGGGTTCATAGAGGCAAAGCATAGTTTGATCTTTCATGTCATTTTCTAACAACTCAATATATAAGTATACTTTTTTTATATGTGATTCAGTAAGATTTATTTAATATGAAACAAATTTTAAAATTTATGAAACTTTAGCCAAAACTAAAATAAATGATATTAAGCAAAAAGGTATTTTAGCACATTGGGATAGGCTTGAGCGGCAAATTTTGAGGTCAAAATTGAAAAAATGACCAAGAAAATGACCTTATATTGTACAAATATGTACAAACAAAGACTTATACCTAAATTCTCAGCTCAATTTTAATTAGAAATAATTTTTAAAAAAATTAAAATCAAAATTTTAAAATTTTTATTAATTTTTTTTAGAAAAAAGTTAAAATAATTTCTAATTAAAATTGGGCTGATAATTTAGGTATAAGTTCATAAATTTTAAAATTTGTTTTATATTAAATAAATCTCATAGAATTACATATAAAAATTATACTTTTATATTGAGTAGTTAAAAAATTACATGAAGGATGAAACTATGCTTTGTAGTACCTTCTTTGCACATTTTAAAGCCTCCTATGACCCCTTAAACCCAAACTAATGAATATGTTTTTTCAGACAGGGGGGGGGGGGGGGGTTATGAAGGCTCAGCTCTCTGGTCAGGCAAGGCCAGCAGTCGGGATGAAACGAACTTATGATGCTAGAAAAACATACCCTTTTAAGTTATCCACCTACATTCGAGATAAATTTTTTGAAAACCATTTTTATTAAGCAGATAAATATAACTTTAACACGCATATGGATAAAATATACAGAAAAATATCGAGAACACAAACTCCCCTGTAATTCGTTTTTAGCTATTAAGTTGTTAAATTAGGGAGTAAAACTCTGTTAAGCAAAATCTTAATTAAAAAAAAACACTTACAATAACCAAATTTCCTTTTACTAATGTTAAAGTGCTAATGCTGTTAAATGCAATGAACTAAAATATAAGGGATATATTGAAAAGGGAAAAATAATTGTTCGATCGAGACACAATACTGGGGGGTTTTCGTTAAAAAATGCATTTTGCAGAAAAAAATGTTGCTTTGAAAAACCAGCTATAAAAAAGAAATTACTTATAAAACCCTATTATTCCAGTTCAGTGCCTATAAAAGAGTTTTATTAATATGCTGGAAACAAAATTTGTGAAGTTATCTCTAAAACTTGTGAAATCATGTTTTACGTGAAAAGTTTTTTAAAGCAAAAATTTGAATTTCCCAGTAAACGCGTTTAAACTAAAGATTACGCATTTTATAAGGAACTATACAAAGACTATTATTAGCAAAATGTTCACTTTGTTTCAATCGTAGTTCGTACCCTCCTTCATTTGACTTTGAGCGCATAATCTTACCACTAAGCGGTGGTGAAATGTAACTTCTCCGTAACTCTGACCCATCATCAACTCCATACAGTGGAGCAGAAACCCCCAAGCCCCAAGCTAGACAAAAATAATAATAATAAAAAAAAAGAAGAAGTGTCCAGCTACTTGGGGACAAGTCACTCCCCCGTTTATTGAATTTTAGGAAATATGAATTTTAATACAAATATTTATTTAATTAAAAAAATACTTACCTCATTTATTGATAATAAGATCAAACTAGTATGCTTGTAACAGAATCTATCACTTAAACCGCCTCCCCACAACATTCGTGCAGCTTCTAAATTAAAGTTTTTAATGCCAAAAACAACTATTTTCCTTAACCATGTTTCGCAGATAAAATTGTCACAATTCACAATTTTATTTGTTTCAAAATGAATTTCCTCTTATAGACCAATTAGAAAATATCAAATATCTTGGACGATATGTCGACGAATCGGCCTAAATAATATCGGCGCACATATATTTCATTTTAAATCGAACATTTCATATCGGTCTCTGCTTGAGTATTGATTAGATAGATGGCGCCACAAATTTTGCCATTCGCTTATGTCTTTCTGACGTCATTTCTTTTCGAAGATGTGAAAGCGCATTCACCAGCCAGCCAGAAAACAAGTTGAAACTTGTCATGTGTTTTTTGAATTCGGACAAGACAAGTAGAGAGTAGAGAAGTAAGTAAGCGTTGTCCGGGACCCTACTTAGTAAAGTTAGGGCATTATTTCATATATTTTTAAATTGCTTTTTTGATTCAAACAATATAAACACATTGAATGATTGAATCTAAAAAGCTGAAGAATACTTCTTTTCTTCTTCATATTACAACATCCTTACCGAATAGAAGTTGCATCAACAGTAAGTAATCGTATTTTATGTTTGTTTACATTTTTTTTTTATGTTATTCAAAGTTTTTATACTTTTTTGCTTCTTTTTTTTAAAAACCAAAACAGGTGCAAATACAACTTTCTTTGCTCCTGCACAATTTTAATTGTTTACATATTTTTTTTAGACACAGTCACACTTTCTAAATATTTCATATATGTATTGTACTTTTTTGTATTAATCGAAACTACATAGTTAGTATTTGTTTATTTTTTTACTACTTTAGTACTTGTTTTTTGTCCGTGTTTAGAGGTATATCAGATATGCCTTTTACTAAATACTGTGCTAGTTTTTACCCTTATACACTCAGCTGTACTCTTTCTGGTACATCAGACGTATCCCAGTTTTTTGTTTAACCAAATGGTTTTTTATTTAACCAAACCAATTATTAACCAAATGCTGACTACAGATAAGTGGGGGATAATGACGGTAAGTTAGGAACCAAAATTTTGTTGTTATCAGTTTAAATGTTTGCATTTTTGTTTGTTCTTTTTAAAAATGTTTGTTTTGATGATGTCCTGTTGATTTTATTAAGGTTTAAAGATCTGATAACACTAATTACCTACCCATGATCTTGTTTTTAATTTAATTCTGTTACAGCAACTCACAATTAAACAGTTTTTAATTTAAAAAAATAATTTATAAATTTTCCAATGTTTAGAAAATAGGTTGCAGAATCGAGGTATTCAGTTGAGAAAAACAGCAGACGTGCTAGGTAAATATTCATGAACTTACATCACTTTCAATATTTTTTTTCAAAATGTTTATGTCCCGCTATGACATCCAAACACACATCATTCGATTCTTCACACTTTGTTCTATCAGACAAAATTTTACTTTAATCTCAATAGAAGTCAGAACTATTTTTTTTATTTAGAAAATAGTCAACAAGCGTTTCTCCTGATTTTTGATAAGTTCACTTCAGTTCCACATATTTAAAACACAATTTAAACTATTTCGGTTAAAATAATTACTAATTTTTTTTAAATAATATGGTCAGATACCTTAAAATATATAACTCGAAGTGTTTTTAGGTAATATATATATTCTTTATTTTGTTGTTTTCCACAGTTAAAGAATTTTGGCATTGTTTCAAAAACCATATAAAAAATTTTAATGGATTTTTTTTTCTTATGGAATTCGTATATTTGACCTAAAATAAGCTTATTTTGTGAATATCAGATGTTTCTGTAGTGTAGTAAATTTTTGGGACTGAAAGGGTTAAAGCCTCATGTGGCAGATGGTAAGTTTTGTGTATTTTATTTTTTAATGCAATATTTATTCATCTCGCTTGGAAATAGTGGTTGGAAACTTTAAAATTGTTGATGTTTTTCTTTTTTTTCCCCAGAAAATGGCTGACAACAATCAAGATGCTGTTCATGGTTCTTCTCAGGAATCTCTCCCACTTTCTCAGGAAACAGAAGATTTCTTATGGGCTGAGTAAGTTTTCATAAATAATTATATTTTTAAATATTTTATACATATTTTTTAATTAAAAAAAGCACAGTTTTAGTACTGTTTTATTCTACCAAACCCTTCGAATCAACCTAAAAATGGATGCTGCTTTGGCACTAATTAGCCTCTTGGTTCTTTCTTCTCTACAGAGTGAGCGATAGCGCAGGATTTTACTATCACTGTAGTGCAAACCGGATTCTATAAATTTCCCATTTCTTATTCTTCCATACAGTTTTAAATTCTTCTACATCAATAATTCTTCAATCCACAATGATTAATTATAGAATAACTTTCAAGTGGAAAAATTTTGCAGTTATGTTAAACCTAACCAAATTAATTATAACAAGTTTATTTGCCGTTAATGTGGATGCCTATTTGTTGATCTTGTATATATTTGCTATTCTTAGGATACTAAGTACACCGCCTGTTCATTTTGAAGCACCACTTGTAGTAAGTTTTACTTTTTGATTACTTAGCTAAAATTAGCTTAACATGCTATCGGATGGGTTTTTTTTTTAATAATAGGCTTTCTGTGTTACAATTTCCGCTATGCAAGATATCGTCACTTAAGTTCCCACATGTGCTATCTAACTGTGCAAAATGGTAGAAATTTACTGCACGGTAACCCTTGGCGAACTTTCCAAATTCTCGCCAAGCTGAAAACCCAGCCGAAATGATAGGATAGGTGGAAAACGTCATCGTTGCGAAGTCAAAGAATTCGAATCATCAGTCAAAGTCAGATGGTTACCACAAAAAAATATATATCACCAAATCCAAAAAAATCGCGCCAAGGGTTACCACACACTAAATCTGATTCTTTCACAACAATTAGATAGCACATGTGGGAACTTAAGTGATGATATGTTTTCTGTATTGGTAAGATTAAAGTAGAGAAAATTTATTTCTTTTGAATTTCTTTTGTAAAAGGGGGAATAAAAGATCCATCATTTTTTGTTTGATCTGCAATATTTTCTTTTGCTATAATTGGGAACTCAATAGTACTTTCCCCCAATATTCAATAGCAGTTAGAAAGTATATGCGTAGCTATAGTGGAAACAGTGTGATGCAGTAAGAGTTAATAATTCAATATTATATTTTGTTTAGTGAATTGATTTCTTAAGGTAGGCGAATACCTAAAATTTTAAAATTTTTACTATAACTTTAATCTTTTCCATATTTGGCATAGTGATTTCAAATATAATTTACAATGCTTTTTTGGCAATTTTTTTCATTTAAATATAATTGATTTATTTTAAACGGTGTTTTTCTACTAAAAAAGGGGGTTTACGCTAACACTTCTAGCATAAAAAGTTTTACACTAATTTACCTGAAATTTTTTACAGATGCTATTTTAATATACATCTGTGCCATGAACCTCTAACATCTGGTGTAAATATAGTAGTTTTTGTTTAAAAAAATGTCAAAGTGTAAGTTTATCGAAAAAAAATTTTGTTGATTGGTAGCTGCGAGTACGAGTTCCTTAAATCCATTGCACTTACGGCACCATCTGCGCATGCTCAGCATCTGCCGGAAATCCAGCTCTCTTACGGAAAACCACTGCGCGTGCGCAGACGGATGCTGAAAGGGAAAGATAGTTTGTCACGTTGGCTTATTATCGCCCAGAGTTGATAAGGTTTTGGGAATAAAAATTAACATGTTGATTGAGATGAAATCGATCCTCGTTGCGGAAGAATGGAACAAAAAAAAAAAGATAGAATCCTAAAAAATAATCATTAAAAAGTAATCATAAAAAACAAACTCGTCTCTTGACCAGGGTTCTAAATTACGAGGTATCGTCAATTATGGCCAATTACGGTCAGCAATTACGCCTCGTAATTTAGAACTCTGGTCAAGGGACGAGGGTTTTTTTTTTCGAAAAAGATTGAAATCATAAATAAGAAACTCGTCTCTTGACAAAGGTTCTAAATTACGAGGTACAGCCAATTATGGCTAATTACGGCCAACACATCCAATTACGCCTCGTAATTTAGAACCCTGGTCAAGAGACAAGTTGTTTTTTCATGATACCATTCTTCCCCCCTTCTTGATTAGTAAGTATCTCAAAGTTTTTTGTATTTGGAATATTCATTACAGCTACAGACCTCTCTGAATAGCGATCGTTATTTTATAACCACCCTGTATAATTTAAAATGTATTATGGATCTGGAAGTTGCTTTTTTAACTGATAACCATAATTTCTAAAGCCATGCTAAATGACTGGTGTACGTTAAATCCGTCGTGGTCACTAAGTCCTCCAAGTTACCATACCAAATCAATACATGTGACAAGTCAATTCTGGGGATCCTCTAGTTGGCCTCTGTCTCTAAAAATTAGATGGATCCATAAGCGGATCTGATTATGTAAAGTCTTACATCAATTGATCCCAGAATAAAATAGGCTTAGAATTGGACAGTGTTATAATCCAATAATTCTGTTATAATCCATAAACGCACGCGTTCGGCGAGGGTAAACGCTTGATATTCAATAACAATCTAAACCTTCACTACAACCCTAACTAACAACTTGGCGATATTTTACTTGGCTGTTCACAAAAACGTTTAGCTCTCAAGTCGAGATATCCGCTTGCGCAGATTTCCGGCACTGCCGTTAGATTAGCCACATTGTGTTTGTTTCAAGTTAATTCATAAAATTTGTCATAAAACACATTCTTGTGATTTGTTTGTAACTCTAGAGGGTCATTGCACGGATCAGTTCAAAACGAAGAATTTAACACATAATTCATGTTTATCGGAGGAAAATTCAATGTGGTAGGCTTGTTGGCGTGAACCTCTTTTTTTAGTTGAAAAACACCGTTTAAAATAAATAAATTATATTTAAATTTAAAAAACTGCCTAAATAGCATTATTCATTATATTTGAAATCACCATGCCAAATTTGGAAAAGATTAAAGTAATAGTAAAACTTTTAGAATTTGGGGGAATTTTGGGTATTCGCCCACCTTAAGGTAGGAGAATACCCAAAATTCTAAAATTTTTACTATTACTTTAATCTTTCCCAAATTTGGCATGGTGATTTCAAATATAATGAGCAATGCTATTTATGCATTTTTTTATTTAAATATTATAATTTATTTATTTTAAACGGTGTTTTTTTACTAAAAAACAAGGTTTACGCTAACAAGTCTACCACATTGAATTTTCCTCCTATAAACATTAATTATGTGTTAAATTCTCCGTTTTGAATTGATACATGCAATGACCCTCTAGAGTTACAAATTACAAAAAAAGAAGTCATTAAGAAAAATGTCATGAATTTAACTAAAAAAAAGATTTTTTTCGATTAACTTACACTTGAACATTTAAAAAAAAAACTACTATATTTGCACCAGCTGTTAGAGGCTTATGGCACAGATATATATTGAAATAGCATCTGTAAAAAATTTCAGGCAAATTAATGTAAAACTTTTTAAACTAGAAGGTTGGCGCAACCCCTTTTTTTAGGTAAAAAACACTGTTTAAAATAAATCAATTATACTTAAATAAAAAAATTGCCAAAAAAGCATTGCTCATTATATTTGAAATCGCTATGCCAAATTTGGAAAAGATTAAAATAATAGTAAACATTTTAGAATTTTGGGTATTCGCCTACCTTAAAATATTTTGTTCATCCCCTTCAATTGTATTAATTTATATCTATACATTAAAAAAAAATAAGAGCAGTTAAATAAATATTGGTATGATAGTGTAATTATGCATTAAACTGGATATTATTTTCGTGTTTTAAAAATTGGTTACCTATACAATAATCAAAATAGGGAATTTGTATCAGTTTGATCTATTTATCCTTAATATAGAAATTTATCTTATTACTGAAAACAAGTACACTTATAACTGTTACTCAGAAATGTTTTTGTGCACAAAATAACTTAAACTGAATGAAATTAAGATAACTAAAATTTTAAAAAAATTAAACCTCCTAAAATTTTGTTCCATACACTTCATTTTAATTCTTATTCCACAAAATTAATTAATCAGCATGGCTAGGATGGATTCTTTATTCTTATCTGTGTTCTGCTGTGTTTTTAGTTATATTCTAAAATCTTACCTTTATAAGTGTGTTATTTGTCTAATTGTTAAAAATAAAAGCAAATATAGGAATTAAGTCATTTTTTATGGTAATGTGTGTCTATAATTTTTTATTATTTCAGTTGGAACAGGCTCACTACGCTAATGCCATGTTAGGAAACCAGGCAAGTGGCTGCTTGAACGAAGCTGCTCCAGTGGTAAGTTTAAGCATAATAGAAAAGAATACTACAGAGTGGTGCAAATAAAAGTGGCCCCGGAGTAGAGATAGGAATGCATTGAGGTGCTTGACGAGAAAAACTGTTGAAGCCGCCTAAAAGCCTTCCCTTCTTCAAAAGATTATACAAGCGTGCAATGGCTTAGCCAGTATTTGCTTTGGTTGGAGTGGATTTGCATCGCATTCGAACTACTAATGGAATATTGGCCAGGGTGGTAACAGAACCTGGAAACCAGGGAATTCTCAGGGAACTTTTTAATTCTGGAAATATCAGAGAAATCTCATGGAATTTTTCAAATTTTGTAAAATATCAGGGAATTTTTTCCATTTTGGATTACTTAAACAGAAGGCCTAAGTTTTTGTGACCACTACCAAAGGACGCTTGATCAATATATATATATATATATATATATATATATATATAGTATAACCAATATATATATATATATATATTCATTCCTTGGACCTCCAATTTATCAATTAAAGTTTATCGCAACATCATTCTCAATCAGGTTCACAGAATAAAATCCATCTGCAATAACAATAACCATGAATTTTCTCACTTCAAGGATTTCTACATTTCTTTGACAAACAACCACTATCCCCCAAAATTCATTCATAAATATCTACCTCCTTCAATGACGTCACCATCTTAAAACTTGTCATTGCTCTTTTCACTGTGACCATCATTAACCTTTTATTTTCTAACGGTTTTCCAAGCACACATGCCTGAATTTATTTGTCTACCAACCAACCAACTAACGGTTGTTTTTGGATTTGTTTTGGCTGCTACTCATGGGGTTAGTTTTATTTTCATTTTTTCATTTAATTGTTCATATTTTTTTGATTTATTGTCTTTTTATGGTTTCTAACGCTGTTTCGGGACAAATAGGGTAATATTTATTGACTTTTCAGTCTGCCCTAACAGAAAAACAGCGTTGTCCTTTTTGATGACTTATGTTACGTTGTCCCCTGATGAAGTGTGACATACTCATCAATTTTATGTTCATTTTTTTATTATTTTTATTTTTGAGTGTTTTATCCATTTATATATATATATATATATATATATATATATATATATATATATATATATATATATATATATATATATATATATATATATATACATATATATACAGGGTTTGGAAAAAAACGGTTTTTTTCAGAAAAACCAAAAGAACCGGTTTTTTGGTTTAAACCAGGTTTTTTTGTTTTAAACCAAACGTTGGTTTTTTTCCATTTCTTATAAATAAAATGTATACACTATATATATTTTTTAAACTTCAGCACACTACACTAAATGTAGAGCAAGGAGAGGAGGTATACAAGGTTAATGTGTTTCTTAAAAGGGAACTTAAAACAGTAAACATATTTTGTTAGAAAGAATTGCAACGTCAAATAAGTTATGAGTTTTACATTATTACACAATTCAGAAATGTACATTTTATTAATTTTGAGATAAAAATTTTACACTTTCTACTTTATCATTCTTATTTATTCAAAAACTTAAACAAGTCAATTTGCTAGCTTTTACTGTTCTCAGTCTATTTCGCAAAGTTAGACTGAATTAGGTCAAAAGTAGAAAAAATTCTTTCCAGTCCATCTGTAGTTGGTACGGCGGTGAACAGTAGTTTCCTTAATATTAGAATTTTTTATTTTATATCATTAAAAAATACCAATATGTGCTGCTATTTTTTTATTGGATATAAAAGTTGAGTCGTATCTCAATTTAGTTTTGGTTGAGTTGTTTGCATCATAATACTCAACTTTTAAATTAAATGAATTAAAATTAATTTCAGAATATAAATAGAAATTTTGAAAAAAAAACCATGTTGGTTTTTTCAGGAAAAAACCATTTGGTTTAAACCATGGTTTAAACCTAGTGGTTTAAACCACGGTTTAAACCAGCGAACCCTGTAATATATATATATATATATACTGGTTGATCCGATTTTCCTGAAGGACCATTCTTGGAGTAAGAATCAATCTCTCTCACGAATCTTGTTATAAAATGATTTTCTGATCACATGCATGATTCCTCTAAACTTATTAAGATTTTCAGAAATGTAAAAAAGCTAGGTAGGATACCCCATTATCCAGAAAGTCTTAATTTCCACGATGTCTGGATTAAATTTTCTGTACTGCATTGAACTGGGTGTATTGCATGTTATCTAGGTAATTGTAAAATCAGGGAAATTTTTGTGAAAGTATCAGGAAACTCATGGAAATATCAGGGAACATTTTTTCGAGGTTTTTGTTACCACTCTGTTGGCGTCTTGGCAATTTCAGATCTTAGTTCTAAGTGGAATTGCAGCTGTGCGAGTTGATCAATGAACAGGGAAAGATGATACTCACAGTACAGCAGAGGGTGTTTGTAGAAAGTTTTATTAAAACAAATTCATAGAAACAATGTGGCCAGTTGTTTGTAAAAGAATTTAAAGGTGTAAAAAAGGGCAAAAAAAAGTGCTATGCAAAGATTAGTTACGAAACAGTGTCAGATAGGATCTGTTTTGAACAAGTTCAAAAACATTCCGAGATAAGTTGGAACACCAGATTTTGTGTCAATCAATTTAGAATGTTTTGTATTAACAAAAAGGTCCAATTCTCTAGGATAAATAACGCTTCAAAATCAATAGTGGGAATTTTTTTTTTTGCACAGCTATACAAACCTTCAGGTGATATTGAATTCCAACTAGCTTGTCAAACCATAGCATAGTTGGCAGTAAATAATTGGCCAAGCGTTTGTTTGGGCTTAATATGGAAGCGATCAATAGCTTCACTTAACATACCTGTTTTTGCATTGGATTTCGACTTGGCCACAATGCTATCTTATTCCTATCACTGTAACGGGGCCACTTTTATTTCGGCTACCCTGTATATAGTTAAGGGATAATGCTAACAGGTCTCCAAACCAAAAGTGCCTCTGTGTTAATCTAATGCAAACAATTTTCTAAGCCATATTTCTCCATCTGTATTGGATAGTTTGCAAACATTTTTTTTTATATGATAAATGCAGCTCACTTACAGGAATAATTTTACTACAATTATTGTTTTAACCAACTGAACAAATGTTAACTGAAAATGAATAGATCTAAATGGAATCCCCCCTCCTCCCACCAATAACCTTGAACTTTAAAAATTTATGGATAACAAGGATTCTGGCTGTTGAGTTAATTCAATTGAATAACCCTTCTCCCTCTCTGTGAGTGCTGTATTCAATACGAGCCCAATCTTCAAAAGCTAGTATTTAGACTGAATAAAAAAATATCATGGATCAGGCGCGCAGCCCCCCTCTGACTGTGACAAAGTGCCCTTTTGCCAAATTAGTTTGCCCAAACTTGTGTAATTTTAAAAAATAAAATAATCAAAAATGTATTTTAAGACAAAAAAAAAGGACAATTTTGCACAATATTCCTGAAAAACGGAACGTTGCTCATAACAACTTTCCAAAATGTATTAAAACGGATTGTCTTGCAAACAGAGCCTGATTTCTGGCAGGGGAAATGGGACCCGGCCCACGGCACCCACTGCCATAAATTTACTTAAGAATAATATTGAAAGAAATGCGTGCCAAACATAGTTGCCATAAAAATTTATATGAAATATAATGAAATTGAACCCATGGCCATTGATTTTTTTTAAAGCAAGCCACAATAGTAATTAGGTATGTCACTTTTTTTTTTATCTAAATTATGCCCTGGTAACGAGAATAAAATTATGCATGTAAAATATAATATGGCATGCATGATATTATACTATATGTTTCTTATGTCCTATCTTAAGTATGCATTAAAAATTTATTGCAAAAATGTTAAATATAAGCAGTGTGTACACTAGTATTTCAGATAATTGTTTAAAAGTGTTAGACTTTTATAAATTTGATAAACGTTGTAGAGTCCCTAAATTCACTTGTGTCCTTGGCCCCATAAGTCCCAATTTTGGCACTGCATGCAAACTACTAAATAAACGGACAACGGCTTTAAAAAGTTGCTTTTGCCTGTTTCTAGGCTTCTATAACTTATTCACATTGAACTAGTGAAATATTTTAAACGTGTTTTTTAGGCATGGGTGCGAAAAGGCATTAGAACATTTTTCCTCGATCTTTAACTCTTTCAGTAGCAGCGATTCCATTTGCATCATCATGTTTCTGATTATAATTTTTAAAAATAATCGGGCTGACATCTATTGGGATTAATAAAAAATAATTTCTAATAGAAAAAAAGTTTGAAGATTCGAATGATATGCTTTTTGATATCATAAACGGCTATAGATGATCAGAAAAAAAAATCAAAAATGATTATGCCAACTTTCCATTGGGACTGAAAGGGTTAAAAAGGCAGAAGCGCTTAGTTTAAATCACGATTTTGAAATCAATGTTCTCCGAAAGGCGAAACACAAAAATTTAGGGAAATCCAACCTGCTGAAACTGCCAAATCATATATCTTTATTTATTCCGTACATTGACCAAGTAATAAGTAGCTGGAGCGGAGGTTTGCAGAAGTATGATCATTTCATCAAAATTTCAGTATTTAGTTCCATGTTACTGCAATAAGGCTACTTTCGATGAAAGAAATGGGGCTGTGAAATTTTATTTCTAGTGATTGGATCAGCGATTCATTCATTATTATCAGAAGTCGATATTTGGAAAAGTATTGGCAAATTTTAAAAGTTAACATCAGTGCTTAAAACTTTGAGTGTTCCAATCCTGGTATCATAACCCTTTTTATTTTGAAGCCCACAAAATAAATCACTTTCAGGCAAAAACTTATATTTATTATTTTGAATCATTAGTGATTATTAAGTAATAAAAAAAAAGATAAAGTAGACACTGTTTATCTTTTATAAATTATTTAATTTGAAAAAAGGATGCTTTTGAATTTTAAATGTATCTTTTTGAACGAGGGTTTGTTTTTAACAATTGACGGAAATGGCAATGTGTCAAATTTTGCTTTTTCCTATAGCTTTTGGAGTTCATTCGATTTCTTGGTATATGAACAAATTAAAGAATCATTATTAGAAATGTCATAATCTTATGTCAAAAAACGACATAGATATCCGAATATTTTGAAAACATTTCATTCCTTTTAATCTCCTTTCACAAAGTTGAATTATTTTTGGGGGGGTTTTAATAATTTTTCCTCGGGTTCCAATTCCAATGCAAGAACTATTTTTGTACCTATTATCAGAATTCCAGTTATTTTAATTTATCAACCACTCTACAGTCTTAAGTGTTCTTCCCAGTAGTCTCGTTTGTAAATTTAGCATATTAAAGTTATTTCAAACATAGCGTTTTGGAAGATTAACATTTCAAAAATTTTCTCTTGGCCTCCATAAATTTGTGTAAAAGTGCCCTTCTGAAGTTAAGCCCCCTCCTTGAAAAAATCCTGGCTGCGCGCCTGTCATGGATTAAAAAGTTATCTCTTAAAAGTAACTCTGTTACAGTTACCGACTTAAAAAAGTAACTACTTACAGTCACTTATTTACGAAAAGTAACTAATCACCATTACTTTTAGAAATATCGAGTTAACTTTTTTGAATTTGGCCATCCTACCGTTTTTCAAAGAGAACCATGACTATAGAAGACAATCAGAAAAAGTTTATGACAAAAATTCATGGTTGATGAAAGTAAAAAATTTAACCTCTCAAGACCCGAGCAAAATCTTACACGTATATTCTTATATATAATCCAAACATACTTTTCTTACAAATACAGTAAAACTTCTCGGGAGCGACCACCCTCCGTTCTGAGGAAAATCGGTCGTTGAGGGAGGGTGGTCTCTTTGAGAAGTTTCCTCACTGAGCTGCTTATATAAATGTTCAAATCAATTTTATAAACAATGGTTTAGTAGTAAAAATTAAAAAAAAAGTATACAATTTTCATCATTTTATTTAGTTATTTTAATTTAATCTGGCAACGGTCGGCCACGTGAAGACGTACGCATTTTTTGCTCTCTGTTTTGAAAATATTTAACACTTATTTTTGCCGCTGAAATGTGATAACAAAGTAATTAAACTAAATGTTTTGAAAATTAAAGTTTCCTAGTAAAGTATGGTAAATTAAGAAAATAATAATGTGTTAAACTTCACAAATAAGTCCTAACTAACAAGATGTCTACGAGCTGCGCAAGTTGCAAGAAGGTGGTAGCCGATGATTCTGATTGCATTAGTTGTAAAGATTGTGAGAACACTTTTCATTACTACTGCTGCGGTTTTCGGGAAGCAAGTTTCAAAAAGGCTTCAAAAGAAACTAAAAAATCCTGGACTTGTGATGAGTGCAAATCCAGTAAAGCGTTGACAGCTGCTGATTCGAATAAATCTCTTCAAAAAGAAATACTTGACCAGCTGCAAGAGTTTAAAAGAAGCTTGGATTTCAACTCTAAGGTTTTAGAAGATGTAGTAAAATCTAATAAGAATCTGCAAGAAGAATTAAAAAATATAAAAAAAGAAAATTGCCAACTTATTGAAGAAAACAAACAACTAAAAAAGCAAATAGAAGAAATTAAGAATGATGTTATTGACTTGCAACAATATTCCAGGCGACTAAATGTAGAAATCGCAAACTTACCCGAGTCTGAAAATGAAAACATAACCTTGATCATGGAAAATCTGATGGAAGCCTTGGAAACTGATCAAATGAAAGATTTGGTGACCTACCATAGAGTTCCTACTATTAGTAAAAACAAGATAAAGCCAATTGTCCTACAGTTTACCCCTATAACTACAAAGAACGATTTTCTGGACATTGCTAAGCAGAAAAAAATAAGTGCCGACAAAATAAATTCCAGTTTATGTCCTGTTCCAATATATTTCAATGATCATCTGTGTCCGGAATTGAAAAAACTTTTGTATGAATGTAAACAGTTCAAGAAGGAAAACGACTTCAAATTTTGCTGGAATAAAGGTGGGAAACTTTTTGTTCGAAAACATGAAGGGTCCAAAATTTACAGAATAAAATCTAACTTTGATTTTTTTAAGTGTTCCCAAGTGATATTACAACTGAACAAATATGTTTAACAATTGATTCGTTGGACCAACTAACTGATTTTGTAATCTCACCTGAATGTAAATTAGATCGTTTGCTAATTTTCCATTTTAATATACGTAGTCCCAGGGCAAATTTTGATGAATTGAAATCATTACTAAATAGTTACATTAAATATATTCCTATCATTGTTCTTTCTGAAATATGGATTTCTGAATGTGAAATTCAATTACATTATTTAGATGGTTACAAAGTGTTTAATTGCTGTAGAAATGAAAATAGATCTGGTGGTGTTTTAGTTTATGTAAGAGAAAGTTATGACTTTGTAAATAACCTAACATGGTCAATGCTCTCTGCTGAGGGATTAGTACTCCATAGTAAAAATTTAAATCTGTGTTTAATAGCCATGTATAGATCTCACTCATACACAATTGACTACTTTAACCAGGAACTTAGTCATTTATTAGTAAACTTGTCTTTTAAAAACTGTGTGTTAATTGGAGACCTAAACATTAATATCCTAGAAAATAGTAAATTAGTCAATGATTACCTAAATATTCTATCGGAAAATGGGTTCTTATCCATGATAAATATTCTGACAAGAGTAACAGACATATCAGAAACGTGTATTGATCATATTTTTGTCAAAGCAAATTCTGATATGACGGTTGAAACTGCTCGTTTTATTTATGATTTAACTGATCATTATCCTATTCTATGTAATATCACAATACCTAACAATAAACTTAAGCCTGTATATAATAAACAAGTCGCAGTGCGAATTGATAACAAAAAGCTAGAGAAACAAATAGCCATGTTAGAAATACCGAATATAACTGAAGATGTAAATCTTTATTATAATTTAATACAAGCAAAACTTGAAAGTTCAATAGGACTTGCCACTGTTTCGATCGATGAACGCAAGTATAAAAGTAAAAATAACTGGATCAATAATTCAATTTTAAAACTCATAAATGATAAGCAAAAACTATACATGAAAACAAAAAAGTACTCTTATGATATGAATTTAAAGTCAAAATATAAAAGTGTAGTTGCAGAAGTAAAGCAAAAAATTAAAACTGCAAAGGAAATAAAATATCGTGATGAGTTTATTGCTTGTGGTAAAGATCAGAGAAAACAGTGGAGATTTGTTAATAATCTTATTGGTAAAAACAAAAAGAAAAATATTTTACCGAGGGTTATTACTGAAAATATTGTAAATGATTTCAACTATTTTTTTATTAATTGTGCGATTGTTAATGTAAACAGTAATTTCAATAATAATATGGATTTTAATACAAATTATACAGAATGCAAATCTTTCTTTCTTTATGAGGTATCCGAAATTGAGATCTTAAATATTGTTAATGCTTTAAATGAAAAAAAATCTGTCGGGTACGACAAAATTTCTGTAAGAGTTTTAAAAATGCTTCTTAAGTATAAACCTGAAAAAATTGTAAATTTAATAAATCTGTCTTTTAAAGAAGGAGTGTTTCCAGAAAACTTAAAAATAGCTACAGTAACGCCTATCTATAAAGCGGGAGAAATTAATTGTTTGGGAAATTATCGTCCGATTTCTGTGTTACCCATTTTTCAAAAGTGTTTGAAACAGCAATGAAAAATAGACTGTATAATTTTTTAAATAAAAATAATTTCTTTTCTAAAAATCAATTTGGTTTTATAAAGGGACTAGGAACCGAAGATGCACTCCTAAGATTTACCAGCATAATATATAAATCCTTAAATGATAATTTAAAAACAGTTTCTATTTTTATTGATATTTCAAAGGCTTTCGACTCAGTAAATCATACTATTTTGCTTCGCAAGTTATATGCAACAGGTGTTAGAGGAAAACAGCATGAATGGTTTAAAACTTATTTAACTAATAGAAAACAATTTGTAAAGTTAAATAATATGAATAGTAATTACTTGGTTATTAAAAAGGGTGTGCCTCAGGGCTCAATTTTGGGCCCGTTGTTGTTTATAATTTTTATAAATGATTTTTGTAATTTGTCACTATTTGGAAAATTAATCACATATGCAGATGATACTGTTTTGGTATATTCAAGTAAAAACTATAACTTATTGAAAGAAATGATAAACTCTGATTTAATAAAGGTTAAAAACTGGTTTCAACAAAATGACTTAATTATCAATAGTGATAAAACTAAATATATTAATTTTAATATGATTACTGGTCATGCAGAAGATTTAATTTTTAAATATCATATTTTATGCCAAGGAAATGTTTCAAATTGTGATTGTCCTCTTATAAACCGAGTAGAAAATATAAAGTATCTTGGACTATATGTCGATCAAACATTTAAATGGAAATTACATGTAAAAAAGGTAAATGATAAGCTACGTTTTGGTATTTATGCTTTTTACTACTTAAAAAATAATCTCAGTAAAACATTTTTAAAACAGTTATACTTGGCTTTTATACAATCAATAATACAATACGGCATAACCTCATGGGGCGGTGACTACCTAAGTAATATTAAACCGTTAATAAATACTCAATCCAGATTGATTCGAATATTAAACAGTGAACCAGAAAATTTTGACAACCCGATTTTAACTATAAGACAATTATATGTATACAATAGTCTTCTATATTTATATAAAAACAGATCATTCTGCACCCTTAAAGACCCTGTAAATTACAATTTAAGAAACACAACTTTTTACAATATACCTAAAGCAAATAAAGAAATTTTCCGTAAAAGTTTTATGTATTTAGTACCCAAATTTTTTAACTCTCTGCCTGAACAAATAGTAAGTTTAACTCATAAAAATGCTTTTAAAAAAGAAGTTAAGCATCACATCTTAAATACTGATGTAGACATTCTTTTCTAATCTGTGATATAATTAAAAAAAAAATAAGTGACTACTAAATTTTTATACATATATTGTTATTTTATTATTATTTTTTGTAAACAATAGTGAAGTTATGTATTTTACCGTTCTGTAATATGTTTGTGTATCTCGTGTGTCCGATCATCTGCCAGATTTTGTTAGTTTTGTTAGTTTTTGTTTTGTGTTTTGTTCATGTTTTGTTCCCCTTTTGTTTGGGTGTAATTTGAAATATTGTTAATTTTCTTCAATGGATTTTGATTGTTAATTTTATGTGTTGTCTGGAAGGGCCCGGGGGCCCCTTGACAACCAATATATTTCTGTTAAATAAAAAAGTTTTCTTCTTCTTCTAATTATATCAAAAAACAAGGTCCTATTTTTTAAAATACACATTTAAGTTACAATCTTTTAAAATAAGAAGAAATATCTTTTTGTTAATTTTTTTTCTCAATTTTTCGGAAAGTATCCTCATATTTCAATTTGTTTTTAGGTTTTGTAAAAAGACTATTTATTGAAACGTCTTTCAAGTTTCGCAAATTTAACATTCACTGGTATTTCTCCATTCTGTGAGTTTCATGAACTACTTTTAAATTACGACGCACGTCACCAATAACCCTAGCGTAGATCTAGTGCGATGATAATTCAAACCTACCTACCTACCTTAAACTTCTTGCCATCAAAGTTAGCCCCTTGCTTGTGTGACAATGATCAACCCTAGTGATTTGTTTTAGGAAGGGCGTGTCCAAGCATTACCTTGGCTAGGGATGTCAACGTACATAATGGATGGCCCTACCTTGCAATTGTTAACTGCCGTAAAGTGAAAGAAGCTTCCTATTGACAACTAGGATAATTCGTGGAAGGGTCTTTCGAAATGATCCTTTTAACAGCAAACAGGGGGGAGGGCTGAATTTGTTCAAACTTGTCATTCTGGTTAACTCTTCTGTGCGATAATATGGAGGAAGGTAATTCAAAAGACGAAAAGAGCAAACAATGACCAGTAGCTGCGGGAAAGCAATGCTTTTTGGAAAAGTGACCCCCCGGATGAGACCTATAAAATGTGGTCGTAACCGGAGGTTGGCGTGGTCTGTCCGAGAGGTATTTTTAACAGTAAGCGTATAGGGGAAAAAATCGGTGCCTTGAAAAATTGCCCGTTTGCAGAGGTGGTCGCTTAATAGAGGTGGTCTCTTGTAGAAGTTTTACTGTATATGCTAAAAAGTATGTTTTCCAAAGATTTTTTTTGTTAAATTGTGTTTAATAGTTACTTAGGGACACGCCTTAAACTCTAAAAAAAAATTGTGCTATAAATGCAACAAAAAAGGATGTACAGTAGAACCTCGATTTTGCGACCCCACGATTTAGCGACCGCTTCGGAAAGTCCCAAGTATTTTACCATAGGAATAGTGTTAAAAAACCCTCTTTTTTGCGACTGAAAAACAAGCAATTCCTCGATATTGCGACCAAATATTTGTTGAAATATCAGAAAAAAATTTGCTACAAGAAGCCATTTTCGTACTTGCTTCGAAATTTCAACTTGTGGAAGTGTTTGAGTGAAGAACCTTTTTACTTTTGTTTGTACACAATAAAGAAAGTCCTCTCCAAGTGAGGAAAGGGGTCGAACAGTGGATGAATAGGGCAGGGACGAATTCCGGGAATTCGCGGGGGACCAGTGTTGCAAAAGAAGCCAAGGTCTGCTCAATTTTTCACGCATTCTGTAATTAGTTGTTAAACATAAATGTAGAGAATACACCACCACATTGACCATACTACTGACCTCATACAATTTGCATGACTACAAAATGGCTCTTAAAAATAAACATAGCCAAATTTCTGTCGACGTGAAATGTAATGTATCGTTGCTAGTGTGAGAGAGAGAACAATGCCGAAGATTTTCTACAAAAAATAACAGAAATGGATGATGCCATAATTAAGAACTCTGTTAAAACTTTGAAACAAACTTTAATTACTTCATTTTTATCTACACAATAAGTGTAAATACAAAAATAAACGTTTCTATAGACATGTATATGGGCTTTCTCATTTTGTAAGGTTTTTTAGTTAAAATTCTTAATAACGTCCCTTTGATTTAACGATCGTAAGTTGTTGGTCCCGAGAGCGGTCGCTGTATCGAAGCTCTACTGTATAATTTATTTGTAGTTAACAAATTATTTTAACATTGTTTTTAGTGTAAAATGTTTTTAAAATTAACTACTTAAAGAACTTTTTGAAAAGTTTGAAAAAATTTAAAATAACTTTTTAAACTCTAATTTTGTATTGACCCTCGTTCAACTTCATTTTTTTAAAGAAACAAATGACTGATACCTGTAATCATCAAAGTGTGAAAACTGATATTCGGATCTTCTTCTATCGGACCATATCAATATCGGGACTAATTAACCTGTTAATTGTTTGTGGGGAGGTTTTAAAAAATGTCCCCGAATGGGGACGCATGGTCGCAAGAGGTTAAATAATTAAATGTAAGCCAAACCCAAACGATGTTGAAAATACCCAAAAGTGCTGTGAAAAGTGATGAAATTTTTTGTTACTCACTGCTAAAAGTAACTAAGTTACAGTTACTTACTGAAAAATCTAACAGCGTTAAAAGAAAAAAGTAACTGTTAAAGTAACGCTTTACTCCAATCCCCGCAAAATATATTATTTGGTTACTGTATGTGGTAATATATTTAAAATCAGTCATTTCCATCAGATCTGTGAACCACTACATATATTTGGGGTTGCATTTTATTTAAAGAAACATGAATTTGTTTTAACTGATTTGCACTGGTTATTTTTTTTTTATTTTATTAATAGAAATTTAAATTAGATGTTTGGATATCTAACTTTTAAAAAAAGTCTAGTGTTGTGATTTTTATTTATCCATTTTAGGAACTCGTGGACGAGTCAGTATTTTTAGTTCCAAAGGCTGAAGTGACATCAGCCAGCATTCCATATGTTCCATCATCTTTACCTGCCAGGTGCTAATACTGTCTTATTAATTTGACTTATATTAAAATTAGTTGTATTTAACAAAGCAAAAGAATATTACTAAAAATAGAAAAGTATAATGGTATTAAATTTGAAAGAATTTAGTATCTTTTTTGCTTCTTATGCATCAATTTGTGCTTTTATTTGTCATTTTCTTTACTGCTGAAAATTGGATTTGCCTTTGTAGTAATAACTTGGTTTCAGGCTTACAAAACCAAAAATTGGTGCAAAAAAAGTTTAACACTATGCTGGTTTACTTATTAAAATTTGATGAAATTTAAGAGCGAGAAATAAAATAATTTCACTTATATTTACTTAAAAACTTCATATTAATTATTATTATTGTAAAAGTGTATTTAAACAGTACAGTAAAATTGTGTATTTTTCTAATGTCGATGTGCATAATAAATCCATATGGAAAAGAGTTTGTTGCTTGGGGGAGAGTTATGGGAATTCTCAAGGGAGAAAACACTTTAGCATTGATTCTAATTGTTATTCAATAATGCATTTGGATTTTTTTGAACATCTTTATCAATAGAATTCTTTCAAAAAGTTTGTTACAATAATTTGTTTCATCTTTTAGTCAAAACTGGAGTGGGCCTTACAACTTTGACATCTCTTTTAAACCTCAAGAGAAAAATAATAAATCCATTAATTGGACGGTAAGATATTCTGCTATTTTACTTTTTAATTATACATAATATTGTTAGACAATAGATTGTTTATCATGCACATTTTTTTGTGTGGATGTTTTGACTTTTTAAATTTTTAACTGGTTTAATTTTGTTTGCATAATTTTAATTATTTTAGTATATCTGAAAAGGAATTTGTCTTCCACAGCATTTTTCTATTAGTTCATGATTAAAGAAAAGTAAAATATGAAGCTGATTTATTAATACAGTGTTTGGTTTTAAACAAAAAAAATAGTAGTTTCAATCGAAAACTTATTTACTTTTGATTTTTGAAGAAAAAATCTTTTAAATCCCTTCCAATTTTTCATGCTGTATATTATTCTTGCTAAGCCTATATTATGTCTTAGTTTAAATACTTTTGTATTGTATCAAATCAGCATGCACTTTTTGGTTTCTTCTAGTATTCAAAGATCAAAGATAAGCTGTATGTAAAAGTGAATTGCCCCTGTCCCATCAACTTCTCTGCCAACATATCAGCTGCTGACAACATTGTCATTCGAGCCATGGCTCTTTATGGGTCGCCTGAACACGCATCTGAAATCGTCCACCGCTGTGTCAACCACTCCCTTGAAGAGTTGCAAAGAAGTATGGATATTTTTTAGAAATCAGTATGTTTAAAATATACCAAAACTCCTCAGTGCAACAGTCTAGTAGTGGGCCAAAGCCTGCCTGCTCATTTCAGCTTGTGTGCTTCAGCTTGTCCCGTTTAGTTGGTCAACCTCACACGGAACTCCTTGTGTTTAGTTCCAAAGTATACTTGGTGCTCATCATGTTATCTACCCACGTGGGGGATTAAAGGATAGGTCAACCTCCCCCAATCCAGGACTCAATCCCCAGACCAGTGGTGTGACAATGCAAAGTACTAGCGCTAAGCCTCCTTAAAGTATATTGAGCATCCCTTTATTTGAATTGTATCCCTACACTTAAAATTCAATAAAGTACTACCTTTTTTTTGTGAATTAGTAATTTAAGGTAACCATACCAATCACATTGCAATCTGGCTAGTGCACACAAATCTAAAATTGTCATGCATTATTTTTATATAAACCCCTTTGAAGAGCAGTTGAGATATTATTTATGCAGTGAAATGTGTTTGTAATATCTATGTTTTACAATTCGCCAACAGAAAAAAAAAACATTTCACAGTTTTTAAGAAGTGTCCAAAATATTGAAAAATACAATTTTTGACATGATTGTATATAGATTTTTTTGTTTGTTCGTGTAAATTTCGGTAAATACAATGTTTTATACACTGTTTTATTTGTATGTATTTTTTTTGCAGATGTTTTTGAAGCAGAGCATCTTGTTAGATGTGAAAGTAACATGGCTGGATACCAAAAGGATTCTTTAACGGACCGTCATAGTGTAATTGTACCTTTTGAAGTTCCCCCTGGTATGTATTGGTTGTATCTTGCTACTTTTGTAAAATACTAATGAATGACTATATTATTATAGAATAATTTTCTTAATAGCTTTGCTTAATCAGGATTTAATTCACGTTGTATGTTTCTTTATGAACTTTTACTTAGAACTTTTAAATTACCTTTAGGTTTCTATTTGGTTAAATGTCACTATTTTGTGTTAAGTAGTGTCAGAAATTTTGATAATTTTATATTATGATTTTTTTTAGTGGGTCAACAATATTCAACCTACATTTACAAGTTCACCTGTTATGGTTCCTGTGCTGGTGGTCCCAATAGGAGACCTATAATGCTAATATTCTCCCTTGAAAAAGAGTATGTAAAATACTTTTTGTTATTATTTATGTTTTAGGTTTACAGTTATTAGTTAATTATTTTTTGACATAGTAACTCTCCTTTAAAGATTAATCCAGAAACCACCCGCAATATTTAAAATTTATTCTTAAACACATCCATATGAACTTGTACTATACAAATACTTAAAATATGGTGTTAACTTATTACTGAGTTTAAAAAATAAATTGCGTATGAAAAATACTTGGTTAATTATTATTGTTGAAGCTAGGGAGCCCAGTCAGTAATGTGCTTGCATTGCATGAGAAAGGTCCCAAGTTCAGGACCGAGCCAGTGAGCATTGCTGAAATAATAACCGGCCTATCAACGGTTTCTACAGCCAAAAAATTCCGATGAATTAGTCTTGATTTTATTTACAATATTTCCCTTAAAGTTCTGCATTGAGTGCCTACTCTGGTATTGGCTCGTCACTTGACCTTGGTTCTCTAAACTACGACTCTGTCACCTATAGCTCTCGTGTTTCTCTAGTGTGACAATAATTCCGCCTAACCCATATATTATTTTTTAGTTGAATATCTAAATTTTGTTCATTTGGTGTGAATTAACCCTTTCAGTCCCAAAAATTTACTACACTACAGAAGCTTCTGATATTCTCAAAATAAGCTTATTTTAGGTTATATATACGAGTTCCATAAGAAAAAAAATCATTTTAATTTTTTATATGGTTTTTGAAATAATGCCAAAATTTTTTAACTGTGGAAAACAACAAAATAAAATAATATATATTACCTAAAAACACTTCGAGTTATATATTTTAAGGTATCTGACCATATTATTAAAAAAAATTTAGTAATTATTTTAATTGAAATAGTTTAAATTGTGTTTTAAATATGTGGAACTGAAGTGAACTTATCAAAAATCAGGTGAAACGCTTGTTGGCTATTTTCTGAATAAATAAAATAGTAGTTTTGACTTCTATTGAGATTAATGTAAAATATTGTCTAATAGAACAAAGTGTGAAGAATCGAATGATGTGTGTTTGGATGTCATAACGGTACTTAAACATTTTGAGAAAAATATTGAAAGTGATGATGCCAAATGGCATCACTGGGACTGAAAGGGTTAATAAGGTTCCTATTGTTAACCTATGTGGTATAATTTTGTAAGCAAATAGTGGATTATGAGTTTTTTCGCTCCCAGTAATTTTTCACGGCATCCACCGATAACGTCTCGTAATAATTGTTAGTTCACGGCGTTATCGACGAATGGCTAGATTTGTTTACAGCTCTGGTTGGGCCTGGTCGGCCAACCACCAATCCTGTGAATTTTTCTAAAGAAGCTGATGTCCGGGACTTTGTTGACCAGGTATATTGGGTATATAACGCATGTTGCGTTTGTTTATGCTATTCCTATTCCTTTTTCCTGTTTTTACTCTGCTTATGTTTCAATAAACGTTAGTTGTTTTTAAAAACTAGTTATGTTTCATTAGCTTTTTGCCCTCAAATTTTGTGTTTTATTATTATTATTAGTGGCCAAGTTGTTGGTCGACGCAAACTTGATGTGAAAATCTGTGCCTGTCCAGGCCGAGACCGCAAGGGAGAAGAACAGCAAATGTCGCAAACCCAAGAAAGACCTCTGCCCAAGAAGAGAAAGAAAAGTATGTTTTCTGAAAGACGCGACTTAAGGGGGAATGGGCGTGCAGGACCGGGGGTCTCCAAACTCAAGTGCCTCAATGTTAATCCAATGGGAAAAAACTATTTTCTTTGCCACATTTCTCCGGCTGTATTGAATATTTTTACAAGCGGATTTTTTTATGTTATAAGTGTAGCTGACTTACAGGTCCCGACAATCCCACTTTTTGAAATTAGTATGAATATTTTTTTTAATATTCAATAAATTATTTTACACAAAATATTCGAAGCAATTTCAAAAAGTGGGAAGATAGAGACCTGTAAGTCAGCGACATTTATCACATAAAAAAATCCTCTTGTAAAAATATTCAATACAGCCGGAGAAATGTGGCAAAGAAAATAGTTTTTTCCCCATTGGATTGACATTGAGGCACTTGAGTTTGGAGACCCCCGGTCCTGCGCGCCTATTCCCCCTTAAAGTGTACTTCACTCTGATGTTCACGTGTTGACTATAGTCTCAATAACAATCAAGATATGATATAAAAAAGGGCACAGTTTATAGTATATTTTTCTTGAATGAGTAAATTTTAGTTTTTTTTTTATTTCACTGGTTTATAAGTTAATACTTACTTTCTTTAAAATATCAAATATAATTAAATTTTACTATTGTAACTCTTTTCACTTATGTTTATGCATGAAGCATTTTATAACATAATGCATTAAATTAGTTTGATTAATATTTAAAAAAAAATTCTAACAAAATTTTGTTTACAGTAAATTTGGAGGAGTCATTCGAATTCACAAAAAATATCTTCATTCCTCCAAAAAAGAAGATGAAGCATTCCTCCCATGATAGAATTTACACCATACAGGTAGGTATAATACCTTTGAAGGGTCTAGTTGTAAAACTTGCATTCCCTAAAGTACAGGGTGAGGCAAACAAAAGTGGCCCCGGTCTAGATATAAGAATACAACAGAAATGTTGCCAAGTCTAAAACCAATACAAAAACAGGTTTGCTACCTGAAGCTATTGATCGCTTCAATATTAAGCCCAAACAAACGCTTGGCGATTTATTTGCCGGCAACTACGATACGGTTTTAGAAGCTAGTTGAAATGAAATATAAACAAGGTTTGTAGAGCTCTGATCAAGAAAAGTTCCCACTATTGATTATTTGATTGTTTCGGTCGTTATTTATCGAACCTTTTTGTTTTTGTTAATACAAAACAACTTTAAAACAGTCAAGTGGTTTTGTCTTGGTTCCATTTGTCCCTTCATCCTTCCGTGAGTACATACAGCGTGCTTGTACAAGCATGATTGGAAAAGAAGTGCTGTTTTATATTCTAAATAGTCCTGAGCATTTTTAATAGCTCAGGGCTTAAAAGGAAATTAAATGCATTAACTAGCATACTTTTAAGTATCTAGGCCAATGACTTGGACCATGGTTGTACAAACTCATTAACTTTAACCTACAAAAAAGTATGCTAAATTCATAGAGTTAGGAAGGAGGATTGGAGGGGTCTATCAATTAAAATTTGAAGATTAATTAAGATTAGGATACACTCAGCTTTCTCCAACAATCGGAGCCAGTGCAATCCTCCAGGTCATCTTCTCCTGACCACAAGTCTAATAAATGCTTTTTGATCTACTTATTTTGCTGCCTTGTAATTTTCATGAAATCCACCTATGACGTCGCAATACCTTGTAATGATTAACAGTTCTCTGACTCTATGTGATCGAGGTAGTGTTCTTTATTTACATATAGCTCCTGTTCAATCTAAGTTGGAACAACCAGAATATTTTCTTCTGATCAAGTGTCCTTGCGTCATGAGCTTGTGATGACAAGACCTAGCTGAAATGTTATATTATAAAATATTTTGGTTTTTCTTTGAAACTTTTTTTAAGCATTTTTATTACTTTGTGCTATACTGGGATTTAATTCGAATTTTGACAGGTTTTTGTTTTAAAAAATGGAGAGTCAACTTGTACACAATTTCAGTGTTCAGATATTATGCTGTTAGTAATTTGAAGTTTTTTAATTTTCCTGATATTTTTTAAATAGTACTTGAGTAAGGCTTGATTTTCCCCCCTATCAATTGTATGAACCCTGTTAGCAGTGTCAGTAAAATTGTTGCTTGAAATTCTACTTTATTTTATTGCATAAATAATGCCCTGAAAATGTCCTGAATTTTTCTTAAATGTTTGTTTTGAAATATTGCATTGTCCCACTACGACCCCTGCTCTATGACTAAATTGCTGATTATTTCGTGGCAAAAATGGTCCAACACATTGCTGTGGTTGCTGCAGTTTACCTGCCCGTGGCAGTGATGGTTTTTTTTTTACCTCGGGCTGAATGGCTCGCGAAGCTTAAAAGAATGCCTGAATAGGGCATTAGACCTTTGACAGGCTTGTTTTCTGATTTGTAGAAAAAAAACTCGATTATTCTACAATACAGAAATCAAGTAGATATAGTTGATATATCTTTATTTTTATAGAATTATATATTGTTTAAAAGACTGTATAAAAATATTTATTTACATTCTTGGTATTGCATTTTATGCTTTTAATATTTGAGTAAGTAATTTAGTATCACATTAAAATGTTCTATTTTATACATTCAGGCAGACGATGAAGAACAATATTTGTTCTTGATGAACATGAAGAAGTTATTTCAATACAACAAAACCTGGAGTAATATGGCTCCTGATGTAAAGATGCACCTTTTGTCGTAGTATGTTATAATTTTTCCATTTTATTTATGTTTTTAGTTTAATACCAAGTAAAAAGCCTAGATAATTTAAAGTCAGGGCGGGAAATTAGCGCTAGACTTCTAGACAATGCCGATGTTTTTTTTGGAAAGGCTGATAAAAATTTCCAATTTACTAGACCGCCGGTCCACCAAAATTTTTGACTGAGCTCATCAATAAAATAAGATTCCACTCTTTTAGTACTTTATCGCCATCGTTTTGAAAAATCATCACTCAATTGATGCAAATTAGACTTCACTCCAGAAATCAGTCTATATGACCAAGAGCAAGCCTTTCAATTTTGGAAAAATGACGTTAAAAGAAAAAGAAGGCCAAACAAAAAGCCATATTTACGTAGAGGCGTTTTGGAATCTAACTACGAAAGTACTTCTGCAAAAGAGTCTGAATTAAGTGAAAGTGATTGTAACAGTACTTTCAGACAACTGATTATTGAGTGTTGCTGTAAAAATTAGTTGTTAATACAATAAATTTTAGATGGTAAAATTGACTTTTGATTTAATTTTTTTGTTCTAGCATAATTTTTTACTGTCTAGTACTTTAAAGTTCTTACTAGACCGGTTGTCTAATGTAAAATTTTCCTAATTTTGCACCATGAAAGTGTATCTTTTTATCAATGTTTGTGGAAACCTTTCATCATTTTCACAAATAATTTTTTCGAGAATTAAATTGTTATTTATTACTTAGCATTGAAAAAATTAAATATGCAACATTTAAGGAACAATGTTGGAGTTTTCAAACAATCTATGTCTAAGAAATAATTTTAAAAGCATGGATATAAAATATGTGCTTTTAAATGTTGAATTTTTTCACATTTTAATTGTAATAGTGTTCTTATATGAAAATTTGCTATTAAAATCCTTTAGTGCATATTTAGAATAATTAGTATACTTTTTTTGTATTGCTTTATTTTAGCATTCGAAGCAAGAACAATCAAGATGGTTCAAGCAATTAATGGACAGGGTTTTTTAGACTTTTTTTTATTTGAAGTGTGTATTCTAGGCTATTGTCCTATGCTTCTTTTTCTTAAGACTTAATTCCTTTTTTTATTATTTGTATTTATAACTATGTCCTCTCCTTGTTTTTTGCATAACCAATCATTTAAGTAAAAAAAAAATATGTCTGTATAACTTACTTAGACATTTGTGTACTATCATTTTGTATGGAACTTGTTATACTTCAATTTTGTGTATTTGTTTTGTTAATTTTGTGTTTGTTTGATCATACATATCTGTATGCTTGTTTTATTTAATATTTTCTTGTGTGATAGCAAACAATTTGATTTAAGTAAAGTAACCCTTTTATACAATATATTTTTAACTATTTATTAATTCAGAAATATAATCGTATATATTTAATTTATGAGAATGTAGGATTAATAGTGACTAATATGTCTTAATTTTTGGTATCGGAATTTTGCTTTACGTGTTTAAAATCGAATTATACAAAAGTCTTAAATTAGTTGAATTTTTTAAAACTTGATTATCTTTTCATTTTTTTTTATTCTTCTGTCAAGCATAGTATTTCTATTACTGAGCATATTCAAGCCACATATAAGGCCCGATAACCTCTATTAGGACAACATTAATATGTAAAAAGGGTCTACTTTGTTGCATTTAGAAAATTGTTGTATTTTGTTATTGTTAAGATGCAGAAAACATGCTGAAAAAAGTTATGTAAAATGTGACGGCTCATGAAATACTCTGTAACCTACTGTTTTTTAAATAATAAATTATATCTTAAAAATTTTCGTTATTTTTACTGTGCAAAAAAATAGATTACATAAAACATTATTACTAATAAATTACAGAAACTGTTTTAACTTATTTTTGATAGACTATAACTCCTTTGCTTGATCAGTTAGCTTCAAAAACAATTTGTCCATCAGTTATTGTTTAATACTTCGATTTAAGATAACTGCCGTTGTAATATTACTAGTTACATAGCATTTCAACTTTGATATTTATTTGTAATTTTTAGCAAATTTATTCTATTGTATCAAGTGTTTAAAAAAAATGCGCTGTGACTCGTGAGAAACCTAGACATAACTGCATGACAGGTTACCTTGCAATAGTTGTGACATGTTGCCCTTGGTAGAACCAAGCTTCAGTTAAAGTTTGTGATCAGTTGACATTGTTTCTTTTAAAAGGTTGCTCAATTAAAAATTCTTAAATATTTTCACTTGCTGTTCTTCAATATACTTCATCAAATTAACTGTCACTGAGTCAATTTTTGCAGTTTTGTTCTGTTAAATTGGGGTTGTCGCATCAACCATGAATCACCACAATACCTTGAGAAACTTATTTAATATGAATGTTTCGAGGAAAAATTGTTAGTGCCAGATAGATCCATTTGGAATGATGTCGTAAACCATAGAGGGCAGCACAACCAACTGTAAGTGGATCCTTCTTGGTATTGGAGGTATTGATTTGGTATATATGTATTTATTTGGTGTTTGGTGATATTTGAAAATGAGACAAATTACCCTGAAAGGATATTGGGATTCGACCTAAGCAATTTTACATATTCTACAAATAAAGTTAACCTATAGTTGTGAGTATAAATCGAATTTGTGTAGAAGTTAATGATAATATCAATTTTTGCTTTAAAAAAGGTTAAATTACAACTTACTGGCGGTGTTTGCCGTTTTTCTTTCTAAAATGGATAAATCTGTTTTGGGTGGTGGTTCTAGGGGGCAGTTACTGTATAAATAAACTACTTATTTTTTTCAATATGGCAAGAATTTCAAATTTTATTTCTATTTTTAAATCTTTTAACATGAACTTTTTTTATCTATTATTTGATTACAATAAATTTGAGATTTTCATTGTTTTAATGCGACATAAATGTTAATAAGTACCTAGAAAAATTAAAATTATATATAAAAAATTAGATAATTTGAGTTATATTACGTTGGAAATTTAATTTCAATCGGTAAGCTTAGTGGCTGTGAGGTATTAGGTACCCGGTACCCATCTCATAAGTCCTAGATCGCTGGTTGGAGCACCGTTTAAGTTGGCAAATTTCAGGATGGGCAAATCGTCAACAAGCATATTATACAATTGTGTAACATGTAAAAGATTACAGGAGTAATGCTTTGTTTCGGCTATGAAATTGCTTTCTCTCGGCCAAATTAAAATATCGGATCGCTTTAAAATCCATAATCTCAGATTCATTGTAATTTGAGTTTCAAAATTGGTAACGGGAGCTGCCTTAAGAATGTTCCCTGGTGATTACGAAACTAAAATCTCACCACGAGCTAAACTAAGCTGATGGTGCTACGTTGCTAAACTTTACTAAGCTAGAAAAAAAAAGAATATATCAATCACTGGCACAACGCAACGTCACGTTAAGATTTGAATTTTATTTCTTTGAATCAGAAATAATAATTGTAGGCGTGTTTCAAGTCATGAGTGGCAACAGAAAATAGTAGGCAATAGCAGGAATGAAAGCAGATGTACGTCACTTTAAACCAACCAATTCTCAAATTTGTCGAAGAAGTAATTTCGATAAAAATCGCAATCGGTAAAAAATACGCAGGCGCATAAAGGTGCGCATGCGTGGTCGAGTTGTTTTGTTTATATTTTAAAAAACAGGATTTTTAATAAGGAAAGTGATTGTATTCATAAACTATAGTCTTTTTTTCTTCTCTCGTATCTTTTAATTTTTTAAAAATTCAAAAGGCATGAATATGGATAGCCATTTTGTTCCTGGGGATCCTATTTTGGTAGAAAATATCGTAAGTTACTTAAAAGCTATGGGGGTCTTCGATGAGTTTCGTCATGAATGTCTCGCTGATGTTGACACAAAGGTAAGGTATTTTTTTTTAGATCTTTTCTTAATAAGTAACCAATGGCTGTTTAAAATTTGCATTTCGAAAATGTAAACTGAAAATTAAGTATCTATTCATTTGTGTTTAATTTTTAAATAAATTTGTTTACTCACATATTTTTTTTATAATTTAGCGCCAATTGAATATTTGACTTGTCAATTGTAAATGACAAATGGCAGACAAAAAATGACTTGTCAATGGTTTCAATGACTAACTAGAGATCAGGTTTCGCATATTTAAGAAAGGTTATCGTAACTAATCCTATAATTTCTAATTGTTTGAGAGCTTTAAGAATCTGTCAACTACATGCAGTGTAATTTCAAACAGCATTCAAATGATCAAACGGACATTTTATTAGCTATCAAACCCAAGCTTGCTACAAATGTGATCGCATTGACTGGCAATGTTTTATTGGAATTAAGAACTAACTACACAGGGTGCTTACAGGTGCACATTTCATGTGAATGGAAAACAATGTAGAATGTTAGCAACCCTAGATGAATTGGTCGGTTAAACTAAAAAAATCATGGCCGTATTTGGCATCTTTTAAAAAATGTTGCCAGGACAAATGACAACAAACCCTGGGTAGGGCCGAAACAGCCAATGAAAGACCACAGTATGGAGAACGTGACATAAGAAACTTCCCTTTGCTAATTTTGCCAAAGGTTATCATAATACCAATAAATTGTGGCTCCCAGATTTGGCGTAAAATAACTGGCCACGGTTTTTAAGTTTCACTAATTGGTCAAGTTAGAATGAGCTACTTTTGTGCTATTTGTTGAATGAAATATTACCAAGACCAAGTGGCCCCTTGGTCTTCTCAGAAACTTTCTCTTATCTGTTTAGATTTTTTGGATTTGCATATCTATGGTTGTTGTTGTAAGACTTCTTAAGTATTCATGTTTGGAAGGTTGGATAAAACCACCTCCAATTTTAGTTAGTTAATAGAGCTAAAAAAAATTAATAAAGCTTTATTTGGACCATCATCCATAAAAAAGCAAATATCTGTTTCTGTTTTTTTGCCTAGCAGCCGAAATGCATGAAATAGGTAAACATATTAGTTCAACTTTAATACAACTTTGTTGACTTGTGTTACTTTTCAACAGTCACAAAAGATCGTCTTGCAAGGACCAGTCGGAAGAACAGACTACTATCCCTTATATCACTCTACATGCACTCTGGCGGCTCAGTGGCTGAGAGGTTTAATGTGTCCTCGTAAGCCCAAGATCGCGGGTTCAAGCCCCAGCTGAGTCGTCGGATTTTCTGGATGGGAAAATTCTGGGCATGCATGTCATATGATTATGTGGCATGCAGAAGATCCCTGGAGGGCCCATTTGGCCCGAGTTCTCTCGGCAAAATTAAAACTCAGCATAGTTTAACATCCTCAGAGAGCTCAGATTAATCGTAATCTGTGCGTCAAAATTGGTAGGGAGAGTCGCCTAGGTGGTGCCCCAAAATATGGCCCTCAGTTCTGGCGAATGTGCAGAGTCTGAAAAAGCTTAACCGCTAATATTGCAGCCCCATTAGAGAAAAAAAATAGCACACTGTTTCAAGCATTTGGGTTTGAAAGCTTGTTAAGTTACAGCTACAACTTATAATTTTATAGAGGGTGGTTGCTAAGGAGTTAAGCTAAATGTCAATAATAAAATCCATCTCGTAGACTTAAACAACAAATCCTTCGTAACACAACACATTTTCACATTGATCTTTATCTAAAGACTTGTTTCAATTTATGAAACCGTTATAAATATTGATTGAATTTGATTTAGATATTTTTATATTTTAAATTATAGTCATCCTATCAAAATCTGAGTCAAAGAGTGGATGGATACACTTCCAAATTTCTGGCTGCTGAAGCTTGGAATCCGGATTTAAATAAAAATGAAATGAGAAATAAGCTAAGAAAGCATATAGATGAGTAAGATGGGTTTTTTTTATTTTTGTATATACAGGGTTAGTCAAAATGAATAGGAATAGGACAATAAGAAAACTATTTTTAGACAAATGTATGTGTATTGTAGCCAAAGTACAGTACTAACTACTTGTACCTACCTACTTATTGTCCTATTCATTTTGACTAACCCTGTAGTTAAGGAACTAAAACCTAAATGCATGCATATGGTCCCAATACTCAAAGTTTGTTCAACCACTTTGAGTACCATTTAAATATTGATGATGGCTGTAATAACAACTTAAAATAAATTAAATCTTTATTTAGATTTTATTTTCAAATAAAAGTTAATAGTCCTTAGCATTTTGTAAAATTTTAATATTTAAAATGATTTTTACTCAGCTATCTCATGAAAGATTTTATTGATTATTTGTTTAAAAAATTTTAATGCAAGAATTCATCATAAATGTTCCAATATTCATGTCTTTAAAGTTAAATGTACAGCTTGTATGTTGTTACAAATATTTTGCAATATATCAAAACACGAACTTATATGTTTTTTTTTTTTTTTTAATTATTCAAAATAAGTGGTTATTTTACTTAAAGATAGTAAATTGTGACTGTTCTACAACTTTTGATGCTTTTCCATTTCCTAGGCACAAATCTTGTCTTGCTAAACAATTTTTTTCCAACAAAACGCAGTATGCACAGTTTAAGTTTACTATTGAAAATATTACATTTAGTGGTATTTTTATGCTTTTCCTATCTTTATTGCTTGTGCCTGCGAAAGGAAAAAAAGTACTACCAATTTATTATAACATTTATTTTTACGATATTAATAGGGGTGGTCAATCTTATAGAGGCTTATAAGTCTGCTAGTCTTATAAGTCTTTTATTATTAACATTCAGCTAAATGTGAAATTATAATATTACAAGTTTAATATTTTTTGCTTGAAGATCAGGAATGCTGGCCGGTGGAACCGATCATGTTGTGGAACAAGTTATCAACCCAAAGATTCCGCAAACAATGTTTCCTAAAATAATAGAAGTGGTGCATGAGTATTTGGCCAAAGAAAAGGAAAAACTCCACAAGAAAGAAATTGTTAATCAGGAAAAGATTGCAACAGAAACTGCTCCTAAACCAAAGACGACTGTACTTGGTAATTATTTTTTAAAATACCTAATGTATTTTTATTATATTTTTTAATCCTATGGCTGTCTCCAAGTTAAAATTACATGCTTTCAGCTGATGCCTTCTTAGCCATACATTATTATTTTTATAATTTGTTAAAACATATTTAATTTTAATTAAATTTTAAACTTATATAATTTGTGATCATGTTCAGAATTTTTTTTCATTTTTTACTGAAGGATGGTTTAGATGGACTTAAGCATAAGTTTGTTCTTCAGCTTTTAAGATGTATTACTAAGATTACTTTGATTTAGATATATTACTAAGATTGTATTAACTTAGTCAGAATATCTTCCTGTGATCCAAGTAGTTTTTTTTTTCTCATTCTAGTTATTAAAAAATTTATTTTAAAGATCAAGAATTGAAATTTTCCATTAGTAGAAAAAGAAATGAAGATAACTTTCTTCCTTTGATAGCTTGTATCAGTCGTTTATTTATATATTGAATTACACGGAAACAAAATACATAACATTTGTTTAAGTGAGTCCTAAGTATTATTGAAATCTTTTAAAAATAGTTTAAAAAAGAGCATTTTGTTTGGGTGAAATTTCTAAATTTATTGAGATCTAAACATGAACAAATAAATAAAAAAGGGGAAAAAATATTTGTATATGAAATATTAACTTCAGAACTCTATTTTTTTAAAGATCCCATTGCTGAAATACTTTCCTTTACCTACACAAAACCCAAACCTACTCCTGCTCAAAATGTGCAAGCAAAGAACTCTGAACCACCAAAGGGAGAAAAGAAGAAAGAAGAAGCTTTCCATCAAACAAAAATCTCAGACTTCAAAACAGATAAAAGGAAAGAAGATACCCCAAGGCCCACAAAACCTCCTATTACCACAACAAAGGTTAAGAAAGACGTTCCTGAGCAGACTTTGGCTGCAGAGGCCAGTCCAAATATTGAGAAGAAAGAAGATATTGCAATATCGGTAAAGGTGGAGCCTGTTGAGACCAAAGAGCTCTCATCAGTTTCTTCCACACCACAAGCCAATAGTGCTGATGAGGGTAGAGAGCCAGACAAAGTTGTGAAGTCACTGAAAGCGGAGGAATTGGAGACAACTGGTTTTGAGACTCCAAAAAAAGTTGAAAAAGACGCTATTAAGCATGAAAAAAAGAAGGGGGAAAACTTAAAATTGCAAATTCCTGAAAGTGCCCAATCTGATGACAGTAATGAAACCAAATCCTCTCCCTCTGTTAAGAGCAACAGTTCTGGCAAAATCAAACCCGAGTTATCAAAACATAACAGAAACAAACCTTTGGGCTTAGGTGTCCAACGAACTTCAAGTAAGGCTGAAGAAGCTTCTAAGTCTGTTGTTAAAGAATCATCGAGTAGTTCTTCTGAAAAGGTGTCTTCCGATCAGGACAACAAACCTTCAGCAAAACTTCCTAGCAACCAATCAAAGGATCGCTCATCATTGAAAAATACTATTTCGGCCAAGATGGTTAAGTGTGAGAAAGCTGGTGATAGTAGTAAGGCTAAAAATACTCCCTCAAAATCGTCTGATAAACATTCATCTTCCAAACTTAAAAAAGTGGAGAGTCCGCTCAAGTTGAAGCATTCTTCGGATAAGCATGAAAAAAAAAAACCACCAAAAGATTCCAAACCACATTCTGAATCTCCTTCCATCAAGCCAAGCTCATCTTCCTATGATTCGTCACAGGGTAGCGATCCAGATCGGAGCTCTTCAAGCTCCAAAGAGAAGCTCAAGCATTTCAGCAAGCACCACCGAAAAGACAGTTCCAGTACCGACACAAGCAGCAAATCCTCTTCCGATAAAAAGCAACCCCAATCAGACACAGAGTCCGGGACTCTTAAAAGTGATAAGAGACCCAAAAGTTCGAAACATTCTTCGACAGACGAGAAGAAGAAATTCACCATTGAGGAATCGGCCAAGATTGCTGCACGTTCCGACAGCATCGGTTCGATGTCTTCAACAAGCGATTCGCAAACTTCTCTGAAGGAAACTTCATCTATCAGTGATTCCCAAACATCTATGAAGGAAAGTTCAGCAAGTGGTGAGACTAGTGACAGTTCAAGAAAGTCAAATAAGAAAAAGAAAAGTTCTAGGTCTTCCAAAAAACCTTGTTCTGATTCAAAGGATCTGAAACCACCCTCCCCTCCTTCCCCTTCATCAGGTCTTGTCAATTCTTCATCGGCTGAGTTGTCTTCTCAAGATGAAACGCAGTCTTCTCAGGAAAGCAGGGTTAGTTAATATATATAATAATGCTACACTAGTTAATGATTGATTCGATGTTCTATTCTTTATATTTTCTTTCAGCAGCTTATTCAGTTTCTCAATTGTTGCAAAATAATAAGCATAAACCCCATACAGTTTTTGCTATCTTTTGTTTCAATACTTATGCTTGAAACAATTAGTTAGTTAAAGTTTTAGGTGCCATGTATCTATGAGAGCCTTCTGAAAGCTCATTTTTCTCTTTCGTTGTACGAAACTGAAAACTACTTGATAGAAAGTGGAGCACTAGGAATTGCCAAATTCAATAAATTAATACTTTATCTTTGTATGCTTTAGAAAACAAATCCATTGTTCTTTTAATATGAATAGGGCGCAAAGTATACTGAAGTCTATATTTTTTTGTCATTATACATTTTTAGCATTCCAATAACTTTATTTTATTTTTTAAAATTTTTCACTGTACCTAGTTTAACTTGGAAAAAACATGATCTTTTGATGCATTGATGATGTGTCTAAATTTTTCTCTACATGTTTTTAAAGTATTTATTATATGTCCGATCTATTCCAACCCATGTAAAGGAAAGCGAAGATGAATCTAGTGAAGGAGACAGCAGTGGATCTGAAGAATACAACTCTGATGAATCTGCTGCAGAAGAGATGACTTTGAAGACAAAAGAGCTTGTTGTCAGGTTTGTATTAACCTCGGAAACAAATTTTCACTTAATGTTTGGATTGGGGCCTAGTGTGGATTGATTTTAAACATCAAAGTTTTAACTTTTATTTAAGTTTTCTTAAAGTTCATGTTGTTAAAAAATGTAGGATCTTGGAAGCATATTTAATTGATGCAATATCATATAGCACTGTGCACGGAAAAGTGACCTAACAGCTTAAAGCTAGCCTTTTCGGTGGTGCTTGCTGAAATGCTTGAGCTTCTCTTTCGGCTAGTTTTTCAGATTTATTCAGGGTCTTAAGCTTACCCAACAAGCTGCACCACTACAACTTGCCTTTGGACATATGAATTTTTCCCTTATTACTCTCAAGGGTGAATGATCCCGCTGGACCGCAGGTCTCCAAACCAAAGTGCCTCAGTCATCCAATGGAGGAAAAAATATTTTCTATAGCCACATTTATCTGTATTGGATATTTGTGTATACATTCTGTATTGAATATTTCACAAACAGGCTTTTTTATGGGATAAATGTTACTGACTTACAGGTTCCGACAATCCCACATTTTGAAATTGGTTTGAATATTTTATTAGATAACTAGCCTTTAAATAATTTACGATATTTGAAGCAATTTCAAGAAGTGGCATTATAGAGACCACTGTAAGATATCTTCAATTATCATTTACCCCTCCCCTCATTTGTAACAATATTTAATACAGCCGGGGAAATGCGGCTTGGAAAATATTTTTTGCCCTATTAGATTAACACTGCGGCACTTTGGTTCAAAGAACCCCTGTTCAGCAGGCTCATTTCCCCCTTTAGCTAGATATTCACCCTGTTCTGGTATCAAAAACAAAAGTAAACCTTAGTGTCACCATTAGCAATTTTAGAATTGATATTCATGTCTCCCCAATGAAAACTACAAATCATTTTTTTAAGAGGGATTGTCAGTCCCATAGAGGTAATTGCATTAGTTTTGGAATCGCAACTTCCGGAGAAGTATTGCTATGCAATGGCATATTAATCAACATAACATTGAGATGAAACAAATTTGAAACAAAATTGTTATCTAGTTATTTTATTATATATTTTGGAGTATTAAAATGCCCCAAAATATACAGCAGATGGGAAACTATTTTAAAACTTTATCAATTAATAATTAAATAATTGGAAGTTATTTTCTCTTCAATTTCGTTTTATATTAATGTTATGATGATTTCTATACTTGGTGAAAATAGGATAACTTGACAAAGCAATACTTCTGCAGAAGTTGCGATTTCAAAACTAATGCATTATTAGCTCTATGGGACTGGCAGTCCTTCTTAATGCCTTAAAAAGGTCTGTATCGTTATGAAATGTTTTCTATTTCAGTGAGGACCTCAACTCATTTTTAAATTCTTCTTCCTCCTCCGAGGAATTTGAGGGTTTCAACTCCTCCTCTCCTGAGAAAGGGGCAAAGCCAGCAGGCTCCGATGTGAGTTCTGTGCACACCAGTGACCTATCCTCATTCGAAGACGAGCTGAGTGATGTGGAGGCTGAAGACGCCCAATCAAAAGATGGCAAAAAGAGGCTTACACTTAAAGAGGGTAAGTTGGTGTCATAAACAAGTCAGCATGGGCAAGAATAATAAAATGTTTATTGACAGCATGATGATTGATATAAAAATAACATGAATACAGTTACAGATATAATACAAACAGTTAAAGATAAAACCAATAAAGCATTACTAGACATCCCTCCTTTTAAGAAGACTGGCCATATCTCGTAGGCCTCTTGACAGTTCTTCCAAATCTGGCTACATACTGTTGAGCCTGTGGCCTATAGTAGACTAAGTAATATTTATATTTAAATGCAGTACGATTTATATATTTTAAGTATGCAAGAAGAAGCGTTATTCATTTGTTGCTATTTTATAAAACTAAAGAATAGGGCATTGCTATAATATGATCTTGAAGACTGTGAGAGATTATGAAGACTTCAGTAAGAGATGCATTTATAACTAACCTTATGTTTTTTTTTATATTTATAGCTGAAAAAATATTGAAAGCTAAAGCAGAAAAGAAGCTTCTTGAAGCCACTAAGGTAAATTTCTTTAATAAATCTTCAGTGAGTTTGAATAAAGCTTAAATTAAATTTTTATTTTATTCAAAAAAACTTAGAAAAGCTCTGTTACTTTATTGTATTACTTTTATTCTGCATTGCAGTTTGTTTGAATTTTTTTAAAATGGCCATGGCAGAAGCTTTCTAATTCTAGTGTTTTTCTTAAATGTTTTAATTGTATTTTAAAGCTTAACCCTGCTCCCTTGCAGTCTATTTTCAATGGTATACTTAATACAAAATACATAATAAATAAAAATGCTATATCAAGTTTTACTTTACAGCGTTTTCTTTACAAAAAAAATTGAAGGTCATGTGATTAAAATGCAACATATGAATATATTTTTTAGACTACTCCTCCAAAAGCATCTGAGGATGTACAGGAAATGAAAAGCAGCCCACAGGGCTCTGAAATGCCGACGTCAGTGCCATGTAAGTTCAATTTGTAATATTAACTATTTGAATCATTGGTGCTCATTTTTTTAAAAATATGTTGAGTATATAGTATAACTAGTTTTATAAACCTGGGCATTGCGCCAGGTTTACCTGTAATTTTAGTAAATAGTATATTACGTAAACTCTTACCATTATGCCAATTGATCCCCCTCCTCAGCCTAACTAGTCAACTCCTAGTCAGGATATTCTAGGCAACCCCTCCCATGCTGATGTCAGCATTGTGTTTTTTTCTTCAGATGTCTGACTCAATCTCATTTTTGTTTTATGAAGTACAAACTCCACATCTGTACATCAATATTCATAAATTTTTCCATTTATTTCACATTTGTTAACATCAAAGTTAAACAACCACCTATAAAATGAAATAGGATTTAAAAATATGGTTAGAATCCAGTAGAGTTAATTTGACTTATCATTTAAAATTTAATAAAGATTTTAAATAAAAAAAATTAGATAATGTTTGAATTGCAATCTTGAATAATAAACTCGTGTGCTTTTTAGTATTTATGTTTAATTTTCGCTCATGCATTGACATTTCTTTCTAATTAAAAATTGTCATAAATACTAGTCCATCAACGATATGCAATGCTTTTCTTTTAGAAGAATCTGTTAACTTTTTGTCCTCCTAGACCCATTTGTGTGTGGATTTCACAAAAAATCTATTCTTAAATGATGCCTTTAATACAAAAAAGGACTAAGCTCCTAAACTTTGGTATCAGTACCTCCAAAAGTTTTGGCTGGACGTTGATGCGTGAGTCAATCAGCCAGGACTTCTTGCTTTATAGATTATCAGAGTAAAAAATGATTGCTTCATTGATAAGATTTAACTATAACAATTGTTGTGACAGTCAAAAGGAAATAAGTCATATGAAAACTGACATTTCTTGCTTATAACAAAAAAATGTAGAACAAACAAATGTGTAATTTTTTTCCCAATATTAATAAGTACTAACAAACTTGTATTAAATAGTTCCCTAATATTTATTATTTTATAGGCAAGGTGGAAGTTTCTCCTACCCCTGAACCTAAAAGGGAGTCAAGGAGGGAGCGCAAGCTGAATCCAAAATATGCTTCCAGTGAATACAAATCTATTTTTGATTCTAAAAGGACAACCTTTATTACAAAACAGAATAATCAAACTGAAATAAAATCGCCAGCCGAAGCTTCCCCAGTGAAAAGTGCAGCTCTTTCTAGACGCAAATCTTCCGCGAATGATAAAAGTCCCTTAAAAGTAGCCGATCTACCTTTAGAAGAGAGCAGTAAAAGTTCTAGCTCGAGTGTAGTGGTGGAGTATAGCTCAGAAGACATTTCGACTTTCGGAATGACAAACTCCGAAATCAAGACGAACAGTCACATCGAGACGGACACTCCGAACAGAATCGCTTTGAAGATTAAACTGTCGGCCACTAAAAACAGGACGAACAAAGACACTTCCCAAGGCACAAAAAGGAAACTGGATCTCGATGAAGAGAAAAGCACTGCAAAAAGGACATGTTTGCGCAACTCTGTCGGCTCGGACAGTACAGAAAATGAAAATAAACAACTAAATAATAGGTCAAAGAACCCTACTGGGGTGCTTAGTGTTAATCGGGTGAATGACAAAGAGGGTTTTAACAAGCAACAGCTTAATAGCAATGGTGATATTTTAAGTAAAATGGAGCGTGTGAAAAGAAATTCTATTTCTAAGTCCAATCATGTTCATGATAAACAAAATAGAGATTGAGGTTTTGAAAGAACCCAATTTGTGTTTGACCAGTGCTAAGTTGTCCAATTTTTAGTTTTGTGCACAATTGTGACTTAATTGTGTTTATTCTTATTTTAATTAGTATGCAGTTTAGGTTGAATGTTTTAATGCATATTTTTTGTAAATACAGTTTTGAGTACGGATGAAGATATCTACAAAAATAATATTTTTATTGCAAAGTGTAGTAGATTTAGCGTAGAAAAGAATATATTTTCCTAAAAACTGTCTTAAATTTATCACTATACCTTTTTAAGTGCAGGACTTATTATAAAACTTAGGAAAAGAAACTTTTTTTTCAAAAGAATTTACAACAAGATTTTTTTTGTTTGATTCTTAGGTGAGACCCTGTTATTTTTCTTCAAAGATACTATAAAACATAGTTTTATGTTATTTTTTTAAACCTTTTTTTACCTACTTATTTAGTTTTTACTATTAAAATAAACGTGGTTACTTAAATTATATTGTATGTTTCATACTTTGATATTATAAAAAAAAGTGGATACATATATTACATATATGAAGAGTACACAGGAAAAACTGATTGATTTTGTGGAGAAGTTTCCTTAGCAGGCCACTTTGGCGATGATAGGGAGTGGTCGCCTAAACTTGTGTAAGGAAACCAGTTCCTACCACAGAGATCATAGATTAAGTAATAGAATGGCAGATCACGTGACCTCCAATGCTAACGACGGGACATGCAAGGATCTCCCAGAAGAGCCCCAATGAAGCCAGTGTTGTAGATCACGTGATATTCCACTCTAATACTTTAACTACTATCTCTGTGGTTCCTAGCTACCAAGATTTAGGCGATTGACGTTCCCGGCGCTTGGACCAAGCGAAGAAGAGAGAAACCGGTTTTCTGCCGCCAAGTAGACGATTGTGGGCGTCCGCCTAATAAATCAATCGGTTCTTCCCGTGTAATCTTCATATATGGTTTATACTTACTCTTTTAAGTAATAAACTACTTGTGTTAAAATATTGAATAAGTTAAAAACCTGTATAAGAATCAGCATTTGGAACTGGAACAGTTTCCTATTTGTACAACAATGGCACAATGATAATCTTGATAAGTAGATTAGATTATTATATCGGAGTTAGAATATTATAAATTATGGCTTAAGTTTTAATGGAAACTTTAACTTTAAAAACTAAGGCTTCAATTCAATCACCAATCGACCAAAATGAGGCAAACAAATAATTATTGGAGCATGGTTGGTTCTTTTGGATTCTTAAAGAAAATACCCTGATATAGAGCTTCCGAGTTTGCAAGATGCAACTAATGAATTTAAATTTTTTTTTATAAGTATTTTTTTTTATAAATTTTGATGCATTTTTTTCATGTATTACCAATTCATTGTTTAAAATATACAAAATGTTGTTTATTGTTAAAATTTCGACTCAGAATATACTAGATATGTTAAATTTTGTTTATATGTACATATTTATTTTATATGTACAGAAACTATACTGCTCAAAACAATTAGGGGTGCACTTCACATAGTTTTGCTACCCATTCAGCCTTAACTTATTATTTTTGCATTCTAGAAATCTAAAATTTGTGAACTATATTCATTTTTATGCATCCAGAATGAAATAGTAAAAAACAGGGGGCTAAATCTTAATTCAAGGGGAAAAATGGAATCATAATAACTTATGAATAAATTATAACAATAATTATTTCAAAACTGTATTTGTTAAAAATAGAAAAATCAATTTCATCTAAACATCTAAAAACTGCAAGTTGGAAGAATTTAGGGTCAATTTACTTGGAAAATTTTTAAAGGGAATTTTATTTTACCATATTTTTCAACATATAATTAAAACAAACATTATTTAATTCTTCCAAATACATGATTCATCCATCTAACGATATATAAGTGTGAGCTTAACTTAGTCAGAAAAAAAATCGCAAGCTTATGATTCCAATTAGAATCAATTTGGGTGGGGGAGAGATGTGTGAAAGGGTTTAAAACTTTAAACCATGTGCCCCCCTAATTGTTTTGAGTAGTTTAATTAACTAACTGTTCAATCTTGCCTGATAATTCAAGAGCATTTGTCCCAACTTTGACTGTAATTAGAATGTTTACCTATGTCATTATTTATTTTTGTATACGGTATTTTGGCCTACTTATTATTTATGGCCGTAAATATTTAAATGTAAATAATTCTACTTTTGAGCTAGAAAGTGTAACTGCTCAAATATATTCTACCTTGTTTTTAATTTTCGCTTTAATTTAATGATTTATAAAGTCATTTATTCATTGTAAGTATGTTTTGAAAGTAGGAGAAATAAACTTATTTTAGTAACTATAGTATCATTAAGTACCCCCCTCCCCCCCCAACAACTGATAACCTCTAGTCTAGTGGATCGTAATTTTTGTGAGGAGAAAAACGAGACAGAAAAAAAAAATGAAGTGTAAATATAGCTTCAAGCAAACCAGAACCCGACATTTCGGGACTTTCGGGTCGTTCATCAGAATTGTCATTACTGTAGTACATGCGAAGGTGTCTTTGCTTTATTGCATTTCAAAAAAAAAAAAAAAATTAAAACTAAGTGGATTTTACTCAGGGTTAAGCACCGAAAATTTCCGCCCTTTAGTCAAGTACCGCCTGATGCGGCCGCCACTCTGCATCATAGCACCACACGGCCCTGGCTGGACAGCCCAGTCGGTAAGTTGCCTGCCTACATGCCAAAGGTCCCTGACAATGCCAAAATAACTGCCGTCCTATAAGCGGTCTGTGCAGATAAAAATTAAGACGAAGTATACCCCGTATAGGGGAGTGCACTGCACTTTAATAAAACGTTCCATCTCCGCGTACGCTGTCGCTCTTAAAAAGTTGTGCTTTAAGGGTGTGTCGGCTAGATACTTGACTGAGGTTATAAATTAATGCGCTTGTCGCCAATATCCAGTGCCGGATTTAAAGACCTAGGGCCCCTAGGCACTGGTCATTTTGGACCCTCACCATCTCAAAGCTATTTTGGAAATTTAGCAAATTAAATACACTAGTACAGAGCATATAATTTTTAATCGACTTTAATGAACATCAGAAAAATACAGTATGTTACTATAGTTATCTTATAAAATTGATAAAATCACACGGACTTTTTTCTGTGCAAAAGAACGAATGACGTCATCATTGTCAATTGACTGCACTAGTAACCTTAGTAACTCGATGACTATTTCTGACTCTTTTACTTCGTCGAACTGAACTTTAAGCCTACGTTTCCACCGCATGTCATATGTATAACTATTTTCACCGAATTTTTCAATAGCTTTCGACTCATAATGATCAAAGGAACTGAGTTTGGCGATTTTAATTTTTTAGGCGATCTATTTTTTTAAGGGCCCCCTTCCGCACTGGGCCCCTAGGCTCGGGCCTTGTAGGCCTATGCCGAAATCCGGCACTGCCAATAGCCCTCGTGTAGCTCTAGTACAACAACAAATCAACCAAATTTAATCTAACCCTCGGTGGTCGTGTTGTAATGCTTATAACGTACTTTCCATCAACGCTGTTTTTATTTACTTTCCAAACGTTTGTCCATTTATTCCCGCCAAAAGAAGCTTCCGCCCCAAGACAATCCCGATCGCTTAGCCGTCTCGATTGATATCATGGAGCGGCCTTCTTTTGTTCTTTTCGACATTCGAAGCTGGCCTACTTCGCTCGAACGCCCTTCTGCCTTAGTTAGTTCTTCAATCTAAGAGATCTCTGTCTGTTGTTGTCAGACTGCTCTGTGAGAAGGCGGTTTCCCTCTCTTCTGCAGTTCGAATGAAATCGAGTCCTGTCGTTTTCTCCCACGGTGAGTCGATTTTTTTTAATGAGTTCGATATCTAACATTCAGGGCCTTATCTTGGAAAACTCAGACTATGGGCACAACAAATTTTGGAGGGCCTCTTAACGTAAAGTGTTGTGTATAATAAATAATTGTCAGCAATGATGGTGCTAATTGACCAATGTATCAAATTTTTGCTGCAATTTTATTGGCTTTCTTGTAAATTAAAGAGTTCTACAGTAGGGTACACTGTAAAAAATTTGGCTTGAATTTACTAACGATTACTTAGTAACTTTACAGGTTTTCACCATTTACTAGAAAATCATCTGTAACCTAAAGAAACTACTGTAGTAATACTAAACAATACTAAGTAAATTGATGTAACGCTTACAGCGCCCCCTGGCTATCTTTTCTAGAGATTATGACGAATCGATATCGCAACGATAAAAAACCTAAAAACGTGTTTTTTTTTATTTTAGTATATAAAAACTACGTTAAATTATTTCGAAAACTTCATATCCGAAAAAAAAATGAATCTTAAAATTTCTTAATCAATAGAATAAAACGCCTTTAACGATCAAGATTTTAACCTCTTTATTTACACGCAACCAAAATGCAAGTCCCCGATAGCAGAGAGGACTAACGCGCTGTTCCACGGATCCCGATAATCTTGGGTTCTGTCCTCGGGAAGTTCGAAATAAAACCTGACTAACAGAAAAATTAGTGGCGCCCTCTGGTTTTAAACTTTTGTAACCAGTTCACTACCAGTTTCTTTGTAAACTTACAAGAAAATCCCCTGTAAAATCTACTAATTTTTCTTAGTATAACTTACTAAGCTTTAATTAGTAATATATACACATATTTCTTATGTAACACTACTAAAAAAACTTATGGAAGCTGAGTTTCCTAGAGAATTCTTAGTAACCTTACAGATATTTTTTTAGAGTGTAGAGGAACGACTCGTATTGAGCGGCCATCGGCAGCCAGGGCTCACTACGCAGCCCGAATAGAGTGGCAAAAGAGCTAGTTAATTTATAATTTTGATACTGAGAAAGGAAGTACACCCAGGGCAAAGGCGGGAATCGAACCCGCACCCGTTGCAGTGAGCGGACAAGCGTTATGGCCTGTGATCCAAAGCACTCGGCCATAGGGCCCCTCATGCCACCTTATATTGTCTCCGTTTTGGTCCATGGTGCTGTTGGTAGGTTCAGTCTCTACTCTACTGTAGAATCTTTGTTAAAAACACCAATCGAAACAATCACCGCTGTAAATTTCTGAGTCAAAATCTGCAAAAAGGAAAGTAAAGTTTTTTTTTAAAGGGATGATAGTTAACAAAAACCAAAAAAATCGAATTTTTGAAACCAGTATTTTCTGATAGATGGAAGCCCAATCTATCGAACAAGACCAATTTTGTATCGATCGGTTAATTATTTCTTATAAAAAATTAAAATTATAAAAATAAACAAATGTGGAACGCCACCTTTGACTTACTAATTGTATGCTTGTATTATTTATATATTACATTATAAAATATGAATTTTTTGTGTTGATATTTGAAAACTATTCACTGGCTCAATGTAAAAAAAAAATTCCTGACGATTTACATGAAATTCGGTTAACAGGAAATGTTTCGGTGGGCATTTCGAGTTCGTGTTAACGGGATCGACTGTATTTGTTTTTCGCGTTTTTCTCAAAACTATAATTTTCAACACTTAGGTACACTTTTCTCCAAATCTATTGAATATGTTTTAGTAATTTTTTTGTGTGTTATAAAACCATTTTAGATCTATTTAAGTCACCTAATTTAGTCTTACAAATTAAAAAAAATATTTTAGTATTTTACACTTTTCTTCGTTGAAAATCAGAATTTTTATGAATGTAGAATATAATGTTTTTAAAATAAAATTTAAAAATTATTTTAGGCAAAAAAATTAGGTGACTTAAATAGATCTAAAATGGTTTTATAACACACAAAATAAATTAGTAAGAAATATTTAATAGATTTGGAGAAAAGTGTACCGAAAAAATACTTATATTTTTGAAAATTCGTAATTGTATGTTTCAAAAGATGTCTTTTTTCAAAAATAATAATTTTTAAAAATAAGATTCTTAGGTGTAATAAAAGAACAATTTATAATTTGGTACAATTTTTTTTTAATTGTACCATAATTTTTAAATGATTTAGAGCCTTTCGAAATCAATACTAAGAATTGGTCATTTTTGCTGTCGCTAACTATGATCCCTCATTAAAAAAATCTACTGATATTTTGGGGATTTACAGCATGTAGCATGTCTTTGTACATGTAGCAGCATGTCTTTGGTGCTTTCGTCGAATGACATTATGACATGGTTCTCTCAGTCCACTACATTGATTAACAACCTAGACTTTATTTTCATTCCTGTTTAACTGTTGCTACTCAAGACATGAAACATGCCTTTACTTTTTGAAAATTTTTATTATCATTTTCGCTTTCCGAATTTAATCTTTTTTTGGTCAAATGTTTGAGAAAAAACAAAGGGTAAAAAGGCAGAGGGAAAAGCGCTGTTGGTCCGTTAGTTGGAAACTCTTTGTTAGGTAATATTTACATACAAAATGATCTGAATACAATTTAACCAAAATATACTTTTCTTACTGATAAAATTGCCAAATTTTCTAAAATAATATTCAAATCTGTTAGACCTTTGGTTCTCAACCTTTTGTAGGTGACGACCCCTTAATGCTACGAAATAAACTTCGCGACTCCCCCCCCTCCCCTGTCCTACACATATGCTGTACTCTTTATTAACTACTATTATATTTGGGTAATTGTTTTTTTTATTTTACGATGGCTGTCCCGTGGGAAGGTTTTGAACAACAAGTTATTTGAGCTGCGATCTGAAGTGCTGATATTTTTACAAGATGCTAAACCAAAATTGGCCGGATTTTTTCAGCCCCCCAACTTGGTTGTTTCAACTTTCATACTTAGCAGACATATTTATTCATATAAATGAGCTAAACACCGAGCTACAAGGTCGAAATATAACAATAATCAAAACCCAAGACAAAATTAATGGAAAGAAAGTGAATGTTTATGCTGCTAAAGTTAAGATATCTAATTTTGAAAACTTCCATTTATGTTACGAATTTAAAAAATCCGACAAGCACAAGTTTCTCATTAGCTTGTTGCAATATGTAACCGTACTAGAATTAAAATTATGTAATAATAGCATAAAAAAGTTGAAATGTAAATTAACCAAGATATAAAGTGAAATAATGTGTGTTGATTTTTTTCGTCCATTCTAGTTGCAAAATTATTGTATAAAACGTTACTTAAATACATATTTTTATTTTTAAAAAACTTTTTGCTACCACCCTAGGATCCCTTTGCGACCCCCCAGGGGGTCGCCACCCACCGGTTGAGAACCACTGCCTTAGACGAAATTAATGTTTTAAACATGTTTTCTGAATGGATTCACAAAAAATTTATGGAACTCTTTACATCCGTGGAAAGATCTTCGCCATAGCATATTTCTATTTACATAACTTAGGTTGGCAAGGAGCGTAGTTTATTTAAATTTTTGGAAGAAAATCATTTGTTTCAACTCTCCACTGCACGTGACTTCCGTTTTCACTAGACCGTGAACTTGATTGGATATGTAATTCGCAGAATGATTTATGGTTCAAGAAAAGAATTTTTATTAGGAAATCGACCATTTTTACTTTTAATTCTCTAATATGAAATGCAAGGAAACGAATGTATTGCGATGGAGTCGAATATCCAAAATGCAGATTTTGTATTTTCTTCATGTTTTGGAATGTGCCGATTCAATAAAAGTGGTTTTTGACCATTGTCAGCCTAAACTACTCTACAGCTTGAAATAAAAAAGCTAAAGACTTTTAATTTAATATAGGGGAGAGAAGGGGAATCCCCAACCCTTGTATCTCACCAGCGGTGTGTGTGGGAGGGGGCTGTGAGCGCTGACCTGTAGCAGGAAGTAAAGTAATTTGTAGTATAGACGCTAATGGCCGTGCGGTGAATTGGTGTAAAGTTATTTAAAAAATACGGTATTTAGTGATTTTCATCTAATCTCGAGCCTTCTGAAATTAAGCGATAAGTGACTGCTATCTCTAAGTTAGATAAATCAGTTATATATCACTTAAAAGAGGAAGTATTTGGCTATTTTATCACGTCGTTAGTTTGGACGCTAGGCTAACTACCTTTCTTTAAACAAGCCGTCTATGCCATTTTGTCTTACTGGGGTAATGCCGCCACATCACTCTGGGGTTATGCCGCCACATGCAAAAGGATGGCGGCATAATCCGTTAAATAGAAATTTCATATATTGGCCCTACAACCTATTAGTTTTCGTTAGAGATGCCACGTATCCGAAAAAGAATAACTGAACTGGTCAAATAGACCAACGAAACTTTTAAAAAAACCTGCATAGTTAGTTGCACATAGAAAGTTAATAAAAGAGCTGTATCCTGTACAATTTACCATTCCAAAGTTAATTAAACCTAATTTAGTTCTATATGTATTGCTTTTTTGTGTAATTTTCCATTATTTATAGATTATTTGCTTTGTTTATTGATGTGGCGGCATAACCCCAGTGGTGTGGCGGCATTACCCCAGATACCGGGGTAATCCCGCCACTGTGCGAGCATTAGAAAAGTACAATTTTATTCAGTTTCTATTAAAGATTTAAATTTAAAAAAATCACTACAAGATAGGTTATGAACTGTAGTATGCTATGCTCATTACAAATTGCATTAATTGCCAGAAAATTCTTCATGAAAATTCAATTTCCCTTAAGGTGGCGCCATTCCCCTTCTCTCCCCTACAGTTCCTAGTACCTGCCGTACGTTACAATAAGGTTTGAGAGCAAATCGTGCATGTTCAAAGGAACAGAAAGCCGTAGAAATTGTTTGGTTTAAAAATATAACTGAAAAACGAAAAAAAAAAAATATACACTCTTTAACAAACGAGCGATTTTAAATCAGTCTGAGTTAATTTTCACTTCTCCAGTGTCGAAAATGCACTTCTCCTATAGGAGTGGATCCTTTGTATGTTGAATCGACGAAAAGATCACTCCAAACGAGTGATTTTAACTCAGTCTGAGTTAATATTCACTCCTTTCCAGTGTCGAAAATGCACTTCTCCTACAGGAGTGGATTTCACTACTTTGTTTTAAGAGTGTACAGACTTCAAATCTGCTACCCAACTTCCCAGTACTTGCCGGACTGTATAAAATTTTCGAGCAAATACCTCTTGAGAAAACAGTAGCTGCCATTTGTAGGGTATATAGGGTAACCCAGGGTAATTGTTGAAAACTACTGTCCAATAATTACTTTAATTGGAAGGGTAATTTTTGTAAGCAAGTTTATTTTTTCATTTTCTACACTCTTAAAACGAACGAGCGATTTTAACTCAGTCTGAGTTAATTTCACTCCTCCAGTCTAGAAAATGCACTTCTCCCATAGGAGTGGATGCTTTGTGTGTTAAACTTCCGACAGGATCACTTCAAACGAGTGATTTTAACTCAGTCTGAGTTAATATTCACTCCTTTCCAGTGTCGAAAGTGCACTTCTCCTACTGGAGTGGATTTCACTCCTTTGTTTTAAGAGTGTATAGAGGACATAGTAAATTTCTACAAGGATACCCCACATATAGATTACATAGGCATTACGAAAAAAAAGTACTTGTTAGAAAATGACATAATTATGGGAGCTATTGCAAAAGTTTGATATTTGTCCAATAATTACTCCGTGTCACCCTAATTTTAAAAGTATTGATTTATTGAGGGTTAGTTGAAAGTCGTTTGTGTCACATACCCTTAGTTTTAACTTCAAACTGTGAGTCTCAGAGATCGACAGCAAACTTGCTCACTCTCTCCAGAGTAGACAAGTTTATATAAACCGTGTCGATCTCAAATCCAAGAAGGTCGAGATTCGCAATTGTCGGGTCGTCCGTCAGAGGTCTCAATATCGACTTGCACGATGAAAAAAAAAGGATTGAGAAGGTCTCATTTTTGACTTCGATATGCATACTTACCTTAAAGTGCAATTGAATTTTTTTCTTTTATGGGGCTGCAATATTGGCGGTCAAGCTTTTTGCAGACTCGACATATCCCCCAGAACTGAGAGCCATTTCTTTGTGGCACCATCTGGGCGACTCTCGCTACCAATTTTGACGCCCAGATTACAATGAATCTGAGTTCTCTTGGATGTTAAAGTATGCCGAGATTTAATTTTGCCGAGAGAATCGAAGCCAAATGGGTCCTCCAGGGATCTTTTACATGCCACATAATCATATGACATGCGTGCCCAAGATTTCCCCGTCCAGAAAATCCGACGACTCAGACAATTGAAAATTAAGTTGTCTGTATATGTCGAGTTGGGTAGATTAACTAAGTTGGGAACGTTCGGTCGTTGACTTTACCCAATGTAAACTTCGAATACTCAATCGTAGCAACAGAGTTCAATGCAAATGCAAGAGATAGTGATTTCCTTTAAAATATTTTTCGACAAAATTTTTGATCCCAAAATACAATCATATATAATAAAAAAAATTTGGATTGATAAAATATTTATAAAAATACAATCATGCCTTAGAGTTTAGTAACATGATAACAATATCAAATCTACTAACAAAAAAACTTGTATAATATTTTCTTCTTTTGAAAAGAACATGGATATTTTTTACAGCAGTTTGAAAGAGACATGTTGAATTATACTATAACATTGGACATCAACTTTTATTTCTTTCAAGATAAAAATATTTTAAGACACTTTCTGATCCAATACATTTTACAACTGTACAACAACACTCTCAGTTATGACTTTCCTTAACAAATCCTTTGTTTCAATTGCAAACCTTTGTTCCAATACACTGAAAAAAGTGGTCCTTCTTAGTAACTTCTTTCTTTGTACTAATAAATGATAAAATCCTCTCCTGCTGCGATAACAATGAAGTTGCCCTCCCGAGTCAATATTATTTCAGTTTTTGTGGTGTGGCCGTTTTGGTTCACGGATTCACAGGAGATGTGGAACCGAGGGCTTTAGTGGAACCAAACACAGTTTAACTATGGGGTGTTATTCCACACCATTTTGTTTCTGTTTTGTAATGATAATGTCACATTTCCTTCAAAAAAGCTAAGTGAAAAAAAAAAAAACGTTTCTCACTCATCTGTAAAGATCCTACACCTTTTATCGCATACACGGAAGTGTTTTAAGACGTAGGAGTTTGGCTTGCATTCTTTTTTTTTTGTTTGCATAGGAGTATCTGTTTGTTTGATACAATTTTTTTCGAACATTTATGGTGCTTGATACAGGTTATTTTTTTTATATAACCTTAATGATTGGGATTTGTTTTAAAGAGGGAAGTAAAACTTTGATGTGCTTCCTTTTGTTGGTGTTTTGAGAACTGTAAGCAATACTTTTTTTTCCAAAGGGCAGTTGGTTTGAGGTTTAAGTGTTTATGGGTGATTCTCTCAAAGTGTAGAATTTCAGTCTACGATTCAGTGAAAATTAAAGGTCATTTTTTTCAATTAACTTTTGTGAAATATTATAGCATGCACAAATTTGGCAAAGCTACTGGCTTATGAACAGGAATGCTCGTGCCCCTCAACCCCCCTCCCCCCCCCCAAAAAAAAATCTGTCAGCTGACTACAAGCTTAATCACCTGCGAAAGTTATACAAGTGGAAAAAAAAAGAAGAACCTATTCAAATACATCTTTTAAAGAAAATTCAGATTTTAGAATCTCAGAAAGTTTAAGTCTTTAACTCTTTTGCTCTCTGTTAAAGGCTGAAAAAGCACAGATATCGGCGCAATTCGAGGCGTATTATTCTATTCAGAGCTTTTTGACGCAACCCTATGCGAAGCCAGCCTCATCCAAAACTTAAAATATTACGTAAAAGTGGAGATCTAAAGCTTACGTGATACAAATCGGAATGATTTCTTTTGTGTTCGAATAAAGTTCATCATTCTCAACAAATACATGTAATATATCGCAAAAATCTCTGTAAAATTATAATATTAACCACTCAAATAACTTTTGTAGAATTCGTTTTGTCTTCTGATAAACTCTTCTCCCAATCTTTAAAAATACCGTCACTTCTTAATTAGACCTCGAGATGTGAGGTTCTGTGTGCTTTGGTGGCCTTTCTGGGCCCTCCTAGCCGTAAAGGCTTCTTTAATGCTTCAAATATTCATTATGAAATAAAAAAAATCATCGTTGGACGTTCAATCTGCCTTTATTTCTGAAGATAACTAAATACTCTCCTATGAAGTAGATGTCATTCTATTTCATACATATATCACAGTTTAAATAGGTGAACCTGCAAAAGTTTTTTTTTTAAAGGAGTGTCCCGTCTTGTCTTTAATAACGAAATAATTTCACTGACAATAAAATAGTTCAAGTTAATGCATTTATCTGAAAAGAAAATTGTAAATCAGGCAATGACGCCCAACTTGTGTTGCAAACACCCTTTGTTACTCAATGCTGCGTGTTACATTGAAAATGAACAATAAATTTTGTCATTTTTATAATTTTAACTTTTTACTAATATTTAATTTTATTAATTACAGACATTTTTTTCTTTTTCAAAAAACTAGCACAAAAACTGTCTCGTGATGGTATCCTATTAGTCATTTTTGCTGTTGTTGGAATAAAAGATTATAAATCCGATACCTTTATTACAGTAGCTATATATATTGGCATATATTTTGTAAATAAGCTATGCTTATTTAACCTAATTGTTTTTATACTGATTATTGATATTTGTTACATTGAACATAAATGACAAATTTAAATTTCTAAATACAAATTTGAATAACGAGGAATACAAAATTAAGTTACTTTGAAAGTAAGATTAACCAACATTTAATGTAAAATTTATTATAATTACATTCAAAACAAATAAAAAAATAATTTAATATAAAACGTAATAATATTTTACTCAAAATTTAATAAAAAAGAATATAAAATGCAAAAGTTTATATTACACAGTTCAATTAAAAATATAGCGTATTTTAACTTGATCATTTTATTAATATTTAGCACTCATAATAAATCAATTTAATTGTGTTTCCTACATAGTTTAAATACGTTTAAGCAAATACACTCAATGCATTTAGTTTCATAAAAACAAAAACAAAATTCAAACACCGATAAAAAATATTACACAATTTAATTAAATACTCTCAGTACTAAATTCAACTAATTTAAATTTCTTTAATGTATCTATGGAGTTTATTAATATTCAATATAAAATTTAATTAAATTGTACGCTTAAACTAATTTTATAATTAATATAATTACCATTTCAAACTAGAAATATTCATGTTTTACCACAAACGAAAGGAAGTTTGAAATGGTTTGAGTATTTTAAAATTTTAGAAAGAAAAAAAGCCTCTTGGAAATTACTTTTAATGATTTTCATGTAATTTTAAATGTACTCTTAAGATTTGGTAAAAAAATGGCAGTTTTCCTTTAAATTAATATATTTTTTTAGCCTTTAAACAGGGATTTCATGAAGATGTCAAATGCAATAGACAACGTTTATGTTTGCTGTAAAATTTGCGTTAAAAAATAACATACCTTTTTGTGAACTTTTGTACTTTCCGAAAATTTATAACGTAACAAATAATTCAAAGTAATACAATGTGTTACTACTTTAGCAGTTTTGCTCTTTTTTAAAAATCAAATCTTTGTTTTTAGTAAAAAAATATTTGTTTCTCATTTGGATGCGAATGAAACCAAAAAAAAAAAAAAACTCTTTTGAAATGAAAAATTCTTCCAGAGAACTTGTAACAAGAACTTGTGTCGGGTTGTTTATTCATTTGTTTAGTATAAATAAAAAAAAATGCTTATTTATCTGACTCATGAAACCATCTTTTATCTTCCAATGTCAATTTAATCAATCTGTATTGTACTTAGGAAATGTGAAGCAAATTTTTTTCAGACTTGTGTAAATGTTTGTACAAGTAATTACGAATTAAATATTTATTCAATGCCCTAATTCTTCCGCATGCACTAACAGAATTTTTCTAAATGTTGAACAAGGAAATTACTTTAAAAAATAAATTGAGAATTACAAATCAAAGCAACTGATCTTAAAATAATTGGTACAATGATTTTTTTATGTGTATTAGCAAACTAAAAATTGCACAATTAACAGGTCAAAATGAGTTAGAGAAAAAATTACAATTGAAAAGAATAAGCTCTTAATAGCTCTACTCAATCACATTTCATATTTAGTGGTGCACAAAACTTCTATTTTCTCAACATGTAAGATAGCATAATTCTTTTTTGGAGACCTTAAGTTCAAACTCATTGGTATGGTATGGTATGGTACATATATATTGCAGCTTGTGTGCTTGTTCAGAAAACCGCTTATAAGCTTTCGTCAAGTGGGACAGACACAGAAAGAATTTTTACAGATACAAAGAAATGAATAACACATAGACAAATAACCACATTTATTGACGGTCACAAACATCCATGCCTGACCGGGATTCGAGCCCGACCCCAGCATCTCCAAAGTCCTAACGATTGTGCCACCGAGGCGGCTCAAACTCATTTATTCATGAAGAGTCATTTTTTGCTGTTGGTCATTTAGAAGTAGATTTAATATTTCAATAATCATTTCTCATATCAATATTTGAATTGACTTAAGAGTGACTGTCACTCCTATAGAGCTAATGCATTAGTTTTGAAACCGCAACTTTTGTAAAAGAATTGCTTTGTAATGGTATCCCATTTTCACCAGATATGAGAATCATCATAACGTCAACTTAAAATAAAAGTGAGAAGAAAATAACATCTGGTTACATAATTATTAATTGATAAAGATTTAAAATAGTGTCGCCATTTGCCGAATATTTTGGGGCATTTTAAAACTTCAAAAATATATAATTAAATATCTAGATACATTTTCGTCTCAAATTTGTTTCATTTCGATGTTATGTTGATTCCCATACCTGGAGAAAAAGGGCTAACACATGGCAAAGCAATACTTCTGCGGAAGTTGTGATTCCAAAACAAATGCATTAGCTTTATGGTTGTAATTACCAGTATCGCTGAATTATAGTTACAAGGTAATTTTATATAACGTGTCATTTGACACATTTACAACTAAGAAATTAGTAATAAATTCTAGCACGGATAAAAATTATTGCACAATTTAATTAAATACTCTCGTACGAAATTCAACGAATTTATATTAGTTTAATGCATCCATGAGTTTATTAACATTTAATATAAAATTTAATTAAATTGTATGCTTAAATAATTTACTTTATAATTAAAAATAATTACCATTTCTATCTCGAAATATTTATGTTTTACCACAAAAGAAAGGAAGTTTCAATTGGTTTTAGTCATTTAAAATTTTAGAATTAAAAAAAACCTCTTATAACAGCTTGGAAATTACTTTTAAGGATTTCCATGTAATTTTAAATGGACTCTTAAGATTAAGTAAAACAATCACAGTTTTCCTTTAAATTACTATATACATTTTAAGCAGTGATTTACTGAGAATATGTCAAATGCAATCGATAACGTTTATGTTTGCCGTAAAATTTGCGGTAAAAAATAATATACTTTTCTTGTGAACTTTTGCACTTTATAATGTTTCAAAGAATTCAAAGTAATACAATGTGTAATTGACTCTTAAGAAAAACAATCGGAGTAACAATTTTCAAGTAAAGGGGCAAATTGTAACATATTTACTGAGAATATGTCAAATGCAATCGATAACGTTTATGTTTGCCGTAAAATTTGCGGTAAAAAAATAATATACTTTTTTTTGTGAACTTTTGCACTTTATAATGTTTCAAAGAATTCAAAGCAATACAATGTGTAATTGACTCTTAAGAAAAACAAGCGGAGTAACAATTTTCAAGTAAAGGGCAATTTGTAACATATGTATTTTATTTATTTTTTAAAAAAACTAACACACTATCTGAATTCGTAAGATATTTGATTCTTGAATTTTAGATAAGATGTAAATTTATCCGTGTCAAAAATGTATTTACTGTTGTATGTATAATTGTACATAACATGTTGTACAATGTGTAACAAATATAACACATTGTTACACATAATACAGTATGTTAAGTACAATTTAACGCATCATACACACATTAACACAATGTGTAACAATAACATATTAACAACAAATGTACACAACATATTCCGACAATGAGTTACAAGTTTAACGCCTCATAAAAAGTGTCAGTTGACGCATTTACAATGGTCACAACATTTATCTCACCATTTAAAAGATTAGGTGCAAGGCGATGCTCTGAATAAATAAATAAGAACCCCTCACCAAAACAAGTAAACACTCATCTCCTTAACGAATGAGTTGAAAACCTGATTCCCCATTCTTTTGTCTTGAGTCATTTCGGCCGACTTAAATTGAAGAAAGGGTTAAGTAGGTTGATTAATTCAGGAGCCTGGACCGCGGGTCTCCAAAGCAAAGTGCATCAGTGCTAATTCAATGGAGAAAAAAATATTTTTTTAGTCACATTTCTCTGGCTGTATTGAATAAGTTTACAAACGGATTTTTTATGTGCTGAATTTATAGCTGACTTTCAGATATGACTTATGACTTTCTTGGTGGGGGGCAAGTTCGCCGAACACTGTGACCTTAGGTCTATTGTATTCAACCCCAGAAATGACACAATCACAAGATTGACACACAAAGAAAGATTGACACACAATCACAAGAATGACACACAAAGAAAGAGACGACACAAACTATTAGACAAATAACAACATTTATTGACGGACACAGACATCCATGCCATGACCGGGACTCGAACCCGAGCCCACCAGCTACAAGGGGCTAACACGTTAACCAATGCGCCAGCGGGCCGGCTTCAGGTATCTATAATCCCCTTTTTAAAATTGCTTCGAATACTTCTTCTAAATTATTTATTGAAAATTGAGAAAAATATTCGATCCAATTCCAAAAAGTGGGATTGTCGGGACCTGTAAGTCAGCTACATTTATCACATAAAAAATCCGTTTGTAAAAATATAAAATACAGCCGGAGAAATGTGGCAGAGAAAATAGTTCCCCGCCATTGGATTAACACTGAGGCACTTGAGTTTGGAGACCCGAGGTCCATCGAGCCCATTCCCCCTTAAGTTGAAGAAAGGGTTAAGTAGGTTGATCAATTAATACGCACCAGCCGGTGGCGAGTTCTTGACATGCGCCATTTTTTTTATTTTAAACAGCTGAAGATTCTCTCGCACTGACCTTCGCGTCGCCATTTTGTAGGTCAAGCAGTGGCTACCGAAACGAGGTCCATGAGCTATTTGCGTGCACGAAATACTTTATTCGAAAAAAGAACCTCTTTGACATTCGATTGGGAAGTGAAGACTTAACGCTGCCGTTTGATTCTATATTTGTGTGCTTAATACTCTCGCTCCAAATAATTAAAAGAATGGTCCATTGAAATCTCAATTTACTTCAGCTTAGCGTCAGAGGACCACAAAAAACCCCATCGAGGATTTAAACGCTATAAATTGTCAGTGTTCCATTGTTTTATTATGTGTATCAAAAGAACTTAGGGATTTCGAACGAATATAGATTTTAAATGAATTTTGTAAGCTTATAAGATTATACTTAAAGAATCGGTATGTATTTTCGGATTATCTAAAATAAGATTTTAGCATGCCATTAATTTGGTGAGCTTGAAATAGAAAGATTACAGAACAATAGTATGTTTAATACTGTTTCAAATTCTTATTAAAAGGTAATATAAACTTTCATAAAAATATTTGTACCAAAAAAAGTTATGCTCAACATTTAAGTAGGAGAAACCAAGGCAAAATTTCAAACTTTTCCGACAACGTTATTTTACGGGGCCAATTGAAATTAAGATAACGAAATATTTTCCATATTTTGACGAAAATCATTTCGTCAAAAAATAAGGAACATTTTGTTATTAATGGACGGAATTCATTTAGTAAAATATCTGACGAAACAAATTTCGTCAATGTGATAAAAGTTTCAATTGGAACATTTTTTACGACTTCATTTCGTCAAAAAAACTCCATTTCGTCAAAAAACGGGGCCAATTGAAATTAAGGTAACGAAATATTTTCTATATTTTGACGAAAATCATTTCGTCAAAAAATAAGGAACATTTTGTTATTAATGGATGGAACTCATTTAGTAAAATATCTGACGAAACAAATTTCGTCAATGTGATAAAAGTTTCAATTGGAACATTTTTTACGACTTCATTTCGTCAAAAAAACTGTATTTCGTCAAAAAAAAAGGAAAAGTTTTTTTCTGCCACATTTGAGCATCCATTTCTAAAATTGAATATTTTCTGACCAGTAAACTGTGCTGCATTTATTGACAAATGACAGTGAATGCGCCCTCTAGAAGGGAGAGTGTAGGCTTTATAGTCCATTACCCAGCTCGCCAGAAGAGACAGTCACAAGAGACACACAAAGAAGGACGACACAAACACATAGACAAATAACAACATTTATTGACAAGCACAAACATCCATGCCTTAACCCTTTCAGTCCCAAAAATTTACTACACTACAGAAACATCTGATATTCACAAAATAAGCTTATTTTAGGTCAAATATACGAATTCCATAAGAAAAAAAAATCCATTAATATTTTTTATATGGTTTTTGAAACAATGCCAAAATTCTTTAACTGTGGAAAACAACAAAATAAAAAAATATATATTACCTAAAAACACTTCGAGTTATATATTTTAAGGTAGCTGACCATATTATTAAAAAAAATTTAGTAATTATTTTAACCGAAATAGTTAAAATTGTGTTTTAAATATGTGGAACTGAAGTGAACTTATCAAAAATCAGGAGAAACGCTTGTTGACTATTTCCTAAATAAAAAAAATAGTAGTTCTGACTTCTATTGAGATAAAAGTAAAATTTTGTCTGATAGAACAAAGTGTGAAGAATCGAATGATGTGTGTTTGGATGTCATAGTGGGACATAAACATTTTGAAAAAAATATTGAAAGTGATGATGCCAAATGGCATCACTGGGACTGAAAGGGTTAACCGGGATTCGAACCCAAGCCCAGCAGCTCCAAAGGCTAGTACACTAACCACTGCGCCGATGCTGCATTTTTTACTCCAGGAGTAAATGATTTTTTTCTCTCTCTCACCGTTCTTTTAGTATTCATGATTATTTCAAAAAAGTTATAACGTGTTTCTGAAATAACTCTTAAATTTCGAGTGTTTTGATCGTTTTATAACAAAAATATTTTAATATGATAAAAATAACTGATTTCGGCCGAGATAAATATTCCAACATGAAAAGTACTACGGAATAAATGTCCTAAATGCATTTTTGGAATTCTGTGCCGTCACCATATATAAACATTGCATAGTTATGTTATGTAAAAAGTATTTTTTTAAAACATTTTTTCGGAACTGTTTAAGATTTTTATTATACTTCTCTGCTTGGACATAAATGTCATAATATAGCTGATATGATTTCGATAAGCCACAGCAAATGATTTAGATAAGCCACAACAAATCACGTTTATTATTATGTTTTAGATAAATACTTGGGAAATTACTTAAATTAAATTACTTAATTTGTTGGAAGAAGCAGGTATTTTGACAATATCACAGGTTCTATTACAATATATATTTTTTAAAGATGATATAGCTGGGTACTGCTTCAGCCAGTTGAACCACTAGCATCATTTCGATGCCAATTTTAAAATAAATGTAGTTAAAACAATTTACTCAATTCGATACTTTAGCCCCAGTTTTCCTTATTAAAAAAATCATAAAACAGGAGCTTATCTTATTACGCATTTTGAACCAAATTTAGAAGGATGCATACTTGATAAATAGAACTTTATTTAAGTTCCATTTTTGTGCAAAAAATACTGATTTAATATTATACTATCAAAACTCATTAAATATTTTTTCCCTCCCTAGGATTGTATTTGTCTACATGACATCGGAGAACATGGTTTAAATTCTTCCGAGGGATGAGAAAAGTACCGAAACAGTTAGTATATTTTCACTTAAATAACGCTAATTTGAATAATTTCAATCAATACATACGGTTGGTTTGAAATCGGCTAAATTGTTTTTCAGAGAACTTCACTGATGTTTGGAATTATTTGCACTAGTTTCATTCATTTTTTGCTTCTTTCCGCATTTAGCGATGTATTGTAGTTTTCGAAGATATCGAAAATATATTCAAAATTTAATTATATAAATACAGTTAAGCCCGGCCATTAAAGAAGTTTATTTTCAATTGATAGCTGGATGCTTTTCTAAAAAACATTTCAAAGAAATAAATGATATTTCGTAAAATAGGTATTTGATGTTCGAGTTTCGATGTTATTCTTAGTGCAGCCTGTTCTACAATAGGTAATAAACGTATGGCAGCTCTACAACGGAAAAATTACGCTTTTGCTCGTGGTTTACGGACATTTTCCACTTTCAGAAGCAAAAAAATCCGTTTTCAGAAGAAAAAACCCCGTTTCAGTCATTACGGGAAAGTTCCGTTAGAGTCAGCAATTTTTTCTCCTGAATTTTTTTTAAACAGTGTATGAAAAGTATGTTTAGATTAAGAATATACGTGTAGGATTTTGCTCGGGTCTTAAGGGGGAATGGGCGTGCAGGACCGGGGGTCTCCAAACTCAAGTGCCTCAATGTTAATCCAATGGGAAAAAATTATTTTCTTTGCCACATTTCTCCGGCTGTATTGAATATTTTTACAAGCGGATTTTTTTGTGTGATAAATGTAGCTGACTTACAGGTCTCTATCTTCCCACTTTTTGAAATTGCTTCGAATATTTTGTGTAAAATAATTTATTGAATATTAAAAAAAATATTAGTACTAATTTCAAAAAGTGGGAAGATAGAGACCTGTAAGTCAGCTACATTTATCACATAAAAAATCCGCTTGTAAAAATATTCAATACAGCCGGAGAAATGTGGCAAAGAAAATAATTTTTTCCCATTGGATTAACATTGAGGCACTTGAGTTTGGAGACCCCCGGTACTGCACGCCCATTCCCCCTTAAGAGGTTAATCAGCCGTATTATAGTAGGGGATCCTTTCTAAAACGAACTGCGAACTTTCACCCTCAGAGCGGCAGACCCGGCTTTTTCAGTATTTTAGGCGTCAGTCTTGCAATAACCTTAAATTTCAAAATTTTAAAAATAATAAAATTTTTTTAATAATGAACTTTTTCATTTATTCACGAAATTTAAACAAATTCTGAATTTTTAAACATATATTCTATTTAAAATAAATTTAATTTAAAATGTATACAGGAAAAACAACCATGCACTTTTGCCCTTTTAAAGGCCGTTCGGAGAAGGTTTCTCCAAGCGTAATGTCGTCGAAGCGTAACGTTAGAGAAGAAAAATTAAGAGAAATAAATGTTTTCGTAATAGTCCAGTAACCAGGTAGTTTTTTCAGGAAAAAAATACAGAAATTGTTTTGTCACCGGTTTTATATATTTTCGAGGGTGATGAATCCGAATATCAACTTTGTTAACAAATTCGAGCATGGGAACATTAAAAAAAATCGAAAAATCCCGAAATTTTACCCCTTTTCTTGTTTTTTTCCTTCTAGCAGGAAAAGTATTGATTTCTCAACAAAAAAGTCAATACAAAAGTTAAAGCACTTTAAACAAGCTAAATAAAAGTCAATTACACTATTTATGTCAGATTAATAGTTTAGTTGCTACAGCGCGCTGAAAATCGGGCAAATTCCTCCTGAATGTGAAAAGTCCGAAATTTCCACTTTCAGCACACACACGCAAAATAGTACTGTCGAAATAGAGTTAGGGGTGGAATTAATTGGAACACAAACTAATCTTGTTGCAAATGGTAGGAAACATGCTTCTAATGAACATACTAATAATCACTACCCGAACTGTCGCTTAAAATAAGTTTTTTAGCCGCAATCTTGAAAAAACATTAATTTTTTTTTAAAAAATTACAATAAAAAATAATAAGTCAAGTTTGGTATCAAATTAAAGGGAATTTATGCTGACAAAGAAAAGATACTTAGTTTCAAAACTTAGATATTTGCAAAGATGATTTTAGAAGGAAGCGATGAGAAAACGGCCGAAAAATTTCACTGCACACCACGGCACTCCTTGTCATTATTGAGGTATCCAACAAAAGTTCGCGACCCAGAGCCATGCCTCAGTGAATAACAAACATGGAGTCCCCAATAATAAGCAATATTGAACAAACCCTCATGAAATGTACCAAAAGAATTGAGAAAGAATGACAAAGTCAACATGGAACCTGGTTTTAAATCATTCGAAATGCCGTGAAATAACTTATGCAATGAGTTTGCTGACCAGTGTTTTCGTTAATCTAACTCAAGAAAGAAGGACGAAAGATTTTGTAGATCGAAACAAGGTAATAATTTTTTTATAGACCGCAATGTGTGTGTGTGTGGGGGGGGGGGGCAATCCATTCACTGATTTTTCAAGTGCTTTGTAGAATTTTGCTAATGGAATAATATATATTGCAGACAAGGCTAACGTAACATGATTTGAAGCGATATTTAAAATAAACTAGTCTACATACCTTTTAGATATAGAACTTAATAGAAAAAGGACTAAGCAGCTACGATAAAACTATGGAAAAAGAGGACAGTACGAAAAATTCCATTAGGAGCTATCTAAACGTTACCAACTTCCTTTATTGACCATAGCAATCGACGAATGAATAAAACGGACAAATATATTGCAAACTTATCAGATTCCATTTATAACAATAAAATTCAATAGACTCCTTGTGCCCAGCAAAGTATTTCCTACGTGCTTGATAACGATGCATTAATTTTTCTGGAACACTTGTACAACATTTGGGGATGTCATAAGGAATTACTTGTAGAATGTCAACAGAATTTATGGAAAAGTTATAAATATAATAGTGCTTGATGGCTATGAAAAACCAAACATAGCATATATGGAGCGCATTGTTTGCATTACCTTGTTTAGATCTACAAAATCTTTCACCATTCTTGCAGAGTTAGGTTAACGGAAAACACTGGTCAACAAACTCATTGCATAAGTTATTTCACTTTATTTCAAATGATTTAAAACCAGGTTCCATGTTGACTTTCAGCCATTCTTTCTAAATTCTTTTCGTACATTTCATGAGGGTTTGTTCAATATTTTTGACCGTTTTCCGTAAATTTTTCGCCCGTTTTCTCATCATTTCCTTGAAAAATCATCTTTATAAATATTAAGGTTTTAAAACCAATAGTATATTCTTTGTCAGCGTAAAATTTCCTTTAATTTGATACCAAACTTGACTTATTATGGTTTATTGTAATTAAAAAAAAATGACGTTATTTCAAGATTGCGGCTAAAAAACGTATTTTGATCGACAGTTCGGGTTGTGATTTTTAGTATGTTCTTTAGAAGCATGTTTCCTACCATTTTCAACTAGATTAGTTTGTGTTCCAATTAGTTCCACCCCTAACTCTATTTCGACAAGACTTTTTGCGTGCTGAAAGTGAAAATTTCGGACTTTTCACATTCAGGTGGAATTGCCCGATTTTCAGCGCGCTGTAGCAACTAAACTATTAATCTGAAATAAATAGTGTAATTAACTTTTATTTAGCTCGTTTAACGTACTTTAACTTTTGTATTGACTTATTTATTGAGAAATTAATACTTTTCCAGCTAGAAGGAAAAAACCGAAAAAAGGGGTAAATTTTCGGGATTTTTTCAATTTTTTTAAAATGTTCCCATGCCTGAATTTGTTAACAAAGTTGATATTCGGATTCAGCACCCTCGAAAACATATAAAACCGTCGAGAAAACAATTTCAGTATTTTTTTCCTGAAACACCCCCTTTTGACTACCTGGTTACTGGACTATAAGGGGAAACAAACCCACGAGGCTATTGAAAGTCGAAAGTGTTTTTAAAATGTTACTTGCCTGTGAGCTTAGTTTTGCGTTTAAAGTTATGCTTGAAACTTGCTGCTCAGGTAAAATTAAAAAAAAAAAAGTTAAACTTTGGTGTCCTTATGTTTAGTATTCTTAGTTATGTATTAGTTCCTTAGTTATGTATACTACTGTGGCTATCGGATGACTTTTAACTTATTTCAACATGGTGATGCTTTATATTTATGAACATGAAATACCAATCATGAAACATAAAATGACACAAATAATAATGAACATGAAATTCGTGCTATTAAATAATATATACGAAAATTCTAATTTAAGATCAAGCATGGAATCCGTTAATCGCTGCTGGACACACCTCTAAACTTGTAATTCCATAACATTAAACAACCTTGACAACACCCGGGACATGAATTCCGTATTAAAAAAAAGTCGTCTTTGGTTTGGGAAAAGCCCTTTTAATCGACGAACCGCTCAAGTCACGTTTCTTTGTTGTTGCTTGACTGAAGGGAGTTTCCTTTCCATTTTGTTTGTTTACGTTATCTGGTTCTATCGTAATCGCCGCCATTGTTTGGGATGGAAGAAATAAAAAAGGTCACGCAGCTTGGCGGAAGACGCGTCGGAAATTAGAACAAAAATGGAGGTCGGCCTCCCCCGAGGGGTCCCGGGGAAATGTAGGTAACTATTATACCCAGGTATAATTCGGACATCTGTTAGGCCATCACATTTAAATAGCTGCTAAGGTGTTATGTTTATTGTTGTCTCGATTTTATGGTTGAATTAGATCTAGTATTTCTCTTAAGATAAACATTTGATTGCTTTAGTTCTTTAAAAACTTTAAACAGATATTTTCCCTACGAAACTAAACTCCTCGGTGCAACAGCCCGTTAGTGGGCCAAGGTCTGCAGGGCCAATTTATGCTTACTTGATCAAGGGCTCTGGGTTGCTGGGCATATATCCCATTTAGGAAGTCAACCTCACGCGGAGTCCTCAGTTTTTAGTTCTCAAGCATGCTTGGTCCTCATTTTATCTACCCACTTAAGGGATGAAAGGATTAGTCAACTTTGCTTAATCTGGGATTCGAACCCCGGAACAGTGTCACTGCAATGCGTAGAATTACCACTGCGCCATGTGGCTGTATTTTTCCTACTAAACGATGCAATTTGAAATTACCATTTGAGAAACAAATTACATCATTGCAATTGTGCAATCCAGTATTTTAGAGGTAAGATTTTTTTCTAGATAAATATTTCTGAACCAGTACTTAGCCAGTGTTTTAAAGAAATTTATTTACTTATAATTTAAATATTTTCAAATGTTTACCACTTTAATGCATTAATTTAAAGCTTACAAAGAGGGTAAGCCTTAAGTAGTTAATTGCAGCGATATAACAGGTGCAATAGTTAAAAATGTTAAAAAGGGATTTTGTAATCGATTTTAAAAAGCATCGTAGCTAATTGTAGTAATCCAAGAAATTTAAGATGTATAAGAATCCTCTTTAACAATGCTCGATATAGTGCTATCGCCTCTAAATATCGAATCTATATCAATGTCAAAATCCAAAGGGATTAATGTCAGAATAATATCATGCTATATTGTTTGCAATATTTAGCACACTAATGGAAAAATTTAACCCATTCACCCATAAAACTGCCGCTCGAAATGTAGCTTCTTGCTTAAGTTTGTGTAAATAAGCAAAATATTAGACACATGAAGACACAGTCCTGAAAAAATTATGTAGGACAATTAAAGTACACCAAAAATTAACTTAAAATACTTAAAGTAGACGTTTTTATTCGGAAATGTAAGTATAAATGATAATAAAAAAAGTCTTGGGTTAATTTGAATCGATGCAAAAAATAAAATTTTCCTTTACGACCTCTAATGCTATTTTTCATAAATCCACTCTATTTGATACAAAATAACAAGGTTTATTAGAAAACAAACACGAAACAAACAATTGCTACTTCCAAACATAACAAACGGCTATGTAGGTTAGTTCTACTTTATATCCAATAAATACCATTTTGGAAAACGAGGTCCCAGTAACACCCCTGCATAACTAAAATCCCCTCTGGACTCTGGCGTCATCCATTCCTCACCAAACCGGAACGTTTAAGAAGTATGAATAATAAAACGAAGAAGATCGAGCTTCATGGTTTTTGAAGATTTTTTCATGCCGTTTGGTTCTTTATTGGTTAGAAAAGGAGTCTCCAAACTACGATTTATAAAAGATTATAATGATATATAATTCAAAATGGAAAATTCCAATTCCAAACAAATATAAAAATTTCCGACCAACAACGGGCCAAATTATTTTGGAAACATTGCTTCCCAGAATATAAATTCTTGAACAAATGTTCTTGAAAATTTTTCCATCTGTCGTCGTGACAAGCATTTTTTCTTTGTGTTTATCACATAAATTTAAAATGATTATCAGTTTTAAAAAATCCCTTTGTGGAAAAAAAATAACAAAACATTAGAGAACATTCAAAATTTCCGTCAAAAAGAAAAAAAAAACGTCCATGAAATTTCCTGAAAAAAAGATCATATTTTTCATAATTTTTTTTTAAATCTCGAATAAAAAATTAATTTTTTATTGTCTGGTTATATTTTATTTAGCTTTCTTATTATTATTATCACCGAACAGTCTGTAAAAAGTTTGGAGGCCTCTTATTTAAAGAAACCTTAATCGGACATTCCACGATTTATGTGACACATTTATTCCTACTGTCCAGGAATAAAGAACACGAAGAAGAAGAAAGCAGCACCCCTTCAGGTCCTTTCTGCCATGTTTACCATCTTTTTTTCTTGATGGAAGATCTCGAAAATGTAGGTTAATAGGAAATGAGAAACCTGTGCTCACACTCACTGGAGAAGAGAACTTCACTGTCATTATTTTAATGGTTTTCACCAGAGTGGAAGTTATTGGAGAGGTTGTTCGAAATGGAACGTTTTTCGTTCGGAATGGGCGGACTTTTTTTTTCGGAAGCTTATCATCAAATGGAATATTGTTCACTAAATATTAATTAAAGGAATTAAATGAAAATCGATAAAAGGTAAGATTTTTTAAAGTAATGGCTTAATTTAAAACTTTATCAATTTTGAAGATCATCTTTTTATTGGGATGTGTTTCGGTGAAACATTTTAATGACTAGATTTTTTGAGTTATACATTTAGGCAAAAAAATCTAATCAATTCTAAATAAGTACGAGATCTTGGAGTGCTGGTAAAATGAGTTGTGCAATTGAAAATTTAATATTTATTGAAGTTTTACCAAAAAATAATGTAATAAAATAATTGGTTTGGTAACGTTTTCCCACTTTAGTTCATTTCGTTATTACATTGAAATATCACCGAAATATAATGATTTTATTTCGATTGTTTTTTACTGATCTTTTTTTCACTTTCGATGATTCACTGATACATTTGTCAAAATAATTGATACCTCATCAAATACAATGATTAATTGAATTAAAAAGTTGTTTGTTTTCCAAAGTTTGAGTTTCGGCTTCAGTGAAGTACTTAGAACATTTTTTTCTTACATTACATCATATAATAATACTATACATTTTTTTTGGTCAAATAATATTGAATATAAGTTTTATGTATACTTTTTCAGAACCTCCTTATTCAACAAATGGATTAATAATCGACGAACTTCAATGTCAAAATTCATGAAGAAATATCTATACGAAACCAAACCATAGCATTATACCTCCATAGGGAAATTGTAGTCTTTTGACAATTGTTTTGCGCGGCCTTTCGCTCTTTTCAAAACCCTTAAGTTCTAAAATATATCTTGAAAATCCAAACCTTTCAAACAAAACTTTTTCCTTGTGCGTATTTTGCTAACGGATAATTATAAATTATAACAAAAACGTAATTGAAGTTAAATCACTTAAATAAGCAGTTATCGCAATGAGAGATAAAGAAAAGTGGCGTAAGGAGTTATGAACCATGATTTACAATTTATTTTGCTCATTTGAAGGTACTAAAATGTTTAATCTGAAAAAAAATGTTTTACCTATTTAGGTATCGCTTTTTAACATCTTTCAAATGACGACTTCAATCATGAATTTGATTGTTTCCTCCAAATATGAAGTTACCAATGAAGGATCGAATTGTGGAATTATTTGTAAAGCAATTGATATTTTTTTATCGAAAAAAAGGTAACTTCCATGATTCCTTTCTGTTCAAAACAAGTATGGTAAACCTATGCTTAGTGTGGGTTTGTACAATCTATACATTTCAAACAATTTTTATTTAGCCGTTTTCTTTAAATTATTAAAAAAATAACCTTTTCTGATCACAATTTAAGTGTGGGATATTCAATTTTCTCATAATGACTATTTTAACACACATTCATCATTAACCTCCCCCTCCCCCCCAAAAAATAGTGAGCCCCATCACATTTTGGACCTTTTAATGAAAAAGCCATTGTATAACTGATCAAGATGATATTACTCCCTTAACTGAACCTGGAATTTCTCAAAAACTAACATTTTGCTCCTTTTAATCAAAAAGGTTGCCGATCATTGGATAAGCTAATAAGATCATAATACTTTTAACCAGGACCAGGAATTGCTCAAAAACTAGCACTTTGGCCCTGTTAAGGCTGCTCATCACCCCCATACCCCGTCCTCCTTCGATTGGGCCTGCTAATGGTAAGTCTATGGGGGAAAATGGTTTTTATTCCAAAAAAAGCAAAGAAATTATAGGAATATTTTGATGCGTTTTTTTTTTTTAATTCATAAAACTCTTATAAAGTTGTGCTTTTAGAGGTTATTTTTTTAAAAACGTTGTTTACCTTTTTTAATGGAAAAAATTTAGTTAAAAACAAAGTAAATAACGTTTGTAAAAAAAATAACCTCTAAAAGCACAACTTTATAGCAGTTTTATGAATTAAAAAAAAACGCATCAAAATATTCCTATAATTTCTTTGCTTTTTTTGGAATAAAAACCATTTCCCCCCATAGACTTACCATTAGCAAGCCCGATCGAAGGAGGACGGGGTATGGGGGTGATGAGCAGCCTTAATCAAAAACATTGCCAACCGCTAGGTAGCCGAACACGATCAGTATACTCCATTACAAGGACCAGAAAATTTTCAATATTTTGATTCTTTTAATAAACGAGAGAGCCGAACACCGGATAACAGGGACCAGGGATTTATCAAAAACTATCATTTTGTCCAATATTTAATGAAAAAAAGTTGCTGACCACTGGATAACCGAATAAGATGATAATACTCTCTCACCAGGACCAGGAATTTCTAAAAAACAGTTTGTCCCTGTTAATGAGAAAGATGGCTATACACTGAAAGCCGTTCAAGATCGATATACTTAACTACCTGGACAATGAATATCACACAAAGCAAAATTCTGGCAATTTTAATGTAAAAAGTTGCTTTCCTCTGGAAAACCGGAAAAGATGACAATAATGCTCCCTCACCTGCACCAGAAATTTGTTAACATTTTGGCCCTTTTAATAAAAAAGGTTACCGATCACTGGATAACCGAACAAGATGATAATTCTCCCTGACCAGGACCAGGAATTCCTCATAACTAACATTTCGGCCCTTTTAATAATGCCGACCACTAGATACCATCTGGACCAGGAATTTCTCAAAATTTTGGCTCTTTTAATGAAAAAGGTTGACGAACACTGGATAACCGAACAAGATGATAAATGTCCCTCACCAGGACCTGGAATTTCTCATAACTAGTATTTCGGCCCTTTTAATAAAAAAAAAAGATTCTGACCACTAGATACAGGAATTTCTCAACCTTTTGGCTCTTTTAATGAAAAAGGTGGCCGACCACTGGACAAACTAAACAAGGTGATGATCCTGCCCTCACCAGGATTTTCCTCATTGATAATAATGGCCCTGCCATTTCAGCCAGTAGACAAAGAACAATCCGAGCTTCATGCTGTCCTCAGCCAGACTTCCGCTGTAAGCGATGCGTAAAGAAAATTCAAGGAGGCATAGGTTTCAAGCAAGACAGGATCGGGTCATTTAGTTGATTGACTCACCGAGATAAGATTTAGATGACGCGTCAGGTGTCATCTAAAAGTCGTTTGTGATGACTGACTTTCAGAACGATTCTCATTTGTCAGGAAGGCATGATACTATCTTGATTGTACTTCCTTTTGAACTTGGATTGTTTGTTGTCTTTATGCACATTTGTGCAGAGTCGTTTTCTTCAAAAGTTTAAGCGATTATTGTGTCGCTGGGTCGCTATTGTTCCGTTTGGCGTTTGTTTATCCATTGTTGTTGTTGTCTATCAGTTTGTGGATTGGTCGAATGTTCGTGTGAAGTGAATATGGATGTTTAAAGATCTGAAATGGTTGTCCCCCCAATCATATGGGGTTACTAGACATAACTGCATTTCACAGTTTAGTTTGGTACTCAATTATCTAGCTATAAAAATTGTGAAACTAGTCCCCGTTTTATTTTTAATAGTTTTTTTTCAGACAAATAAATGTAAGTATAATATTATTAAAAATTAATGACAATATCTAAAAAAATGGCGAAAAGTTAATCACTCAAACAGTTGGTCAGGCTAGATAATACTGAAAAATCAAATAGTTAAGAAAATAACTGCTGTTTATATGTCTATAAAGGAAGAAGTACTGACTCACTGTATTAACGCCCAGCTAAAACTATTGGAGGTATAGATAAAAAAAATTCGAAGTTTATTCCGAAAATGTTCCAAGTGAATAAAACATTCCAAACATAAATATTATCAATGCAAAGTTGTCTTAAATTTTCATAAGATTTTCATAAATGTCCCACTGTCAAAAATATACTTGCTTCATATCTATCTGTAAGGCAGCATAATTTGACATTTTGGAGAAGGTTCTGTCAGGACATTTTAATTAGTTGTTGGAAGTCACTAATTTTCAAAATTTAGTTTCTTCGAATGAGGCGATGTTGATTATTTTAAGTAACTATATATAAAATATAAAAAAAAATAAATAAATATACAACTACAGGAAATATATTCAAGCATCTGAGGTGATATGATTAGTATTTATCGCGTAAATGGTTCTATCATATTTAAAAAATCTTAATTTGCATATAGTATTTATTTTCCTTTACTTAAAGTTTTTATCTTCGACGTTTACTTTGAGGTCTAAATTGTATTTTTTTTACTAAAAAAACGGCGTGTCATTTACAAGTAATTTAATTAAAATACCAATTATTAATTAAAAGTTAGTTTAAAAAGCTATTTTAAGGCACATAAAAATTAAATAATAACAATGATAATAGTTTTCAATACCTTACGATTTTGTTATCTAAATTAAAATGATTACACCATTTTTTTACTATAGTAATGATAAAATAATCCACATTTAGTTTTACAGAAAAAAACCTTTTAAATCATGTAAGATTTTATAAGTTTTATAAATTTTATCACTTATATTTATTAAAAAATTAATCCTAATTTTGTTATAAATGGTATTTAAAGATCGTTATTTTTAAATTTAACTAAATTTTTTTTTAATAAATGTTAATATGATTTAAAAAAAGCATTTTCTAACTAGCTTTGAAATCTGTAAATTAAAAAATTTCTAAATATATTTTATAGTGAAGTGTAACAACTCTATGTGTAGTATTTATTTAATCTTTTGCCTAGATTGATTTAAATAGAGGGGATTTCGCCAAGAAAAGGATTTAGCGATGTATGCGTTGTTAGGAAACTGTGTTATTTGCGTGTACTTTAAAAAGTCTATTTTGAATTATTAAAAAAGTTTTTTTTTAATCTGTAATTTATCCGTTGTAATATTTGTAGTTCGAAATAAAAATAATATATAAATCGCAGTTACTTGATCTGAATCTAAACGAACCGATTTAAAAGTTATTTGTTATGTACAGTAAATATAGAAAATAAATTCGTATTTAAATTTGAATAAAAACTTTCAATTTAAAGTTGTTTTAACCAAGCATAAACGAAAAATGTCAAAGAATAAATAAATAAATAAATAAATAAATAAATAAATAAATAAATAAATAAATAAATAAATAAATAAATAAATAAATAAATAAATAAACGAATGAATGAATGAATGAATGAATGAATGGATGGATGGATGGATGGATGGATGGATGGATGGATGAATGAATGAATGAATGAATGAATGAATGAATGAATGAATGAATGAATGAATGAATGAATGAATGAATAAATAAATAAATAATCGAAAATCAACCTCAATTCAATATTAATCTACTCTTGAATTAAATAAAGATTATAAAATGTAAATTATAGTCTTACGAACAAGTAAACCTGCCAAAGTGAACGTTAAATTCAAATTTATATAGGTCAAATGGTTTCTGAACGGCTTCAATTGTAGGGTTATATTCCTTTCGAATGCTTTCACACGAGACAATTCCTGTTTCTAAGAAATGGAACGTTCGATAGTTAGATAAAAAGGAAATAAAATCGGTAAATGTGTGATTGCATGTGTAGAAATCCTACTTCAAAATTCAATCGGACAACTCAACTCCGTCTAGTGACTTAGTCGTTGAAATAGCCAGATTTAAACGTAGGTAGACCGCATTGGCCGAGTAGACCGTATGACAAACGTTTTTTTTTATTTCTTGTGTTGCATTATTAAAATTATTTATACAATTGAAGTGCCTTTAGATTGATAATATTGAGAAAAAAATACATGTATTTTTTTATATTGATTTTTTTAATTGACTGTTTTGAAATGCCGAAAACTTTTTGTATCTTAATTTCAAATATTTTCAAAAATAAGAATATCAGTTTTATCAAAAAGCTCGTCATAATTTTATTTAGTTGAATGTTGTAAATGTATTACACAATTTTTTAAACACTTAGAATAGAAACAAGCGTTTTTTTTTTAATGTTTGTTTTGGACGGAAAGTAAAGGTTTTGCGAAACAAGCAGACCAAAATATGGCCAATTATCAAGTTTTTAAAAGCATGGAATTTTAAACTGCAAAAATGAACCGTTTTGCAAACTCGTAGAATTGTGAAATTGTGTAGGATGTTTCCTTATGATAAATATAAGGAATAATTTAGTATTTAAATCTTATGTGAAATAAAAAAAAGCAGATATCGAAAGACTTAAAAAATAAATTACTTGAAATTATCAAAATTTTGTATTTATAATACCATTAAAACATACGTAAACATTTAAGCTACGATATAAATGAATACTTTAATCTCAGTTTTTAAAGTAACACTGCTTTAATAACAAAAACATAGTAACGCATTTTAACTTTTTGAATTTTAATCATTAAAAGTTTAATTATGAAAGTTCTTTTTGAACAAGTTCAGTGAATCTTATAGAGGGATTAACATTTGAACTACACGATTTCAAACACAATCGCTCATGAAGATCCGATTTCGAACAATTCTGATTCGTAAAGCTGGAGGAAACAGGAAATAACATCCACTGCCCAATGTATTTGTCGAACATCTTTTTCGATGACTTCGATTTAAAGTGGGAATTTTCGTAGGATTTTATAGGATTATATGAAACGATTGATTTATAGAGGATTCAGTAACCCAGTTACAGTTATTTTATTGTTTAGGTTTAAAAATACCGAGCCGTTTTTATCTCATTTAAAAATAGGAGAGTGTAAAATGTTTCGTTTCGGAATAGTTTATTTAATGGAAGAGCCTAAATGGGGTTTTCTCAAGTTGTGAATGGCAACAGCTTCAGTGCTTTTCTTTTCATTTTGTTGTATTTGGTTACTTTGGCTTTGGTATTCGAAAATGAGTTTTCTAAGAATATTTTACTTTAAATATTAAAAATTCCAACTTCTTGCTGTGCTGTTGGTTGTTCAAATGATTTTTTAGGAAATGCGCTTGCATTAAAAAGACGCATTTCTTTTCATCTTTGACGGTCATTTTGAGAGTGAAACTAAAACAACCAATGAAATATCTGGATACGGAAAATGGAAAACAAGAGCGTTACATAATCTGAAACATCAACATTGTAAAAATACATAAAATGTTATAGGTTAAGAATTTCTATTTCAGTGTGAAATTTTCTAGAACCGCCTAAGCCCTCTTTGAAATAATTTTTTTTGTCATATATTCTATACTTTCAAAACTTCATCAATCCGTTAATCTGTGTCTTGGAAATTCATCGAAAAGATATTTTTTAAAATGATGAATGTAGGTAACTTACAGGTATCTATAATCCCACTTTTTGAAATGGCTTCTAATATTTTGTGTGAAATTATTTATTGAAAATTAGGAAAACAAAAGAAAAATTTCCCAACTTTTCACTTTTAAAAAGTGGAATTGTTGGGATCTGTAAGTCAGCTACATTTTTATCACAAAAAAACACCTTTTGTAAAAATAGTCAATGCAGCCTGAGAAATGTCGCTTAGAATAATATTTTTTTCTCCATTGCATTGACACCGAGGCACTTTGGTTTGGAGACCCACGGTCCAGCTAGCTCTTTCCCCTTAATTTCCTAAAAGAGAAACCCAAGTTCTGTTTGTATAGGTTTTAATGGATTATCGTAGACAAATTCGAAGCTGAACGAAAAAGTTGGACTTCTCTCACGGTAATTTTATTTACGAGGAAGGAACTTGAAGAAAAGTCACGACAGTTTGAAGGTTAGATGCCCAAAACAGGGGTTAAATCGATTTTTAAATCAAAATGGGACCTCATCGAATCATGGGATCAAACGCATCTGTGAAGGTAGCATGAAGAGACATGAAATATAGAAACTCCAAGTATTTTTCACTTGTTATGTCAAACGAATAGATTAACGGTCAATTTTTGATTAGTAAAGTCATAACTGTTGGAATTGTTATTATTTTTATTTTCCATTCATTTTATAATAAATTACTTTGTATATTTTCCATAGATATTAATTATAGTTAAGGTATATTAGACCGGTATATCACGTGACCTCTAATGCTAACGACGGGTCGCGCATGTAGACAAAAATTGGTTGGGTATGGGGCCAGGGTTGCCACTACTTTAAGAAGAAAAGTGCTATGAAAAAATAAAATTAAATTCTAAAATAAAAAAAACCCATAGAAATACGAGCTGCATTTTGGAATATTTTTAGAGACTTAAAAAAACGTGAAACGCTTTTCTAGTATTTTTATAATATTGTTTTGTCATTTTAGAACTTAATTTGTTTTTCGTGGTATTTTTCTTAATGTGGAAGAAATAACTGTTTATAGAAAGCCTAAAATTAAACGATAGATTTTTGTTTTGAATAGTATTTTGTAATTAGTTACTGCACACATAGATTGAAAAACATTTTTTTAGAAAAAAAAAATGTTATGAAAAGTAAAATGCCATGCAGTAATAATAAGTTTTCATTTTTACAATATCTGCTAAATGCTAATTCGTAAAATTTGTCTTACTATTGAAAAGCTTTTCTATTCAGTGCATTGATAATTTTTTATTGACAATTTGTTATGAAATTTTTTAAATTGTTATAACTTTTTGAAATCACTTTTGTTATTGTTATCACTTGTTGAAGTTATCACTTTACAAATTGTGTTATTTATTTGATATTCATTTTATAAAAAACAGGGCTTGGTAATTTCCTATTGCGAAAATTGATTCTTTATCAAACTGGCTTGAAATGATTAGTTACCGCACGTATCGATCGAAAAATTCTTTTTTAGAATACACAAATTATGTTATGCAAAGGAAAAGGCCATGAAGTATAAATAAGTTTCAATTTTTATAAATTTGGAAATTGGTAAAATTTGTCTTACAGTCGAAGAGCATTTCTATTCAATGGCATCTATTGATTTTTTGAATGTGGAGATTTCTACTTTTTGCTAATTTCGTAGCTTACTTTGAGTTTCCTTCACTTCAAATGCAATTTCAATTAAAAAAAATTCCATAGATCAGACATTTGACGTTTGTTTTCTATCCTTTCCAACAGTTCTGTCAAAGGAACAAGTATAACCACCGCCTAAGAAGTAGCCTGAGTCGTCGCGCCTTCCAGGCACAAAGCGAGCGTGACATTGAAACCAATCGAGCCCTACTCAGAGACCGTATCAGTTTCTGTGTCAAAGTTGTTGAATAGGTCCAAGCACTTAATTGACCACCCCATTCATACAACGGTGTCTCTTTCATCATTCGAGACACGGATTATCCCAGTGAATGAAGCTTCTTGTGTCTTGAAAATGTCCCATTGATCGGAAATGTAACGGGACTTTAGGTTATTGATAGATTTTGAATGGTTGTTTTTCGATAATTCGTTTATTGTGGTGCTGACTTTGTGTTAATGAGTGAGTGCGTTTGAAAATTTTGTTCGAAAATGTGTTCGGTTGTTGGTGGGATAAAGGCGGCTCATTTGTAAGGTAAGATATTGAGTTATATAATTTGTTGGCAGATCATTCAGATTTGTTCATCATTCGAGACACGGCTGTCCCAGTGAATGAAGTCTCTTGTGTCTGGACATGTCCCATTGATCGGGAATGTAATGGACTTTAGTTTTTTTTGAATGGTTGTTTTCGATAATTCGTTTATTGTTGTGCTGATTTGTGTTTAATGAGTGAATGCGATTGAAAATTTTGTTTTAAAATGTGTACGGTATTTGGTGGGATAAAGGTGGTTCATTTGTAGGAAGACATTGAGTTATATAACTTGTTGGCAGATAATGATTTGAGGTTTTTTATTGTACTTAAGTTAGACCATTTACTGTAAATAAGGATTTTAATTGTTTTTGAAATCTGGATACACCAAAGAAACTTCTTGGTTAAATATAGTAGAACTCCAATTATCTGAACTCCGACGATCCGAATCCAATTATCCAAATAGCTGGTAATTTAAATAGCTTCAACCCTCGTTGTTTGGATGATAAGTCATCATCGCACTTTACAGTTCTGCTATTTGCTGTCGTTCTTATCCAATTATACAATTTATTTTTGCTTATTAACAGTGTCAATCCATTTGTATGATTTGACTTGTAAACTGTGTTATAATGGGGCAGGATATTATGTCATTCTGTGATGCTAAAATAAATTACATATTTGCATAAGAGTTTTTGTATTTGATATTCTCATTTTTTCACAGATATGATGAAATGCTATTTTTTTACGAATCTTGTGTACCTATTACAGTTTGAATTTTCTCAGCATGCATAATATTATCTTGTACTTCTTATAGTTTTCTAGTGAAATTACCGCGCTTTAAATTTTTCTTTAAACTTTTAGGGTTCTTTAAACTTGGGACACTAGTTAATAAAATAAAACGTTTAATCTTTTGCTTCTTTCTCTATTATTTTGAGAAAATATTTTTTGAAGTGTTCATGAGCTGAGAATGGCTGTGAAAATATTTAAAAGTGTTTTAGACGTTAGTAAATTGAATATGTTTTAAGCTGCAAATAAGAAAAACGGTTATCTTTTATTTTGCACTTTTTAGTTATTAAGTATGTTTGTTGTAGTTCCTGTCACTTATTAAGCGCTTTTCTTAAAAGAGATTTGAAATTGCGATTTCCATTGGTTCCAAACTATTGCTTTGATTAAGGATTCGAATACTTCTATAGGATACGATAAAATATGATATATTAATTCAGCTCTCAATACAAATATGTGTTTAGTAAAATTTTTAATGACCTGTTAAAGTTTTAAGTTTCTTTCATACTTAATATTCTTATTTAATGTTGGGTAAAAATTGTAATCAATTCAAAACGGTACCATTACATGGAAGTGCGAAAGATGAAAGAAGTATCGTAAATGTAATTTTAAAATAAGTGAGGGATTTTCCTTATAAATTTAAGAGAAAAATGGTTTGAGGGTGTTTAAATAGTACTTATTATGAAGTCTAAATCATATTTAATAATACTTACAATAATGCTTGCATACTTTAAATTACAGACTGAAAAAACAAAGCACAAAAATATTTAAATTAAATTATACAACATTGACAAATTTTCTGGGGCTAATTTAGACAAATTCTTAAACAGTGTTGAAATTTATTCACACCTTAGTAATGAAATGAGAAATTACGAATCCATTTGATCCGAATCTACAATCTCATTTTAAGAAATAAAAAAAAAACTATACAAATTACTAAGTATAAAAATTAGGTAGATTAAAGCGTAGATCCGATTAAAAAGAGTCCGGTTAAAGCGGAAGTTTTTTTTACCACTTTATAAACAATGAACTAAAAAAAATGAAAATGATGTGTATAAAAACCAAATTATTATTACTCTTCAAAATTATAGTAATTAAAAAGCTACCTTACATTGTAAATATTTCTTTTGTTATTGAGAAGGCTAGATAAGTCTTGTTTCTCCCCCTACCTCCAGAATGTCATTGCAACCAACCAATTAATTTCTTGCTTACTTTTTGTTGTGTTGTTCCCATGTATATTTCATGGAAGATGGTTGCAGAGCCTCCGAAGAGGTTGGACTTCTATTTTACACAAATAAATACGAAGACAAACACATAGACAATACAATATTATTGATTAAACAAACATCCGTTAGTTTACAGCCTATAATTTATTTCTTCTTCTTCTTCATAAGCTCAACAGCCTTTTGCAGGCCAAGGCTGACTCGCTGATCCTCCTCCAGTTAGCTCTATTAGCCTCAATGGCTCTCCATCGGCTGACTCCTAAAAGATTAAGGTCCCTTTCAACATTGTCTAACCATCGTGTTGGTGGTCGTCCTCTACGTCTAGTACCTTCGATTTTGGAAAAGTCACTTTTTTGGTGGGAAAATCATCGGGACATCTGTACAGATGGCCCAGCCACCTAATTCGGGATGCGTTTATAGTTTTCACAATATCGGTCTCGCCAAATGTGAAAATTTTTCTGCAAATTTCATAGATGTACACTCTTAAAACAAAAGAGTGAAACCACACCTGTAGGAGAAGTGCATTTTCGACACTGGAAAGGAGTAAATATTAACTCAGACTGAGTTAAAATCACTCGTTTGGAGTGATCCTGTCGGAGGCTTAACACACAAGGATCCACTCCAAAAGGGGAAGTGCATTTTCTAGACTGGAGGAGTGAAAATTAAGCAGACTGAGTTAAAATCGCTCGTTCGTTTTAAGAGTGTAAAGCATTCTCCACCCATTGTTCTCCTTAATCGGTCCGAATATTTTCTTTGTTCTAACCATAATTTATTTACCTTCTCTATATTTCCAGATGAGCTGCCACGGTCCTGATCTGCACGCGAAGCCCCTCCTGCCGCCGAAGCCCACCAAGATCATCACCAACCCCCACCTGCACCGCATCCAGAGCAACTGCATGATGCTCGACCTCAGGAAGCAGGTGCAGTGGCAGAGCCAGGTCATCAGGGACCTCAAGACCGAGCGGGACAGGCTCACCCAGGAGTTGGCCTCGCGACTCTTCTTCGTCGAGGCCCAACTCAAGAGGGAACAGAAGCACATCGAGGCTCTGCTCAGCGAGAAAGACCAGTACATAAGGTTCCAGGACCTCCAGATAGAGTCCCTCAAGTGCGTCCTGTCCCAGGTCGACTGGGACTACAGGCGCCAGCAGCAGAACGCGCAGAGAGGAAGATCCATGTCTTCTTCAGCAAGACGTAGCAGCAGCAACTCTAAACCCCAGCAAGCTGTTCCGCCACCGTCGCTGTCCAAGAGGTATTCGGTGGCCCTGGACGAGTACATGAAAGACAATGGTATTGTTTCCAGGGCTCAACCCGTAGTGGTAACTGCTGCTGAGAAGGAATGTCCCCCTCGCTCCAGATGCTCACGTGCCTTGAGTCTTCCGGAGTTGAGGCTCAACAAAAACAGCGGGCAACAGGGTCCGTTGGGCCCTGACCAGTGTTACGGACCCTATGAGAATTACAGTCAGAGCCACGGCATTTCTCAAGGCGTGATTGACGAGCTGGCAGCCAGACGCTGGACTTCGGATTGCGATTCAGAGACCTCCGATTCTCTTGACTCAGGAATTTCGAGTCCGAGCATCCAGTCCAGAAGCATGTACCTGGACGATCCGGTGAACTTCGCCGATAATCATAGTATCAAGTCGGGTGGAAGCATCCCAACAAGGCGGGGCTCATCCATAGGAAACTTTCTGAACAGAAAGTTCTCCTTTTCTTCGAACCACTTGGAGAAATTGAAGGATGATCACCATCGAGATGAAGACGGCGGTTGCCCAACTGCTCGAAGACACGGATCCTTTTCAGGAGTGGATTGTTCCAACGAAATCGACCAGGAAAGTGGATTGCACCAGCGGATCTGCGAAGAACAAAAGCCCAAGAAGTTTATCAGTTCCGCCAACAGGACTTTCGGAACGAATCACAGATCGGTTATGAAGCCCCGTGATATAAAGTTCAAGAAACTTTTCAAGTTTCGCCGTCGTACCGAGCCGGTAGATCAAGACGTGATTCACTGTGAAGATTTCATGACAGTTTGAAATTTGATATGTGAGGCATTTAAATTAAGTCAAACTTCTCGAGAAATCGTGGTCATAATCTGTGGTAGAAAAATATTGTAGTGTGCACTATGTTTTGCAAAATTTTAGAATTTTTTTTAAAGTTGTTATTGAATAAGTTTTTTAATTAAATTATTGCCGAACAGTGAAAAAGTGACTATAGTATTTGAAATATTTTACGAAAAAGTTTTTGGAAATTATTTGATACCAATTAATACTTTGAATAGGAAGGAAATACGTTCCCCCTTGATAAACTCAGTGTGTGCTATGCAAGAAAGTCATGCTTGCTAATGATAATAAGAAAATCTTTATGCAAAGTGTACTTCATCCAGGTTTACAGATAAAATTAAATTAATTTTAAAAGTAAATGAATCTTGACAGTAATGAACTTTATTCTCTGAGCTTCTGAAACTGTAGACTTGGTGTTTGAAAATAAAGAGAAAAGTTTATGTCAGTACTTTTAATGTTTTGTTACTTAATCAATCTCTGCTTATTATTTTGACTTGAAAACCGCTGGCGGTATGTTTTTAACTATGAAATAGTTATGTTTAACTTTTATTAATGTACTATTCAGTTTGTTTTAATATTAAATAAAATTTTCTAATAAATACATGTATATGTTGTCATTCTTCGTAATCTATGGAACATACAACGTTTTATGAGTAAAAAGAAAATTGTTTTTAATCGGAAACAAAAAGTTCAAAATAATACTTTTAAAAGAATTCGTATAAAATAAATAAAAACGAGGATGATGTAATCAATATTGTATCATAGAAAGAATTCAGTATTTGAATTACTGTCGAAAGAATTTAATTTACTTTAAAAAAACTTAAGTTTAATAACTTATTTAATACTCTACTCATAGAAATTGGCGTAGTCGAGTGTATAGATTTTGATTTAATTGAAAAAGAGATGTAAAACTTTGAACCAATTTAAACAGCTGCAGGTATGTCATTTTTCAGACAACGTAAGGGAAACTTGGTAGACTTAATCCCTAGGGAGAAATGGTCCTTAGTTGTAAAACATTAGAAAAATTTGCATCGAAGTTTAAGCAATGTTAAGTCTTCTTGGTATCTTAAATATTTTGCTTGTGGAAAAGTCCACTTTGAAAACAGGTAAAGAACCTAAAAGAGGCAGGGTTGCCAATCCCATGCTGTTTGGCGAGCAAAGGGTTGGTTGGGTTCGTTTAGCTGGAATTAAATTGTCGTACTACAATTACACCTGTTATTGGTGAAAAGAGGACTATCGTTGATTGCTGATGTCCTTCTTCAATTTCACGTGCATTTCTTTTCTATTTTGATTTGAATGTCGATAGATTAGTACTTGGGGGCAAAGCCCCCTGCTCTCTGCCGCTCACCAACCCCCGGAAATTACACGCAATTACGTGAATTGAGAAATTACGTGCTCCGCAAACAAGCTTGCAAGACTAATATGAGGATACTGCCAATGCAGGAATGCTCATCTATACAATCTAGCTAGTTTCCATGGGACTGCTCCAGGGCATCACGTAGCTCTAGCTCTAAGCAGCGATCTCTACCAAAGCCTCTGGACGCAACCTGAAGCAGCCCCGGTACAAAACAAGCACACTGCCAAATTTACTTTCAGCGTTTCTGACGTTTCTGATTGGCTGAAGCAGCGTAAGTCACGTGACTTTCAAGCATCCGACAATTATATAGAGATGTAGTATTAAACATTTTCCTCAGAGAAAGCTATAAGTTAAAATACAACTGTGTAATAATAATGAACCCAATACAAGTTCGAGCTGCCATTCAGTTGAAAAACTGTTTCTAAACCTCAAAGATATACAAGGCCTGCAAATGCAACGAATCGCCCAAATAGATCTGGCTTATTACAAAAATAACAAATGACAGAGAGTGCGCCCTTTAAAAGGGAAGAGCATAGGCTTTAGCCTGTCAAACAGCTCGCAAGAAGAGACAGTCACAAGGGATACACAAAGAAGGACGACGCAAACATATGGACAAATAACAACATTTATTGACAAACACAAGCATACATGCCTTAACGGGATTCGAGCCCGAACCCAACAGCTCCAAAAGCATAGCACCCTAACCATTGCGCCACCCTGTCGGCAACTATGGCTAAAACCAAAATCTTCCTTACTCTTTTTCGTTTCACGAGTGATCAATTGGACTGACACAGGTCATAGATGCCGAAAAGTTCGAAGAGGACTATATAAAGTTTTTTTATTTTTATTTTTAAGAAGACTGGTCAGTCCTATAGATGGGAGTAGTTCATTAGTTTGTAATGCATTCTGTTTTCCCCTACAAGTACTAAGCATATTAGTTTTGAATTTATTTTGATATGGTATGGTATGATACATATATATTCCAGCTTATGTGCTTGTTCAGAGAACCGCTTATAAGCTTTCGTCAAGTGGGACAGACACAGAAAGAAATTTTACAGTCACAAAGAAATGAATAACACATAAACAAATAACAACATTTATTGACAGTCACAAACATCCATGCCTGACCGGGATTCGAGCCCGACCCCAGCAGCTCCAAAGGCTAGTACACTAACCGTTCAGCCACCGGGGCGGCATTTATTTTGAGGTATTGCTTTGCTTTGTAAGCTTTTTTTTAATTTTAAAAGAAATAACAGGGATTGGAAGGTTGCTTTATAAAAGTAACTCTACTACAGTTACTTAATAATAAAAAAATAAACTAGTTATAGTTACTTCTTAGCAAAAGTAACTTATCCCAGTTACTTTTGGAAATTTATATTGAAAAGTTATAAGAAAAGTGAAATTTTGCTATCTTACCATTCAGAACCAGACTAAAGAAATAAGTACAATTGGAAAAAAATTAAAAACGAAAATTCAACGTTGTTAAAATTTAAATTTAATTAAGAAATATTCGTGAGAATCGATGTGAGAAGTAACGAAACTTTTCGTTATTTCGTTACCACTTAAAGTGACAAAGTTACAGTTGCTTTCTGAAAAATCTAAAGGCGTTACTCGGTGTTACCTACAACAAGTAACTGCCAAAAGTAACGCGTTATTCCAATCCCTGTAAAATAGTAATAGATTTTTTTTTTGATTTTTTAAAAATTACTAATTTTAAAGGTTTTTAAATGGCTGATAACATTGAAAGATGCAGAGACACTATTTTTAAACTTTCATGGCATTGCTTGAACGGAAGATAAATGAATAGAAAAATTATAAATTAGTGCATTTTTCATGTCTTTACCAATGGCAACTTTTCCGCACCATAGAGATTCGAAATAAGATAAAAATTATTTTTCGGCCCACCCTAACCTGCATTTTGGTATTAATTGTTTATATTTCTATTTTTTAATGCATATAACTAAATTATTTGTACATTTTCTTTTTGATATTGTACACCATGGTCTCGACTACTTTAATGTTGTTGATAAGTGTTCATAAGTATAATGCTGTTTATGAATTTTTAAACTAAAAAATTATTTTTTCCTTGAACATGAACATTTTGAGACGCATGATTCCAAACGTTGAGTGTCCCAGCTAACTAGCTCCATTCAAGTTTAGGTCTCCAAATTTAGCCAGGAATAGTACAATACTTGTATTGAATATATTAATGCTTTAAGGAGTAAAGAAATAAGTACATAGAACGGTTATTATCACTGAAAAATGAAAAAAACCCAGTTAGATAACCATTGACTTGATTATCTGTTCTCATCATGCAGGTGTGCCGATATCAAACAGTTTATATTAAAAAAACTTAACTAATTCAATCATAGATGGCAGCACCAAAATCTTTTAGCCATTACTTTATTACAGCAAGATATAGGGGAGAGTGTTGTACCTTGGGACAATTTTTACATTTTAATTTTTTTCTTCGATAATTATTGTCAAAATAAAAATTTCAAAGCAGCATTTCAACACACCAATATATTCCTCTATAATATATTTTTTTAAATTCTGGCAGCTTGAAATTAAAAAATTGCCACTCATTTAAAGTAGAGAGGATAAACTGTCCCAAGGTACAACATGATGTTGTACCTTGGGACATGCTTTATAATTCTGTCAATAGTCATACATTTGAACTAATTTGTGTCAGGAAACAAACTTTATTTCAAAATACATCAGAAAATGTGCTCTTTAGAACATTTCATCACACGGAAGGAAAAAGATTTATCAGGTGTTGCCAGAATTACATTTTCAAACTTCAATCATTATAAAATATATCCAAAACAAAGCTGAGTTGTATTTTACATGTTTTGTGGAATTGCTCTTAAAATAAATAATAAAGATATTTTTATTTATCCAAATTATTAAGAATTTAATCAAATTATTAATACTGTCCCAAGGTACAACACACTACATGGTTTAAATAAAAGCAAGATAGTGGCCAATCCAAATGCATTATCATTATTTTCTCATAACCAAAATATTTTAAAATCTTCTCTTTTATGAAGAAAATAAAATGCAGTTGACTTTTTGTAAGAGTACTAAGGTAAAAAATTATATTAGAATGCGAAAAATATTTACTTTGGGGTAATGAAATATTATTTTTTGTCACCATTTCATCAATTCAATGATGCTAGTGTTAAATTTTATTATGATGATGTCTGTTGGTCAAGGCTACTATTAGAAATAAACAATGTATGAATATTGCCAATAGATTCTTAGAAATTGTCAGTGTCCCAAGGTACAAGCGTCCCAAGGTACAACACTCTGGGGACGTACATAAATTACGTCACGCAAAATAAAGACTTTTTTGACTCCTCCCTCCCCCTATGTCACGCTGCGTCACGTTTGGTCGAACCCCTCCCCCTAAAATTACGTCACGTTTGTCACAGACCCCCCCCCCCCTTTTTTTTTTTTTCAAAAAAGATGATTTTAATATTTCCCTTTGTGTGTGTGTGTTTCAGTGTTTTTATGATGATCTTATGACAAAAATAAAGATTTCAGATTTCTTTCTAAAAAACGTTCTTGCGTAAAGCAGATTTTCCTTGCAAAATTGAAAGTTTTTAATCGTTACGTCACGCAAGCAAATACCCCTCCCCCCCTCTATGTCACGGTCCGTCACGCTGTCGCATACCCCTACCTCCCCCTTATGAGCGTGACGTAATTTATGTACGTCCCCTCTCCCCTACTATTGCATATTTTAAATCCTTTGAAAGATATTAAAAAAAAAAAACCTTTCTGAAATTGTAAGTTCGCAATTTTAATGAAACAAACAATCGAATTTATTAGTTTTTTTTTAAATATGATTTGTATATTGTTTTGGTGTAGAATATTAATTTATGTTTAGCTTATCTACATAAAAGGCGACTTCTGTTTGTCTGTTTGCTTGTTTGTATAGGACGCGAAATCTAAAGAACCAGGCAACAGATCGTCGCGAAATTTGGCGCACAAATTCATCTCATCTCCGGAACAAACATAGGCTAAAAATGTTTCGAATCGGACCATTCCTTCTATCATTTTAGAACCTTTAATAATTAAAATTTAGAACTTTAAATAATTAAAATTGAAAATGTTTAATTTATTCTGGTGCATAAATTCATAATTTGAAAAATAATTGATACGTTTCAAGTGATGTATTCCAACCAGTCTCCTTTCTAGGGTTTATTGTGTTTATTTAAATTGAATTATGAATTTTTTAAATGCATAGTTAAGCTAATACTGAACTATGTTGGCTTTTGAAGGCCATCGCACTGGAGCTGCATATTAGGGTTTTTATGTCTTCCATTTTTCGCCAAATACTTTGCCAAACTCGCCAAATTATCACAAAAATCGTACGAAATGAGCAAATTCTTTTTATTAGCTGGTTGTGCGAAGTTCATCGCACGAGAGCTGAATGAGTGTGTTATTAGCTATATCTTTTCCTCACCAAATTCGCAAAAAAAGCGCCAAATTCGCACAAAAAAAATTTATTCGGGAAATTACGATGTCTTTATATGTGATTTTATAGCGTTTTTAAAAATTTGAATTTTTAATGTAATATAAGTAGCGGGATTCTGTACTTTATAACGAACGGTAACAGCAACATAAGCTTATTATTCTATAACGCATTAAATGATAGATGAATTGAACTGACCTATATAAAAAATGCAAATCATTTGCTGTTTGCTGGAGTAGCTTATTTTTAATTTTTAATGATTATTTTTTTACTTAAATATGTATTCTTTTTAATGTGAGCTTCTTATCAAAGGTATTTTTGGAATTAATATCAATCATTAGTATATCCAAGATGGGTAATTAAATGGAAAATTACTGGATAATCTTCATATCGTATGTAACTCAAATGAAAGAAGAAATAATAGCTAAATTGAATATTAAATTATTTTTTCACCTCTAGCCGTGCAACGTCGGGTTTTACAGCTAGTATATAAATATAAGAGCACATAGTATCTTTTAAAATCCTTTGAAAGGCATTAACAAACTTAAAAAGTAAATTCACGCAATTTAATGAAATAATCAAATTGATTCAGGTAAGGAAAATTCATTTTTTTTTACTATTAAGTCAAAAAAATGAATTTCACACCTAACGTAAGTGTGGAAACATGGGCAAATTTTGTCTTTTTAAGTGGTTACAAGTCTTAAAATTGAATAAACACATCATTTAAAGATATTAAAAAAATTAAATGTTATTGATGCAATAACAAATTGTTTAGCATGGCAATTAAGCCTATGAAAATTGATTTCAAAACACAGAACAATTTACACAACCCAGGTTAGGTTAGGTTTGAATTATCGTCGCACTAGAGCTACACGAGGGCTATTGGCGACGGGCGTCGTAATTTAGAACCACAGTCAGGTGACGAGCCAACACCTGAATCGGCACCCAACGCAACCGTTAAGGGCGACATCGTACGCAGCGTTAGGACTTTGAAGGATATTTAACGTGCACTCCCTTACACGGGGTATTATCATAGAGGTAAGAAATAAGTCTTTCTTAGCTCTATGGGTATTATTCGTCGGACATTTTTGGCTGCACAGGCCGTTTATAGGTCGGCAGCTTTTTTGGCGATGCCAGGACCCGAACCTGGGATCTTCCGCATGCTAAGCGAGTGCTTAACCGACTGGGCTCCCCAGCCCCCTACACAACCCAGATATATATGTAGTAGTAGTACAGAACAATTTGCTGCAATAATTTTACATACTTTCTAAATTCGACGATAATTAAAACTAAACTAACCTAACATTCATTCAATGTAAAGCTGTGTTGTTTAATGTTACTCCGTAAAACTCCTTTAAGTCTAGCTCCCTCCAGTTACACCAGAGGAGACGTTAACTACCATTTTTCAATGTAACGTTATTCCATAAATTTAGTGTAAAGTTACTCCGTAAAAATATATTCAACGCTTGCTGTCCACGATTTATGGCACAAAATTTGTGTAACCGTTTACTCTATGAATCTGTAGTATGGATACAACAACGTTTCACATTGTAAATCGAACGAACGAAGATTTACGTTCTAAGGAGATAATTAAACGTAAACTAGTGTTTCGTATTAATTGTGTTATGTGTATTATAATAAATTGGCCATGTTTTTTTCTTGAATGTATTCTACCAAATAAATTCTGCTTGTGGATTTTTAATCAAGCAGTTTCACGTACGGTTCGTGCAATAAAATTCATTGAAGATAGCAATTCTATTCAAATAGCATTGCGTTCTGTATTCGTGCACAAAGCATTTGCAATCTTAAGGACAATCTGTGGTTTCAAATATTTCATTTCCGGTGAGATAGAATTCCTTCCCCCTCTTTAATTCTACATTTCCCCTTAACTTTTCACGACCTTTTCCGCAAATTTTCTGCAAAATTTCGTCTCACACACAAGCGGTCAACCTTTGCTCTTAGCAACCTATGTTATGCAAAGCGTGGGTAGATGTTAAGTAAAATATTTTGGATTTTGGGGGCGCACATAAATTACATGATGCAGTTTGGGTGATTTTTTGACCCTGCCTGTTCTGCACTCTTAAAACAAAAGAGTGAAATCCACTCCTATAGGAGAAGTGCATTTTCGCCACTGGAAGCGAGTGAAAATTAACCCCTAATACGCTAATAATCGCCCTAAATCGCTCCTAATCGCCTTAACCCTTTCAGTCCCAGTGATGCCATATGGAATCATCACTTTCAATATTTTTTTTCCAATTGTTATATCCCGTTACGACATCCAAACACACATCATTCGATTCTTCACACTTTTTTTTATTAGACAATATTTTACATTAATCTCAATAGAAGTCAGATTTACTATTTTTTATCTAGAAAATAGCTAACCAGCGTTTCACCTAATTTTTGACAAGTTCACTTCAGTTCCACATATTTAAAACACAATTTAAACTATTTCGGTTAAAATAATTACTACATTTTTTAAAAATAATATGTTGAGATACCTTAAAATATATAACTCGAAGGGTTTTTAGGTAATGTATATATTTTTATTTTGATGTTTTCCACAGCTAAAAAATGTTGGCATTATTTCAAAAACCATATAAAAAATTTAAATGAATTTTTTTCTTATGGAACTCTTATTTTTGACCTAAAATAAGCTTATTTTGTGAATATCAGATGTTTCTGTAGTGTAGTAAATTTTTGGGACTGAAAGGGTTAAAATCTCTCCTTGATGTTAAGATTGTTAGTGGTTTAACAAAACAAAAGAGTGAAATCCACTCTTTTTGGGGAAGAGCATTTTCGACACCAAAAGGAATGAAAATTAACTCAGGCTGAGTTAAAATTGCTCGTTTGTTTAAAGAGTGTAGGACATCTCAGACAATAGGCACAAACTATTTTTGGGCCCCTTTATGGAAAATGTTGTGTGTGATTTACAGTAATGATGGTGCTATATGACCTTTGTATCATATTTTTGCTGCAATTTTATTGTCTTCCTTATAAACATCAATCAAAACAATCACGTTAGGTCAACTTCTCAGTCAATATTGAGCGAAAAACCAAGTGGAGTATCAGAATCATATATTTTTTAGTTTACAAATATTTTGGAGATTTATAGCATTTGGCATAACAGAAACTAAAAATTTGGGGACCCATGTAGTTAACGGATTATTTTAACATTGTTTTCAATGCAAGATGCTTTTAACCCTTTCAGTCCCAAAAATTTACTACGCTACAGAAAGATCTGATATTCACAAAATAAGCTTATTTTAGGTCAAATATACGAATTCCATAAGAAAAAAAATCCATTTAAATTTTTTATATGGTTTTTGAAACAATGCCAAAATTCTTTAACTGTGGAAAACAACAAAATAAAAAAATATATATTACCTAAAAACACTTCGAGTTATATATTTTAAGGTTTCTGACCACATTATAAAAAAAATTTAGTAATTATTTTAACCGATATAGTTTAAATTGTGTTTTAAATATGTGGAACTGAAGTGAACTTATCAAAAATCAGGAGAAACGCTTGTTGACTATTTTCTAAATAAAAAAAATAGTAGTTCTGACTTCTATTGAGATAAAAGTAAAATTTTGTCTAATAGAACAAAGTGTGAAGAATCGAATGATGTGTGTTTGGATTGTCATAGCGGGATATAAACATTTTGAAAAAAATATTGAAAGTGATGATGCCAAATGGCATCACTGGGACTGAAAGGGTTAAAATTAACTATTAAAGAACTTTTTTTAAGTTTGAAAAAATATTTTAATTAATTTTTTCAAGAACCCTAATATCGTATTAACCCTCATTCAACTTAATTTTTTTTATAAAAATAAATGACTGATACCTGTAATCAAAGGCTGAAAATTGATATTTGGATCTTCTTCTACCTGTCCAGGTCAATTTAGGAACTAATTAACACGTTAATTGTTTGTGGAAACGTTTTAAAAAATGCCCCCACATGGTAACGCCAAGTCGCAAGAGGTTAAGTCCAGAAACAAATTTAACACTGGAATTAAGCATCCAACTTCTCGCAATTTTACGCTGTTTTTTAGGGGAAAAATTACTTGATATTAGATCCCCCCAGCCCCTCTACGTGATATTTAAGGATATTTGGCTGGCCCCCTCCCCCTCCCAAATTGGTCACGTAAGTTGTAGACGCCCCCTTTCTGCATGCGAATTTCAATTCTTCCTCGAAATGTAACCGCTTTATATTAAAAATGTAACTTCAGCGTTCTTTTTCAAAAACAGTTTTAAAATATTGGGTAGGTAGAAGCTAAAAACACTAGAATTCTTTGTTCATTGTTTTTGTGTGCGATGGTTATAACGAGTGTATATCAATTGAATCTAAAAATCGATGTGTTTACTCAGAAATTAAAAGATTTTGACTAAGGTTTAAAAAGTGAAATTAGCTTTATGTACGTCTGTCTCTTAAAAAAATACATACAAGCATTTGGCATATCTATTTAAAGTAGTAGAATAACTTTTTTTATTTATTATAAAAATATTCTATTAAATATCTTTGAGTTACTACATGTATCTCTTATGTATGATATCTCGTATGTTACTTTCTTTCTGTCTCTTCTTAAAAATTTTAATAAATAATTTTTAGAAAGAAAAGTGCAAAATATGCTTTTTTCCACTAGAAAAAATTATGGGAAGATGTGGCAAAGTGCAGGGCAAGGATTGGAAATGAACTTTTAAATAGTAACTATGTTATGGTTACAGTTACTTAATTATAGAAGTAACTCTGTTACGGTTACTTAATTTGAAAAGTTACTAATTACTGTTACTTTTAGAATTCTCAATTTATAAAAGAAAAATTATAATTTAACTATCTTACCGTTTTTCAAAGTACATCAAGATTTTTTAAAAAAAGTGTGATAATAGGAAAAAGCTAGAAATGAAATTCAATGTAGTTAAATGTTAAGTTATAATAGTTTGTTAAGTCAAAATAGTTCAGTTTAAGAGGAACGTCGAACTACGAGTGGAGCGAGAAGTAACGGAAAAGAAACGAAATTTTTCGTTACTTCATTTCCGCTAAAAAAAAGCAAAAAAAAAAAAAAAAAAACCCACTTCAATTAAAAATACTTTCTGAAAAATCTAACGATGTTATGGAAAAAAGTAACTTACATGCAAAGGCGTTACAAGTAACGCATTACTCAAACCTCTGCTAAAAATCATCAAATTAATACCACGATTCCAAATTCACAAAAAATGCACTTTTCTGTATCTTGAATACCCCTATTTTATGAGCATCAGTAAATTAGTCAGGGATTTTGAACTCTTTATGAAAGCGCCTCTAGAGTTTGGTGCTTTCTGATTTAGAAACGGATTTCAAACCGAATTTCGCTTATCTGGGCATTTGGGAAAACTCAAGGCGCTAAATTTCAAACTTGATAGCTGCTAAAAATGGCACAAAAGACATCAGCCTATAAAAGTCTGATACTGGGCTGGCGTTTGAATATCGTACAAATAAAATGGTGTTTTTTTTTTTTACTTATGCTGGTTATTATAAGAGTGACACCAATTGCAAGCATACTATAAATTGAAGGTGGTGCAAATAAAAGTGGCCCCGGCATGGAGCTGCGAAGGCAGAGAAAATCTTGGCGAGAAAATCTCTTGAAACCGCCTGAAAGCCTCCAAGCCGAACTCATACAGGGTGGTTATAAAATAACGCTCGCTATTCGGAGTGGTTTGCAGCTTGAATGAATAATCCAAATGCAGAAAACTTTGAGACACTTTCTAAACAAGAAGGGGAAAAAATAATGGAATCATAAAAAGCAAACTCGTCACTTGACCAGGGTTCTAAATTAAGAGGCGTAATTGGATGTGATGGCCGTAATTAGCCATAATTGGCTATGCCTCGTAATTTAGAACCTTGGTCAAGAGACGAGTTTCTTTTTTATGATTCCATTCTTTTTCGAAAAAAAGAAACTTGTCTCTTGACCAGGGTTCTAAATTACGAGGCTTAATTAGCTGTGTTGGCCGTAATTGGCCATAATTGATGACGCCTCGTAATTTAGAACCCTGGTCAAGAGACGAGTTTCTTTAATGATTATTCTTTTTTATGATTATTTTTTAGAATTCTATCTTTTTTATAATTCCATTCTTTTACCCCTTCTTGATAAGTAAGTGTCTAAGTTTTTGATGCATTTAGATTATTCATTCAAGCTACAGACCACTCCAAATAGCGAACGTTATTTTATAACCACCCTGTACATTATTTCTAGCGTTTAATAGTTTCAATTGGTAAACTTTATTTTCATTTGTTGGTTAATTGACTAGAGCTACACGACTATTTGCGAGTTTAGATCATAGTGCGAGCTGTGTATGTGTTGATCAGATTAGTGCACAGGTGAATATTACATAATTACCGGCAAATAATTCGCCAAGCATTTGAATCGATCAATGGCTTCACTTAACAAATGGGGCCCGGGTGGCTGTTTGGACCTACTTAAATGGAAAGATCTCACTTAAAAGTAATGAAGCCGCTGGCGCAGTGGTTAGTGTACTAACCATTGGAGCTGCTGGGCTTGGGTTCGAATCCCGGTAAAGGCATGGATGTTTGTGCTTGTCAATAAATTTTGTTATTTGTCTATGTGTTTGTGTCGTCCTTCTTTGCGTGTCTCTTGTGACTGTCTCTTCTGGTGATCTGGGTAATGGGCTATAAAGCCTACACTCTCCCTTCTAGAGGGCGCAATCACTGTCATTTGTCATAAAAGTAATGAATACTGCATGTAAATACTATATACCAATTTATTACATCAACATTTTTTTTTACACTCAACATTAACTATCCATTAAACGAAAAATAAAATGAAGCCTTTTATCAGGCCCTTGTACCATGAATCGCATTTACAAACATTTCATAATTACATGAATGGTATATATACATAGGAGAAAATAGTAGCTTATACGAAAATTGACCTTAAGTTTGCAGCAGAGAAATGTACTAAGCGGAGGAACTGCGTAAACAACGCTGCTGGCGCCGAAATTTTGCCTGCTCTGATTGATTGCTCCTTTGACCCTGATATTCGTGCGCCTTGTTACGTCAAAATCGAAGGAAAAAATAATTAAAATTACACTCTAACTGAAGCCAAACTAATAAAAATAATAAATATATGTCTTGAAATAACAAATAAATTTGTTTATTGAATATGAAATACCTTTTTTTATTCGATTCTCGCACTCGAAAATGAGAACTATTTACCCTTTTTCTCGTAGAACATTTGTATACTGCAAACTTAATATCGGTTTTACAGTAGTTTTCAAGTGTTTTGTGATCTCCATAACTGAAACGCAGCAGTAAAAATTAATTCACCAGTTTCTAGTACATGGTGTCCGTAAGAGAATGCCCGAGCTTTAATGGTATGTTACAGTAGTTAATTTTACACAAAATAACAAATCATACGTGATTGAATTAAAACTAACCTAGTTTTAGCTATAACTTCTCAATTAGTGCGCTTTTAGTGATACGGCACACATCCAAAAGAAAATGCAATTCTTCCCATACTGTGTGCAGCAAGTCCAGAGTTATGGAAGCAACAGCCTGCACCGTCGCTCATGTTATGGGAGAACTTTTCTGGCCTTGTTATTGAAGTTGGCCGTGGTTTTGCTTGAAAGGTATGATATCAAAGACCTATCTTTTTTTTACTTTTTGACCTTGCTTTAACCCTTTCAGTCCCAAAAATTTACTACACTACAGAAACATCTGATATTCACAAAATAAGCTTATTTTAGGTCAAATATACGAATTCCATAAGAAAAAAAAATTCATTTAAATTTTTTATATGGTTTTTGAAACAATGCCAAATTTTTTTAACTGTGGTAAACAACAAAATAAAAATATATATATTACCTAAAAACACTTCGAGTTATATATTTTAAGGTATCTGACCATATTATTAAAAAAAATTTAGTTATTATTTTAACCGAAATAGTTTAAATTGTGTTTGAAATGTGTGGAACTGAAGTGAACTTATCAAAAATCAGGAGAAACGCTTGTTGACTATTTTCTAAATAAAAAAAATAGTAGTTCTGACTTCTATTGAGATTAATGTAAAATATTGTCTGATAGAACAAAGTGTGAAGAATCGAGTGATGTGTGTTTGGATGTCATAACGGGACATAAACATTTTGAAAAAAATATTGAAAGTGATGATGCCAAATGGCATCACTGGGACTGAAAGGGTTAAGATTGACGTCAGTCGGTTTAAACTTTAGTTCTTGTGAAAGAATGAGCCCGATTGACAACGAATCTCTAAACCAAAGCTCCTCTGTGTTAACCCAATTGAATTTTTTTTTAAAGTTCCATTACTCTGGCTGTACTGAATATTTTTTCAAACGTTTTATATAATAAATGTAGCTGACTTACAGGTTCCTATAATTCCACTTTTTTAAAATTTGGTCGAATATTTAGTGCAAAATTTATTATTAAAAATTACTAAAATATTCGAACTAATTACAAAAAAATCGGATTATGGAGTCCTGTACGTCACCTACATTTTTTCATATGATAAAAAAACTTGGAAAAATATTAAACCTTGATATATATATAACCATTAAAACATTAACCATGTAAAAATATTTATTACAAAATGAAGAAATGCGGCTAAGAAAATAATTTTCCCCCCATTGGATTGATACAGAGGCACTTTGTTTAGGAGACCCGCGTTCAATCGCGCTCATTCACCTTTAAAAACCGATTTTAGAAATTAATTTTTTTGTGTTAAAGTTATGACGTATCAGAGACCATTATTTTTAAATTTTCATCTGTCGTTTCCTTTAAGAATATTAGGAGCATTAAAGTAACAGGAAAGTACACTCCGTGCAAATCTAACTTGGGTAAAAACAAAGAGTAAAAGGCAGACGGAAAAGCGCGATTGCTCCGTTAGTTTGAAACTCCCGTAAGGAAATATTTACTTACAAAATTATCTGAATACAATTTAACTAGAATACACGTTTCATTCTGTAAAATAGCAAAATTTTCTCAAATAATATTCGAATCTGTTAGACCTTAAATGAAATTAATGTTTTAAACATATTTTCTGGATGGATTCACAAATAATTTATTTAACCCTTTACATGCGCGGAGGGATCCTCTCCATAGCATATTTCTATTTACCCAACTTAGGTTGGCAAGGAGTGTAAGCTGTTACTTTAATGCTCCTATAGTCCTTTCTCTTCTTTCCGAAGTCCTTGTTTGTGTTTAATTTGAAAAGGATTTGTGAAAACGACATTTAATAACCGTGAAGTATACCCTGTATAAAACTTATACAAGTTTGAAGTCACGTATAAAATCTACTTATGAGTTGCAATGACAATGAAGATTTACATACTTTACTGCATTGATTAATTTGTTGCCATATATGATTTTTACAAATGAGACTTATGTACTTATTTCCAATGGTGCTCTGTCAAAGAGATGCACAATATATAGTGGACGGGGAATTTGTTTTTAAAGAAACTCAAAAATTAGCAGTTGCAAATGTATCTTCAATAAAAATAATCCATATCGTCTCCATACCAAACTGCCCAATGTATCTCATAAATAAGTTTAAAAAAAAATTGTGAGCGACACACATTTACCAGTGTTTAAAACATTCACAAGGTCCCGAAATATAATTTTCACAAACATATTCTTTATTAAAAAAAAGCACAATGAGAAACAAAAAGTATTATCGTTTAATATTATTTCGTATCAGGGGTGAAAGTGGCCAAAATCAAAAAAGAGGAAATCACGCGAGTAACAATATAGGGTTTCTGCCAAAACGGACAGTCCCAAATTCATGACTTTCCGTGTCTAAGTTAACAGTTTTTCATGACTATATAAATAGTATCTCAAATAAAAAAATAAAAAATTCAAATTGAAACAACTCGAAAGTTGACAACACAAACATAGTAAAGAATTTATAGTGTTTGTGTAGACAATTTTCATGTTTAATGGGCAAGTGCAAAAATGTATTTTAGAAATAAATTATTGCACCATAAAATGATTTCAAAATGTAATTAGATTAATAAAGTGAAAAAAATATTTTTTCTTTAATGTGAACTTATTGGAGAAGTAATGCTTTATATGTATTAAATTTTTCTTTGATTAATTATTTCAGGAATTTCTTTGTTCTCTTATAAGTGTGTCGTATAGTGCAATTGCATTCCTCCTTCTAATAAGGGTTGCGCTTGCATTAAAAAACACTTTATAAATCACCAGTTAAATCAAAATTACAGAAAAGCCTACCGGCAAAACTATTGGCATAATTTTATTTTTTTTAATAATAAATTAAATTTAGGATACATCTCTTACTCTCTACCACCGGAATTTAAAATCAATGACTTTTTTCTAATATTAATAATTGCGGCGATCTGAAAATCTCGCAAACTTTGCGTATCAGAACATCTAAAAACTCCGGCCATCTGAAAATTGAAAAAAAAAACCCTCCGAAAGTAGCAAAATTCCAGCGATCCGAAAGTAGCGGAAATCCGGCGATCCGAAATTCACGAAACTCCGGATTTTCCAAATAGCCCTCGTGTAGCTCTAGTGCGACGATAATTCAAACCAAACCAAACCGGATTTTCCAAAAGACACTAAGCTTTGGCGTTCCGAAAATCGAGAAAGTAGCGGAATTCCAGTGATCCGAAATTTACGAAATTCCGGAGATCCGAAAAACAATAAACTCCGGCGTTCCGTAAGTCGCGGAACTCCGGCGATCTGAAATTTACGAAACTCCGGCGATCCGAAATCAATAAACTTCGCCGTTCCGTATGTCGCGGAGCTCCGGCGATCCGAAATTCTCGAAACTCCAGCGATCCGAAATTCACGAAACTCCGGCGTTCCGAAAGACACTAAACTCCGGCGTTCTGAAAGACACTAAACTCCGGCGTTCTGAAAGTCGCGGAACTCTAGCGATCCGTAAGTCGCCGAAGTCCAGCGTTGCGTTCTGAAAGTACGACGATCCGAAACTCCAGTGATCCTAAAGACAAGAAACTTTAGCGATCCGAAAGTCGCGGAACACGAGCGATCCGTAAGTCGCGGAACTCCAGCGTTCCAAAGGTCGCTAAAGTCCGGCGGATCCGGAAGTCACGAAACTCTGGCGATCCGGAAGACACGAAACTCCAGCTTTGCAAAAGAAACGAAACTCCGGCGATTCGAAAGACAAGAAACTAAAGCGATCCGAACTCAAGTGATCCGAAATTCCCGAAACTCCAGCGATCCGAAAGTCGCGAAGGTCCGCCGATCCGAAAGACGCGAATAAATATATATCGATTTTTATTACTTTCGGACGTTTCTTTGCTGAAATACGTCACTTTTGGTCGTTTTTTGCTCAAATTCAATACTTATGACAAAATTAACCCAATGTCCAAACTCTTGACTTTTCATATGCTCGGAAACCCTGTTAATACGATTTTTTTTTTTGAAAACTTAAGTTCTAAGAAAATCTAAAAGTTTTTCGTAATTTTTTGAAAATCTTGATTCAGCGGATTTTTCTGAAAAATTCGGAAAAAGCGGAATTTTTTTGAAAAATCGGAAAAAAGAGGAATTCCGCCGTTCGGCGGAAGTCTGGCACCCCTGTCGTATAAATATCCAATAACATATACTCGATACTACGATATGGAACTTATTGTGCCAATGCCAAACATCGTGGGGTCTACAGATTTCGTGAATTTCAGTAAGATGTATTAGATGCTTGCAAACAAATAACAGGGCTCCCAACAGATTATCAACTTGTCCCTAGGGAAAAAAGGGACTCAGCGTCTTAAAAAAAGGGAAAAAGAGGAACCTAAAAATATCAAGTTATATGATATCTTGTATTCTTTGTAGCAGGAAAAGGGGTCAAATTTTTAGTTTGTCTTCAGGCCCCTGAAGACCAAGGGCAGAAAATTTAGTTTTTTTTCTTCTTTTTTTAAATAGAAACTTAAACATGGGCTTCATTTTTACACTTTCATCTATAAATACCACTGCATAAAATTACACAAAAATATCACTAAAGCTATTTAGAGAAGAAATATACTCTATTTTAATTCAAATTTAATTACTATTTTTTATTAAAATTTAATAACTATTTTTTATTAAAATTTTTTTATTAAATTTTAAGAACATTGGTTTCCAGTAAACATAAAAAAATACATGTTCTCCCTCTTCAGATATTTAGACATTAGACAATTGGAGGGCTCAGAATACAAGTGAACCAAGTCCATAAAAGGCTTCTTTATGCTACAGACGTTTAAAGATAAAGCCGCTAGGCCATTGAAAACATTTTTTTAAATGTTGATGTCTAGCACATATTATCTGAACTTGGATTTTTTTCATCATTGCACTGAAATTCTGAGCCTATCGTTTTCAAAATTCTCCCTTCCCTAGAATTTGCACATTTGTTGTTTTGTCGTTTGATCGATGATATTTAGTACATGCAATTCCTCTGCTAACTCAAAAATGAAAAAAAAAATGGACTTGGTTCATTTGTGAGGCCTAGTTGCTTAGTGGCAGTGCTTCGCATTGCCACCTACAGGTCCGGGGATCGAATCCCATAATGGGCAAATTTGACCCATCCTTCCAACCATTAAGTGGGTCGATAAAATGGGGGATCAAACATGCTTGGGAACTAAACACTGGGGGTTCCGCTTGAGGCTGACCAACTCTAACCAAGGGTCATATGCCTAGCACCCCAGAGTCCTAGATCACGAAAGCTGAAATGAGCACGGCAGGCCTTGGCCCTCTAATGGACTGTTGTGCCGAGGTGTTTAGTTTAGTAGGTTCACTTGTATTCTGAATCCGCCCATTTCCAATAAACCACCAATTATACACTGTTTAGTCTTCTGCTTAATGTCTTAAGATAACCCAAAATCATTAAAAAATATCTTCAAATTTTTCGTTTTAAAAAAAGCTGTTTTCTGCTGTGATAGAAAAGATTAAATTGAAAATGTAGTAATTAACATGCTTGCTGAACAACAAAAAAGATAAAAGAACTTGGAGGGTTTGTTTCTAGATTTTTTCGGAAAAAAATTAAAATAACAGAATCCTTTTTTTTTTTTTGTCGATTCTCAGCTCTCTGACTGCAGAAATTTGAACTGTTTCCATTTATTTAACAGCTTTCAATTAAAATTTCCACTTTTAATAACATCTTTACATTGTTCCAACTTAAATTTTTTCTTTTAAATATATTTTTTATCAATATTTTTAGCTTGACTTTTGTTTTAGAGCAGTGAAACTCCTCAAAACTCTGGGAAAAATAATGTAATTTTCAAGAATATAGTTCCCGGCTGCAGTGTAATGTTTCAAAATTTGGTAGAAAAAGGGAAAATAGGGACCAGATTTGTGAAATAAGGAGTTTTAGGGACTTGGGATATAAAAAAGGACTTTTAGGGAAAAAAGGGACCAGTTGGGAGGCCTGAAATAACCAGCGCCTATTTACAAAATTAACTTGCTTACATACGACATTGGCAATTCATAAGCAACAAACCACACACTAAACCATTGGAGTTTAAAGTATCAATAAACAAATAATTATCAGCACGTATTTGGCACCTGTGTGTTCTTAAGTAAAATTAAACTACTCTTCTTCCTTAAATATATTAATTACAACCTTTTAAAAAAACAATTAAAATGCTGTATAGTATTTTGCAATACTCCTTTCCTGTAAAAAGTATAGTATTAATAACAAATAATAACTATTTCAGCAAGATGTAACCATTTTCAAAGTAATCAAACAATGAAACTTAGCTTACTTTTTACGGCTTTTAATAGTGAATAACAATAAAAGGTTACATAATTGCCTGCCTTTCGCAAAGGCGGTTTTTGAACATTTTCAAAGCATTTTTCTAAATAAAAAGCTTATTCACCTTCTTTATACAATACATTGTTAGGCAAACAACACACTTGCAAAATTAAGGTACGCATTTTATTCTTCATAATTTACTCGCACTTGACTTCAAACATTACAGTAGTTACGAAACTACCACCATCTAACGGTATCACTATTTTTAAAATATCACATACCATTGCAGCTTTTATTTCCTTAAATTACCACATTTCCAGGGATAAGTTGATAACATCTTATAAGAAATACTTCTTATTAATTGGGTACTCCGCAATTTTCCATAATTTGAAACATTTTCAATAGAAATTTTGCTTTACCAAGAGATGATCTCTATAATTCATTAAGTTCATATAGTATCATTTAGTACAAAGCGTTTACAACCGTTGGTAGTGGTGTCTATGGTATAAAGCTTACGTGAGTTGTTAATCTAATTTCAGTGGCATTGCACATCCTTTCTCTTGCTCAAATTTCAAGATATTTTCAGTCAGACCCGCAACAATTCTACCGTTTGCTTCCAAGAGACCTTAGTAGTATTAAGGAAAAGGCATGCATTATCTTATGTCCTGATAATCTTCATCACAATCATCATCTTTCCCTTTTGTTCCTCCTCGTCTTGGTTTTTAGCAGCATCAGAAAACGGCAATGGAGGTGGTGGTGCTATGGTGTTACCAAAAGAAGACGCGGGCTCGTAGATGACGGTGTCTACGGTGTAAAGTTATACACGGGTTGTTAATATATTTTAAAATCAGTGGCAATCCAGATCCTATCTCTTGTTCAAAGTTTCACACGTTTTTCTGTCTGACTTGATAAAATTCCAACTTCTCATCTTCTTCTTCACCTTCTTCTTGCCCACTTTCATCGTCTCCCCGTGTTTTATCATCTGAGCCATGGTTTTCAGCAGTTGAATCAGAAGATAATGTTGGAGGTGAAGGTGTCTTTGACGTTCTCATTACACAAATAAGACGCGGGCTCGTTGGTGTCGTATATGGTGTAAAGTTATTCGTGAGTTGTTAATGTATATCAGATCAGCGGCATACGACGCGTAACCCTTTTCTAATTCAAATTTTTAGGCATTTTTACGCCGTTTGCTCCCGATCGAGTATGGTGTAAAGTTATTTGCACGTTGTTAATGTATATCAGATCAGTGGCATTACGTATCCCTTTTCTAATTCAAATTTTTAGGCATTTTTACGCCGTTTGCTCTCCGGAAAGGCTCAGTAGAATAATTAGGATAGGTCCTCAAACGGCCGTGTCACGATAATCATCATCATATACTTCGTCTTCCTCTTGACCATCTTCATCTTCTCGTTCCTCCTCATCTGCGTCATGATTCTCAACATCGTCATTATCAGCTGGTGGTGGTTGAGATACCATGACGTCCTCGTTACACGACGACGAAGCAGGGCCGTCGGTGGTGGTGTCTGTCGTGTGGTCTCCCGTGGTGGACCCGGTGGATGGCTGGTGGGGCCTCGACTCCAACACCCGCCGCAGGATCAGCTGCTGGTCGGGGTGGTTCAGCTTGGTGAAGCTGTTCTTGATCGGGTGCGGGGAACCGCGGTGGACAGCGGGGCTGCCTGTAAGACAACACAGAGTAAGCTTTTTAATAACACTGTGAATTTGTGGTGTAACTTTAGTACAACTTTATGGAGTAACGTTAACCGTTACACCACCTTTTGAAGTAGCGTTTCTCGAAAAAGGAGTAAATATCTTTATTTGTGTAACGTTACTCTAGATTTAAGAAGTAGCTTTAAACGTTAACCTAATTTTTAGAGTAATGTTCTGCAAAATAGGAAGAAGACTCTTTAATCGTGTTACTCCAACAAGAACTCTAAAAGGAAACAGCAGGCTTTCCTTAGTTTTGTGGACTAGCGTTATACAGTTAAAACTAAAGGTGACACTTGGCACCCCCAGGGGTGAATGGCGGTCCCGTAGATAGATGCTTTATAACTTTGTCGGCACGATAATCCGCTTTTAAACAGGTCATCAGCTTGGTCAAACCTGTAAAAATAGCTCAGCGTCTTTTTAAGTGGCTCAGTTGCTAAAGCGTCGGTCAGAGACCAAGGCGATTTTATTGTCTTCAGTTTTCAGGAGATTAGACTTTGCATGTCCGCAGCTCAACTATTCAAGTGCCTCAGTTTGCTGGGTTTAAGTTCTTAGTGAAATGCAAAAAACGGCAATGCTAAGTTTTGCGAATCGGATGTTAAAGGTTCTTCTACACGTCAACAGGGGGTGTAAAAGAAGTTAGTACCTTCTCTCGATATGCCCCCGGAGTAGTTGCATGGCGATCTCTGTGCTTGGATGTAGTACTCACTGATGATAGCAGCGTCACCGGATGGCATACCTGGCGAACGGTGAGCCCTGGCGGGAAGCACCACCTGTAAAAACAAAGGGTTGTGTTGAGTTGAACCAGGGCCGGATTTAAAGATTTGCCGCCTGTAGGCTACGGTTGATTCACCGCCAGATACAGTTTCCTTGACTATTTTTTTCCTTTCTACATGGAGAGGCAAACAAAAGTGGCCCCGGTCTAGAGATAGGAATACGTTGAATTTCTTGACGAGACACTCATGAAGCCGCCTGAAACCTGTTTTTGCATTGGTTGGATCGGATTAGCTTCATATTAAAGCTACTCATAGATTAGTGGCGAGTTCAGATCTTAGTTGTATGAAGTCTTTATTGTATGAAGACGTCCCATAATGCAAAGTTTGCGTCTTGCAATCAATTTAGAATGTTTTGTATTACCAAAAACAAAAAGGTCCTATTCTCTAGGTTAAATAACGACCGAAATAATCACCAGTGGGAACTTTTCTTGATCAGCTCCACAAACCTTGTTTATATTTCATTTCAACTAGCTTCTAAAACCGTAGCATAGTTGCCAGCAAATAAGTCGCCAAGCGTTTGTTTGGGCTTAATATTGAAGCGATCAATAGCTTCAATATTAAGCCCAAAGTCAATATCAGTCAGCAAACCTGTTTTTGTATTGGTTTTAGATTTAGCAACATTTCTGTTGTATTCTTTTCTCTAGAACGGGGCACTTTCGTTTGCCTCACCCTGAACATATTAGAATCATCTATGAACACTCTAAATCGAAAGCGAAATAATAGCTGAATATTTTAAACTGCTATTTGTCTTTCAAATTCCAAATCTGGGAGAGAGAGTGCGATTGCCCTCACAGCTACCACCGTCCCCAAAAATTTGCCGCTCTAGGCTACAGCCTACTTAGCCTATTTAGAAATCCGGCCCTGAGTTGAGCGGTTGTAGCACTGGAGCTACATAACGGCTATTGGCGAAGGACTCCATAATCTAGAACCACAATCAAGTGACGAGCCGACACCTAACGTAACTTTTAGGAGCGACATCGAACGCAGCGTCGGGACTTCGGACGTTAGGGTTTGGAGCATATCTAACGTGCATTCCCTCCACACGAGGCATTAATTGACGGACATTTATTTTAGCTGCACGGACTGTTTAGAAACCGGTAGTTGTTTTGGAGATGCCTGGAACCGAACCTGGGACTTTTCGCATGCAAGGCAAACGCCTTTACCGACAAGGCTCCCCAACCCTCCCCCGACAAACAAAGGCAAAACGTTGCTCTCTACTTTGTGATACATAATTTCTTATCTGCACAAGAGAGTGATTCACAGAGTTATATCCCGCTTCACTAAAAATAAATGTCATACACTCTTAAAACAAAACGAGCGATTTTAACTCATTCTGATTAATTTTCGCTCCTAAAGTCTGGAAAATGCACTTCCCCTTTTGGAGTGGATCCTTCGTGTGTTAAACCTCCGACAGGATCACTCCAAACGAGTGATTTTAACTCAGTCTGAGTTAATATTCATTCCTTTCTAGTGTCGAAAATGCACTTCTCCAACTGGAGTGGATCTCACTCTTTTGTTGTAGAATTGCTAGATTTGTTATGGATTCTGATATTAGTTTGTATGTTATAATTTAATAAAATTTTTAACCATCAAACCCAAAACTCGCATTATAAATACTCCTAACTGCAAAGAGGGACTTTTAAATTATAAATACTCCAAACTGCAAAGAAAGACTTTTAAATATTTCAAAGTTGAAAAGTCAAAGTTCATGAGATCTATATCTTTTGAGTAAACAGTCTGTGGCTTAGGGAAAAAAAAGTAAAGAAATGACGCAACGGTTTATTTGTCAAACATTGGTAACTCCAAGACATTTTTCAAATACTGAGCTATTTTAAGCAGTTTAAAGCAGGTGGATTTTCTATTTATAAATCATCCAATGCGAAAATGTATTTCCTTTAGTGTTAGAAAGTTCTGCTGGTATATGCATGATATTTTTGAGTGCTAAATAAAAATTTTAATGCTAAATTAGATATTTTTAGAAATTGGGTAAAAAAGCGAATTGTGTGTATATATGAGTGCTGAACTACAAATGAAAAAGTGAAAAACGATCTGCATTCGAATTTCTTTTTAGGAAAAGTTTGGCAGATACAGACTAGATTTCAAAATGTTATACACCTCGAATTAATTAAAAAAGCCTTTATTCATGGATTTTCTACTGCTTAAAATTAATATAATAAATCAATAAGTGACGGTTGTGGAAGAGAAAAAATCGAAAAGTAAATATTTATTACATTTTAAAATGCATTACTTTAAATATACACTCTTAAAACGAACGAGCGATTTTAACTCAGTCTGATTAATTTTCACTCCTCCAGTCTGGAAAATGCACTTCTCCTTTTGGAGTGGATCCTTTGTGTGTTAAACCTCCGACAGGATCACTCCAAACGAGTAATTTTAACTCAGTCTGAGTAAATATTCACTAATTTCCAGTGTCGAAAATGCACTTCTCATACTGGAGTGGATTTCACTCCTTTGTTTTAAGAGTGTATGCATAAATGTTATCTGGGATATCATGGGCAACTAGTGCACGCACTCACCTGCCTGTGGTTGGCCACCCCAGTGGAATTCCGGTAGAGCGCTTTGACCGAAGACACCTGCCGCTGCTGTTGGTGCGTGTTGGTGGACAGCGTCCTTGCAAGAACAATATTTTTAATAACTTTTAATAAGAGAACCAAAAAACAAAAAAATATAGCATGTTAATGTCAAAAGAACAACAGCAAAAAGGCGAAAAGAGGAAAATACTAACATAGTTTATGCAAAATGTAGGACTTAAGTTCAAAACTCATTTTCTCTGAAGTACATATAGGATATATAGGCCTGTCCGGCAATTGGCGACTTTTGGAAATAAAACAAAGTATGTTTTCTATAAGAACTCTATCTAACAAGATGTAGTTGTATTGAAGCCGAACTGGAATGCTTACTAAAAACAAATCTCTTGCTATATTGCAGCTGTGTTAGAAATCTGCTGTGTTAGAGTTTTACTGTCAAAGTCGGGTAATTGAAGAGAATATTGGTACAAGGGGCTGCACATTGGTAATGAGAAAAACAAGGTTAGTATGTATATTTTTAAAACTGAAGGTGACAAATGCGGTACATTTTTTCACCATTCACATTTTTCATTCAACCTTAAAGGTTCCATTCTGGCACCCTAGGAGTCCCACTGAATTAACACCACCATTCACCATAGGCGGTGAAAAGTTCAGTTTTTCTGTGACCTTCAGTTTTAACTGTGTATTACTTAAGTAGCTGACGATGAGATTGTATTTTTACCATTCTCTAAGATAGCACCATATAGAAGTTCACTTGCATCCCTTTACCCAGGTCCTGTTCTTCCAGAAGGCCGTTAGGCCCGGGCCTAGGGCCCACAGATTTTAGGGACCAATACATTTCAGTTTCTATTATGCTAAATGCTGTAAATCCACAAAATATCAAAAAACTAAAAGTAAAATTATGATACTTCACTTTGCTTTTTACTCAATTTTGACTGATAAATTGATCTAACGTGATTGTTTTGATCGATGTTCTTAAGGAAGCCTATAAAATTGTAGCAAAAATTTGATTCATAGGTAATATAGCACCATCATTACTGGAAATCATACACAACATTTTCCCTAAAGGGCCCTCAAAATAGGTTGTGTCTATAGTCTGATATTTCCTAGAACAGGCGCTACCTTTACCATAACAATATTCGACTCCACGGCAACTTTACTGCACTCAACTCCATTGCTTAAAAAAATTTACCCTTTGGCTTCTTTGCCCCTCAATCACACATACCTTCCATGCACGCACGATCCTCCTCTTCTGGGACAAACTCCCCAGCGGGCCAGCAATGCCAGCACGTCCCTCCTGTACTGCTTGGTGAGGATGGCGTACAGGAAGGGGTTACAGCACGAGTTGAGCGGGTAGAAGAAGACCAGCAGAATCTTGGAATGGGTCACGTCGATGAGGGGATGTCCTGCAACTGCTGTCAGCCCGAAGAAAGCGATGGGTGCCCAGCAGGCGAAGTCGGTGAAGACCAGCATAGCCATCCTTTTGGCCACGGACAGGTCGGATCGGACGGTCCTGGGGAAGATACAGTGGAATTCCAATTATCCGAGGTCCATTATCCGAAGCGTTACTGATTATCCGAATTTCAGGAACGATTTCTCCCGGCCTATTTGTCATGGTTAGGATTTTTGTGTGTGGATTTTTGTGTGTGTGTTTGTGTTGTTTTTGGCAAGCCATCGAATAGCAGCAGATAGGCCAGATCGGACGGTATTGGGGAAAGGAAGGTAGTAGGGTAAATGTAAAGTAAATGTTTTTTTTTATTCCGAGAGTATGTTCAAATGATGAAGCACATGGAATGATAAAGCATTAATAAAATTAAAACTAACTTGAATCCATCAATTGATGTACCAATGGATGATATGTTCAGTTGTAACGAACCAATAATATTAAAACTTACTTGAATCCACCAATTAAAGCGCCAATGGACTGAGTGTTCAGTTGTAAAGTGATAATAAGATTGAAACTGACTTAAATCCATCAATTGATGCACCAATATATAAAATGTTCAGTTGTAATGAGCCAATAAAATTAAACTTATTTGAATCCACCAACTAAAACACCAATGGATGGGGTGTTCAGTTGTAAAGCGACAATACGATTGAAAGTAACTTAAATCCATCAATTGATGCACCAATGGATGAAACGTTCAATTGTAACGAATCAATAAGATTAAAACTTACTTGAATCCACCAATTGGAAAGCCAGTGGGTGGAGTCTCAATTTCAGCGCAACAATTAGGTTTAAACTAATTAAATTCCACTTATTCAAACGCCAATCTGTGGGGTGTTCAATTGTAGCGTTCAATAAGATAAAAAGAACTTACCTATTGAAAAAACAATGGGTGAAGTGTTCAGTTGTAAAGCTACAAAAAGATTGAAACTAGCTTAAATCCACCAATTGAAACGCCAATGGAAATTTTCCAGAGCGAATTTTCAAAAGCCGACTCTCGGAATCGAAGATTATGCCTCACTGTATGCTAAATCCTAGTTTTCCTACGCATCGTGATCAACCACCAAGTCTCTGCTTTAGGAAAAGTTAGTATATCGTCACTTACACTCTTAAAACAAGCGAGTGAAATCCACTCCAGTAGAAGAAGTGCATTTTCGACACTGGAAAGGAGTGAATATTAAATCAGACTGAGTTAAAATCACTCATTTGGAGTGATCCTGTCGGAGGTTTAACACGCAAAGGATCCACTCCAAGAGGAGAAGTGCATTTTCCAGACTGGAGGAGTGAAAATTACTCAGACTGAGTTAAAATCGCTCGTTCGTTTTAAGAGTGTAAGTTCCCACATGTGCTATCTTACTTTGCACAACGGATCAGATTTACTGTACGGTAACCCTTGGCGCGATTTTTTCGGATTGGGCGACAAACAATTTTCTGCGGCAACCTGTCTGACTTCGACTGATGATTCGAATTCTTTGACTTCGCAACGATGATGTTTTCCGGCAACACAATCCGACCATTATTTGTTAGCGTATCATAGAGATCGTGACGTCAAAAGTCGCCAGAGTAATGAAATCCTTTGGCGCGATTTTGGAAAGTTTGCCAAGGGTTACAGTACAGTAAATCTGATCCTTTGGAAAAAGTGAGAAAGCATATGTGGGAACTTAAGTGACAATATGCTTTCATTTGGATTGGATAACGCATCGGGGACGTTTTGGGCCAGAATCGGTCAATAACGACTGCTATGATAGGGAACCTAACCTAGGCTTAACACTTTTATTTTTTTATTTTTACCGAGCCTACTAGCCCCTATAATATTTGCGACTTAATACACTCTATGTTGGAAGTAATGATGAAAATACGATCATTTAGAAGATAACTCCAAATCCTTACGCTTTAATTCGAATGATTATTAATTTCAGGATTACTCCAGATACATTTCTTGGGGAACTAAATACGCAGATAGTAACAATCTTGACTAATTCAAAATCATTAGAATTTAGAACTTTCAGGAAAATGACAAAACTATTTCACACTTTATAAAATGGATCGATGAGGCAATAATATATATAAAATCCTTCCTTAGTAAAAAAAGACGTTGTTTTTATCCTTTAACTTTGCATGACCAAACTGAACATCTTAAGAATAAACTGCACTACAATTTAGTTCTTCATTCCTAATAATTGGATAGAATTTGATTTGAACATAGCTGTCTGAAATGTCGTCTATTCAAACACCCATCGCGAAAATCAATTATATTCAAACGAAAAGAGAAACTATAGGGAAAAAGTACATTCACTTAATGAAAAATACTCCGTCAAATATAAAAAAAATAAACTGACTTTTCTCTAGTAAAAATTATTAAACAAATGATAAAAAAAGGCATTAACGAGAGAGGAGAAAAAAATTGTTCCATTGCAAATAGAACATCTCCAGCGAATTGAGTTCGGAGAAGCAATAACTATGGGAACCGATAATATTTGAAGAGTTTACTGAAAGAATGTACTAAGTGACATTTTTGAAAAATTTAGAATTTTGTGTCCAATGAACTCATTATTCCAATCTTCAAAAATAACAAGATTCCTCTTTTTCAAAAACTTAAAATTAAGTTTATTTTTTATCGTTTGCAAGTACTGTTTTTAACGTATCTTAGTCCAAACGAAAAACCTTAACGCTCATTTTCTCGTTTTCACATATTTGTCACTTACCACTTTCTTCTACTAATAAGCTCTTCGTTTATTTTTCTTTTCTCCCTACTGCTGTGCAGAAATGACAAGTACATGCGCAGGATTCACACCATTTTATTTACTAGGTGTAAATTAAGACTTGGGTGATGGGAACGTTTTAGAGGGAGTTGTATTATCAATCGCTTTTCCTAGAATGCCAAGTAAAGAGATGAGAACAATTCAAATACTGTTGTGATTTGTTTTCAATTTCAAGTTTTATGAGAAATAGTTTTGTCGAAAAAGTATTCGAAGATAATTTACCGTTTCGGGATGAAAACCAAGAAAAATATACAAAAAGTTTTTTTCATGCTTGATTATTTTTTAGTTCTATTATGTGTAAATTTAATATTTTTTTTACCCGCAACTCTATAATATTAAACAATTAAATGATCGATTTTAATTTGAATGAAAGACCCTGGAAAATATGTATTACCCGTAAAATCCGTTAATGTCAGATGCATTTATATACGACGGTTTTGAATTTTTTTCGCAGAGCTTGAGTAGATTCTTTACACACTATAAGTTTAAAGAATCATAAAAAACATCATTCAGAAAATATGTAGTTATTTTTTAGAGAGAATAAATAAAATGTTTAAAATAAAATAGATTAACGTTATTAATTGTATTTATGATAAAATCCACGCATCATTAGCATTGTTCTTTTTGAATGAAAAGGCAAACCACAGTAAAATTATAGCATCACACTTAGATAAATTTTAGAAACGTTGAAACATCTTTCATTGGTTCAAAATTACTTTATTCCATGTTCTTTTGAACTCAGTGGAAAACGAAAATAACATGTGTGACCTATAAAAGTAAAGGATTTGAAAAATATTATGAAAAATAGTTTAATTTTATTTAAAGAACTTTCTCTATGATTTTAGTTAACACGATAAACTATTCATAGTAAGAGTATTTTTACAACCCTTTTTTTCTTGATGAATTAAACTTATGAAAAATTTATTATCAAATTTTGTCACGCACATCGTTACACGTTGTAATTAAAAAAAAACTATTATAAGTTTTTAATTTTTGATATTTTAATAATTGGGTTGTCATTTTTAGGCAGATAAACTTTAAGCAGATTTATTGCTGATATATTATGCATTAAATGAAGGTACTTAGCACCGAACATAATAAATTAATGAAGAATATACATGAATTTTTAACGACAAACATACATAATATACTTTTGAAATGTTAAATACTTGTCTTAGATTCTTTTTTTTTTCGTATTAAATCTCTTGATTTTATTCAATTATTTCTTTACCAAAGCTTCACTAGAATAATTTATTTACAACACCGTAATAAACTAGGATCCTTCTCAGAGTCAAACATCTTAGGTAATAATAATAATAGCAAAAGTCAGACCCACATAAAATTAAGATTTATCATTCAAAGTGAAAGCTTCAGAGGACGTATCCGTTCCGGGAAAGTGAAATAACGTTATAAATTTTAAATTGTTGTGCGTTACAGTCTTATCCATAGAGTTCAGAAGAATATGGAGATTGGCGAGAAAGCCAATGAAGCCGTCAAAAAGTTGTCAAGCAACCCTGTAAGCCCAAACAAACTGCTCACTCAATGTCAGTTCAGACTGAAAAAAGCATAATTTTATTCATTTAAAAGCGTTGATTAAAAATTAAAAAATGAATGTTTACGTAGTTGTAGGCTGTAGAACAAAACCTGAATTTATATAGGATGGTAATTTCCTTCATAGGAAAGAAAAATGCGTTGTAATTAAAGTTTTTAATCGAGAGTCAGAAATCGCCAAGTCGATGTACAGGGTGAGGCAAATAAAAGTGGCCCCAACGTAGAGACGACGGAAATGTTGCCAAGTCAAAAACCAATACAAAACAGGTTTGCTAACTGAAGCTATTAATCGCTTCAATATTAAGCCCAAATAAAAGCTTGGCGACTTAGTTTTTCTCGCCAAGCATTTCAAAGTATTCCTATCTCTAGACCGGGGCCACTTTTATTTGCCTCACCCTGTAGTAAACCAAAACAAACTCCACTGCAAAAAATATCGCCAAATACTTTGTTGAAAAGCGTTGTTTGGGCTTACTACAAAGCGATCGATGACTTCAGTTGGCAAACCGGTTTTTGTATTGTTTGTTTTCCGGCAGCATCTCCGTCTCCTTCTGACCTCTATGGTCTTACCGCAGTGCTTACCAGAGATTTAACTTGCTCTAGAAAATGCAGATTTCTCGTTGGGATAAAAGCCTTATGGATTTACGAGAGAAAACGACCGCGGAACATTTTGTGAATAAGGAGGCCATTTTTCCCGGAATGTGCGACAGGGCAACATCAGGGAAATGCGAAGAAAAGTATTGCGTATTCCCAAAGAAAAACAATTTTGTTCATGAATAAAAGTGATCAAAAAGGACTTCTTTTTCTTAATATTCTGTAGTGCATTTCAGAATGTTGGTTAGTTATTTTAAGAGACTTTTTATCGTAGGAAAATTGTAAAAGTTTCAATGAGCCTCGACCGAGAATTGAAGAGTATGAAAATTTACTTTGTTCCTTATTATGCATATTTTAGATACTGGAGAAAGTTCTAAACGGGCTCAAGATTAAAGATTGAAAACTTTATGCCAATTTGATGTTTTGGTTGTAACATGTCTGGGTAATAACAGTTTTTGTTAAACATAAAATGACATTTTTTAGGAATTCTAAATTTCTTTGTAAAAATCTACGCTTTCCAAGCAATGCTTTATTACCTTCGTGATTACCCAACCGTCTTCAAAATATTTACAACTGACTTCTTCGTCTGTTTGTCCATACTCTATATGCCTCGTCTAAGATGACCTTAACAAATTAACAACCTATTAGTGAGTACCATTAACACACCTTTAGTACTGAATAAAAACGTTAAATTTAATTATTTTTTTTAGCTCGGATTACGTGTAACTTAATTTGTCCAACATAATTTTTCCAGTCGTCCTATGGTACTCATTTTACTTATATTTTCTTTAAAGCAAAAAAAAAAAAAAATCTCACGGCAAATTTCTTGCCAGTCGTCGTTAATAAGTAAAGGCAATAATTATGAGCAAAAGTGAGCGGGAAAAAGTGTGAAAAGCAAAATTTTCATCGAATGTTTTCGGATAGATTTCTTTGGTGATTTTCAGGGGCAATGTTTCCTTCGTGTTAAGCGGATCATTTATGTTATAAAGCATTGTGCAACTTAAACTGACGCCAGATTGCTTTAAGAAGGCTTAAGAAGGCACTGTTTTTTTGTTGTTGTTGATGATAGCACTGACTGTCTCGAAAAGAAATTTTATATCCACTCTGTGTGTGGGGAAGGGGAGCAAAGGCTCAGAAAACGAATCAAATGTTCTAGGTATTGCTTGCTGTCAGTTAATTTTTATTAGCATTCTTTCTTTTTTATTTCTTTTAAATTACAATGTTAAAAATTCTGTAAATTGCGTTTTTTTTGCATCACAGTGTTGTAAATGTTTGTCTCACAGCAAATTTCTGTTTTCACGAAGTACAAGGCCACATGAACAATTTAATCTAACTATTTAAACTAAGCCGGTACTCTTTTAGCCGGTAAGACGCAATATGATATATTTGAAATAGTATGAATATAATGTATTGTACAAAAAAGAAAATTAAGGTATTGATGTTGTGAAGATTTAAGATGGTTTGCCTATCAATATACATTCTTTAAGTCGATATTTTAAAAAATTTGTTTGTTTAAAACGTGAATGATATCAGAGAAGAAAATTAATCTTTTATTATTTTTCTACGTCTCTCTATCCGTTTCACAATAATTTCTCTGAATATTGTAAGTGTCTAAGTATTGTCTATATGAATAAAGACCAGGAAGATAAGCTGTTTTAAGAGGGATTGTCAATCCCATAGAGCTAGTGCATTAGTTTTGGAACCAGAACTTTCTCAGAAGTAATGCATGTTAGCCATGTTTCCCTAGGGAATCAACATAGCATCGAAATGAAACAAATCTGAAACGAAAATGTTATCTAGTTATTTAATTATATATTTTTGAAGTTTTAAAATGCCCCAAAATATTCAGCAGATGGCAACACTATTTTAAAACTTTATCAATAAATAATTAAATAACCGGATGTTATTTTCTTTTTAATTGGGTTGTTTCACGGAGAATATGACAACAGCTTTGCGTAGCCCTGACTACGACATCAATGATTACACCTGCGCCTGCATCGAAATAGGTGCGCACGCATCAAAGTAGGTGCCTGCGCTTGCCTTTATACATTGTATATGCATGCGCACGCAGGCGTTGTCGTTGATGTCGTAGCCAGGACACTGATTTAGAATTACTCTTGTTTTGGAAAAATTGGTTGGTTCAGGTTAGTGCGCTTGTGCAGCACACAAACCTGATTATCACTAGCAACCAAACAACCAGCCCATTTAGCCAAAACCCCCAAAAGAAATTCTAAAGTTTCAAAAAATTCTAAAGTAGGAAAACATGAATGGAAGCTGTTACCAGATTCTCCGTGAAACAACCCCATTTTGTTTTAAGTTGATGTTATGATGATTACCATACCTTGTGAAAATGGGATAACGTGGCAAAGCAATTCTTTTGCAAAAGTTGTGATTTCGAACTAATGCATTAGATAGTAAGTTTTTCCAGAATCCAGATAGTCAGTTTTTCTTGCTTACCTGTTGGCATGCAAGTCTGGCGTGTCTCGATTCCCGCTATTGCTGGACACTCTAATAGAAAGATACATCTTTGCGTAGCAGGTACAAATGAGCAGAAAGGCCACTCCCTTGATGCTCAGCAGGCACACGATGTACGTCAGATCCGTCACCGTCCTGTTCTCCATTGGCAGGCAGATAGATGTACGAGCGTAGCTGCTGATCCCTAGAGTTAAATAGGGTTAGTAGAAGGGATTGGAAAGTTACATGAATTACAAGAATTTACAAGAAGTTACAAGAATTTTGGGGCTGCCCAGTCGGTTTAGCGTTCGCCTTGCATGCGGGAGGTCGCAGGTTCTGGTCCGGGCATCGCTAAAATACTGCCGACCTATTAAACGCTGCGTACGATGTCGCCCTCAACTGTTGCTTTCGGTGCGTACTCAGGTGTCGGCTCGTCACTTGAGTGTGGTTCTTAAATTATATAGTCGCCAATAACCCTCGGGTATTTCTAGTGCGACAAAAATTCAAAGTAAACTAAACTATTTCTAGTGCGACAAAAATTCAAAGTAAACTAAACTAAAAAGTATTTGCGAGACAAGGCGGCCTGCTTTCTATGCTCAAATGTTTAGTGGTTAATGAACAACAACGACTTAGATTTGAAAAGCAACACAACTTTAATAACAATCCTAACATCAACTAAACATAAACATAAAATAAACTACAAGTACACCATATCAAAGTAGATCAGCGAGAGTTTACACAAACAGCCACGGGTATTAAATACAGAAAGTGTCAGTCTCCAGGCACAGTTTGAAGTACAGTAATTTGCAGATAAAGACAACAGATGGGTACTGTAATTTGGATATAGAAGAACCAGATCCGCCACAAGTATAATTACTTACAGCTACATTTACTGGATATGAAAAGCAACGAATTGCAGGTACTTTTAGAAGCTTCAAGTTGTAAGAAAATCTTAAATCATACCTTTTTTTTCTCAAAGACAACCAAGGTTAAAGAAATAGTTACCATCGGAAAAAATATGAATGAAAATTTAAGATTGTGAAAAATAAAATTTTAAATAATTACTTTAAGCCGAATGCCGAAAATACCTGTGAAGAGCGGCTGGAGAAGTAACGAGATTTTTCGTTACTTCGTTACTGTTAAATGTAACCAAGTATCAGTTATTTTCTGAAACATTTAATGACTTGAATCGGTGTTACCTTTAAAAGTAACAGTAACAAGTACCGGCGTTACTCCGATCCCTGGTTAGTAGTATCTAAAGGCTATAACTGCAAAACGCACATTCTCCAAATTATATCTCTGGCACTAGAAGTTTAATAGAGGGTAAACACAGTCATAGCTTACTCAACTTTAAGGCCACATATAAACAGATCTCTACCTGATTTTACTAGACAAGTGGCATTGGAAACAATTCAGGACATACCCTTTTCGGTTCTAAAAATGTACACTGATGGTAGAAAGAGAGACGGTGGTGTATCTGGGAAGTGGAGTGCTTATTATGACAACAGATATAACCATTGAGCTTACTTTTAAAACCACTAATGACTGCTTTTTTAGATCTGAGCTAATTGCTATTCATGAGGGATTACATTTTACAGATAAGTCCACAGATTTGGAATTACACGATATTTGAATACTAACGGACAGTCGCACTTCTATTCAACATCTATCACAATGGACAAATATCGGGGATGTGACGAGCCGAAACATTATAAATCTCCTGGTTCGGCTTTCAGAGAGTCACTCCATATATTTTCAATGTGTCCCCTCCTATTTGGAGCAGGTAAGAGCTGACATCCTGGCCAAGACTGCCTCCGAGGAGATCTAGAATCGTAACAGCACAATGACATTCTCTGAAATTTTCCCCATCAAAAAGCTAGAACTTATTGCGCTTTGGCGAATTCCACCTAGCCACTCTTGGTATTTTGGGAGAAGTCCAAGATATTGCCACCAATTCGATTTCCCGAGGAAACGGCAGACCGCTCTCTCTCGCTTTTTAAATGGCCACATCAAATCTCTTGTATTCCAACAGGGAGAGAAAAAAAATTTCAGGAGTGCCACAGGTGCAGCGGTGACCAGGCATCGCCAGAACATATCCTCAATTGCTTGCAGTTCTCGACTACTGACATCCGGATCGACCTTGGACATTTTTGGTTTCATGGAGGTGGTGTAGCTCCGCCACACATCTGGGATTAGAAACAACAACAAGACCACAGAAGCCACGTCACGCTATCCGTCTGATTCGGATCGTCGGCTTTTCCGACGAAAAAGCACAAAACCTATTTGCCGCATGGTCGACTAACTTTTTATTTTTCGTTCTTTGTTTGGCCTTTTGTTCTTGTCTTTCGGATCAGCCGGCAACACAAAACAGACGGATAGGTTGATGTCACTAGAGTTTCTCTATAATTTGAATAGATCGTGGTACAGTCTCGACTGGTTATGATGCAAAGCAACGAAAACAATGATTTTGTAAGCCTTTTAGTTCAATTTCTATAAAACTGGGTGATAACATTATTTTTTTGAGATCGCCAAAAGTCGCTTATAAACTGACTGGGATCTGTATAAAATACTTGCACTTTGGGTAATGCGAGTCTTACAATTAGAGCCCTCATTATGTTTAGCAGGTAATTTTTTTTTTATTATCCTGAATACGAAATGAAATCCTGGCTCTGTTTTACACAATTTGTTTACTTCTCATTATCAACAGTTTGAAAAACAATTATCTTATATCTTATCTAAATGTCTTCTTCTTTGTTTTTGTTCATTAGTGTCATGTTTTAAGTAAAAATCGTATGCACTTTAATTAACTGTAGCATATTTGTGTATTACAATTAATAGCAATTATAAGTAACTATGTATTATAGTTTCGTTTAAAGTAACTATGTATTATAGTTTTAAACGAGGATAAAATTCTAATTTTGACGAAAGATTTAATTTAGCAACAGGAAAAAGAAATAATGTTACGGGGATACTTAAAAAATCCCTTAATGAATTGAACAGTTCTTTTTAATCTTTAATTCCACTTTTAAAAAAAAGTGTTAATGAAGTGTCAAATGTTAGAACGTCTTATATGGAAGTTTCTTTTTCCTACTTAGATGCAAGTTAGTAATTGTTAATAAAAGGGCGATGGAAAAAGTCAGATTTCTTTTTTTTTGGTCAAGGATTAGTTTTTTATACCATCAACGTGCACATTGATTAGATTTGACTATTAAATCTCGTGTATTGTTAGCCAGTTACAACTAAAATAAGATTTAGCGTTGGCGAATAATTGGTTGGTTAAGTGTAGTCGAAATAATGTCGAACTAGTGCTACGCACGGGCTATTATAGTGGAAGTGTTTTGCCTATTACCATTCATATTATGGGTAACAACAGGGGTGTAGTCTGTGAAAAACCTGTCGGGCGACAGTACCTGTCGGACGTCAGCCTAAGGAGAATATCGCTCATGTGCAAAAATGATAGCCACTATATAGACTTTTAAGCTTTACTTTATACGGGCTATTTTATAGTTACTTTATAACGCACTAAGCTAGTGGACAATAGTAAAGGGGAAAGCATAAGAAGAGTTAAGGAAAAAACAACTTCGTTGCGGAGGAATCTTCCCGTATTCTGTTGTTCAGGGTGGACACTGACGACATGAAACCGATTTTCCTCTCGGTTCTTCTTTCGGGGTACAAATGTGTGACTCGTGTTCACTGATTTTTGGCTTGAATCAGATGCCGTGTGAGGAAAACAAAGTGTGATGCTGATGACGGTTTCCTCACACCAGTTTAGGCGATGATTCGAGATTGTTGCCAAAAAATCCTGATGCAGACAGATTTCTATGCAATGAAGTTGTTTCTCCCCTATACTCTTTATATAGCATTAAAATCATTCGTCCACAGATATGTGGTTCTAAATTATCAAATCCGTCTCCAATTGCCTTCATATAGTTCTAATGGGACATTGACTTAACCAATCCCAAACTATTCACCAAAGGTTGACATTAAAAATAGTGCACGATCCCACCAAATTTGAGTACAAAAATCATTTTCGGTGTAATATATGGCTCTATTTTTTTTTGTAATATACAGCATTAAAAACCGCTTACCTAGAATAGGCAGTGCTGCCATGACGATGGCGTACACCCACCCCACAGGGCCATGACTTTGGCCGCAGTACCTAAGTGCAGTCGTCGGTTGAGGTGGATGGCGTAAGATTAAAGTAATAGTAAAAATTTTAGAATTTTGGGTGTTCGCCTACCTTAACCAAACTCAAAACATTACCAAAGGTTGACATAAAAAATAGTGCACGATCCCACAAAATTTGAGTACAAAAATAAATTTTCGGCGCAATATATGGCTCGATTTTTTTGTAATATACAGCATTAAAAAACGCTTACCTAGAATAGGCAGTGCTGCCATGACGATGGCGTACACCCACCCCAGGGCCATGACTTTGGCCGCAGTACCTAAGTGCAGTCGTCGGTTGAGGTGGATGGCGTAAGATTAAAGTAATAGTAAAAATTTTAGAATTTTGGGTATTCGCCTACCTTAACCAAACTCAAAACATTACCAAAGGTTGACATAAAAAATAGTGCACGATCCCACCAAATTTGAGTACAAAAATAAATTTTCGGTGCAATATACGGCTCTATTTTTTTTGTAGTATATAGCATTAAAAAAACGCTTACCTAGAATGGGCAGTGCTGCCATGACGATGGCGTACACCCAGCCGAGAGCCATGACTTTGGCCGCCGTGCCTAAGTGCAGTCGTCGGTTGAGGTGGTTGGTTGGTTGGTTTGACATATATTTTCAGGCTTGTGTGCTTGGTCGCAAGGACCCGCTTATAAACCATCGTCAAGTAGGACAACACAAGACGCACACATACAGATATGATAGATGTTACCATCTGTCGCCACCTCCACAATTTAGACATGTCCCTGAAGGGGAGGGAAATTTTCTCCAGGAACCTGTACCCATGGTGAACTGCGCAATGACCGACCACAGGACTTTCGGACCCAACAGATTTTACGAGCACGTACTCCGCATATACTCGGTAGGTCTTCAGTGTCGACCGGGTCTCGAACTCTCAACCTTCCGATCTCAAGTTCGAGATCCTTGACCACTAGGCTCCCTACAGCCCCAGTTGAGGTGTATGGCGTAAGTGATGGCGTAAGATTAAAGTAATAGTAAAAATTTTAGAATTTTGGGTATTCGCCTACCTTAACCAAACTCAAAACATTACCAAAGGTTGACATTACAAATAGTGCACGATCCCACCAAATTTGAGTACAAAAATCAATTTTCGGTGCAACATATATGACTCTATTTTTTTTGTAGTATATAGCATTTAAAAACGCTTACCTAGAATAGGCAGTGCTGCCATGACGATGGCGTACACCCACCCCAGGGCCATGATCTTGGCCGCCGTACCTAAGTGCAGTCGTCGGTTGAGGCGGATGGCGTAAGATTAAAGTAATAGTAAAAATTTTAGAATTTTGGGTATTCGCCTACCTTAACCAAACTCAAAACATTACCAAAGGTTGAGATAAAAAATAGTGCACGATCCCACCAAATTTGAGTACAAAAATCAATTTTCGGTGCAATATATGGCTCTATTTTTTTTATAATATACTTATACAGCATTAAAAACCGCTTACCTAGAATAGGCAGTGCTGCCATGACGATGGCGTACACCCAGCCGAGAGCCATGACTTTGGCCGCCGTACCTAAGTGCAGTCGTCGGTTGAGGTGGATGGCGTAGGTGATGGCGTACCACCGCTCCAGCGTGATGACGGTCAGCGTGAAGATGGACAGCTCGCTGGCGAACACTGTCAGAAAGCCGGCGATCTGGCACCCGGGACCTGTGGAGAAACATGTGTGGAGTTTTAGAAATAGTTTGGAAGTTTGAGGATTTTAGAAAAAGTGTGAAATTTTAGGAAAAGTGTGGAATTTTAGAAAAAGTGTGGAATTTTAGAAAAAGTGTGGAATTTTAGAAAAAGCGTGGAATTTTTGAAAAGGTGAGGAATTTTAGAAAAAAATTAGGATTTTTAGAAAAAGTGTTGAATTTTGGCAAAAAGGTGCGGGAGTTAAGAAAAAGTGTGACATTTATTTAAAAAAACTTTGACATTTTTAAAAAATAATTTAAGTTTAGAAAAAGTTTGGAATTTTGAAACAAAGTTGAATTAAAGAAAAGTGTGGAATTTTGAAAAATTATGTGGTATTTTACAAAAGTGTTTAGAATTCTACTCAGATGTTTGCTTTCTAAAACCAGAAAAATGGTTCGAACGAATACTGAAAATATGGCGAAACCTTTCATCACACAGTCTTTGCAGCTACTAGATACGATTATTATTGTGGTGAAATTAAGCAATTTTTTTCACGAAGTTCAAAAATTGCAGAATTTTAAATTAAATTGTTTTTTTTTTACAATAAGCGATAATTTCTGAAAAAATTCAATTTTTGTCGGTCGGGAATGATACTAGAAATTAGGTGCGAACTGTGAGGATATAACGTTTTTCTCCGAATTTCTGAGTATTGTGAATGTTTTACTGAGTACTACAAAGATATCTCTGTTCGCAAATAACTTTTTGAATTCCTAAAGAACATAACTAACAAAATGATTGAAACGTTTATGAAAAAGGCTTAAATGCAAAACTATGAGACTAAAATTCAAAATAACGAATACAGTTTTCGTGTGGATAAAATATAATTAGTTATAAAATAATTTTCGATGGAAGTAAAATAAATATTCGAATATCTCAGAAAAATAGTCATAATTTATTATCTCTTGTGGACCACAATTGGCCACATTTATCATTAATTTATACGAACTATAATGAATCAATTTTTACAAATCTACTGAATTCGTCGTTTATACAAAAAATAATTAATACAAAATATCTGTAAACAAATATTTTAAAAAACTTGACATTCAATTAACTATTGTTTGTTTACAAGGCTGCTCACCAGCTCCATGTGTTAAATTTTATTAGTCAGTAAACAACAAAAAATATAATTCTAGATATTACTTCCAAAACTTAATATCTAACTTCGTGAGCCAAGAGTTTGTACAGAATTCCATTTGATAACACACACACATAATGTTTTTCCTTCGCTTCTGAAATATCACTCTTTCAAAAACGTTATATGCTACACAAGTAATTGCTCGAAGCATTTTGTTTGAGATTTAATATAAGGCCGCTTCCCTAACTTCGAAAAGAAACTTGCTAATGAACAGGTGCGTGTATGTGCATGCCGACTCAACTGGTATGGAGGTATAACTAAACTGTATTTTCACTTGTTGATTCCAAAGAGGAAGAACAAGTGGTTATTGATGCCTAATAAATCATAATACATTCGATCTTATACTTGCTTTTATGTTTTCTATTTCTTATTTCTGGGTGTAAATTTTATTAACTAAAAATAGTTTTAAATTAATAATGATGATAGTAACAAAAATGATAATAATAACCATAATGAAAAAGATGATGATGATAATAAGAAAAATGGATGATCTTAGATGATGATGGATGGGGGATGATGACTGATGATGGTGGCGATGATAATGGTGATGGTAATGGTAATGGTTTGGTAATAAGGAAGATGATAAATGATGTTAGATGATGGATGCTGATTGATGATGATGGCGAAAATGATAATGATAACGATGATAATAATAATAAAGATGGTGATGTATGATGCTAGAAAAGATGATGGATTATAGATGATAATAGTAATGATAATAACAATGATAATGATTGTGTAAGGAAATAATAAAGAAAAGCAGTTTAATGATGGGTTTACAAATGCTTACCTAACAATGTAAACTGACAAAAAAAACATGAACCCATGAACAGAGAAAAAGCCTTAGTTCTACTGAAATACAAGTTTGTTCACAACTCACTTTATAGAATACCGAAACAAATGTAATTCCAGCAGACCCAGGAATGAAAACAATGACGCTGGAGCTGTTGTCAGTCAATACATGAAATATGCACATTTAAAATTTTTTTTAAATTAAAAGTTGAACATTTACATTTAAACTCATGAGGTAAAAGCAAGTTTAAACTTTTATCAAAATTAGTATTCCTCAGAGGCAGGGCCTGCTCTAGGAAATTTCAGACTCTAGGCACAACCAATTTTGGGGGCCCCTTTACGAAATATTTTACGTATGATTTCCAGTAATGATGGTGCTGCATGACCTATGTATCAAATTTTTGCCACAATTTTATAGGCTTCCTTACAAACACCGATCAAAACAATCACATTTGGTCAATTACTCAGTCAAAATCGAGCAGAAAACAAAGTATAGCATCAGAATTTAAAAAAAAAAATTACTGATAATTAGGAGATCTGCAGTATTTAGCATAAAAGAAACTAAAATTTAGGGGCCTCAAAAATTTGGGGCCCTAGGCCTGGGCCTAACGGGCCTTATGGAAGAACATGCCCTGCTCAGAGGGTTAATCTCCAAAAATTCTAACTAAGAGCAAAAACAGAGAGCAATCGCTACCATAAAATAACCAATACTCTTCCCATCTTCATCCCCGGCCTGGGAATCGTGTCTTCTAGTGGCAAATAAATAACAATATTTTGGCGGAAGAAAGCGGCGGGAAGCAATATCTGTCCGCCAAAGAGAACCTTGTGGGCAGGTTAATTTATGGCAGAAATAAAAGGGAGAGCAAATACAAAATTGATCCTGGGAAAGTGGTCGGAGAAGAAGATACCTTGTCTTCTGTGACTTTTGTTCGCGAAGGTAAGGAATAACTTGGGTATATGTTTGGCGCGAAAAAAAAAAGTGCGTCGGAATCTCCCCAAATTGTTGAAATAGACTCAAATTAATCTCCATTAAGAATTGTAAGCATATAATCTGTACATTATGTTGAATAAAACTTTGGAATATGGAGTAATAAATCTTTCTAAATGTAGAGAAAATATCTAATTTTTATTTTACGGAAACAATTACAACTTTTTATAAAAAGGAAAAATGTATACACTCTTAAAACGAACGAGCGATTTTAAATCAGTCCGATTGATTTTCACTCCTCCAGTCTGGAAAATGCACTTCTAATTTTGGAGTGGATCCTTTGTGTGTTAAACCTCGGACAGGATCATTCCAAACGAGTGATTTCAACTCAGTCTGAGATAATATTCACTCCATTCCAGTGTCGAAAATGCACTTCTCCTACTAGAATGGATTACACTCTTTTGTTTTAAGAGTGTAGAATTTAAGAATCATTAAACACACAAACAAAATAATCTTTTCTTAAAAAAATAAAAGTATTTTGCTTCATGAAAATAAGTACAATTTGGTGAGTAAGAGAAGTACATTTTGGTGAGTTCATCCAGATCAGAGTTAAAATTTTATTGTCCTTCATATAGAATGGCTTTTGTGTAAAACTGTCTAATAGATTGTCTAATTAATACATACCGAATGGGATTTTAATCAATGTCTCATTTAATTTGTTGAAAAATCTTAGATTAAAATTTGGAAATGAAGCATGAAAAGTCCCAGTTATCTGAACTTTGAAAAGCGAATTGTAGTAGGAAAGCGAGTTGTTGTGCGTGTTTTAGTCGGAATTCTTTAGTTTTACTACTTTTTATATATTTATTTATTATTTAACAATGATTTTTTGATGTTTTTCATGTTCAATTTTCAATACTTTGTTCTTAATTGCGGGAAATAAATAATTTAGTTCCTGGAGATTTATTCTGAATCCAAATCTTATGTGTAAATGCGCTTGTAGTAACATGGTAACTCTTGTAAAAAATATACTTTTCAATGGTTTCAACTTAAAATATATTATAATGACTATGTAAGCGATTTTTTTAGACAAGTTTGGTTGAACATAGAAGTAGAAAATGATGGTCAGAAAGATGTGACTTAAAAAAAAAAAACGATCAATCCCAGTTCTCGAATTCTTCTGCTTATGTTGACAAGATATCGTGTTTTAAGTTGGAATATAATCATAAGAACATTTTTGGATCAAAGAATTGGCGAAGTATTTTCAAATCCTTCGCCAAGTGCATGCTTGGGCCTCTTGTGGAATAGATTAATGGCATCATTAGGCAATCGAGTTTTGGTATTGGGTTTTGATTAGACAGCCTCTTCCTCCCATTCAGACCTCCATATGACTTTATTTGATACGGTGTTCGGGGAAGTAATAAAGAAAGTGTGACCGTTTGTTTAATGTTGGGAATTCATAAAGTGTCGGAAATATGCGATGGTATTTGTGAAGGTTTTGGTGCGGTCGCATAAGAAAAATGTGAAATATCTCTTAAATTTTAAGCTTACGTCTTCGTTGATTCAGAATTTCAATGGGCCTGTCTTGAGTGGCAACAGCTCCAGTGGTATTGTTTTCATTCTTGAAATCTTCTAGATTTACAATTTTTTCGGTATTCGCAAGAGTGAAGTTTTTTGTACCGCAGGTCAAGTGAGAAGTTTTCTGTGTCACAAATTGTTGTATTAACTTTTCTTCAGTAGGACATTCGCTAAATTTCTCCTCACACAAGAATTTTTTTTGTTGAAAAAATGTCTTTAAAAATCTAAAACGAAGTTTTCTAATGAGATTGGTGTTTTTTGAGCTTTGCGCAGTTGAAACGAAGTCGAATTAAAGCGGATAAAGTTTCATAAAAAGCAGGAATCAATACAAGTTGCACTCAAAGAACTGTAAAATAGAACACAGCAGACGAGAACAAAACGTGACAAAACCAAAAATATCGCGGAAGTGCAAGAATGGAACTTTGAAAAAGTTACGTCATCTGACAAAAAAAATATTGCTGTAGTGTGCTACAAATTCGGTATATAGGTTCAAATGCGCTTTGTCGTTTAAGTTTTGAATATTTCAATTTTATTTTTATAAAATTGCAATAGATTATAAATAATATAGAAATTTAGCTATCTGGATATGCACTAAAGTTCTTTTCTGCAATTTTATCACAAGGTCAGCCAAATGTAATGGCGTGAAAGAAAAACTGTGACGAAGAATAAATTATTGGCGTTAATCTCTATTTGCCAACGCGTACATTCATTACTTATCGTCTCTATTCAATTATCCAAGTTTTCAGGGAATAAAAAGTTATCGTTATCGGTAATGCACTGTTCAATTATTTGGACATCAGGATTTAATTGCCGGGAACGAACTAGGATAAATCAATAAAAGATTATTAGAAGTTCCGGTGAAATAAAAAAAAAAGTTTTGGTACATTGAAGATAAAAAGTTGTTATTTCTGGTAATGAAATAAAGTATGACCTTCCTGGAAAATAAATCGTAGAGCATCAATGTTAAATAAAAGACTTTTTAATGGCGGTTATTCAAAAGGCTTTTTTAATAGTGGTTCAAGACATCTACTGTTCAATTCAAGATGGCGCGTCCGCCAATTTGAATTATGAAATCTTAATAGTTGATGATCTCTTCGACCAAAATTAATATGATTGCAATTAAAATTATAATATGTTTCTTTATAGACGATTTTGTTAATAAAAAGAACAACTCTTACCAAACAATCCTACAAATAAAATTCAAAATGGTGGAAACCGCCATTTGGATTTTCCCCTTTAATTATATTTTTATTTAACAAAAAACTATTTATATTTTGCTTATATTTTTAAAATTTAGATACTACAGAATTATAAACTTCATATTCTGAAAAAATAAATAAATAAATAAATAAATAAATAAATAAATAAATAAATAAATAAATAAATAAATAAATAAATAAATAAATAAATAAATAAATAAATAAATAAATAAATAAATAAATAAATAAATAAATAAATAAATAAATAAATAAATAAATAAATAAATAAATAAATAAATAAATAAATAAATAAATAAATAAATAAATAAATAAATAAATAAATAAATAAATAAATAAATAAATAAATAAATAAATAAATAAATAAATAAATAAATAAATAAATAAATAAATAAATAAATAAATAAATAAATAAATAAATAAATAAATAAATAAATAAATAAATAAATAAATAAATAAATAAATAAATAAATAAATAAATATAAATAAATAAATAAATAAATAAATAAATAAATAAATAAATAAATAAATAAATAAATAAACCAATTAATACTAAAATTACAAAAAAAAAAAAAAAACCCTGCAAAAATACAAGATTCATTATGCACTCGTTCTAGTAACTTTATACAAAAAAATACGTCAAACGGTTTTCTTATAATGTTTTTATAATTTTAGTATTAAATGGTATTTTTTTCAATGACGCCTTAGTATTTTTTTGGGTAAAGAAATTGCAACACCTGCAAATTCGCCATGGTAATCTTAGCTCCATGCCGCCGCAATTGGAGGTCCTTCTAATATTTGATCTGCCACTCTATAATATGATCTGCCACTCTATAATATGATCTGCCACTCTGTAATATGATCTACCACTCTATAATATGATCTGCCACTCTATAATATGATCTGCCACTCTATAATATGATCTGCCACTCTAATACTTTTACTATGATCTCTATGGTTGTCACGAACATAACCCCCACCACTCACCGTGCTGCCACCTGAGGGCGTAGTTGAAATAGGTGCCCACTGTGCGCGCGTCGACGCTGGCGATGAGCAGTAAGTACAGGCCCATGCAGAGGTCGGCGAAGGCCAGGTGGCACATCAGGAACTTGGACACGGACATCGGGGACCTGGCAGTCACGATCACCACCAGGACGGCCAGGTTGCCGCACACTGCACAAACACATACCGCATAAAATGAAGATGGATTATTATCATTTAAGGGGGAGTCCACTGGATAATGGGTCTCCAAACCAAAGTGCCTCAGTGTTAATCCAATGGGGAAAATATTTTCTAAGCCGCATTTCTCCGGCTTTATTGAATATTTTTATAAGAGAGTCTTTTTTAAATGATAAATGTAGATAATTTAGAGGTCACACACTTAAACACACTCTTATAAACCCAATTTCTGAAATTGCTTCGAATATTTTGTGCAAAATTATATATGAACATTTAAAAGAAATATTCGAATCAATTTCAAAAAGTAGGATTGTCGGGACCTGTAAATCAGCTTCTTTTATCACATAGAAAAGCCATTTGAAAAAATATTCAATACAGCCGGAGGAATAGGGCTTAGAAAATATTTGTTCTCCATTGGATTAATTTTGTGACACTTATTTGCTTTGGAGTCCCGCGATCCAGGGGGCTTATTCCCTTTAAATATGACGGTAGTGTTGCTAATTAATGCGTCTGCACTTTATCAGAAAATGAGAATTATGTTGCAGAATTAGTTGGATTCAGAATGAAAATGCTTACGAGCGCACAGCAGCACCACCCATACGGTGGCCCTGAGCACCCATTGTCCCATGACGTCTTCGCAAGGGTTGAAGGCATCCGGTTCCGGAAAGCAGCGCACCTGGCGGTAGTCGCGAGCGAAATTCCCGCAAACTGCACGAACTGGGTCGTCGGGGCGGATGGTCACGGGTTTTGGCAAGAACACGCCTGCAACAACAAGGAAGATTTTATTTTCGACCAACATTGCAGATATAGTGACTGAAACGGATATAGTGTGTCAACCATTATGATTCTCAAGGGAGAATTTTTTTCTTCCTTAAACGAGATGGGTTAAGGGTGGAAAAGGGGAGGATAAGAGACGGAGAACTAGAAACGGTTAAACTGAATATCCGGTTTTTGGCTTCAGTTTGAAAACACTGTTTGTTACCTGAACGAGTTAAACCAAAACACAGTTTAGTTCTAAAAACCGAACATTCCTCCAAAAATGGTAATTCCACAACCTCTTTTAAGGGATGTTCGTTTCTTGAAACAATTGTTGTAAAGGCAACTAATAGCAATCTTTGCACGGGCATGATAATTTCGATCATGCGCTACAGCACACAGGGGTTGCTCATGCTCGATCCCTTTGTTTGCTCGTCTATGAGCAGTTGCCGTTGCCATCGACATACAAGCTTCTTGATAAGCTCCCTCTGATGGGTGTATCGTTTGTCGGAATCCATATTTTAATGGGCTAGTTACACACTATTCATTTTTTTATCACTATATTGCACATTATGGCGTGGTAAGTTATATTGTCAACCATCGTTCATTTGTAGTTTTGGTGCAAGCATATAAAACTGCAAGTAAAAAAATGAATTTAATACAATTTAGTAAGTAAATTCCTATTCAAAAAAAGTTTTGAAACTTTGGTCCTTATAGTGCTACACAGACGGAGGGATATGGTCAGATGAACCAGAAGCCACACCATCAGAAAATGCAAAATGAAGTATTTTTTTTCTCTACATTTTCTCGTCAGTGATTGGCGTTCTATGCCCACTTAACATGTACGCTCCTCCCACAAAACTATCTTGAGTATAAATATTAAATTAGAAAAAAAAACATTATCAAAAAGTAAACTACACAGAAAAGATGGAAACCAAAAAGGGCAAAGATATAAACTTAACCAGATCGAAGACTCTTTACTATTTTCAGTCATAGTGTTTCGTAGAAAGCCACTGAAACTGCTATTCCCTCGTAGTTCCAACTTAGCATGTAATCCGCTTATAAGAAAGTTTTATCAATGCATTTGACATACTCAGTCTAAGATCTTTTAAAGTAAAAATACCATGTTTTATTGCGCAAGCAAATCTGATGATAAAAAAACCGCAGGGCTGTCTGGATTTGGTTCCAGACACATTTATAAAATTAGAGCACCAGTGTATGTGTAGCTTAAAATTTTACTAAGTAGGTGTTATTTGTACCTAGGGACTTAGGTTCGAGGGGTTTTCCTGTGCTATAGTTATAAAAGTTTTATTAGCTTTCAAAATATTATTGAAATATATTAATAGTGGTTTTGGTCTAGACTATGTTCTTTTATGTTAGCGGCAAAAATAGTTTGTGTATATGGTAAGAAATGGAGTGATATTGGAGCGATATGACAGAAACAGTTATCTTTTCGAAGAAAAAAGACTTGAGTAATCAGTAAGATTAAAATATATTTTTAGATAAATAAAAATATTGGGAAACAAAAACAAAAAACTTTGGACATTCAGTTGGCGGAGCTTCAATGGTTATGATTTGAACCATCTTTAAAGAAAGATTATATACAATATTGTTATCGAAAAAAGTCTCCTTTGTTTCTTAAAAGTCTCCTTTTCTTTCCAATACTTTGACACAAATATGTACGTTTCAAGTATATTTTATCAGTTCTTTAAAATATGATGCTGAATAATTAAAAAAAAAAAGAATGTAATTCACTTATAATTTGTTGTCAATAAATAAACTACTACTGATTTATAAGATTGACATTCGTATTTTAAATTTCTATTAATTACTTTGTAATTACTGAGTGAAACATAAATCTCTTAGGGAAAGTTAGGGTACGGAAGTTACTGGACCAAGGTACACTGTGGTGTACCTTGTACACAGGGACATTAAAAATCCCATTAAGTCTTCTATTTGACCATATTTACTATTTTAAACATAGATAATAGCCCTAAAAGGAAGAAAAAGATTAAATGAAATGTGTTAGTTGTCAATCTATAATAATAAAAGAAAGAGTCTGTCTGTGTGTATGTTTGTCTGTGCATCGCAAAACACCTACTTAGAATGCTCTAAAAAATTCGAAATTTTTAATATAGATTCCTTTTAATACCTACGTGTGCACCTGAGGCTTAGTTTTTTCATATTTGTTCTATTTTTAGAGAAAATTCGAAATAACTGGAAAAAAATACACCACTTTCGCTCTAATCCGATAGCTTTTTTTCTTTCGCGTTGTCATTGGCTTAAGAAATTAAATTAAGCTAAAAATAATTCAAATTTGAAATGTTTATTTTATTCTTTTGCCATTATATTTAGAAACTACATTATTTATTTAAAAAATAATTTATTCAAGGATATCGCGGTAGGTCTGTTTATGATTATTTAATGTCTTCATTTTTTCGCCAAATGCATTGCCAAACTTGCTAAAATGTTACCTAAAAAAGCGCCAGATGGGTAAAATTTATTTTGTTTAAATAATTAATCTGGTTGGTTTCTCCAAGATCATCGTGATTGACCTGAAAATGTCAGGGTTTGTAGCTATATCTATATTTTCTCGCCAAATTATTACCAAAAATGTGCCACTGACCTAAGAGTTTTTTTTTTGGTTTTTTTTCTGGCTGTTACCAAGTCATCGTGTTCTAGAGCTGTACCAAACTATCAAAGACTGTTGAATCTTCATTTTTGCGCCAAATATGTTATCAGAATGACGGAAGGAGTGCAAACATTTTGTATCCTCAAGTTCTTCTACATTATGTTCGAATCTGACAAACCACTGGTTTTGCTAAATTTCAGGTAGTCAATCTTATTGAAGCAGAGAACAACTTTTCAATATTCTTTACGACACCCATTTTCCATTAAGTTAACGGGTTCCCAGCAAGGCGGGACCATACTGCTAGTTTTAAATAAAATATTGTCAAAATTAAGTTAAATGTCAAATTTAAAATAACCATATTTACTATTGTAAACATAGATAATAGCCATAAAAGGAAGAAATAGATCAACGGAAATTTGTCAAAAATTGTCACATTTAAAACAACATTTGCTAGGTTTTTATTGAAATTTGAAAAATTCGGGCCTTAAATACACAAGTGTTCCTCAAACTACATCATAAACATACATTTCCGCATTTTCAAGTGTGTATGCAAGCTTTTGCATGCTATTTCTCATATTAAATGTGTTTTAAATCGAAAGAAGTATAAACTGCGAGTTCATATATACAACAAAACCAAGCGTTTATTTTCACTTAAGGGGTCATAGGAGTCTTAAAAATGTGCAAAGAAGGTACTACAAAGTGTAGTTTGATCTTTCATGTTATTTTTTAACTACTCAATACATAAGTATAATTTTTTTATATGTAATTCTATAAGATTTATTTAATATAAAACAAAATTTAAAATTTATGAAACTTTAGCCAAAACTAAAATAAATGATATTAAACATAAAGCTATTTGAGCACATTGGGATTAGGCTTGCGCGGCAATTTCTAATTAAAATTGAGCTGAGAATTTTTAGGTATAAGTCTTTGTTTGTACATATTTGTACAATATAAAGTCATTTTCTTGGTCATTTTTTCAATTTTGGCCTCAAAATTTGCCGCGCAAGCCTTTGTGTTTTGTGCCCAATGTGTTCAAATAGCTTTATGTTTAATATCATTTATTTTAGTTTTGGCTAAAGTTTCATAAATTTTAAAATTTGTTTTATATAAAATAAATCTTGTTAAATTACATATATTAAAAAAGTATACTTATATATTGAGTAGTTAAAAAAAATACATGAAAGATCAAACTATGCTTTGTCGTACCTTCTTTGCACATTTTTGAGACTCCTATGACCCCTTAAATCAAGACTAAGTTAAATGTAGGTCCACATTCGAAGAGTGGAGCCAATCAAGCATGTTTGCATTGCAGTCTAACATTAAAACTTGCAGTATATTCGTTAATTTAGGGAAAACCCGGAAAATGTGCTGGTTTATTTGAAGGTGCGAGAAGGAAAGTTAATTAAGGCTGGTTTCGTAAACACTATTTTGTGTCTGAATTTTTCTTTTTTACTCAAGGTTTTTCGTATTTAATCCCGTGAGAAATAGAACCAGATGGAATGTCTCACAATTAGTCTTAGTTTTTCCAGAAGAGTTGGTGTCAGTGAAATAAACTGAATTTTTTAAGATTCAAAAACTTCCTTAATTTTGTTGTTCAAGGTTTTTGTTTTAGGAGTTTTGGTAAACATTTCTTGTTTATTTACAAATTTTTTAAGATGATTAAATTTTATAATGTTTTGTGAAACGTTAACATACACTTCTAGCTTTCGAAAGTATTTTATTTTTACATTAAAATCTGTCAGAGTAACATAAAAACTATAATAAACAAATCGTGTATTCTGAAATACCGTTGAAAATGATATCGCCACAAGGATAGGAACTTAAAAAATTAATAAAAGCTTAAGGGGAGTCAGGTTCTTTCTCGCTCATGTTAACTTATCTAAGCAATAGGAACATTTTTCTCAAAATCTATCCTTCCTTGGTTCCTTGCATTTGGTTCCTTGCATTTGTAAAATTATAATGAGGGTCCAGGTATATTTTAATAACATTTTGATTTTTTAGAAATTTGCTTTCTGGAGTTAGAACTTTTAATTAGTGGCACATATAATGAAAGTAAATTTTTTTTTGATATAAAGTTGTAACATTTAGTCTCTCTTAATTTAATTAAAACTAAAATCATTTAAATTTATAAAAGAAATCGTGTAAAATATTGTTCCATGTTAATAGTTCCCATATAGAAAAAACTTCGCCAGTTCAGATTTTTTAAAAGTCTTTGATTATAAAGTTAAAAAAGCTATTTTTTTTGGGTTTAAATATACATATTTTAATGACAAAATAATGCACAACAAGTAGAATATCATATTAAAAATATTTTTGAACAAGTTCTCTTAAGTACTCAATCAAAACGTAACTGTTCCTAACAGCACTTCAAAAATCGAATCATCTGTCATAAAAGCAAATAAATAAATATGGATAAAGATAAATCGTTCTTTTCAACGATTTGGAAAAGTTTTTTTTTAAATAAAAATATTCACTCATAGCAATTTTTCTAACTACATTCCATTGTGCTTTTTCCGCTTTTTGAAATATGTGCTATTGCTGAAATTTCTATTATATTTTGAGATTCTGCATTTTTGGACGGCAAATTCCCACAAAAGACATTAGGTAGAAAATATAAGTGTTCGGCTGGCAATCATGCAATATTTCATTCAAATGCGAATTTTATAATGTGTATATGTTTAGCTATGTTTAAATATTTTCTTTGTTAGAACTATTTACCTATTTTTAAAGGGAATAGAATTTTAGATAAAATACATTAGACGATGTTTATTCTGATTTGCTGAATAAAATATGCAAATTTGCCGCATTTTTTAGTTAGTAGTTGTATAGGGCGTGTATTCTCTATTAAATTATTGATATTAGAACAGAAATTGCTATATTCATCAAGCACATTTTCAATGATATTCTATGCTTAGTAAAAAAAGATTTATACGCGAACAATAGAACTTTGTTAGCTACTTAACAAACATATTTTTCATGTGATTATAAAAAAATATGTATTCGACGCGTGTGTAAATTATTCCTTTTTTTTAAACTCGTAATGCATTCAAATCGTTTAAAAACGACTAACTTTACGAAATAGTTGAGTAACAAACTAATAAAGAAAAAATCATTTTCGAAAAAGAAAAGAGAAAAAAGCAAAAATTTTGAAAAATTAAAACAAGATCGCTGGAACTGTTGCTATTCAGGAAGTGAAACAACCCCCTTATAAAATAATTTAAATGTTAAATTGGGATATTTCTTATGATGTCGTGCTTCCCACACTGCGATTTCATTGGCTGTTTAGTTTTCTTTGACGAAGTGCTGAAAACAAGCTCATTGTTTTTTTTTATAACGATTCGCGCTCCGAACTGCGATTTCATTGGTTGTTTTGTTTTCTTTGACAAAGTGTTGAAACAAGCCTATTGGCTTGTTTCAACTCTTTGAAAAAGAAAAGTGAACTGAATTTCGTCAAAAAGCCAATAGGATTGTTTCACGTGACGAAATTCAGTTCATTCTTCATTCCTGAATTTAATTGGTGGTTTTGGTGATTAGTGGTTTGACATTGTAAGCCCATTACATTCATTAATCAATAGGGACCTGATTTTTATTCATTTGAGTAAGGAATCGGATATTTTCAAAGTTATTTTTAACATTTTAATGCATCAATTTCGCAACATTTTCAAAAATTACGTTTTATTATTTTATTCAGTGGATGAATAAATTTCTCTTACTAATAATTAATCTAGTATGCCTTATTTTTTTATTCTAGAGTCTTCCCACTTTAACACTTACTTTAATTAAAACTTTCATTAAAACCTCCAAAAATTTAAATAAAACTTAAGGAAGTAGATCTTCAAGCTTCAAGGTTTCAATTTATACGAATATATTTTTTTAAAAAAAATATGCATTTTTAAGACATAAAGTAGAGGATCCTTTGAAAGTCTTATATTCGTTCCTTTGAAAATACTTTTCTGAAATAAAGGTCAGTTGTTTTTTTTATGGAGTTAATCTTTTCTGCATTGATTTTAAAAGCTTTCCTGGGGCTATTTGAATAAATTAGCAGGCAAAAATGCATCCTCTAACTGAAAAAGTATTTATATTTAGCTGTATATTTTTTAAAATTGTCAACATGAACTGATTTTAACCCTCAGAGGGATACAGACGGATTAACCATTCACCGTACTGCCAGGTTTTTACAGTAATAAACATAATTTTTAAAAGCAACATTTTTTAGTTATTTAAATTTTATAGTAGGGGAGACCGGGTCTAGTTGATACAGGGTCAAGTTGATACAGTCAAAATGACTCCGTAATGCGCAGACGCAATTAAGTGGGTACTCACTTGCCCGGACGGCCGGTCCGTCCTCAGCAAACACGCGTGAGCACTTAGAGGAGGTTGCTTTGTTCTATGAGTTGTGAATTAAATACTGGTTTTGAGCTTTAAAAGTAAATTTTTACCCCTGTATTTGAAGTGTTATTGAAAGTTTACTTGTTAGTGGATTGTGTTATCACTAGCATCACATCGTTACATGCTATAAAGGTAAGAATGTAACCTACACTGTAAAAAATTTGGCTTGAATTTACTAACGATTACTTAGTAACTTAACAGGTTTTCACCATTTACTAGAAAATCATCTGTAACCTAAAGAAACTACTGTAGTTATACTAAGCAATATTAAGTAAATTGTTGTAACGCTTACAGCGCCACCTGGCTATCTTTTTGAGAGATGCGTAGTTTCCCTTATTGCATTGTTTTGTTTCTCGAAATTTGTTCGATCGGCAATCGGATTTAGCAAAAACTAACCGGTGATCGCGCCCGTAAATTGAAAGTGTACGAGACTAAGAGATAAAAGTCTGATTCGATATCGGTCAAAGGTGAAAATTCAATCAATGTGTTTTTCATCGAAAAATTATAACGAATCAATATCGCAACGATGAGAAACCGAAAAACGTGTTTTTTTATTTTAGTACATACATACAAATTGCGTTAAATTATTTCTAAAACTTCATATCCGAAAGCTTTATATCGATCAAGATTTTAACCTCATTATTTACACGCAAAGGATCTGCATGTCCCGATGACCGCGTGGACAAGCGCGCTACTTCTCGTTGAAAGACGAGCTAATCTTGAGGTTGTGAGTTCGAATCCTGCGACCTGCTCCGGAAAAGTCGAAATAATTCTTGACTAAAAGAAAATTAGTGGCGCCCTCTTGTTTAACATTTTTGAAACTGCAAGTTACTAACTTTTTCCTAGTAAAGATACTACATAAGTGGATGTATTGATTACTAGAATATATCTTGTAACGTTTACTGAAGTTTTTATAGTATGCTTGCAATTTAAATGATTGTATTGGATACTAAGCTTTAATTAGTAATGTATACACATATTTCTTATGTAACATTACTAAAAAAACTTATGGAAGCTGAGTTTCCTAGAGAATTCTTAGTAACCTTACAGATTTTTTTTTAGAGTGTAGTAGACTTTGTTCTAGCTGTTATTGGTTTCCCGTATTTTGTGGTTTAGTGTAATGGCGACGGTTGGGTCAAGTTGATACGCTTCTTTGGGGTCAAGTTGATACGGTGTATCAACTTAACCCACACGAATTTTCATATCTTGCATTTATTTATAGATACCGAGAAACTACAAGAAAAAAACTACAAGAGGCGAAATACCAATTGACATTTTTGGAAGAGCTTATGAAGAGATTAGAAATGGCAGAATGTCTTTTAGGGAAGATGCCAAAATCTTTAATGTAGACAAAATGGCTCTTTACAGGTTCAATACAAAAAAGAAAAGAAAAACTTGAAATGCCAGAGGCTACTGACGAGGTTGTAAAAATGGGTTGTGCTAAATATCGACAAATATTGACTGACGAACTTGAGGAGGAGCTTAGCAAATATATTTTAACAGGGAAAATAAAAGTTAAAATTGTTAAAATCATTAGGGGGTAATATTACCAAGAATAGTAGAACAGAAAACAAAGAACAGAAAGCCTGACAAAAGAAGTTAAAAATAAAAAAAGAGAGAAACGAAGAAAAATTGAAAAAGAAGAATCGGACTCTGATGAAGGCGAAGAGTCTATTTGTTTGGTGTGCTTCAAAACATATTCAACGTCAAAGTATGGTCAGGACTGGATACAATGCATATCCTGCAGGAAAGTGGGCACACATCGCATGTGCTGAAGACAATCCATTTTACAAGTGTTTCAATTGTCAATCAGATCAATATTTCTCAGACTCGGAGTAATCAGTTACAATCAATGTAGGCCCTATCATGCAAAACTTTGTATCATATAAAGTTAAAAACCTATTTGTATTGTAAAATAAAACACTTTTCGTAATTACTGTATTTTTTATTAGATATATTTAAATATTTCCTAGCACCGTCTCAGCTTACTCATATGCGTATCAACTTGACCCAGATCGGGTTAAGTTGATACATATTGCAACATTTTAAAAAACATTTTTTTTGTCAGTGAAAATTCAATTCTATTAAGATTGTAAAAATATCAGGCGTTAGCCAAACAGTTATAGTTACTAACTACACTTAGTTTGTTTCAAAATATTGACAGAAAAAAATCACAAAAATCAGAAAGTAAAAAGTGTATCAACTAGACCCGGTCTCCCCTAAAAATTTTAAATATATAATTTCCCAATTTTAAAATTTGTAGTATGGATGAGCCATTTATATCATTTGCTTCAAGTGTATACTTTTAAAAACAAAAACGTTACATTTTCAGTTGAAAATTAAAGTTTTTATTTTTATTCAGTGAAAATACGTTTACACTGCAGCTAATTTGCCATCTGTAGGAGGGATAATACTTTCCAAGATTTATAAATTTTAATTAAATGTTTAATTACGCTAATTTAAAAGGAAATATGAAGCTAATTTTAATGATTGGATAGTCTTACATTTCTTTTGTTGGCTGCTAGAGTTTAACGTGCTTTTGTTGTATCTGCAGGGTCTGCTTTAATTAGGTGTATCAGAAAGTAAAATAATATTAAGAAGCTCAAAAAGCACATAAAAACATATTAATGATTTTATCTATGTGGAACTTAGTAAGGTAAATATAATCAATTATTCGTCTCTGCCATGCATTTATTACATTTATACCCAAAATAATTGTATTTAATGCTTAATATAATAATGGAATATGCTTGAGGTGTTAGTAAATTATAATAATACATATTTTAAGCACGATAATTATGTTCCCTGCGAAACACATTTTATTTCTGATATATATATAGGGAGAGCATGGTATGGTATGGTATGGTATGGTATGGTACATATTTATTCCAGCTTGTGTGCTTGTTTAGGGAACCGCTTATAAGCTTTCGTCAAAGTGGGACAGACACAGAAAGAATAATAACAGTCACAAAGAAAGGAATAACACATAGACAAATAACAACATTTGTTGACGGTCACAAACATCCATGCCTGACCGGGATTTGAACCCGAGTCCAGCAGCTCCAAAGGCTAGCGTCCTAACGATTGAGCCACCGGGGCGGCTGTAGGGAGGGCTCAGAAAACAAGTGAACCAATTTCATAAACTGCTTCTTTGTGCTACGGACGTTTAAAGCTAAAGCCGCTGCACTCCGTGCCAACTTAACTTGGGTAAAAACAAAGAGTTCACAGGCATGGGGAAAAGCGCGTTTGGTCCGTTAGTTTTAAACTCTTGTAAGGTAATATTTACATGCAAAATGATCTGAATACAATTTAACCAAAATATACTTTTATTCCGATAAAATTGAAAATTTTTCTTAAATAATATTCAAATTTTTTAGACTTTAAACGAAATTAATGTTTTAAACATGTTTTCTGGAGGGATTCACAAATTATTTATGAAACTTTTTACTTGCGCGGAAGGATCTTCTTCGTAGCATATTTCTATTTACCTAACTTAAGTTGGCAAGGAATGTAGGCAGAAGAAATTGAATTTTTTTAAAATTGCTGTTGTCTAGTGCAAATTATATGAACTAGAATATTTTTTGCATTATTGCACTGAAATTATACAGCTAGTGCATGCAATTCCGCTGCTAACACAAAAATGATAAAAAGTGGACTTGGTTCGCTTGTATTCTGAACACTCCATATACAGATAGAGACATCTGATAGATTTGTCAGATGTCTGAAATTTGAAAAATGGTTTAATCTAACACTGATAATTTGGTGAAACATATCACCACACAAAACATTTTAACAGTTTTGTCTACCATAAAACATAATGCTCTAGACTGGGAATTTTTAATAGTAGCCAGTGGCTACTGGAGTGGAAAAAAATGGTAGCCACAATTGGATTTTTAGTAGCCAGTTTTAAATTTAAGTATATACGACAAAAAGAAAGTGCAATGATCCAAAAAAAAATTTATTAAAGACATTTTTGAGAAATGAAAACGCACAGCTCCATTTACGTCACACAGAGGCCGATTCAGTGGCGCCACACAAAACACCGGTCAATGATAAGGGAAAAATGTCACCGATGAGCAACAACTGTCATCAAGTCTTTCTTCAATACAGAATCCAATCGGAGCGTTTTATTTTTTTATTATTTTAGAAATACAGATTCAGATTTAATTATTTGTCGGAACAAAAAGGAAAAATTATGATCGACACTTTTGGCGACTGGGGTTTGATTTTTAGGTAGCCAAATCCGATGTCATAGTCGCCAGTTGGCTACTGGCGACCGATAATCTAGAGCTTTAATAAAACAGATTTAAGGTGCCCCATCTCACCTTCTATCTCCAGGCTGTCGTGGTCGTTCATGTGATGCAGCTGGCTGGGGAAAGCGGCGTCCGGGTGGAAGCAGCCCTCCTTTCGCAGAATTTCCTCCAAATCTTCTTCCCACCCTCCTCCCCCGACGCTGTCGTTGTGGTAAGGGGATGGGGTGAACACCATGTGACCGTACACCACGTCGGCATCGGAGAGATCTGAAATGGTGAAGAAAATGTCTGTAAATTGGATTGCAATATAACAAGTTGACTGAAATATGGAAAATATTTCGGTTAATTGAGTCAAATTAACACGTTGATTGCATCAGGGAAGATATTTCGGCTAATTGAATCACCTTAACTTGTGGACTGCCGTAGGGAAAATATTTAAATAACCGGATGTTATTTTCTTTTCAATTTTGTTTAAAATGGATGTTATGAAGATTCCCATACCTGATGAAAATGGAATAACATGGCAAAGCAATTCTTTTAAAAAAAGTTGTGATTTCAAATCTAATACATTTGCTCTACGAGACTGACAGCACTTCTTAATTAAATCCCCTTAACACGTTTACTGTCATATGGTTGTGCATTTATGGCCTGGTTCGAAATACAAGTGAACCAAGTCCTCTTTTTGTCATTTTCGAGTAAGCAGAGCAATTATTTCACTAGTAGAAGTTTGTGTCGTCTCTTTCCTTGTGTGTCTCTTGTGCTTGTGTCATTTCTGGGGCTTAGTACAATAGACTTATAGTCGCAGTGCTTGGCGATCTTGCCCCCCACCAAGAAAGTCATAAGTCACTAGTAGAATTTCAGTGTAATAATTAAACAGTCCTAGTTCAGATAATATCCACTATGCAGCTAAATTTGCAGCATTTTGTTATATCACTTTAAATTAAAACCTCTGTAACACAATGAAGCTTTTTATAGACTTTAATCACTTGTATTGAGTTTTCTATATGAGTTGCATTCAAGTTCGGTTTGTGTACCATCGGTTTCGCAAGTTAAATAATGTAAAACAGTTTACTTATCCATACTACACAACTATTTTTTATACATCTCTTATTTAATTTATTCTGCCGCAGGGTGGCGCGATTGTTAGGACGCTAGCCTTTGGAACTGCTGGGGTAGGGTTCGAATCCCGGTCAGGCATGGATGTTTGTGACCGTCAATAAATATTGTTATTTGTCTGTGTGTTATTCCATTCTTTGTGACTGTTAATATTCTCTGTGTCTGTCCCACTTGACGAAAGCATATAAGCGGTTCTCTGAACAAGCACACAAGCTAGAATGTATATGTACCGTACCATACCGTTTAATTTATTCGACTTTTATTTCTTGAAAACGAAAGTTCGTAGACTTATACGGTAAGGACGAAATTGATCTCATTGTAATTTAACCATTTAAAATACCCTTTAATATAATAGTTAATAATTTTTATAATATTATTGGCATTCATTGTAAATAAGTGACAGTATTTGCACTTCTAACAACCTACAACGGTACCTCATATTGATTTGTTTTACAAACACGGTTTACTAAAAATATTTATGCGAATTTTATGCTTAATAAAATAAAATGAAATATATAAAATGTACCTGGTTCTTTTTAAACATTTGTCCAGATCGATTGAACAATTTCTGAGGGAAATGCAAGCTGTTTCTTTAATACCATACGAAAGATATAAAATATTTGACGATTGATATAAAACTATTCTAAATATAAACAAATAATAGTAAGTTATTGTGACTTTTACGAACGTGTCTCTTAAAATAGAAACAGAATTGGGATATAGAATAATACAAAGAAATCATACATCTAGGATGGGGATGTTTTAAACGATGTAACGCTCTTTGTTTTCCTCAACATACTACAATTTCATTGGTTGCTTCGGTTTCGCTCTCCAGTGGTGAAAGTGGGAAAATAAAAGTGGGGGGGGGAAGCCTTTAATTTAGAACGCCATGCTTCATTTCTCCTCTGTTAATTTTGGATTTGAGATATATAAGAAGTGGGGGGATGGATAGCCACTTTCTTGAAAAGTGGGGTGACGCGTCACCCCGCGTCTACCCCCACTTGCACCACTGTCACTCTCAAGATGACCGATATAGATGAAAAAAAACCTTCTATTTCAAGCTTTCTTTAGCAAATGGTTTGGTCATCCAACAACACAGCAAGAAGTTGGTATTTGTAAAAAAAAAAAAACTAATAGGTTAAAAAAAAAACTAATTTTCGCATAACAAAACAAAAGTAACTCCAGACAACAAATGAAAACAAGTTGTTGCCATCCACGACGTGAGACACCCCCACTAAAATAATGGAAATTTTTCTCATGGTAAAAAAAAATATCTATGCTTTATATAATGCATTTATATTAAGTTTAATTTTTACTTGAATAGAAATCAGTAAGTAGTAGACCTGGTAATCATTTAAAATATTTTCTTCTCATACGAGTTTTTAAAGCAAATAATAGCTTTAAATTAATTTAACAATACTGCTCTGATAAATTATAAGAACATAAAATATGGTCACACTACTAAAATGCTTATATTTATATTCCTAAAATCAATTTTATTCATTATAGAACGGTAATAAAATTACTAACTGAAAAAAAGTATTCATAATTCAGTTACTAACCATAAAACGCGAATCAAGTCTGTATTTCTCCGAATAGATGAATAGATAATGTTCAAAGTAAATTCAAATAATTCAAAATAGCTGCGATTGAAAGTTTTAGAATTTTCGATTTGTTATCATCTTTTGCAATAATTTTATTTGCGTAGCCGACGTTCATATTTACTAGTTATAAGTAAGAAAGAAATTTAATTCACCAAAAACTTATACTTTAATTTCATTTTAAAATAATGAGAGAACAATGTAGAAGTGCAACAGATTTTGTTTTATATCTTTAAAAGACTTTAAGTATAAAGTGAGCCAAATATTGGTGCGTATTTTGACAAATCACACGAACGTTTCAAATCGAGGTTTAATTACATTTAATTTTTTTTTTAATTACAAGTGCCAAGATTGGAGAAAATGGAAAGAATTAAAGATATTTGCTGATTCAGCAGTTCTTAGATATGAAAGTATTAGAAGATATGCGTCATTTAACCATTGGTAAGAATTAAATGAGGCATATTCAAGAAGGAATATAACTTAACAAAAGATTAAACTGGTTGGGTGATGATATATGAGGTATATTTTTGAATTTAAGTGAAAAAACATACGATTAAAAATATTATTACGAATAAAGAAATCGATCAAAAAAATGTAAACCAAAAGTTTTAAATTCTTATAATTTATTTTACATACATTGTATTTGGGTTCATCATTCTGTTTTACGTTTTTTCGATTATATGAAGAAACATACGATTAGAAAAAGAACATATGAGAATAATGCTATCGATTTTGGAACTTAGTTTGGAACTATAACTTACTGGATTCTTGTTGTTCATGGCTCATTAAATTGCTTCTAAGAATAATAACAAATGATTCGAATGAAATCGACCAAATATCAACAAATAAAAAGAAATGGCTTGGTATTTCTAACATTACCGCTGAATTGAGGGACTTCTTGTTGTGGTGAGTTATCTGTGCTTTTGGTGTAAACGTTATAACTTTAAACGGTAATGGGAATATTTCTTATGATGTCACGCTCTCCATACTGTGATTTCAATGGTTGTTTTGTTTTCTTTCCCTACTACTTGAAACAAGTTCATTGGTTGTTTTTATAACATCACGCGCTACGAACTGCAATTTCACTGTTGAAACAAGCCTATTAAAATTGGATTTTATAATTATTGCTATCATATGAGGCACCCTTGTTTCTTAATTAATTAAAGACAAATTTGTGTTGTTGTTGCTGATCCCTGTTGCCCATCAGAGCTAGACGAGCGAGGTCTATGATGTTTCACACTCTCAAGAAATCAATAACCAATAATAGTCGCTCCAGAAGATCTTCTTTATCGAGCCCCAAGCACTCAAGGATGTGCTCCGGACTTTCTTGGCCTTTGGAACACTTGGTGCAATTTGGGAATTCTTTTTCTTTGTTGTTATATGTAAAAGCTCTTAGGTGGCCACTACAAAATCGTGTTATCTTAGTTTGTTCCTGTTTGCTGCACCGAAAGGATACGGATCCGCCGCGACAGACCCATTTGTGAATATCATTAAGATCTTCCTTACCAAATAAAAACGTTTACTTAAAGTTTTTAAAATCCATTTTCCGTGAAACTTAACTTATCCTACATAAATTGCTGATTTCGATAAAATGAGGCAGAAAGCTTATTTTCGCATGCCCAATTTTCTTGCTTATCATCGTTAATGAGTTATGGTAATTATGGTCCTATCATTTACATAGAATAACTCTTCATTAAATACACTTATTTGATTTTTATGGCACGTTTAATTGGGGATAAATAGGTTTTGACTTATTCTGGTAAACTGTTTTAAATAAAAATAGTAATGGTTCGCTTAGGTTAGGTTTGGTTTTATGTTTGTTCCGAGTTATCTTAAGTGTCAAAGTTGCTCCTTTTGATGGTACAAGTAATAAGGACTATTTTTTAACTACAAGTTAAAACTATCACTTGTAAAGCGAGTAGGGTTAAACAACAATATGTTTCAAGTCATAAAGTTCCTATACCAAACCTGGTACTGCCTGCCACGTTTTACAGTCACCAAAAATTGAGATTCTTTGCATTTTTCTGTGTTAAATCAATGGGCATGTTTCAACTATTGAACGGCGACAGAAATACTGAATGACAATATTTTTTTTCAAGCCTCCATTGGTGAATCCTTTTTACGTAAGAAACGAGCACTAATGTTAGCACCAATCGAAGTAAGAAAAAAGAATCAAATTAAGAAGGAATTACATTAACTGAAAAAAGCCAATTATAAAAATATATATTTGAATAAACTAAAGTAGACATAAAACAACGAAAATATATATTAAGATAAAAAGGAAAAATACAAAAAGAACGAACCACAAAATAATAAAATGAAGAATCAGCGTTTTTTACTGATTATAGGCGCTAAGTTGCCATAATCAGTAATAAACAAAATAACATATACATAAACAAAATATAAAAAATATATATATGGAGAGAAGGGTCCTTTCATCAATTTCAGTTTTTGCACCTCTGTACATGTACAGGGCCTAGAAAGAACATACTATAGGTACAGCTGTGGAAATAAAAAAGTACCCACTTGAGGTTATTTCCTCCGTTATTCATCCTAAAGAATCGGACCTTTTTGACATTGTAAACAATTAACATTCTGAGTTAATTGCATGACACAAAATTTGCATAAGGGGCCATCTTCATATTAAAAATGTTACTAACTTTAAAATTTCCAATAGCAACACCCCTTTTTGAAACCATATTTCAAATCTCTGACCTATGTTAATACGAAATGCCAAATTTTGTTAGTTTTTATGCATTTTTAGAGGAGTTAGAGACGTGCAAAGTTTAGATCCCATAATGTTAAATGAGTTCTACATAAAAAACTATCCCAATCTATAAATAATTAAGATAATGAAACGAATTTTTTACTGAAAAGAAATTATAATAACCCAAATAAAATGCATTCAATATTGGGGTATTTAAAACAATTTTTATATTTTTAAATAATTATTATATTGATTTTTTAAAAAAATATAAATGGAAACACCTTAATATTTATGAAGAAATAAATTCAAGACAAGAAGTTTAAGCAAAATCCCAATTTTTAAAAATGTTCATTCATAATTTGCTGAGTAAATCACAAAATACTTTATAATTACCCTTTAGGGGACTGTGTATAAGATTACGTGTGTAATTGATAAATAAAGACGGCTTTGCATGCATGCTTGCTTGTCATTTTAGAGATGGACCCCAAAAAGTCCACAAGTGATTCGATTGAATAACTCGTCAAATATTCATCCAAATGTAACAAAAACTTAGATTTAAGGGTTTTTAAGAGTGCTTAACATTTCTAAGTTATTAAAATTGGGTGTTGCTATTGGAAATTTCAAAGATCGTAGTATTTTTAATATGAAGACGGCCCCTTATGCAAATTTTGTATCGTGCAATTAACTCAGAATGTTAATTGTACACAATCTCAAAAAGTTCCGATTCTATAGGGTGAATAACGGATGAAATAACCTCAAGTGGGTACTTTTTTATTTCCACAGCTGTACATAAGGTTTTGGGAGGCCATTTTGAATTTCTTTTTGTATAACTTCTTTTGGTATGAGAAGTATATGAAACAAGTGACAATGGACCATAGATATACGAAACAAAGCAAGTCATAAGGATGCAGAACATTGGAGGAAAGGGAGGGGGGTATTTGCAAAGTGGGTGTGTACGATATGTTGTGTTGGCAAGCATTATTTGTTTTATTAAATTGTGGGAAGTTTTGTATCTAAGACAATTTGTTTTAATGTAAATTAATTTTGTTTAAATGTATCATCGGCATCTTTTTGGAAAGCAAGTTTTGTCATAATTTTATTTCTTACCTAATATTCCTTAACATCATTTCCATACCTATCGATTTCCCTCCCTCCAAGAGAGCTGAATTTAACAGAATATTATAACAATAGCATCTAAAAATTTCACATCATAATGTAACTTCAATTATTTTATTAATAATGTTCAATCATTGAAAATATAAAGTTCCCAATTAGCAAATAGAGACAATTATTCATAACAAATATAATCTTGAGAAACGACAAAGCTTATAATCCGGAAGCAACACCCCCAAAACTTTTCTCTTTAATAAATATTGTATTAGGTCCCATTTCAAAATGGTATATAATGTTTAATGCTTTTAGTATCGTAATTGGGATTTTCGAAACTTATCACTACATCTTAACGCGATTTTCACAATCTATAATTCTCTTATCTATTTAGAACATTTCGCAATATCAGAATCCGATTGTCATAAGACCCCCTAAGGACTAGGTTGTGCAATCACTTCTTAAATCTTTTCAAAATTAAGGATTAAACGTCTCGACAGCGTATTGTGGACTCGCTCTGATTTTAAGTCGCAGATACTAATCTCAAGAGACATTTTCTAGAAATCCTTTTATGAAATTGTCTCTGCAAAACTCTCATTTACCAGTTCTTCTAAAATATTTTATTAAGAAATATATGGAATTGACAAATCTTAATGGGGCAAACAGGAATACTACCTAAGTCGTTTGAGTTTGGAGCAACGTGTTTTCCAGACAATCTCACATTAAATATTATTGTGTAGTTTTAGTTTCTCGGTTCAGGTTTGGTTTTCTTCTTCTGTTTTATGTATTTTCGTTTTTATTTGTTTTATCCCCCTCTCGTAAGACCCTGCTTTTTCCATATTTTAGGCATGAATCTTTCTTACAATAAATTTAAATTTTAAAATTTTGTAATTAATAAATTCTTATTCAAAATGTACTTATTTCATTTGGAAATGAAGTCATTTTGAAGACGACACGGCAGCACAACGGTTAGGGAGCTAGCCTTTGGAGCTTCTGGGTTCGGGTTTGAAACCCGGTAAGGCATGGATGTTTATGTTTGTCAATAAATTTTGTTATTTGTCTGTGTGTTTGTGTCGTCCTTTCTTTGTGTGTCTCCTGTGACGGTGTCACTTCTGGAGAGTTGGGAAACGGCCTATAAAGCCTATACTCCTCCCTTCTAGAGGGCGCCTTCATTGTCATATAGCATTTGGAAATGTTTTTAAGATCGTTTCCTCCAGGTAGTTCGGAAAAAATTGGATTTTTTGTTATTTTAAATTGGGATTTTTTTTACTTAGACTTTTGCTCATCCCATTAGAGAAAAGGTATTGTTACATAGTGGTCTAAGGCTTCATTCCCTGTATATTGGAACAAGTAAATATCAACCCTTCTACCTTTCCATAAAATAAGCCCGTCTTGTGGGACGGTTGCGTCCTCTGTTCTGTGTGATGTGATGTAAAGTAAAAGTATAACGTAATTTTCAGAATGATTAAGCGTCACTTAAGTTTCCTACCTGTTTGTTCAGTGTTTGTGTTAGTTTCTTTTTAATTATGTGATAGTCTAACTAATAAAGCCATTTACTATTGTCTGTACTGTATTTATGGACACGCAATTCTATCGACACTTTAGAGTGGTGTAGTGGCAGTCGGCACAAATATCTTATACAAGCACTCGCGACTGAGTAATTACTTTGTCACAGACGGTTCAGTATTAGGCTGCCACGCAGGATGTTCCGAGTTCAAAACCGGGTCGCCCCATATCCCTGCATTGGGGGCTTGAACCTGGCGCCATCCAAGGGCGCAAATAATGGAAACAAGAAACGTGGTACGAACACAAGAAAATGGCTATCCACCCCCACCTCCCCACATCTTATCTCTCAAATCTATAATCCATTGAGGGGGGTGGGGGGGCAAGGCATTCTAATTGAAGGTATCCCCCCACTTATTTTTTCCCACTTTCACCACTGGGTACGAATCCTGGATAAGACTGACTTGGTGGAGAATAATGTCCAAGTCATGGCTTTTTTGAGGGCGTGCGTTTTTCTGTACTTGATCTAGACCATGAATAATTAGTAACAACAACAGAAACATGATAATTTTTAAAATACTAAACAAACACACGCCACCCACCTTCCCCAGTATCCTCCATCTCCCCAGTGGTCGTCGACACGTGTCTCCTCTTGCGCGCGCTCTCCGGAGTAGTCGTGCTGGTCATTTCGTTCAGGGGGTGGTCTGTAGACGTGCAGTACCTGTTGGGGAAAAGTTGTTATAATATTAGCTTGACCCATTAACGACCCATTTTTTTAATACCATTAACATATTGATTTCCGAATAGAAAACTTCGCTTTAAGTTTTTCGTTTAACCTAATTTGGCCATGGTATTACGCAGTAAAAAAATAGGTTAAATGTTACTCCGTGTGGCGCTTGCATACCAAACTAAAACGCGCATTGTTGTGACGACACATAAAAAAAATTCTCTTCGCTTTCTCATGTGCTCTGAACTGAATTGACAAGAATCGAACTCACTCCATTAATTTTCATTCGAACTTTCTACTGTGGCGGTTCACCACACACGTAACCTCAATATGCCATCAACAACCAGGTGGCGCTGATTTACAAGTCATGTTCCTACCACTATTCCTGATTACAACGTTAATAGTAGTATAAAATCCGAGGTAACTCATCTCCACTTCGACGATCTTTTTGGTAGACTTTGGGTTCCTGAGGCTGTTACATTGGTGATCCGGTGCGTGATCGCCACCCACTCCAACGACGCCTCCTGCTACAATGCACTCAAACACGGTTGTTCACTCGCCGTTAATGCACTCAACTCAACTCAGCAGTAGCACACAACTCCCTCTCAACTCAACGACTGGCACGCAACTCAACCGCAGCTCAACTCACAGCGATGCAACCAGCGCACAATTCCTTACCCTTTACCTCGTTGTTTCTAGGAGCGAGTGGTGTGGCGGTTCACCACACACGTAACCACAATATGCCATCAACAACTAGGTGGCGGCTGATTTACAAGTCACGTTCCACAATTTTACAAGTTTTACGTTTACAAGCCCCACGTTTACACCTTTACAAGTCACGTTCACACTTGATTAGAACGTTAATAGTAGTATATAAGCCGTGGTAACTCATTTCCACCTCGAGGATCCTTTTGATAGACTGTTGGTTACTGAAGCTGCTACCCTACTAAATGATTCAATTAAAATTCACCTGCATTTCTTCCTTTCTCCAAAAGTAGTTTTTCGCCATATCTGCAAGAAGCGTCTCTTAGGCCGTAACCCGTCTATGTTCTCATCTCAAATCTGGATCATGCCTAGTATATAAGCACGCTTATGCGTAGCAAAAAACAAGATCCCTTACCCAACCAACTATTCGAACTCTCGGGCAGAGAACATGCTTGCCAAACTTAATTTAAGTAAAATAATATATTAAATGTAATCATTATAAACTCCTTTCTACTTCTTAATATTAATTGAATGTGTTAACCTCCATGCTCCTTACCGAGTAGGTGGCAGGACAAGATCCACAATGTTTATGGAGCTACGTTCCACCTATTTGAATGCACTGTAAAATTACCTCCTGTGAACATCTCTGCGCAGCGCATCTCTGCAAGCTCAACTGCATCCTGCAGTCGGCTTTCTTTCTCTCTCTCTTTGGGGTCGTGGGTGACGAGGAACCTGAATGCGCAGCAGTGGTAGGGAGAGTAGGTGAGGTAGGCTTCCTTGATGTCCGGGAAGGGCAAGAAGCTCAGCAAATCCCAAACAACACACTGTTGTCGTTTTATCACAATACTTGTGCTGTTTAATTACAAGATTTTTTTATGAGTGTAGACCCAATGACTGCATTATAAATCACCTCCTGTAGACGTTCCTGCGCAGTTACTGCAGTCTGCTGAACTTTTTCGGGTTGATCCCTCAACACAATTTTTGTGGTAACCATGCATTGTTATTTAGTCACAACACACTTTTAGTATTGTTTCGACGAAACTTGTAAATGACAAAGCAAAACACAATTTTTTGGCTGTTGAAAGTCAACGCAAGTGTTTTTAGACATATCTGATAATACAGCTTTGATATTAGGAGTAGTCCCGTTTGTACCGTTAAAAAGCAACGATAAGCATGAATTTAACCAACGTTCCGCCAATTTCTTACAGTATATAGACAACAATAACTGTTACATAAACCCACCTCCTGTGGACGTCCCTGTGCAGCGACTGCAGTCGGCTGAACTCGATGGGATCGTGGGTGACGGGGAACCTGAATGCGCAGCAGTGGTAGGAGTAGGTGAGGTAGGCTTCCTTGATGTCCGGGAAATGCAGGACGCTCGGGAACTCCCACAGGTCCAAGACGTCCGTCAGTTTGAGCACCTCCAGGCTGGACAGACCCCTGGTAGGGAGGCGGGTGATGCTGGTGCCCGACAGGTCGCTTTGGAAAAAGGGCATAATTAATTTATTTATTTATTAATTAATTTATTCAGTTTTAAATGCATATTACAGACACAAATATTATTACAATGCACATTGAACAAAACAATTAGAAAATAAAACAACCATGAAATGATTGAGTTTAAAAACAGACAAACACATTACACAGATAACAGTTGGAAACAGCTTTAAAATCGTTAAAAGACATAGCAAAAATATCTTGGTAGTGAGAATAGTTATTGTAAATTTTATAGAACTTATACAAAACAGAAACTTTGAATACAGTTGTAATGGGAAGAGCTATGAAAAATATACGACGATTGCCTGTAAATCTATTGGGAGAAAAAAATGTAACTGTAAATCTAAAGAGATGAACAGTACTAGATATGCAGTTAAATGTAACTAAATTAATAATGATGTAAAGGGCATATCATATGAGGGAAAATTCGAAAACCCAACCATCCAATTCAACCACATCTTCAACAAAGAACTCAAAAGTTGGATGTAATCACGGCGTGCTAAACTTGGTAATGAAACTTTGGTAACATAGTGAACAATGCATTTAATCAACATTATTTTTCCTAAACAGTTTTTTTTGCTATTGTATAGCATTTTCCTAAAAAAATATATGTAATCTAATCTCATTAACATCATTTGTAATTTTTTTTTGAGAATATCCTATATCTCTTAAAAATGTCATTTTTACTTACATGTAAAAAATATGTAAGTACTATGAAATTAATTCTTAAACATAAAAAATAGGAGATCCCCAGTAGAAGCTATGCACAGTCATTTTCGTGTTTAAGAATATCCATTCACACCCAATTTCAAAGCTCTACGCACATTATGGTTATATTTGTGTTTTGTAATTTAAATTTACACGCAATTTTCAACCACAAAATGTGAAACTTTGATAGTGCGTTTCTTCACGAAAAAACGCAAGTATGGAGTAAGTACTGGGTGGCGATTCAAAAAAAGGCTCCAAAACGAAAAACTATTATTTGATTGGGTACACTTTTTAGAATTGCCACCCTGTAAATTGTACAGCTCAGTCGAAGAACGTGCTAAGTGACAAAAAAAGTGTAAACGAGAAAATGAGCTTTAAAGTTTTTAGTTTGCACTCATATCTGTTGTCCCCCCCCCCCCGGTACTTGCAAACAGTAAAAAATATACTTAACGTACGTTTTATGAAAAAGGGGAAACTGGTTGTCTTTGAAGGAGTTAATAACATGTTCATTGACACGAAAATCTCAATTTTCTTTAAAATGTTATTTAGCACGTTCTTCCACTAAGCTCGCCCATTGTATTCGGTATTTGGGAGGAAATAAAAATATTATTGCATTGAAAATGTAAATTTAGAACGTAACTTGGATTGGATTTCAGTGTACCAAGTGTTCACATGCCTAATCTAAAAATCGCGTGTTCGCACCTATAAGGTTATCAGCGAAAATGATTGGGTATTTTAGTATCATTCAAATACTCGCATGTGGGCTATCAGCAAACTTTTATGAATTTTTTTTACTTAGAGGATAGAGATAAAAAAAAAAAGAGATAGCGAGTGTGGATCAGTATATATAGAAGATATAGAGAGTGAGTTAGATACTGACAGAGAAGAGAGATACATATAGTTACAGATATATAGTTATATCGTGGTAGTAAGATATGAGAAAATGTGAGGGGATTCTTTAACAAAGGGGTTATTTTAAACTAAATGTCTGCCCTAATATTTTTTACTCAAACACTTTTTAATGAGTTTTTTTTAATAATTAATTTTTTGTACTATCTATTAATTCGAAAAAGTTTTAACCGCTTTGCCGAAAGATTAAATGAATTTTGGTAGTGCAATATTCACATTCAAATTGCTATTTTACTAAAATATATATTATTACTGCATTATTATATACTGTGTTTGAAAAAAATTCCCAATTAACTCAATATGATATATGTTGCAGCAAAGTTCTAAAAATTTAAATTGATTTTATAATCATACCTGGTTTCAACTTCAAACCACTCTAGTAGGACTACAAGTAATAGTTAATTAACAAGAAGTATATTTGACAAAAGGAGAAGAAGAGTGTAATTTAAATGAAGCCTTGGCAGAAGTTCATCTTGCATTATAAGAATTAATTAAAACAACACTCTTTATTGACAAAAGAAGTCCAACTATCAATCTGTGTCACAATGGGGAAAGTAATTAGAACTTTAAAGTGTGCATAATAGACTTGTTTTCTTAAGGTTTTAAGCAAAAGATATGAAAGAAATCAACAAACTGTTCTTCTACGTCAATAAAAACAAGATATTGTGGAAATCAACAAATAACGTGGGAATTCGGCATTCGTCTAAACTCAATTTTGGAACGCAATTGGCTAATCTCACTTTTTTCCACCAAAAGGGGTACAGCTTATTAGTAATTATCGATACAATAAATAATAAAATAATAATAAGTACTCTTAAAAATTACCGCTTTAACTTTTTACGTATAAAAATTCTATAAATGAAAAGAGGAAGCAAATGATTAACAATTTTTTTTTGGTTTATCAAATGGTTGGGAAAGGAAATAAATAACGTTTAAAGAGCTAAGTTACAGATTTTTCTTACATATTTTTCTATTGGACATATTGATGACAGGCAACATCTATTTTAAAGAAATTCAGTAACTTTTTTAAAAAAGCTCTTTTTCGCCTTTATTTTTTACGAAAATTTTATAAGGTAACATGTTGCCGTTTAATTTTTTAGGCTATTTTCCAAAATTGTCAAATTTAGAAGACTATTCTAAAATAGTTAGAATTCTTTGTTTAAAGTATAAAACGTTTTCTTCACTTCTTCGTCGTCCTGACAATTTTTCCGTTGCCATTTTCAGTGATGAAATCTGCACAGCGGTTTGTAATAGAGCTTCTATCTATTGGACACAAGATTGCGGCAATCCTGGCCAAATCTATTAGTGGTCGTGACTTCCGGTACGTATTATTAAAAGTCTATATTGTGAGCCTTTATTTTGTTGTATTTGTGATATATAATAATAATAATAATAATGTGAATAATAATAATAATAACAACAATGATAGCAATACTGATAACAATAATAGTAACAATAACACAATAATTATAATCACATTAATAACAACAATGATAGCAATACTGATAACAATAATAGTAACAATAAAGCAATAATTATATTAACAATAATAATCATAATAATAATAAGAACAGAAACCATCTGTATTTGTTCTTTAAAATAATCGGATTTTCAAACTCTAAATCAGGCTTAAGATTTTGAAATGGAAATTGTCATTTTAATCTAAGTGTGGGGGGTGAGAAAAAACAATATACTTGTTTTGGTTTTTACCCTGTTGAAAGTGGGATTACACAGAACAAAATAAGTTGGCCCGGGAAAATCAATTAGTTCCATCTATTCCAAACAAGACAACGTTACCTCTAACGAAAATAGAACCCTCTGAAAACAGAACTTTCTACGGCTATCTTTGTATCTGATCATTTATCTGGAATATTATAAAGAATTTGCGGGACTTGATTTAAACGAGAGGTTTAAAATAAGGGAATTATTTGAATTTTGTGAAGTGATTTTTCGATTTTATACTGATCGGGGAAATTTTACTATTTTAAATACTACTAACTGAAGAACTGAAGTAGTTAAATTATGTTTTATTTAGTTAAGCACATTGTTAACTCTGGATCTGGTTAACTCTGGAATATAATAAAGAGTTTGCGGGGACTTGATTAAAACGAGAGGTTTAACATAAGGGAATTATTTGAATTTTGTGAAGTGATTTTTCGATTTTTTTATACTCATCGGGGAAATTTAACTATTTTAAATACTACTAACTGAAGTAGTTAAATTATGTTTTATTTAGTTAAGCACATTGTTAACTCTCAAGTCTGAAATAGGTTATTATTCATAAAAAAATTCGAAATTCTGAGAATGAGTTTGTTTTGTACGAAAAGACTCCGAAATAAAGAGTATTAAATTGAAATTCCTAATTATTACGATTAGCATCTTTGGGGTTAAGTTACAATATTTATTTTATTATAATTACGCCATATAAATTATATTTTACATCCTTATGTTCACAATCTTTTTTATGCAGAATTTTGACACAAAATGTGATTCTGATAGCTAAATATTTCGCTTGAAAGGAAAATAGCGTTTTATGCACAAGCTAAAAGTAAGCTTATCATTTTAAAAGGGTTTAAAGTACCAGTATCTTGGCTTTTTATACGATAGATAAACGCTAAACCTGAAAAACATCTTTCTTTTTTACTGAGTGATGTATCGTTTTTAAAAATATTATCTAATAGCTAAATTTATTGTAAAATAAATAATTTTTAAATAAAATGTTAGATTTACGATTTGTTCACTTTTGAAAAAGTTTTAGGCACGTGATTTTTTTTTTATTTTGTTGAAACTTATACCATTATTAATTTTGTGCCTTTGCAGAATGATGCTTTTTTTACTGCAACAAACTTTATTTTGTAATACATACCAGAAAAATAATATATACCTTTAACGCATAAAAGTGGCTATACTTTAAATACAATACATCGTAGTGCTATTTATATTGATATTATATTTTAATTTATCAGCATAACTTTTTGGTCGAATTATTGTTCAATATTTTTAAATTGAAAACACTTTACATTTCAATTTAACGTATAATGAAAAAATTACAAGGAAATTCATTTATAAAAGTTTGAAACGACATGCTGTAGTATTTTTAAACACTTAAGCATCAAGTATAAATCTTCAATTTACTTTTGAAGTTTATGTCTGATTGCCCATTCTTACATAGACTCTAATTGAAACCAGAAAATACGTATTCTTTGCTCAATTTCAAGACAAAAATCTTATTTTAAAGTTAAAAGTGCTAAAAAACACCCCACCAAATACGCTAGTTTGTTGAAATTTTATCACTTGATTGCTCTGCAAAGTTTTTGAGGTGCTATCAAGTTTCCTACCAGTTATTTTGTTCGTAGTGTTTGTAGCTTAATTTTTAAATTTTCAAAGCCAAGACTTGAGACGATAGGATTTCAGCTGAAGTGTTAAGCGTTCACCGAAATGTCTCTTTATTTTTGTTAACATTAAAATTAAGAATAAACAGAATATATAATATTTTAATTGCATTTTTTAAAAATAAATATTATTATACTCTTGTTTTGTACAATTAATAGTGTTTATTAACTTTAGCGATGGCTTTCAATTTCAAGCAAATTTCAGATGTTTAAAGCAGTTTTAAGGTTAGGTTTAATTAGTTTGAATTATCGACAAAGCTACACGAGGGCTGTTGGCGACGGGCGTCGCAATTTAGAACCACATTCGAGTTAGACCCTGAGTAGATTGATTGAGAGACGACCGCTAGGTGGCGTCTGATGAACCCTCTTAAGGGATACATCGTACGCTGCGTTGGGACTTTAGAGTGCACTTATCTACACGGGTATTATTCGTCGGACATTCTTTGGCTGGCCGTTTGTTGGTCACGAGTTATTTTGGCAGCATCCTTGCCCGAACCTGGAACCTTTCGCATGCATGGAAAGCACCTCACCAACAGGGCTCCCTATCCCTAGCTCGGGGCCCGGATGGTCGGGTAGTTTGGGCCATTACGCTCGCAGTCTGCGCGCTGTAATGGGTGCGGGTTCGATTCCTGCATTCGCCCTTTAATTAATTTCCATTCCCTGCGACAGTATAAATTCTTTCTGTGTCTGTCTTACTTGACGAAGGCTTCTAAGCAGGTCTATGATCGAGCACAAAAGCCGGAATATATCTGAACCTATCCTAACCATTCCCCTATCCCCAGCCCTTATAGTACATTCTGTAATTATAGCATCTGTACCGCAGAAAGCCATCAACACGTTCAGAGTATTGTAAGAGTTCTTATTGAAAGTCAATGCTCCTACTATAATGTCAATTACTGACAATTGAATCTGAATAGATGCACATTCTGGACCACGACATGTATTTGCAATAAGTATTGTTTGAAAGTGAATTTGATATATAGGGAGCTCCTCTATTGACATACACAGGAATAATGTACATCCTGAAGTATTTTGAGAATAGTTGAAAAGAAAAATTTAATAAAAGTTCATGTTCTCGGGAATACTTTCATGCACTTTAAAAATTCATTTGTTTTTACAGAAAAAAATTGTCAGCTAGAGTGCCAGATAAATATCTTATCATCTACAGATAAAAATCTATTTATTTTAAACAAAATTTGGAATTTTAAAACTGTATTTTTCAACAAACAAAAATATAAAGAAAAAAACACACAACAGCACTCTTTACGAGGTAAACAACATAACATATTGTTATTACTTTAAACATCAAATTTTTGCAGAAAAACTAACAGTACTTTTTTTCAGACATATGTTTTATCTGTAAAAGTAAAATTAGCAGAATTTTTTACAGTGTACGATTCATCTTTCACTAAATTCAAAAATAAGAAACAATATGTGAAAATCTCCTCAACTGCTCAATACATTACGGGCTATTAGCTAAAAGGGCAAAATATTTAATATTAGGTATTTGGCAGAGAATTTTGCCGACGTCAAGAAATACGTAACTTTACTAGATTTTTTATAGTGTAAGTACCTAACGCATTTTTACCATTTATCTATTCAGTTTTTAGCTACACAACTCCAAAAATACATTACAGAAATAAAATATTTTAAAATAATGATTTTTTGTATTTTAATCTAAAAAGAAAAGAATCAAGTAGTTGATTAATTTGTAGCTAAAATGATTATTACTTTTGTAGCTATATAATTTTTGTGACTTCCATTAGAAATCTATAATAATAAAAGAAAGAGTCTGTGTGTCTGTGTGTATGTCTGTGGATCGCAAAAGAACTACTTAGACTGCTCTAAAAAATCCGAAATTTTTAATATAGATTCTTTTTAATACCTACGTCTCGCGTGGCTCTAGTGCGACGATAATTCAAACAAAACCAATTAATACTTACGTGTGCACCTGAGGCTTAGTTTTTTCATATTTGATTGTGATTTTTAATTAATATAATTAGTTTAAATGAAACGTCATCCACGTGGGATTGCGGGACCATAACAGGGCTTGAAAATACATGGACCGGGCTGAAACGGGGGTTTGACGCCATCCTCCATTTGTTTGATTGATTGAGTTTGGTTGAGATATGCATTCGCCCTAATTGCTGCTTTATCCTCTATTAGTATTTGCTTTTTAAGTGCGCATGCGCCAACACGAATTTAATTTTGTTTTGATTTTTAGTATATTTTCACAAGTAAGCATGCCTCTAAAAGGAAGCAATGCGAAGTTAACGGGTTCCCAGTAAGGAGTAATGCTCTAGACTGGGAATTTTTAATAGTAGCCAGTGGCTACCAGAGTGAAAAAAAATGGTAGCAACATTTGGATTTTTAGTAGCCAGTTTTAAACTTAAGAATATATGACAAAAAGAAATTGCTATTTTGCACAAAATAAAAGTTTTTTATATGCAAAGATTGGCAGTAAAAAAAAAAGGATCATACCAAATATGTAAGCATTATGCGATTGGCCATAATTTAAAAGAAAAAATTATTTTATGTACCTACAGTTCAACTACGGGTGCGTTTCAAAAGTTCATTGTAAAAATTAGTCTTTCTTATCGACAGAAACGAATTGGAGCGTTTTATTATTATTATTTTAGAAGTGAAGCTTCAGTATTAATTATTTGTTGAACAAAAAGGAAAAATTATGATCGCCAATTTTGGCGATTGGGGTTCGATTTTTAGGTAGCCACTTTCGACGTAATAGTCGTCAGTTGGCGACTGGCGACCGCTAATCTAGAGCTTTAGTAAGGAGGGACCATACTGCTAGTTCTAAATAAAATTATCATTAATTTTTTTATAAATATTTGTAATTTTATTGGTTTAAAGTGAATTAAATTTTAACTACATAAATTATAAAACATTATTTGCAAAAATATTTACAAAAATTACCATAATTGTCATTTAAAGCCATAAAATGTAAGTCTGTTAATTTGGAACAGAAGGAATCCCAAAAATGCATTTACTTTATATAACAACATTCAGTACTAATTAAGGGTTTCTCATTGGCTCCAATTAGCTGAGTACAAAAGCAGACAACAATATTTGCAAGGCAAAATTAACCACTCCTTTTATGTTAGGAATTTAAAAGGCTTCATATATTTTCCTCATCTAATAATAAGATCAATTGGCTAATATGGAAGGACAATGAGGGCATGATGTATCATCTAAGCTTTCCTAGGTTAATAGATCCTTAGCCGCTGCCTAAAAAATACACGCAATGTTTGTTTCCTTAAAACTGGGTTATTTACCAAAAGAGCTTTCTTACTATTTAAAAATTATTTCTTACTTTATTTTCATAAACAGTGAATAAAGAAAAATAGGTGCATAAGTTCAAAAAGTCGGTAGTTTTTACAGAAAAAAATGTATGAAAATATGTTCAAAAAATATCTGAAAATGAACATCTGAATATAAAATAATTTACAGAGAAAATCTGTTTATTCATACAAACAATTTGTAATTTTAACTCATAAGATGTTTTTTAACAGACAAAATGTGAAGAAAAAATGAAAATTTATGGAATTCGGTTAGGGTAGACTAACCAGTGAATGAACGCTAAGCACAATTTGTTTCAAGAAAATCCATACATTTTAAGAAAATATAGCATATGTGTGTATGAAAATGTGTGAACACATCTGTCATTATATGTAATTTCTGCAAAAAAAGGAGGTGCCTTTATATTGCAGTGCTTTGGGTCTTTTGGGGGTCCAAATAAAAAAGTGGTACAAAAACCAATTGAATGAACAGTACTTTTACCAGTGAATGAACACAAAAATGTCCAGCCTATAAAAATGTTGGATTTTTAATTAATGAGCAGGACAACCAATCAGATGTCAGATAGCTTCCTACTAGATGAGAGGAAGTCAGTGTTGCCAATTTTTAATAATTACTTTTTAAATGTATTTACCAACTGTTCATTCACTGGGGCCTGTTCATTCACCGGTCAGTCTACCCTACACTGTTAAAATTTTTGTGCCTGCTTTCACCTTAATTATGGTTCCTAGTAGCTGTAACGGCTGTGTGGTGAATCGTTTCACCTTATTTTCAGTATTGGGTTGAACCGTTTCTCAGGTTTTTGTTTCCAAAACTTGAAAAATGGTTCGACTGAATACCAGAAATAAGGTGAAACATTTCACCACACAGCAGTTGCAGCTACTTAGGAACCATTATAATGGCGAAAGCAAGCACAAAGTTTTTAACAGTGTGCAACAGCTCCAGGGAGGGTACATAATACAGTACTACAGAGTATTAATAAATTACCACACCCGAGTTCGTACCACGGACCTCTAAACAACCAGTTCAAAGTTTCCCCAACTTAGCTGTTCCCACAGTTGAATTCTTTGACGGTTGCACTCGGCGCAGTTAAAAACAGAAAAAAAACTGTGTCTTACTTAAAACAAATGACTTTTATAGAAAAACAAAACAAAAAATAACAGTATTTTTTGCAAATATATGTTTTTTCTGTCAAATCAACAGACTTTTTTCAGTTTTTGAAATCCTGGAAGCTTTGAGAAAATATATGCATTTTGCTGTAAGATTGAAATGACTAGTAAAATAATACTCACAGTGATCTAAGATTTTTCAAACCAGTAAAAGCATCCTCGGTGACAAGACGCAGCTTCGTGTTACCTTTGAAACTTCTAAAAGCACATATATTTAATGTTAAAAAAATCTCTGTGTTTACATAAAAATATTTCCTGCAAATTTTAAGATTTACTTTGCATGCATGCATAGATTATAACAATCCTTACAATTGAAGAGCTCAGAGGAGGAACGTGTAAAGTGACAAAAAGGTGAAAACGAGAAAATGAGCATTAAATTTTTTCGTTTGTACTCAGATCTGTTGAAAACGGTACTTGCAAAGTGTAAAAAATAACATTAATAAGAGGATCAGTGGCAGAGAGGATCGCGGGTTTGAGCCCCGGCTGAGTCGACAGATTTTCTGGATGGAAAATCTTGGGCACGCATGTCATATGATTATGTGGCATGTAAAAGATATATGGAGCATAAATTTGGCTTGGGTTCTCTCGGCAAATTTAAATCTAGGCGTAATTTAACATCCACGGAGAGCTCAAATTCATTGTAATCTGGGAGTCAAAATTGTGTGGTAGCGAGACTCGCCTAGATGGTGCCACAAAAAATTACTCGCAGTTCTGGGGAATATGTCGAGTCTTCAAAGGCTTGACCACCAATATGCCCCATTAGGAAAAAAAGTGAAAAAAATATGAAAATATCCTTAACCTAAGGTTTGCTAAAAAGGGAAAACTTGTTACCTTTAAAGAAGTTATTATTATGTTGATTGAGACAAAAACCTTTTTTTTTTTCAAAAATGTCACTTAGCAGGTTCTTCCACCAATCTCTTCAATTAATAAATATATGTTTTTGAAAGCCTGAAAAACACTTACAAATTGGCGATTTGAGAATCATGGAACGACCAGTCTTGTATGACTTCTATTTCATTATGGTCCAATATACTGAAATAAACAAATAAACTAATATTACACACACACAACTACTTCCTAATTACTTTAAATTTCACACTTAAAGTTTGAGACTCACAGAGGATTTTCTCTGGCTAGACTAAATAATTGGAACGTGGTTAAAGAAGAGACGCCAACGAAATGTTTTAGATTAGAATAAACCGAAAATAACGAGTTTAATGCTAAATTTCTTCCTTAAACTTCGTTCAGGGATTAGTATGGCGTCATACGCTTAATTAATGTGAATGAACAAGAATTTAGGACTCTCAGCGTCAGATTTCAATTAATTAGGCGGGATTTGTTTATGGCATAAGGTTTTAAGCAGCAAATTCTAAGAGTTTAGGAATATAAATACTATTGAATGTTGGACCCTCAATAAAACAGTGGAAGAAAAGTTGCTAATATTTGAAAGGAAATTATTAAGGAAAATATTCGGACCTATTCTGGAGAACAATGAGTGGAGAATTCTTTACAACCATGAAATTTACAGAAAAGTTGGCAAATTTGGCGTGACCGACATTGTAATAACTATAAAATCATCCTGAATTAGGTGGCTGGGCCATCAGTACAGATGTCCCGATGATTTCCCCACCAAAAAAGTTACTTTTCCAATATTGAAGGTATACCAGTCGTAGAGGACGACCACCCATACGATGGTTATAGACGATGTTGAAAGGGACCACTATATAATAAGAGTCAACCGATGGAGAACCATTGCGGCTAATAGGGCCAACTGGAGGAGGATCAGAGAGTCAGTCTTGGCCTGCAAAAAGTTGTTGAGCTTATGAAGAAGAAGAAATACTATTAAAAGTGAATAGGATCATAACAAGAACTGTCCTTTTGAATATTGTTTCAAACAAAAGTAGACAAAGAAAGCTTGAATTCTAAAATCTAAAACCTTTTAAAAAATCAAAAAAGAATTCTTTTTTGAATATTACATATTTTATAAAATTTGATTTCCACATCTTGTTTTAATTCCCTTTCAAGTTGATTGTTTCACGTCGTGGATGGCAACAGCTCCAACGATTTGTATTCAATTGTTGTCTAGAATCACTTTTGTTTTGATATTCGAAAATTAGTTTTCTAAAAAGACTTTATTTATTAAGTTTTTCAAAAGCCAACTTCTTGCTGTGCTGTTGGTTGTTCAAAACATTTGTGAAAGAAAGCTTGCACAATAAGAAAAGTCTTTTCATCTATATCGGCCATTTTGAGAGTAAAACCGAATAAACCAATGAAATCGCAGTGCGGAGAAAAATGCAAAAAACAAGAGCGCTACATTTTGACGTAACTGCAAAATATGTTTTTAATATAAAACGGTTAGATTTACTATTACTACATTGTAATTATTCGTTACATATTCCAAGGCATAAAATAATCTTAAACATATAAAATTTAACTTTAATCTTTTTGGAAATACAAATAAACAGTAAAGGATTGCACAGTAACTAAACATATAATTAACACTTACAAGTTTTCAGCCTTGACTTTTACCGCACCTGATGTTATATTTCGAATATTGTTGCTGTCAAAATCTCTAGAGAAAAAAATTAAATTTTAAATAATGTGTTTACTAAAATATGCAAATAGGAAAAAGTGAACATTTAAAAGATGATAGTTTCATTTTTACTTTTAAGGTTCTATTCATACAGCAGCGACAGTAAGTATTAATGTAATATGTAAAGAAAGATTTTATCATCTTGCAGTAGAAGACTTTCATGTAAACATTTGCTTTAATATTCACCTATTCGGCACGTTGGTAATGCATTGCCAATTAAAAATGCAATTCTGTCAGACAAAAATTGTTTCGACACTACCGCTAGAACAAGGTTATTTAACAAACATTTTTTACTTTAATAGAGTTTCTTAAATTTATTTTAACTTTATATACAGGTTTAACCCTCTGATATGCAACTTCGTAGAAGTGTAATCTTGTTTTAATGTATGAGAATAAAATTAAAAATTATATTAAAATTGAGAATAAAATTAAAAATTAAATTAAAATTGAGAATGAAATTAAAACTGGAAGTGTAATTTTTAAAAAATTGTTTACATTTTATTTCAGTAGTCAATGGTTATAAATGATTGATCTACGCTTTAAATTTTAAAATTTAGTGAAATTATATAATTTATATTATTTTATAGAAAACATTATGGGTGGTGATGGACAACTTGACAGTCAGGTGACGGACTTCGCGACGAAAATCGCAGAAAATCAATCAATGTTGAAATAGGGGGTTTAAACTTTAACAATGGGTTAAAAAAGTTTGATTGAAAATTACAGGAAATAATTTACTTCCTTTGTATTGATTTAACTAATAGTCATATTTTGTGGCATCTTTAACACATTATTAAATTGTATCTTAAAATTTTTTGTAAAATGTCTGAAGTGGGGGGGTGACCATTCTATCTGCTGCTTTATTTGAAAAATCTGGCACTTTAGGCTTTGGAAGCGTAAATAAAGCCGTTACTTTTTACCCATTGTTAGCAGTACACTCATAAAACAAACGAGCGGTTTTAACTCAGTCTAAATTAATTTTCATCTCTTCAGTGTCGAAAATGCACTTCCCCTCTAGGAGTGGATCCTTTGTATGTTAAACCTGCGACAGGATCACTCCAAAAGAGTGATTTTTATTCAGTCTGAGTTAATATTCACTCCTTTCCAGGGACGAAAATGCACTTATCCTACAGGAGCGGAATTTACTCTTTTGTTTTATGAGTGTATGAAGTTTTATTTAAATGAATAGATTTGTTGTACCTCAGTGATTATCAGTGCTGTTCCCTTATTCAATGGTAACTAAATGCAAAAGGCATTTTTTTTTATTATTTAAGGAAAATAATTGTGCATATTTAAAAACACATTCATTACTTTCACATATTCTTACTAAGTTAAGCTTTAAACGTGCCTTGTTATTTTGACAGAAAACAATGAGTTTATCCCTGGCAGTGGTGTCCCTTTTACTCAATGGGAACAATTATAATTAAATAACATTACACAGGCTTCCATAAACCGGAATGTAAATTGAATATAAAAACTGGTAAAACATATAGAACTTTTAAAAATGATCCCTTACTGTTTATTATTTTTCTTTTTTTATGATAAAAATCGAAGTTATCGGAGCATCACCCATATGCTATTTACGTATGCAAAATGGCACAGTTTTTAGATTCAAAGATGTTTCTATACCTATGAAAGACTGAATTCTTCGTTCTTTTTCTTCGATAGGATACTGGCTGCTGAAAGTAAGTGCCTTGCATACAAAAGGGTAGCACATGGTATTTTTAAGCATTTATATAAAATAGAAACCGCTGCAAAAATTTTTAGAAGGTATGTAGAATTTTTTTCCCTGTCGGGGTTTAGCTTTTGGGAAATTCTATAAAAATGTCAACTTTGATAAAATTGTAATTTTTGCAGTATTTAAAAATTACAAATATATTCCAAGTTTTCCAAATATGGTTTAAGAAAGCAGGGCGATAAAGGACATGTATTCACGTGTCCCGAAAAAGAAGATAGATGCCTAGTGGACAAAAAACATTTGTTGGCTCTGCAAATTCAGCCAACATTTCAACTAGTTGGAAACTGTCCTTAATAAGTGTTTCAAACCTTTCCTTGTGAATAAATGTATATAATGTAAGATTTGATATCCTATGAGTATTCTAGATAATAAAAAATATTATTTTACACACTTTTAATTTAATATATGTTTATGAAGCTTTTAGTCATTCCGTAACGACAAATGACAGCTAATAACTTAAACCATGTTACCCATATTTTGCTCGAAATAATATATTACTTTACACACTTTTAATTTAATATATGTTTATATGAAACTTTTAGTCATTCCGTAACGACAAATGACAGTTAATAACCAAAACCATGTTACAGTTAGGTTGCTCTAAACTATAATTTTGCATAGATTAAGTATTACATTTAAGATATGTATTAGTTTAAAAACTCAATGTATTGATAATTCACAGAAATTTCCATTTTTAAGCACCAGGATTCAGTCGTGGTTGCAAAAATATCACTCCGTTACACAAAAAGAAGTTTGTCAAAAATGAAATAATAAAATACTTAAAAAAATTTCAACTTTTTTTTATTATCTTTTAAAACAGTAATATATAAACGTAAAAACCAAATTTGTTTGGAAAATAGTTTCGTAGTAAATGTTTTATACTTCAAATTCTACAATTCAAACTGTCATTCCTTCACGCATGGAATTGCCCTTCCATTAAACTTGGAACTCAAAGGTTTTTTTTTAATTTTTAAGTTCGTTAAAATAGGTAAAAAATTAGTTTATGGAAAGCTAATAACTTCTACTTTTAAAACAACCAATTACCAAATTGAATAGTTGTTATACCTTTGATACAAAATTTTTAGCTTATTAATTCATGAAACCATTTTTTAAAGAATTTTTAATGTATTTTAATTATTTGAACTATGGTTTGGATTTATGTTTAGACCAGTGTGTCATCCAGGATTGGCAAAGAAGGGATAATTTTACAATTGATCTGAAATAAAATATTTTGTATTCTATAAATAGTCCTTATTTTTTTTTTAAAAAATGGCAATATGCGAGCACAACACGAAATGCTTCGTAATGAAGTTAATATTTCATTAAATGTTTTTAAAAAATTCAATAAAGATTTTTAAAATGAATTTTTCCATATTCTATGGATACAAAAGCTGATAAATTGAGCTATACAAAAGCTGGCTACCATTTCATCGAACAATGACAGAAAAGTGGCTTTCTCTGGAACAGTGGAAAATGTTTGTATATTTTATGATTTTGCCTCCCTGACATTTAAATTACCGAGTTATTTATAGAATGCAGTGCCACATTACTTTTTGTTCATGATAAACTGTCCCACTTTCTTTCTCGATTTAGTTTTTGATGATGATTGATGCAAAGTTTCTGGTTGCAACCAATACCATGTTTTTGTACTGTTTATTGAACATATTTTTATAAACATATTTTAATATTTATATGTTTTTAAATAATGATTCATTTAATTTTTGGAATTTAATGAAAAACATGCCATGTTAAAATGAACTTTTCAAAATTAGTACCATAATAGATGTTTTAATGCCCGCATGCGTTTATGGTCACTAACAAAAAGAAATCAGTCAGAAACTAATGTTGAAATGTAAACAGTTTTTTTTTATTGTTTCACTGAAACGAATTATAAACTGTTTGTTTCGGTATTGAAATAGAGTAATTTGGTGATGTTTGTGGAATTTTTTTTTAACTTTTCGTATTTTTTATGAAAATATGCTCATTTGCCTAAAAATATGCGGATATAAACATACGTAGCTTTATGGTATGAACGTGTAAGGCAAATATAAACAAATAAATGATTTTTTTAAAGTGTATGAAAGCAAAAATGAGTCAATTAATTTGAACCGAATAACTTACATTAACAATTAAAACAGCAAATCAGTGAAATTACTTTTATTTAGGTCAATGCTATTGGACCTATTCTTTGAAACTTGAAGAAACAGTCTCAATGAACTAAACTTTCCAAGAATCCCAAAAAGTTTATTCATAGACTCCATTCGAAGAAAACAAGATAAAGTGTGGAACGATAGCCCAGTAGGTGGTGGCTCCATTAAGCCGTATCTTAAGAGAAAAATAGGACCGGAAGAAAACGATGTTCTTTTTGATGGACCCATAATTACCGGTGGTAATCTAAAAACCAATAAGTGGTATCTGCAATCCGTAATCTATTGCTAAGGACTCGAGATATGACTGTTGTGCCTACACTACTTGACATCCTAACTTGGGTAAAAACAAAGAGTAAAAAGGCAGTGGGAAAAGCGTGGTTGGTCAGTTATTTGTAAATTCTTGTAAGGTAATATTTACATACAAAATGATCTGAATATAATTTAACCAAAACACACTTTTCATTCTGATAAAATTTCCAAATTTCCCCAAGTAATATTCAAATCTGTTAGACCTTAAGTGAAATTAATGTTTTAAGCATATTTTCTGGATGGATTCACAAATAATTTATGGAACCCTTTACATCCGCGGAAGGATCTTCTCCATAGCATATTTCTATTTACCCAACTTAGGTTGGGAAGGAGTGTAAGGTTTCGTTTCACTTTGTTTAGTCAACGTATTCATAAACGTGTAACTATCTAATTATTCCAAGTCTTGTAAGATTTAACTAAATTTGCAAATGTATTTCCCACCGATTTTTAAAAATTATTTTAGCATCTGAAGGATACATACGCATAAACCTGTCACCTGACTGTCAGGTTTGCTTGCAACGTATATAATTGTAAAAATTGTAAAAAAAAAATAATTTGTAGTTTTACTAAATTTTAAAATGTGAAGTATGGAGGAGTCATTTATTATCTGTTACAGAAATATTGTTAAAAAAACTAGGAAAAGTAAATTTTTAGTTAAAAGTTTAATTTTTATCATCATGCAATGAAAACTTGTTTCAACTTCAGTCAATTTTTTTTATCCAGCAGGTTTTGTAAAAGTAAAACATTTATACTTACATCATGGCTATTATGGTGGGGTCTGTTCGTAATTGATTCATATTCGGGATGACTTCCAATCCTGAATGAGCAATTCTCCTAAATGACAAAGATAATTTAAAAAAAAACTATCACATAGTATAAAGTGAAGATTTAAAAGATGATAGCTTTTAGTGTAATCTTAGCTTTTATTTTTAAAACAATTTAGTCTCAAATGATTCAAAGACTTTGTATTTTAATACAAAAAAGCTTTAACACATGCTGGAGGTCGTATGTAGTACTTTAGGTAAGTTTAACTATGCACATAAAAATATCTACATAGAAAGGTTTAAACTAAACTAAATTCTAAGGTACAACAGTTCAATGGGCTAAAATCGCCTTTGCCCAATTAAGCTTTCGTAAATAAAGGGTTAAGAAGGGTATGGTATAAGGTTAATTTTTTTAAGTTCAAGGCTGTGTTGGTTACTAGATCAAATGTCATCTTCGTTCTCATCCGTTTAAAGTTAAGAGGTTTGTGGCTAATAACTTTCACTGGTTTACCCTAAAGCAAACTTAAGTATTAACGACATATTTTATTGTTATTTATTTTTTCTCATTATAACAACAATAAAAAAAATATTGAAGACATAAATATTTCACTAAATACCGAGAAGGGTATGTCATAACCTTTTTGGCTGGTAAATATTACCGAACCAAACTGAAGTTTAGCAAAGTAACCGTTTTCAACTATGCTGCAAAAGTTTGAAACATATCCTAATAGTGTGTCCTACTGCCTTGAAGAGACATTCATCACTGAGCAGATGCGAGAGCTGTCCTAGCCGAGCGCGAAGTGAGAAAAGCGATATTTCTTCTAGACCCCAGTCATGCAGAATGTTTATGCTCGTTGACAGTAGATCAGTCTGGTTGGCTAGTAGTCAGGCTTGTTGTCCAACCAGACACCGTTGTCAACTTACCAGTGAATCAGAATCCCTATTTAGGCTTGTGCCAAAGCAATCATAAATCAGATAGCTACACTCTTAAAACAAAAAGAGTGAAATCCACTCCAGTAGGAGAAGTGCATTTTCGACACTGGAAAGAATTGAATATTAACTCAGACTGAGCTAAAATCACTCGTTTGGAGTGATCTTGTCGGAGGCTTAACACACAAAGAATCCTCTCCTTCCGGGTAAGTGCATTTTCCAGACTGGAAGAGTGAAATTAACTCAGACTGAGCTAAAATCGCTCGTTCGTTTTAAGAGTGTAACCAGTAGATATACCAATGCTGATCCAACCAACCATTTCTCCCCCATAAACTTAGTACACTATTCAGCTAGTATGCTTACTAATTTAACAAAGCTACACAAGTAATGTCAGTGAGAACAGCCGCTTAAAAGGTTAATGGGCCATATACAGCTGCTGCATTCAAGAAAGAAGATAGCAACTGCAATTTTGACGATATTGAGTTATTAATATTATTACACAAAAGGGGAGATAATCTATCTCATTTTGAAAGTCATTAGGCGTAACTACATTAGAACTATATCAATATCATTTTTATTTATTTATTTTACTTTGGCGTTTAATGGAACGCGTTTTCTTCATTATCCCAAAACTCAGTTTTTGCTTATTTCTTTTTTCTTCCAGCTGTAGTAAAGTCCTTATATTTAAGACCGATGGTGCAATGCTATTTTTCTCGAGTATTCAACCTGTTTATTTCGAAATGTCACTTTTTTAATCTACACCAGGGTTTTATGGGTTTTGGCAGAGCTCCGAAAGCAGAACCAATATCCAGAGTCTCTAACAGCGACGCACCCCATCAAATGGGCTTAGCTGGTCTTAAATGACATTTATAGGAGTGGAAATTCGATAGGATTTTCGTTTTCGATCTATTTGTCATTTAAGAATGATTTCTTTCCCCCCGTGGCCCAAAGCCAGCTGGAGATGATGAACGGATTGAAGGATTTGGGGGAATGAGAAAGAACTTTCGGTTTCTTTTTAACTGCTTAACCCTTTATGCACTAAACTAAACTCCCCGGCGCAACAGCCCATTACTGATCCAAGGCCTACCGTGCCCAATTCAGCTTTCGTAACCTAGGGCTCTGGGGTTCTAGGCATATGTCCCGGTAAGGTGGTCAGCCTCACACGGAACTCCCAGTGTTTAGTTCCCAAGCATGCTTGGTACCCATTTTATCGACCCACTCAAGGGATGAAAGACTGGATCAACCTCGCCTAGACCGGGATTTGATCCCCGGACCTGTGGCGTGGCAATACGAAGCACTACTACTAGGCCACTGGGCCTCCTTTATGCACTAAACTAAGATTAAATTTTATTTGCCGTTGCCTATTTTAAAGCTATATGTGCAATTAATAACAATATCTTACGGTAAAAAAATAGTGTTAACATAAAAATGATAAATTTACTGCTTTTTATCTTCTTTCTATTCAGAATAACTAAACTACGTTGACCAGCAACAAAATTGTGTTGAATGAGTGCGATTTACTATTTAAGTCTTTAATGCTTTGAAACTGAATAATGAAATCGCCCCTACCACTTATTTTCCCTTAAACGAACATGAAAAGCAAAACAGCTATGTTTTAAATGTGACTTATAAGTACCATCACGGAATTCAAACGAATTGGTGAAGGTAACTAAATTTAAATTTTCTTAAGGGGACGCATTACCAAAAATTGGTCAGAATGTCAATTTTTCAGTTTTTACTTTTTATTATTTACAATATTCTTTTAAACATTTACTGAAAGTTTCATAATGATATCTTGTATAGAAAAAAAGTTATTAAATATTTTCTGAAGTCATTCCTATACGTTTGAATTCGTATTTCGTCTGCTGGGACACAGTACCCAAAAATTGGTCAAAATATTAATTTTTCAGTTTTTACTTCTTGTTATTTACAATATCTTTCTGAACATTTACTGAAAGTTTCATAATGATATATTTTGTAGAAAAAAAATATTAAATATTTTCTGGAATCATTCCTATAAGTTTGAATGCTTATTTCGTCTGCTTTCAACCTTTTTTTCTCTGTTTCACGTTTTTCAATTCTTGTGTTTAATAAATCCCTAAGGCTTTTTTGCTAATTAAGTTAGAATTGTGAAATTTTTTTACCTGTGTTCTTACATATAGTATGCACAAAATTGTGCATGGAATAAGGTCTTCTATGTATAGTTATTTTTTTTTAAATGTTGAATTCAATAATTTGTACACTGAAAAAAAAATCTGTAACCATTAAAAAAAAATTTTTTTGTAAAAAACTTTTCCTAGAAAATTTCTAGTAAATAATTACTAAAAATAGTGCTGTAAAAACACATAATATATTTTTGTTAACATTACATGTTTATATCATGTAGATTTACAGGACTATTTTATGTATCCCACACAAGTAATGTTTCTGTAACTATGCAAGAAAATTTTATGGATACTGCATTTTCCGTGCAATTGTAAAGAAAAAACAAAATGTCTGCTTTCCCGGTGTGGTATCAAACCCCGGTCTCCCGCGTGACAGACGGGGGTACTGACCACTACACTAACGAGGAATAGCAGACTGCCGAAACCCGGGATCGATCCAGGAACCCTTGGATGTCCGATCGAACGCTCTCAAAACTGTACTATGTCGGCACACAGATAGTCAGGAAATGAGAAGTGAAATTCCTTTGAAACAATCAACTAACTTATAAATTTAAAATAGCGATTGTTCTTGAATCACGATCGAGGTCGGACTTTAGTTCATGTTGTTTAGTTGTGATTTTCACTGTTGTAAATGCATATTACTCTTTAACTGTCGCTCACATTTTAAAATCCATGCACAGTTCTTGAACAAATAGTAACCATAAAAGTTTGGTGAAGTTATTCTTAAAATTGAAGGAGGAGTAGGGTTCAAAAAAAAAGTTCAAAATTAATACTAAAAACAAACCATAAAAGTTTGGTGAAGTTATTCTTAAAATTGAAGGAGGAGTAGGGTTTAAAAAAAAAGTTCAAAATTTTGACTTTTTTTTTTAATAAATGAAAAACTACTTGTAAATATTCATATTTATTTCTAGGAATTTTTTATTTAGAGTGAGTGAATGTTAAGTTTAATGAAATCATGTGTTTTATAACCGCATCTGCAATTTTTTTGGATATTAATGTCATAAAGACCTAATAATGATATAGCAGAACTCCAATGTCTCACGAATTGGCACTCATTGCCGGGCTTTTAGAAATGCGGTTTTGTGTAAGCTGCGTATCTGGGCAGTTGTGTCACAGTTTCTATACACCTTCCTGCCCTCTTTGTCCATTTTCATGCATCTGCGGTGATTGGTTCTTAGTCTGGCAATGGTTTTTGTGGTGAATTTATCTGCATTTAAATTACAAAGAAGGCGCTTCGTTTGAATGGAGTTTTACCTTAATTTAGATTTAGAAATAGCATTTGCATCTTGGAGATAAACTTTATTATTGTTAATGTTGAGATTTCTGGCTTTTTTAGATTTTAGTGTACTGAAACTGTAAAATTCGATAAAAAAAAAGGTTCCATCCTGTTTCCAACCCATTTTATCCAAATAATAAAAGTAAAACCTCGGCTATACAAGTGATACTTATAAGTACCGAAAATATAGATAAAGACTTAGATAAGTAAAGGTGCAATGCCGACAAGACCATTTTTTAAAATTTTGAAAAAACTGTTTATTTGAGGAGAGACTGTCAGTCCCATAGAACTAATGCATTAGTTTTCAAATCACATTTTTTACAAAAGAATTGCTTTGCCATGTTAATTCATTTTCACCAGGAATGGGGATCATCATAATTTAAAAGAAAATTGAAAAGAAAATAACACCAGGTTATTTTATTATTTATTGATAAAGTTTTCAAACAGTGGTCGCCTTATGCAGTAATGTTTGGCATTTTAAAACTTTAAATATATATTATTAAACAACTAGATAAAATTTTCTTTTCAAATTTGTTTCATTTCGATGTTATGTTGATTTCCATACCTATGGGAAAAAAGTCCTACATGGAAAAGTAATACGTCTGCGGCAGCTGTGGTTGCAAATTTAATGCATTAGCTCTATGGGACTGACAGTTCCTCTAATCTAAAGGATTACTTCGAATGAGGTTTTGAAAGAAAAAAAAAATGCATGAAACTTTCAATTTCAATGCAGATGAAGTAAAGTGAAAATGTAAGTTTTTTTTTTAAATTTCGGAAAGCAAAAACTAACTTTAGAAAAGTAATCAGATTTAACTTTCATTACTTTTCGGGACATATAATGTGTTCGTATGTCAAAGATGTTTAGTATGTAAGACATAAAGGTTTTTAAAACTGCCTGAGAGTTCTTTAGACTTTTTTTTTTCGCTTTTTTCCAAGTACTAAAGAATTGTAAAATTTAAACGTGACATACGAAACTAATTCTTAATATTTTAAACACTTTAAAATGAGGATGAGGATGAATGTATTGGCTAATTATTGATTAACTTCCTGTTTATTCTTATTGGCATTTTCTGGCCTCAGTATAAACTAATGAGAATTGAAAGCCAAATATGTGACCCTTACCTGCAACTAAATTTCCACGAATGTATGTTATATTACGGAATTTAATTACAGTTTAGCTGTATTATTAGATGTTATTTGACTGAATGTGACTAATATTATTGGATTCTTGTATTATTATAAAGTTGCGGTTGTTAGTTGGTTTAATAATTTGGAATATTAACGACTTATAGTTACCTACAAGTGGTCAAATGCGCAAATGAATAATGTTTATTATGAAAAGATACACGCTCTCATCCATGGTCTAAATTCCTTTAAAACAATCATATATTTTTAAAATCGTATTGTTTGATTGCATTTAAAAAACTCTTATCCAACAGAATTGCAGCTTAAATTAGCATTGCTTGCAAGCTTGTTTTTCCCCCATGGGAAGATTAATTAGCAAACACTATTAAATTTATAAAGTTATTAATTTACTTCATTTAATTAATTTTAAATTAGTCAATTCGTGCTTCCGGAATTTCATGGATTTAAAGTCTTTTGCAAACAATAATCTGAAAAAGAAACGCCAAACTACGTCAAAGCATGTTATAAAAGTGAAGCTTTCTTGTTTCCCAGAATTCGTTATTGACTTTCGAGAATTTTTTCGGAATTTTCATTTTGATTCAATATTGAAGATCATAAGTATGAGATGATGTTTCCGGTCGTTTTACGACGCAAAAAATGGCACTTTTCAGAAAATATTGAATAATTAAATAATTTTGTTGGTCATATACAAGACATGATTACATAAAAATTTCCACATAGATAGTTTTCTGCTTTGAAACCGCCATAGAACAGTTTTTAGAATTTTTCATTATATAATGACAGTGATTGCGCCCTCTAGAAGGAAGAGTGTAGGCTTTATAGCCCATCAACCAGTTTGCCAGAAGTGACAGTCACAAGAGACACACATAGAAGGACGAAACAAACACATAGACAAGTAACAACATTTATTGACAAGCACAAACATCCATGCCTTTACCGGGATTCGAAACCGAGCCCAGCAGCTCCAAAGGCTAGTACACTAACCACTGCGCCGGCGGGGCGACTATATATTTCATTCATATATTTCATTATATAACTTTTTTTAATAAGTAAGCGTTTTTAAAGTTTTTTACTCCGCCCAATTTATTATTGTTAAAAATAATACAAAGTATTTAACTGGCATGCATTTAATCAAAATAATTTTCTCTAAAACTCTAAAGAAACAAGTGAATCACGAATATTCATTATTTATTAAAATTCCAAATAAATTAATATGTTTTAAATTACATTGAAATAATGAATATCATTGTAATACCTAGATTTTATAACTGCAGTACAAACTTAGTTTATATATTGAATTAAAAAGTATTTGAACTTTACTCTTTTAAACTTTTTTTCTGAGAAAAACTATCCAGTTATTTAATTTACATTATTATTAAAAAAAAAAATTGAAACTACTAAATATAAAACATGTCAAACAAATCTACTTCAATAATCTGCGTATGTATTTGATTCAAAAACTAAGTGAATTATTGTCTTTAAGCCAGCTTTGCGTCAGAAAATAAATTTTCTAACAGAATTAACTGACATTTTATGGCTTAATTAAAAATTGAGACGCCGAGATAATGATACCCTTTCAGTACGAAATACCAATCGATTTCGAAAGTTGTTGTCAAAGAAAACTGGAGTGTTAAAAGGAAAACTGGGTTTAGTACCAAATGTATTCATAAAGGGGTCTATCTCAGTGGTTAACAGTAATGTTCAGGCTAAATAACTTAAAGTTTTGACTTTCAATTTCCTAATATGAAGTATAACCTCTTAAGACCCGAGCAAAATCCTACACTTATTCTTTTATTCTAAACATACTTTTCTTACAAATATATGCTAAAAAGTATATTGTGCAAAGAATGTTTTAAAAAATTATGTTTAATAGTTATTAGGGACACGCATTAAACCCTAAAAATACACATTTTTGTTCGATAAATTCAAACAAAAAAGTCGTATCTTTTATTTGTTGTTAACAGTTTATTTTTACATTCTTTTTAATGGAAATGACTTTAAAATTAACTACTAAAAGAACTTATTGAAAAGTTTGAAAAAATTTAAATTAAATTTTTAAAGATATAAATGACTGATACCCGTAAGCAAAGGCTGAAAACTGGTAATTGGATCTTCTTCTATCGGGACAGGTCGATTTCGCAACTAATTAAAATGTTAATTGTTTGTGGGGAGGTTTTTAAAAATGTCCCCAAATGGTTACGCCAAGTCGCAAGAGGACAAGGTAACGAAAGAATTGCGATTTAGGAGACATCTGAAAAGGAGATTTTGCGTTTTCTACGTGTTTGGAGGGTGCTGTTTCTAAAAATATGGTGTTTAAACAGTGGTTTGTCTGTCTGTTTGAAACCACTCCGCAGATCGAACCAAAAAGAGCTGATGACTTCAAATTTGGTACACGAATTCCCAGTAAATGTCGGACGTCATAATAAGTTTTTTTTAGAGAAATCTCTCATGAGCAACGGGTTGTTGCCATAGAGCTTTTTAGGTTTCAAACTTAGTGGAATAACTCATAGTGTATATAATTACCTTTCATCATACATTTACATATCATACATATTTACATATCATACATGATGTACATATATACATATCATACATACATACATCATACATATTTTACATACCATACATCTAAATTATAAAGTATAGATTTATTTATTCGTGTTATGTAGTGTATTTTTGTGTAGTGTATGTATGTATCTTTTTCTTTTATAAAAGTAAATAGTGTATTATAAAATAAATACTAATTTAGGATTCTAAACAACACAATTTAAAGAGTTATTTCATTTAATTTTGCTATACGTAGTTATTAAGTAGTTAAAACAATTACAAATTAAAAATTGAAATTTTTAAGAAGGTATTTTTTTTGGGGGGGGGGGGGCAAAATTTTTATAATATAGAAAAGAAAGAAAGCAGAAATGATATACGTCACGTGAAACAAGCTAATTACAGTTTTGACCGTAACCAGTTTATAACAGTTATTCAGTTAGTAACTAAATTATAATCTTTGCCATGTATCTTTAATTGTTCAATTATAGAAATAAGTTATTTCAATTTTCAGTCATTCTGTATCTAGTCCATTATTCATGTTAACTCTAAAACAAAACTCCGATACTCACAGCATTTTAAAACTTGGAAAATGGGCGTCAAACACACCATTGGAAATTCTTTTCAGCTTCGGTGCTCTCGTGATGTGGCTATAAATACACAAATATTGGAAATAATTAGTTTCGAAAAAAAGATAACACATGAAAATGGACTGATTGCGAATCATCAGGAAAGAAAGGCTTCTTTCTTTTGAGACGCTTTAGTGGACAGAAATTACGGCAATTTATTATGGAAATTAGGCGTGGAAGCATCGTTAATTTCGATTTTCTCAATCTTCTAAAATATACTAGCAAACGTGTCTAGACATTGGTAGCTCGAGTATTGGATTTCATGCCCGGTAATAATACAGGTGGTTTTATGAATGTTTAATAGACGCCTCGTTTTAACATTTCTAATTCACAAGATTTCCTATAAATTTGAATTATTGTCAAATTAGAGTTTATCATAATTAAACAATAAATTCCTCGTTTAAACGTTTCTAATTTACAAGATTTCCCATAAATTTGATTAACTGTCAAATCAGAGCTTATCATAATTAAACAATAAATGCCTCGTTTTAACGTTTCTAATTCACAAGATTTCCCATAAATTTGATTAACTGTCAAATCAGAGTTTATCATAATTAAACAATAAATGCCTCGTTTTAACGTTTCTAATTCACAAGATTTCCCATAAATTTGATTAACTGTCAAATCAGAGCTTATCATAATTAAACAATAAATGCCTCGTTTTAACGTTTCTAATTCAAAAGATTTCCCATAAATTTGAATAATTGTCAAATCAGAGTTTATAATAATTAAACAAAGAGAAACATAGATATGAATTTAGGAATGTTTAAAATCGTTACTTGGATTCATTTATGATAAGAATCTAAAAAAATTATACTTAAAAAAATTGATTGAGGAACTGAAATTTAAGTTTTATATGGCTACATATTTTTAACCGCAATATTTATTTTAAAACTTTTACCATGATTCGCAATATAATGTTTTCTTCTTAATGTTCAATAAATTCCCGTTTAAAGTCACAGATTTTAAAGATGGAATGTAAATACCCTTCTAAATATTAACTTGAGTACGATGCGATCGCTATTTTAAATTTGAGTTATTGCATTTCATACAATTCCTATAAATTTATCCTAGGAAAATCACGCATGTAGTTTGTTACTTAAAGTGTTTTAAATATTTGTAAAAGTGTAAACATGTTACATGCAATATCCAAATGTGAATATTTGTTTATAATTAATGTTTACTTTAGTACTTACAGCGTTCGGAGTCGCACGCAGCCTTGCAAAGCGTTCGCTTCAATTTCTCTTAGTTGTAGAGCATCTTCAATGTGCCTGAAAAATTTGAAACGATAAAAAATTGTTTGAATCTTCTTTAAACATTTAGATATTTATTTCAAGAAAAACTAAATTATGTTTTTACATATTATATAGCTAAATTAGTTTCAACAAATTAAAAAGGTTCAGTGGTTGCCAATTTGGTTTCTTTATGTGAATCTTCAATGTGTTTGAAATATTTGAATTGATAAATAATTCATTAAAAAAATTCATTTTTTACTTCCTAATTTCATCATTTTAGTGGAACATCCAGTAGCTAAGCCACGTTACTTTGAAATAGGATACAAGTTTTATTTTATGGTTGATTCTAGTACGATTTATTCTATGTACTGAACCGGAATATGAGGGGTATTTTATGGAACATATATATTCCAGCTTGTGTGCTTGTTCAGAGAACCGCTTATAAGCTTTCGTCCAGTGGGACAGACACAGAAAGAATTTTTACAGTCACAAAAAAAGGAATAACACATAGACAAATAACTACATTTATTGACGGTCACAAACATCCATGCCTGACCAGGATTCGAACCCGATCCCAGCAGCTCCAAAGGCCAGCGTCCTAACGATTGCGCCACCGGGGCGGCATATGAGGGGTGTCAGATGGGCAACCTTGGGCAACGTAAATTATTCAGGGTCAAAGATCACGAAATCCAAAAAACAAAACTCACTTATTTTGTTGAGGAATGAAAGGATGTTGGTTGATCAAAATAAAATTATTGTTGTTTAATAAATACCTATTATGTGAATACTATGCAACATAACGGTACTAGCTTTCATACACTCTTAAAACAAACACTCCTAATTTAACTCCGTCTGAGTGGATTTCACTCCTCCAGACTGGAAAATGCACTTCTCCTTTTGGAGTGGATCCTTTGTGTGTTAAACCTACGACAGGATCACTCCAAACGAGTGATTTTAACTCAGTCTGAGTAAATATGCATGCCTTTACGGTGCCGAAAATGCACTTCTCCAACTGGAGTGTATTTCACTCTTTTGTTTTAAGAGTGTATACTGTGCGGGCGTACCCTGAACAACGATGATTTGATTTTTGATATCAACTTTATTTTCCGTCAATCAGACCCCTTCTCTACTGGTCAGCAACCCCTCAGGATGTCCTAATTTATTTTAATAAATTTCTTTGAAATTTAAAATTAAAAAAAATTGCTATAAATCCTAAGCTTACAACAATGAACAATGCAATTAAATGGAGAAATCGGCTCATGTTTTGTACTCGCCACACTTGTACTTGACAACAAAATTAAATATTTGTTGTCTGTTAATTATCAATTTATAATAATTATGATATTGTTCAACAGTAAAGTTTCCAACGGACAGACACATGGAGTGAACGGTTATAATAGCTTTCACTTTTTACGTAATAAATATAGCGTGGTAGCTAAAAAAAACAGTTGAAACGAAACAAATAAACGGTCATCCGTTGCTTTTATCGGAAAAATAATTTTTTATATGTATTGATCAGAAAAAGTTTAAGATAGAAGAATTTAATTAGCTATCTTCTTTTTATCTCTCCCTCCATATTACTTACTAAAATGTTTCATTCTTTACTTTACAGATTTTTAGAAGCGAATTCTTCATCTCATTAAATTTAATTGAGAAATTCTAAGAGAATGATTTTGAAAAGCCAAAAAAAAATAATAAAAATGTCAGAAGTTTGTAGGATCGATTCGCGAATATAACAATGAATGAAATGGTATTTCAGCTCAGGTATTTAATGAAGTTATTGGAGACTGGCTAAGAATGACTGTCTAAAACGCTAAGGAATTAGAAAATTTGCATTTTAAACCTCTGAATATATGCAATATATTTACCACATCTTTAAGAAACCAGTATAGATTCTGAAATTAATCTTTTAGAGAAGTCAGAACAGTCAACATTTAATTTTAGAAAATTCTGGGGTAGGGAATAACAAACTCTTTAAAACACTTAGGGGAGACCTTAAGGGTGGCACTTAAGGGTGGCATTTAAAACAAGTTTTTTATTGATATAATTTCATTCCACAGGAAGTGTTCCAGTTTTAATTGGAATTAAAACAAATTATTGTTATTTACCTCAGTGAACGTTTAAGCTTTAAAAATTATATACTTTCTGGCAAAAAACAACAACATTATCTTAAAATTTGTATTATTTGTCAAAAAATATCACCATGATACAATTGCCAGATTTATTTTCATTCTCAAGATTTAATCTGTTCAACTAATTATAAGACTTGAGATTTACAATATTCATTTCAAGCTTAGACTGTCATATGCGTATTTAGAACATTGCTAAGATATAATTTGTTTTTTGTTTCTATATTCGAACCATTATTACCATAAAAATTTCCGTCAATATTTTTTCATCGAAGTTTAAACGTTTTAATGCATAGAAAAGTTTGTGAAGCATAATTTCATTTCCCTAAAAATAAGAGTGTGAATACATTTTTTTTGCCTTTCAATATTATCACTTAGAGGCTTAGAGCATTCCTAAAGCATTATTTTAAAACTTAAAAATTCTCTGCACAATAAATAAATTCCTTTTTAAAAGTTTTTATTTATATTTTTAATCGCCCCCCCCCCCAATTCTATAAATACATAATACTAAATGGATAGAGTTTTATAGAAAACGGTATGAAAATTTCAGCCGTGTTTTGATGGCGACGGTTCTGAAAAAGTTGCCAGCGGCCGTTGACAGCGGCTGTGCGGTAAACTATATGGCGTCTCTTTTTATTTGACCGCCGAATTCAAATTGTTTAAATTTAATTTTTGAACTAAATATAACTGGAAGTAGCGATCTAGTGCTAACACATATCTGCTTCTGCAACCAATACTGACGCTGACGGTTGATGAGCCAAGCGCAGAAATCTCTCTTAAGCGTCGAATATATTAATTCTCGTTTCTACATTTATTATCGTTTGCTAATTAAAATCAAGTCAAGAGTTTTTATTCTACATTTCCTCTAAAAGCAAGAATTGGGAATAGCATCCTTAATGTACGGGAAGGTTAGTAGAAAAAATGTAGTGCTATTATTTACCAATAAATAATACATTATGCACTTTTCGAATAAATGTTAACCTTTTTAAAAGTTTCATTCTATCAGACAAAATTTCTTTTAAATGATCAAGTTTCAAAAGGTTTTTTTTCGTAAAGAACTTTAAATTCCATTTCATAGAACAATAAATAATACACAACTTTCACATTTTCCGTGTGATTTGTTATATTTAGTATAAAATAAACTCCTGTAATATACCATTAAAACTTGGTCATTCTTTTACGGACACCCTGTATATTTTTTTCAAAATAATAATAATAATAATTTATTGCTACAATGAAAAAGTTTTACAAAATAAAAAAGCACCTTGACGGGCAGCTAAGGCCTTTACAGAGGTATGAAAATGTACTAAAACAAAAATTGTGCAAACGAAGAACAAAAGAAAAAATAAAAATAAGTTATGCAGTACATAAATACAAAAAGAGGAAAATCTGGACAACCAGCCCTCGAAAAGAAAAAATGTACACATTTCAGCAGTGACTGAAAGAAATTTTCTAAATCAGTGATATTAATATTCATTTTCAAGATTTTTAAATTTTTCTTAAAGATTCTTAGACTTTTTGAATTCTGGATATGAACTGGTAATAAATTAAAGAATTTAGGAGCTTAATATTGGAAGTTTTTTCTGAAAATTTCTTTATAGGGTCTAGGAATTTTATATAATTTCTATATTTAGAATTTTGCAAAGCATGGTTGGGTTGGACCATCGCGATAAGAATATCCTCCCTATACTTTTTCATGGTGCTACTATCCATAATTTTATTTAAAATGAAAGGTCCAACTAAAATGTCTGGAAAAGCACTAACTATATTGTTGGTATTTTCAAAGTCCAGGGAAATGGGGTCTGGGACATAATCCCGACAGCCGAAATCCCGACAAGCCAGAATCCCGAAAGCCGAAATCCCGACAAGCCAAAATCCCGAATGGGTTGAAATCCCGAATGGGTCAAAATCCCGACTAGGTCGAAATCCCGAATGGGTCAAAATCCCGAAAATAGATTTTTTTGTCCATTTCTCGATTTTAGATTGTTTATTTTAAAACAAATTTAGATTGTTTATGACAAATTTAGATTTTTATTTAAAATGAAATAATAATGAACTGTTTATTGTATCCAGGGAAATGAAAGTTTAAGAGTGACGCTCGGGTAGAAAACTAAACTAGAATTAGCCGCCTCGGTGGCACACTCGTTAGGATTCTAGCCTTTGGAGCTGCTGAGGTCGGATTCGAATCCCGGTCAGGCATGGATGTTTGTGTCCGTCAATAAATGTTGTTATTTGTCTAAGTGTTTGTGTCGTCTCTTTCTTTGTGTGTCTCTTGTGACTGTATCATTTCTGGGGTTGAATACAATAGACCTAAGGTCGCAGTGTTCGGCGAACTTGCCCCCCCACCAAAGAAGTCATAAGTCATAAACTAGAATTAGGGGCAGGAGTGGTTTAAAAACCTTCACCCCCATTGATTCATTTCGAATAATCAGCTTGCGATTTTTTTTTATCACAAAGTTGATCTCGTGCTGCTTATCGTTAGAAGGAAGAATAATGCCTTTTGAAGAATTAATTTATGTTGTTTTAATTAAATGAAAATTTGAAACACCAGGTAAAATGAAAATCACTCCCAAAAGATTTTCTGAAATAAATTGACCCTAGATTCTTCATGGTTGCATTCTTAGATGTTTAAAAATTGATTTTAACTTTTTTTTTAACAAATAAGATGTTGAAAAAAAAATGTTGTAATTTATTCAAAAGTTATAATTGCAATTTTCCCCCTTAAATTTTAGTTAAAAAATTAAGATTTTTTTATCCCTGTTTTTTTACCATTTCATGTGCAATGAATATATTTCACAATTTTTAGATTTTTAGAATAAAAAGTAAAACGTTGGAACTCAAAGGGTTAACAAAAGTATGTAAGGTGCTCCCCTAAATGTTTTGAGCAGTGTACCATTGGTTTGCAGAGTCAAATGAGACATGTATATTTGTAGGTTGTATAGGTAACGCGTAGTTGGTTGGTTGGTATACATATATTTGCAGGATTGTGTGCTTGCTCAGAGAACCGCTTGTAAACCTTCGTCAAGTAAGACTGTCACAGCACACACACTCACATTCACATGCACACATATACGTGACAGATGCTGCCATCTATCACGCGCCACCTTCACAATTTAGACATGTTCCTGAAGGGGAGGGAAATAGTCTCCATGAACCTGTACCCATGGTAAACTGCGCAATGACCGACCACAGGACTTTCGGACCCAACAAATTTAACGAGCACGTACTCCGCATATACTCGGTAGGTCTTCAGTGGCACCGGGACCCGATCTCTCGACCTTCCCATCTCGAGACCGAGATCTTGACCAGAGGTCTCCCTACAGCCCATAACGCGTGTAGGGGTAATGGGTAATGTAATCGTTTCCGAATGCCTATTTCTAGCCTCCGTCAGGAGCTTTAACGCAGCCAATAACGTCTCGTAATTTAGAACCCTGGTCAAGTGACGAGATTGACACCTGAGCGGGCACCCAACGGAACTTCGAGCGACATCGTACGCTGATGCCGTCAGGACTTTGGACTAAACAGATTTAACGAGCACGTCTGTCCCAGTGTACTCGAGCCCACCCATCACGAGTTGGATTTTCTACTCTTTCTAGTACAGATATTCGATTTATAGGACGACTAGCAGTAGGTGGGATTCGAACCCCCGCTGAGACGGATGAATCCTGAGGCGGGATGGGCCTCGCATGTGTGTTTGTGATACACATATATTTGAAAGATTTTTTTTATATATTTCTTTAAAATTTCCTTAAAATATTGACTTATTTATGTTTTATTAATTATTAAAAGATCGGGATGAAGCGTTTTAAAAGTATGTTGTTTGAACATTATATTATACTAGCTGTTATACACTCTTAAAACAAAAGAGTGAAATCCACTCCAGTTGGAGAAGTGCATTTTCGACACAATAAAGGCATGCATATTTTCTCAGACTGAGTTAAAATCACTCGTTTGGAGTGATCCTGTCGGAGGTTTAACACACAAAGGATCCACTCCAAAAGGAGAAGTGCATTTTCCAGTCTGGAGGAGTGAAATCCACTCAGACTGAGTTAAATTGGGAGTGTTTGTTTTAAGAGTGTACCCGACGTTGCACGGGTAAAGGTGAAAAAATAAGTTAATACTCAATTTAACCATTTTTTTCTTTCATTTGAGTTACATAAGATATGAATATTACCCAGTAATTTTCCATTTAATTACCCATCCTGGATATAGTAATGATTAATATTAATTTCAAAAAAAATACCTTTGATAAGAAGCTCAAATGAAAAAGAATACATATTTAAGCAAAAAATAATCAGTAATAATTAAAAATAAGCTATTCCAGCAAACAACAAACGATTTGCATTTTTATATAGGTCAGTTCAATTCACCTATCATTTTATCCGTTATAGAATAATAAGCTTATGTTGATGTTAACGTTCGTTTTAAAGTACAGAATCCCGTTACTTATATTACCTTAAAAATTCAAAATTTAAAAAATGCTATAAAATTAACAGATAATGTCGTAGTAATTTCCCGAATAAAAACATTTTAGCTCATTTGGCGTGTTTGAAAAATTTGGCGAGTAAAATATATAGATACCATTACACCCATTCAGCTCTAGCGCAAACACTATCGCACAACCAACCAGCTATTTAAAAAAATGCTCTTTTTCACGTTCTTTGTAATAATTTGGCGAGTTTGGCAAAGTATTCTATATTTTTAATCGCATTGCTGGTAGCCTCCTTGTCCTTTTGCAGTCGAAGCAGTCGCTCCTCCTCCGACTCGGCAGCTCGAGATGCTGTTGAGTTTTCTCGAAGTTGTAGCAGTCGCCGCTGTCGCTCTGTAGCCATCTCATTTAACCGTGTAGACTTTGCTTTTTTCGTCCTAGACTGGACATGTCCGATAGGTTTGGGTTTTCTTTTAGCCATTATTAATAAGAATAAAAAAGAAATAAATAAATGGAAGAATAGATGGCAAAAAAATGCGTCCCGGACAAAGATTGGTATCGTCTTCCAAAGTCGTTAAAATTTAAATCTCACATTAAAATGATACTCTTGGTCAGCGTGCAGAAAATAAAATAATGATGTGTTTTTTTATTAATAAATATCTTTTAGTAACCGCAATATAATTTGCAGTTCGAGAAATATGTAATTAGTAAAATTGATGCTTTAAAAATAAAAGCGAAACTTTGCATATTTTTTATGCAAAATTAGTATTTTAGAATAATAAGCTTATGTTGCTGTTACCGTTTGTTATAAAGTACAAAATCCCGCTACTTATATTACATTAAAAAATTCAAAATTTAAAAAATGCTATAAAATTAACAGATAATGTCGTAGTAATTTTCCGAATAAAAACATTTTAGCTCATTTGGCGTGTTTGAAAAATTTGGCGAGGAAAATATATAGCTACCATTACACCCATTCAGCTCTAGCGCAAAGACCATCGCACAACCAACCAGCTATTTAAAAAAAAATGCTATTTTGCCCGTTCTTTGAAGTAATTTGGCGAGTTTGGCAAAGTAATTGGCGAAAGAAGGAAGACATGAAACCCTAATATGCATCTGTAGTGCAACGGTCTTCAAAAAACAACATAATTCAGTAAAAGCTTTACTATGCTTTTAAAAAATTCATATTTAAAATTATATAGGCACAACAAAACAATAGAATGGAGACTGGTAGGATTTAGTCACTTGAAACATATCCAACTAATAAAATTAAATAATCTAAATTAAACATTTTCAATTTCAATTGTTTTCTAAAAAGTTTTATTTAAATTTTTCTGCCTGATGGCATCACGAAAGAGAAAAAATGATCGGATTTGAGCGAAAGTGGTGTATTTTTGCCCTTAAAACGTTCGAAAACGATAGAAGGAATGGTCCGATTCGAAAAATTCTTAGCCTATGTTTGTTCTGGAGATGCGATGAATTTTTGTGCCAAATTTCGTGACAATCTGTTGCGTGTTTCTTAAGTTTTTGCGTCCTATACAGACAAACAAACAAACAGAAGTCGCCTTTTATGTATATAGATAAGTGTTAAGTAATACTTACAAATCTTCCAATGTATCCGATATTTTTTTCAGAGAACTGTTTTTCAATACTTCTATCCCGATTGAAGTCAAAGTTCTGAAAAGACACAAAAAAAATAATTATAACTCAAAAAAACTTTAACATGAAAAGTTTGTGTTTATATTTCTGAGACTCCAACATTTAACACATATATGATATACAGAAACTCTTCAAACAAATATGTTACAAAAAAAAAGTGTTCAAAAGTTTTTTTTTTAATTTTTCTTTGGGGGATACATATCATTTTTAACGGCTGTTGAAGTCTTACATTGGAAAAAAAATCATGTTGTATTACAGAAAAAATATAACGCCAAAAATATGTATAATGCTAAGGGAAAAAATTGACTGAATTTTCTCGTACTACTGAAAATTTCAACCCCAATATAGACAATATTCTGCTTAACAAATAGTTTCTATACTGTAAGGCAGGGTAGATTACAAAAAATTAAAGTACCCGACCTAAGAACTAGAGTGAACGGGAAGGCATAGGGCGCGATGACCACTAACCTATTTCGGCGGATACATTTTCTATATTTGAAATTACATACTTAAATTTTTGGCATAAAAAAATGAGCGTGTGCAATTTTCACGCGCGCGAAAACCCAATGGGAATGTTTCTTATGAGGTCTCGGTCTACGTTCTGCTATTTCATTGGTTGTTTCGTTTTCTTTCCGTGTGGAAATAGATTTAAAAAAAATCTTTTTTTTGCAAGTTTTCTTTTATAAATAATTAAAACAAACAACATCACAGCAATAAGTTGGCATTTAAGAAAAGTAACAACTACAATATTCTTAGAAAACTCACTTTAGAATACCAAAACAAAATTAAATCGAGAAAAAATGAAACAAGACCACGGAGCTGTTGACAGATCCGACGTTTAACCCCATTATGTTGTCCGACAGGTACTGGGAACACTTGTACCAAATTTGAAATTTGTAATCTCTAGCATTACCTTCAAATCCAAAAAGTTCTGTGGTAACCTACCTATTGGACAATTATTTTTTTTTGTAATATATAAATTAGAAGTATTAGTTCTATTGCACAGACATCAAGTGCTATGTTTCATTCATTCTTTTAATCTTGAACTCCATTCTGAATAGAGAATAGTCATCGTTCACGTTGAAAAAAATAGTATTTTATCGTCGTTGTTGTTGGTTGGTTGGTTGGTTGGTTGGTATACATATATTTTAAGGTTTTTGTGATTGCTCAGATAGCCACTTATAAACCTTCGTCAAGTAAGACAGTCACAACACACACACACTCCCCATGCACACATACACTCTTAAAACAAAAGAGTGAAATCCACTCCAGTTGGAGAAGTGCATTTTCGACACTGGAAAGGATTGAATATTAGCTCAGGCTGAGTTGAAATCACTCGTTTGGAGTGATCCTGTCGTTGGTTTAACACACAAAGAATCCACTCCTTCCGGGTAAGTGCATTTTCCAGTCTGGAGGAGTGAAATTAACTCAGACTGAGTTCAAATCCACTCTCTTGTTTTAAGAGTGTACACGGGACAGATGCTGCCATCTACCACGCGCCACCTCCACAATTTAGACATGTCCCTGAAGTTGAGGGAAATAGTCTCCAGGAACCTGTACCCGTGGGAAGCTGCGCAATGACCTCACACAAGACTTTCGGACCCAACAGATTTAACGAGCACGTACTCCGCATATACTGGGTTGTTTTCAGCGACCTGGACTCGAACGCGGGACCTTCCGATCTGTAGATCGAGACACTGACCACAGGGCGCCTCACAGCCCTTGTCGTCGTTGTTTTTTGGGTTAATGCTCTTCTTTTTTTCTTCTTCCTCTTCTCATTTTTATACCACGAAAAAGTAAGCGTTATACTTAAGTTAATCAAATTACTTTTTAGTATTTTATATTTTAATAAACTTTAACTAAATTTAAATATTTAATTCACTTAATAACAGTTAATTTAAACTGCAACCTACTACTAGAATTCTCACAAAATATGTTCAGTATATCATTTGCACCACTTACTAGCAATTTTACTTATATAGAAGTAGTTTTATTCTTATTAATAATAATATATTTCATTGGAGTCATTATAATTGACGTTTTCCCTTGAGTAATGATTAAATATAATTTGCAGTAAAGGTTCATTGCCTCATTAGGTTATTCAAATTCTCGTTAAAGGAAAATTGCTTGAGTAAAAGGGCAATTTTCATCCCCAGTGTTTCACGGAAAATTACATAAAGCGGATTTTCTTCATTAATTATACTAAAAATGAATTATTTTATAAAAGAAATTAAAGTACGTTTACTAAAGATGTATTGCAAAATGTTAAAGGGTATTATCCTAAGAAATACATTTATAGCACAATACAATATATTAAAATATTGAGCATAACTTGCAATATTGCGGATTTTAGTACTGTTATATTCGCCAATGTTGCAGCCCCATTAAAAAAGTACTGTTATATTGCCTATTCGAACTCTATGGTTAAGGAAAATAATCAGTAAATTTTTTTTCTTTGTAAAAAGCCTAAGAAACAAACAAGCACAACATTTTCTTGTTTGTTTTCTTTGAAGTGAAAAATTATTTTAATAATAATGAATTTTTAATAAATAATAGTTATTCATGCGACAAATGGGAAAAGTAATACTTTTTAAAACGAGTGGATTTTATTTCACAAGCGAGTGAAATAATGACACGTGTTTTAAAAAGTTTACTTTTCGCAAGCAATGCGTACACTACTTTTTTTATAATTAGGTGAAAAATTATTGTTGGTTCAAAATAATTCATGTGCATAATATTTTTTTAAATAGAACAGATCAACAAATCTCTTGATTTTATGAATATTATGAAAAAGAAATTTTACTTAAAATTCTGGCATTTTATGAATAGAAAAAAATACTTTTTTCACTGCTTTTGGGTGGAAAAAATAACTTCTTTCACTGTTTCAAAAAGTCTAACTTTTTGCACGCGTCTGATTTAGAAATTATAATGTGAAAGTTGGATTTTTTTTAAAAAAAAATTATACATTTTTGGACATTTCATAGTTATTTAAGCAACTAGTGCCGAAAATAATACCTTATTAAGCTAGTGGCTTTTATTTCACGAGACCGTAGGTCGAGTGAAATAATGACAAGAGCTTAATATAGTATTATTTGGCACGTGCTTGCTTACAATATTTTTTATAATAACGTGCAAAAAAGTATTTCTGCCAATGACTGATTGTTTGGCGTAAAAATTTGTGTTCTTACTTTTGCCTTATTTAATTTCCTTTAATAATTTTTGTAGTACTTGTAGTTTCCATTGAGATATCAGAAAAGGAAAAAGTAAAATAACCAGTAGAAATGAGTGAGTTTCATGGCATCACTTAGTTTCCATGGAAATATTCATGACATCATTTTGTTTTTCTAAGAATCAGATACTTTTTTTTTGCACCGAAAGTAGACTTTCGGCACTGTCTGTGACGTAAGCACGATAAGTGTCATTTTCGCAACGATTTATGAATGAATATGATGTAAAAAAGTGAACTTTTTTGCACTTTGTCATAAAAAAATATTTTTTTAATCCATAATACGTACGCTGATTGTTATATGAGATGCAATCAACTTACGCCAGATCTTATATGAGTTAAATAAATATTCTCCCTCGAAATTGATATGTGAGTGGTCACAAGTACAATGATATTCTAAAGTATAATCCAAGAGGCAAATACAAAAGATTATCTTGAAGTAGATTTTTCCTCCTTAGGCTCCTTTTTTCTTAATACATTAGCAAAAATGTGAATTATAAAGAATAATTACAAAAGTCATTTTTTATATAAAACAAGAATACTAACAGAAAAAAGCCACGAAGCAACTAAAAAACTCCTTTAGTTATTTTTATGGTATATAGATAGAAACTATTTACCAGCGCAGACACTTCAATGCCATATTTGATGAGATTCTGGTTAAAATGCAATATGTATTCCCTTTTTCCAACAAGTTAAACTTTTTTAAGTTCTCAGCAAACAATCCAAGTTTAGCTTCCATTCAACTCCCCGTAAAAATCCAATGAAACGCTTGATACTTTATTCGCCAGTTCGACCACTTAACATTCTGGAGGTTACAATAAGGCAGAGATGCTTGTTGCATAAAAAAAGTGAATCCATCTATACTCCGTGCTAACTTGGGTAAAAACAAAGAGAAAAAACGCAGAGGGAAAAGCGTGGTTGTTCAGCTAGTTGGAATTTCTTGTAAGGTAATGTTTACATACAAAATTATCTTAATACAATTTAACAAAAATACACTTTCCATTCTGATAAAATTGCCAAATTTTCTCAAATAATATTCAAATATGTTAGACCTTAAACGAAATTAATGTCTTAAACATGTTTTATGGATGGATTCACCAATTATTTATGGAACTCTGTACATGCGCGGAAGGATCTTCTCCATATAGCAAAATTTTATTTACCCAACTTAGGTTGGCAAGGAGTGTGCGTGTTTGTGTATGAAATAAGGGTGCCACGAGGCAGAAAAAAAGATAAAATATTTTTTTTATTTGAATAAGCTGTTTTAGATAATCACTGTAAATGATAATACTTTATTCTTTTAATAAATAATTTTCAAGCAAACATAAGTTTTTAATTCTTATTTACTTAATGAATGAATTATTCAACCGTATTGCTATTCAAACATAAGCTACTTACGATGTTATGAATTTTTTTCAGTTAAAATATTCTTCATCAATCTAATCATGGAAGAAACTCTTTACATCCGCGGAAGGATCTTCTCCATTGCATATTTCTATTTACCCTACTTAGGTTGGCAAGGAGTTTAGGTAGGGTTTTTTTTTTCTCCAAAGAGGCTGCGCTATTGGCGGCAGACTCGTCATACTTCTATTCCCTAGAACTGAGAGAATTTTTTTGTGGTACCATTTTGGGAATTCTCCATACCATTTTGTCAGGGGCTGGGGTGAAAAGTCAGTTAGAGATTCACCTTGCATGCGGAAGGTCCCGGGTTCGGGTCCGGGCCTCGCCAAAATACTGCCGACCTATAAACGGCCCTTGCAGCCAAAAATGTCCGACGAAAAATACCCAGTGTAGGGGAGTGCACGTTAAATATTCTCCAAAGTCCCAATGCTGCTTCTATGTCGCACTTAACCGTTGAGTTGGGTTCCTACTCAGGTGTCGGCTCGTCACTTGTCTGTTGTTCAAAATAAGGACGCCCGTCGCCAATAGCCTTCGTGTAGCTCTAGTGCGACGATATTTCAAACCTACCTACCTACCAATTTTGTCACTCGTATTACAATTAATCTGAACTCTCTGTGAACCAAGATTCAATTTTCCGAGAGAACCTAAGCTAAATGGGTACTCAAGGATCTTTTGCATTCCACATAAACATATATGCGAGCGACCATTTTCTCATTAAGAAAATCAGACGACTTAGCCGGGGTTCGACCCAGCAAAATTGGGCTAATAAGGCGGACACGTAATACATCTCAGCCACTGAGACAGCAAGCCCTCAATAAAAGTCTTAACCTATATGGTTGACTCAATTATAACATACTCTTACTAGCAATAATGAGATATTTTTATACGAGTTTTCTTATTTCATGCGGTTCTTAAATGCGAAATAACTAAAATTTGTGCAGTTGTAGAGATTGTAAAATTATGAACTAATACAAAATTTTAAAAAATTTCTGTTCGATTTAAAAAAAATCTTTTTTTTAAACACTTTGTTGTCGAGAACATTTATTGTTAATGTCAATGATGTCATCAACAATGATTGTAAAAGTCAATGATATCATCAACAATTAAAGTAAATGTCAATAATGTCAATTACAATTAATGTGAATGCCAATGATATCATCAACAATCAATGCAAATATCGATGACGACATCCACAATTAATTTAAATGTCAATTGATGTCATAAGCAATCAATAACAATGTTAATGATGTCTTCAACAATAAATTTGAATTTTAATGATTTCAAAAAAAAAAAAAAATCAATAACAATGCCAATAGCGTCGTCAACAATTAATGTTTATGTTAATGACGTCATCAACGATTCATCTAAATGTCAATGATGTAATCAACAATTAATGTGAGTGTCAATTGTGAAAGACGGGTTCGAATCCCGGTAAGGCATGGATGTTTGTGACCGTCAATAAATGTTGTTATTTGTCTATACGCTTGTGTTGTCCTTTCTTTGTGCGTCTCTTGTACTAGTAAAGACTCTTTCTATGTCTGTCCCACTTGACGAAAGCTTATAAGTGGTTCTCTGAACAAGCACACAAGCTGGAATATATATGTACCTGCTACCATACCATACCATATCAATTGTGTCATCAACAATTAATAACAGCATTATTACTGACAAAATTACTTTAAAAATAATATTTTAATTTTATACCATATCAATTGTGTCATCAACAATTAATAACAGCATTATAACTGACAAAAATAATATTTTAATTTTATACCATATCAATTGTGTCATACCATATCAATTGTGTCATCAACAATTAATAACAGCATTATTACTTACAAAATTACATTAAAAATAATATTTTAATTTTATACCATATCAATTGTGTCATACCATATCAATTGTGTCATCAACAATTAATAACAGCATTATTACTTACAAAATTACATTAAAAATAATATTTTAATTTTATATGTATGCTATTTAATGCAATTTAACTATCTCTGTTAGTAAAAGAAATGGATGAGTTGGTCTACAACATACTCAGTTACTATTCAAATCGTTGAATTCAAACGAAATTTCTGTCCTTCAGTTGTCACGCTCAGTGAGGGACAGGTAAACCTTTCTTCGGTTTATATCCCGGGGATATGCTGAAACTGAAATCTAGTGTAGAGTTGCTGCTGTTGACATTGCGAAGAAGAAGGGAAACCAAATATAGATGCTACTTCAATACTGGGATTGATTTTAAAATTGCATAGAAGGAACTTTCTATTGAAATTGCAAACTTTTTCTTGAGGGCAATATAGTTGAAACGTTTTGAATTTAGAACATATTTTATGAATTCTAATGTCAACTGTATGGAAGGTTATATAATATGTATCTAAAAGTTTGTTGTACTTTGTTTACAAGTAAAATATTTTACAAAGATTATTTTTAAAAAATTAAACGTTGAGTGATTGAGTAGCATTCTTATTTTTGCGAGGTATTTGTGAGATCATAAATAATTAATTTGAAATGCAACACATTTTTCATTAATTAAAGTAATCTATCATAAACATAATATGAATTTTACTTATATTTTAATTAAAAACAATATATTGCTTCAATTATTAGATTGATGAAAAAATATATTAACTACAAAAAATATTAACAACAGCGTAAGTAGCTATGTTTGATTAGCAATACGGTTGAATAATTCATTCATTAAGTAAATAAGAATAAAAACTTATGTTTACTTGAAAGTGATTTATTAAAAGAATAAAGTATTAACATATACAGTGATTATTTAAAACAGCTTACTCAAATAAAAAAGATTTTTGTCTGTTTTTCTGTCTTGGTGGCACCCTTATTTCACACACGAACATGCACACTCCTGGCCAACCTAAGTTAGGTAAATAGAACTATTCTATATGGAGAAAATCCTTCCGCGCATGTAAAGAGCTCCAAAAATTATTTGTGAATCCATCCAGAAAACATGTTTAAGACATTAATTTTGTTTAAGGTCTAACGAATTTGAATATTATTTGATAAAATTTGGCAATTTGGAAAAGTGTATTTTGGTTAAATTGTATTCAGAACATTTTGTATGTAAATACTACCTTGCAAGAGTTTCCAACTAACGGACCTACCACGCTTTTCCATCTGCCTTTTTATTCTTTGTTTTTAAACAAGTTAGGTTGGCAAGGAGTGTAGGACGAGCCCTTCCAAGGGTCGTTTGACACAATGCTAAGAATCAATGATCACGTACGTTCGAATCGAGCCATTCCCGACGATAGACGGGTACCGTACCGACTTGGAAAAAGTGATTCCCAGGCAAGCAAACAAATTACATACAAAATATTTCGAAAATGACTCATTGAGCATGCACGTGAAAGAGTCACTACAAAACACGAAATATTCGCTAAATAACAAAATACTAACGTTTATGATTTAAAAAAAAATGTAAAATGAGAGATAAAACGATGAGTTTTCTTAGTGTATTTCTAAAATTATAACTTGCCACTTTCTGCTTCATTGAGTTTTCAAAATACTTTGTAAAGATCGATGTGATTGAAAAAAAGTACCTTTCTGAATGTTTTACCCTATAGAAAATTTCTTAGAAACAATATGCCGATTTTTCAATGAAGCCTCCCACTTCAAATCATCTTCCGTATAATATTGAGGTCACTGAACTACTCAAATTCATGTTTGGGGAGCACAATAACCATTTCTCCATGTAATAAAATCATTCACAAAATGCATATATGCCGGAAGAAATTCGTCTACGAACCGAAATAAATATGGCAAAATAGTTCAAGTATAAACTCAATAGATGTTTTGCCTACAAAAAGTTTAAATCTAACAAACCGAATACAATGCTCCCTACCTACAGGTTAAAGACTTTCTATTTCAATTTTATTGATTTGAGTTGTTTTGTTTTGTTTCTGGATGAAAAGAAGTAAACCGTGTTTCTTCCACAAAATGATTAATAACAGTTCATGTTATTTAATTTCCATACATTCATTTCACATGCACTGAGTCCGGGAAAAATTCGCCGCATATACGGTACCGGATATGATTGCAAAGGCAATGTTTTGTTAATTATGTCATATTGTCATTCTTTGATTAAAACCGCAGGTAAGACCTTAAGTACGGTTTTCAAAACATTTTCCTGTGAGGACTTACCAATGCCTGCAGTTACTACTGTAGTTTCTCGGATTGATAAACCATTATCCATCATCCTGACCATTATCGTTTGTGTAAAACAACCTTTGGAATAGTTACACTGAGAAAAAAATTCTGTAAACATACAGAATTTTTTTAGTAATGTTGCGGAAATAACCAATTTTACAAAAAAAGTTTTTGTAATTCTGAACGGAAATCTTCATTTCTGCAGTTACACATTTTTTTCTAGTATTTGCAATTTGTTTCAACCAATCACGTTCTTCTACATGAAGTGTCGCGAGCATCGCCACTAAAGTTTGGCTAGGTTAGGTTTAAATTATCGTCGCACTAGAGCTTCACGAACTAAATTTTGGCCTCGATCGTGATTCAAGACCAATCGCTATTTTAAATTTATGACTAAGTTGATTGTTTCAAATGAATTTCACTTCTCATTTCCTGACTGTCTGTGTGCCGACATAGTACAGTTGGGAGAGCGTTCGATTGGACATCTAAAAGTTCCCGGTTCGATCCCGGGCTTCGGCTGTCTGCTATACCTCGGTAGTGTAGTGGTCAGTACCCCCGTCTGTTATGCGGGAGACCGGAGTTTGATTCCACGCTGGGAAAGCAGACATTTTGTTTTTTCTTTACTATTGCACGGAAAATGCGGTATCCACAACATTTTCATGTATAGTTACAGAAGCATTACTTGTATGAGATACATAAAATAGTCCTGTAAATCTACATGATATTAACATATAATGTTAACAAAAATATATTATGTGTTTTTACAGCACTATTTTTAGTACTTATTTACTAGAACTTTTCTAGGAAAAGTTTTTTACAAAAAAATATTTTGCAATGGTTACAGATTTTTTTCACAGCTTATACTTGTTCTTTAACCTGACCAGAGACGGCTACTATCTATTTTATTGTTAGGCTGCAACGTTTTTAAATTTTAAACTTATGACAATGACAAATAACAGTGATTGCGCCCTCTAGAAGGGAAGGGCGTAGGCTATATAGCCCATTACCCCGCTCGCCAGAAGAGACAGTCACAAGAGACACACAAAGAAGGACGCCACAAATACATAGACAAATAACAACATTTATAGACAAACACAAGCATCCATGCCTTTACCGGGATTCGAACCCGAGCCCAGCAACTCGAAAGGCTAGTACACTAACCATTGCGACAGTGGACCGGCAAATTTTAAACTTATATACAGTGGTGGCCAAAAGTGTGGACACATTTTGAAAGTTGCATGTGTTTCAACTGTTAATTGTGTTCTTGCATCTATTAAAATTCGCTAAAATACAAACATTTAAATATTAAATTGAAGGTAATTTAATGTAGAATTTCACTCTAAAAACAGAATTAAAGTATCTTTATTACAAATAAAGTTATGCTCATTTTAGTTGAACAAGCAAGCACAATCAATGGATTCTCTTATGCTGAAATTGCAATACAAGTTGGTGGTTTTATGACTTGCAAAACTAAGACAGATCATACTATTAGTTGCATAACTTATTCGTAAAACATATATTGTAATACTGTATTTATTTTTAATTCTACATGAAATTACTTTGATGATGATGATGGTGTGTCCATGGATATTGATTATATGGGACCATAAAGATTAAATTACTTTTAATTTGATACACAATTGTTTAATTTGATATACAATTAATATATTCTGAAATCACACAAAGTTGAAAAATATGAAAATTTCAAAATATGTCCACACTTTTGGCCACCACTGTAGAATTAAAAATAAATACAGTGTTACAATATATGTTTTACGAATTAAGTTATGCAACTAATAGTATGATCTGTCTCAGTTTTGCAAGTCATTAAACCACCAACTTGTATTGCAATTTCAGCATAAGAGAATCCATTGATTGTGCTTGCTTGTTCAACTAAAATGAGCATAACTTTATTTGTAATAAAGATACTTTAATTCTGTTTTTATAGTGAAATTCTACATTAAATTACCTTTAATTTAATATTTAAATGTTTGTATTTAAGCAAAATTTAATGGATGCAAGAACACAATTAACAGTTGAAACACATGCAACTTTCAAAATGTGTCCACACTTTTGGCCACCACTGTATTGTATTTAGATTAGTAGGGGCTACCAGGTGCATTTAATCCAATTTTCAGTTTATGTCTAAATGTTTTGTACTTATTAACCCTAAAATATATGCATTTAACAATATATTGGCATCATATGTGACCTAAAAAAACCCTTATACATTGCTTTGATTGAACTTTTCTCATTTCACTAATTAACTTAAAAAAAATGTTATGCCGCTTCTTACTTAAAAAATTTATTATAATTATGAGAAAAGGCTTTCGCGTTCAAAGTATTCTTGGTACAAAACAGAATGAAAAACTGTATCAGTGAAGCACTATGCAATTTCCTTATTACCACTAACCAGAATATGTTCTGGAAGCTACCGTTTTCAAATGCACTACTTTTTCAAAAATCTTATTACGACGCCCGGAAGGTACTGGGATCTTGTTTAACAAATTAAACTAAATAAATTAATTAATAATTCCATTTTTTGTAGAACATAAAAAAAAGTTAAATGAAATATTAAATTATAGAATTACTTAAATGCGCATGAGGTTAAGGAAAATGTCAATAACCAATCCAAATTATAAAACAAAATTTCTAAAAATAAGGAAATAAAAAATATCCATTTAAAAAAACTATTATATTCCTTTTAAACAAGAGGCAAACAAAAACATGCGAATTAGAATCCATGACTTATTTTATTCGCAGCCACAAGGTAGTTTGGTACAAAGAACGCCGCCATTTTTTCAATTAGAACGAAAGGTACTTAAACCAAATTATGACATCCAGTACAATTAAGGAAAGTTTAGACCCGGGTCGATTTGCTAAAACAGCCTTTCTTGGCAGACTACTTCAGCTGTTAAACAGCCATTGCTCGAGGAGAAGTTCAGGGAAATGAAATTATACAACAGAATCTAATAGTTCTTTCTCAACAAGTTCAGTTGTTTTTGTTGTGAAGGTTTACTCTTTCCCCACAAATTCTGTTATCTGGATGCTTCAAGTCTTCTTTTTTATGTTGAAAACGTAAACAAATTATTTTGGAATTAAAATGAATCGATTTCGTGTTTTTTCAAGTTTTAAGTAATTTTACTCAGTTAAATATTGTTACTTGGGCGTACATATAATCGAGTCTTGCATTGTCTATTGAACAAATTGCCTTCATTATCGCTTGTGTTCTTTCTTTGAAAAATGCGCAAATTTTCTCGTTTTAATTGTGCTGAAAATAGTATGTAATTTTCTGGTTTATGATTTAAAATATTAAATAGTATTACATTCTTTAGATGATAATATAGCATCTGAAATATGTTCTTGGAAGTTAAAGAATTTTACCTAGTTAAACATAGTTAATTGAGCGTATATATTTAAGGTCTGCCATTTTCTATATAATTTTTTTAACTTTTGATTTTGTGTTCTTTCTGGTAAAAATCTGTTAATTATAGTTTTACAGCTGAATATAGTATATAGTTAGTTAATTAAGCTTTTTAATTTGTTTTAATCACAGTATATATTTCGTACTGAACTCACTAAATCTGTTTCCTGGGCCTTATTTATAATCTAAACTAGGAAAAGTTTAATTTATACGCTATACATTACTATAAATGCTGATATCTTTACTAATTTTAAGTTATATTTTTATTACGTGTACTGTGTTGTTCATGGCAAATATAACAAAATTAAATAAAAAAAGAAGCAAGAGGCAACGAATTCTGACAAATTACGTAACCACACATATGCTCAAAACATCATGCATAAAAATGTAATTTTTCGTAATCCCTTTCGTTAGATGTTGAGTAATTTTACTTCCGTTTTAATTTTCTTTTATATTTTACTGTTGGAAAAATTATCCGAATAATATTTGTTTAAATCTGTTTAATTAGTATCATGTTTAAATAATAAAGCACGTCAAGTTTGAGTGTTTACTCTTGTATGATGTGTTTTTCCTTCACCATGCGAGAATGAAGATTTAAGGTAAATGTTTTTAAAATAAGATTCCTAAATTCGGTAGTTTTAGTTTTTTCAATTGAATGGCTTAAATGCAAAATTTTATCAATTTTAGGCTCTTTGATCTGACTTTTTTTATGCTTTATTAATTATGTCCTTATATTGACTAGTTTACCCAAATAGCTTGGATTTTTATTACATAACTATTGCATAGTTGCGTATTTATAAAACTCATGACATTTTATAAATTGCCACACACTTATACTAATTCGTTCGTTTAACGTGCCTATGATCTTAGAACAATCCAATACGCTCTTGCGCTAGAGAAAAAATTGCAAATTACATACTTTCTAACATAATAAACTCAAACGGTTTCTTGAACTTTGTTCCAATTAGGTAGATAGGTTGGTACATATATTTTCCGGTTTGTGTGATTGATTGGAGACCCCCTTATAAACCTTCGTCAAATAAGACAGACACAAACGGCATATTTTACTGACACGCAGAGAGAAAGCACGCCCTAGGCGAAGGCGAAAATCGAGCCTAATGGGCTGCCTAATGTTAGCCTAATGGGCAGCCATCAAACCCACAATGCCACCCGGTCCTCTTTTTCAATTTATTTCTCACAATGAACTTCTGATGCCATAGCCAACGGCCATACTTATTTTAAAATAAAAATGCGAATTAATTTTACGATCAAATAAACCAAACATTGTTGGCTCGCAACACACACACTTCTGACAACAAAGCTTATATTTATTTGTCAGTGTATAAGCACCGAAATAATGATAGATTGCTTCCTTTATAATATTGTCACAACGCAGTACATAATAAAACTTTTACACTATGCCTAAGAGCCACTGTTCTCAAGGGTACAGTCAATATCTTCCAAGATATTTGCTACATCACAGGGATTTCCGGATACTTTGTTGTAGTACTCAAAACTGGTAACGAATTTGTTAGATCTTCGGGCCACACCAAACTTTTATTTGTTGAAGATACTCGAGAAAAAGGCCCCGGGTACATTTATATATTACAAAAATTTAAAGATGTTATAGATCTTATTTGTGCAGCGAACCAATATTTTCTTCCAATATAATTTTTATAATAATGATAGAGTTTGGTGTAATAATAATAGAACTAATAGAACTATGAGTTTTCTATTCATTTATGTATTTAAACCAGTGTGTAAATATCAATCGGAACGACACTGGAAAACTTTTCATCGGAAAACTTTTTTTATAATAACTAACTCCCCGGCACTACAGTCCATGCTGGACCATGGCCTCTTTTACAATACGACTCCAAAGCCTCCTGTCTTTGGTCTTCGCTTTCCAGTTATTTATTTTCATGTCTTTTAGATCTCTTTCCACATCATCTATCCATCTTTTTTTCGGTATTCCTCTTCTTCCCTCCCTGACATTGCCCCTTAAAAAAATTCTTATCGAATTTGCTTTTATGAAAGTTTATTTCTTTAATTTACTTGTTTATTTTTTTAATTTATTTTGCAAAGTTAAGCAATTAAGTGCAAAAAATTATGGCAATTAGTCTTACATTCTGCTGAATTATAAACTTCGTTTGGTTTTCCATATTTTTTTTTCGGTGACATGTTTTCCTTTCGTTCAAAAAAACATTAAAAAAAATTCAATTTAAATGTCCAAAATTATAAAATAAAGTTGTACGAACTTTGTCGATTTGAAGCCTCTTTTATATAAAGCAAGCTAGTACCATTGCGTCATTTGGAAATTCAATTCTTAAAAAAATATGTAAACGTTTTTATCAGAAAGAAAAGTTAATTCATATTTTGAAAACTTTTGTAAAGAAAGAAACTTAGATTTCCCAAAATTAAATTAAAAGATGACGTAAGATAAAAAGACGTTTGAAAGATGAAAGACTTAAATTTAAGAGATGTAATCTTAATTAAAATGAAACTACCTAAATTTGTGAATTGAATAAAACTAAATTATGAAAGTTATGCAAAAAATGTAAAAGCAGTGCTTAAATTTGAACAAAATCCTACCGTAAGATTTATATATTTCATGAAATCCAATGAAAATATATCGAATTTAAGATAAATTGTAATAAGGGGATTATAGATTAATTTTTGTTTTGCATTAAATCACATTACAAATTCACTTGCAATATCATTTTCAATTGCTTTTAATAATTAAATAGGCATTAAAGGTTAAATAAATTAATCAGGTTAACAGATTAATTTCATAGAAGTGATTAAATACTTTTGAATTTTATGCGACTTATTGTTTGAAACCTGTAACGCAGTTATTGATTTGAAGAATTATATTGGTGTTTGAGAAGAATTAAATTTCTAGTCAGAGTTAAGCCACTACTTTAAAGACAAATTTCTATCGTACTTAGAGATTAATAGTTAAACCTGTATGTGTGCTTGTTAGCACGTTTTACAGAAAGATTTAATTTTGAATCGTATGAAGCGAAACATGAAAATTAACTAATCCTAGCTATTTGTTTGTTTCCTTTAGTTTTTTGTATTTAACTATCTTACTTGCTGTGTGTGTGCCTATTCTCCCCCTCCCCCCCCCCCCCAAAAAAAAATTACATAGTACACGCTCAATAATAATTCCTTCAATTAACGGAAACAATGGGGGCACTTTTGCTGCCTGAATATTTCCTTTAATTAACCCCAGTTTTGTGCTTGTTTCGGAGAAAACAAATCGACAGGACACATTAAAAGGAATATTTCTTATTATTACTAGTATGGTTACTTTGCAGAATGGCCGGTGCTCGTACCCAGGCTTTTTCAAAAGCAGGCGGGTGTCGTACTGATTAAGAGGGATTGTCAGTCCAATCGAGGTTTTGGAATCGCAACTTCCACAGAAGGACAACTTTGCCATGTTAGCCCTTTTTCTCCAGGTATGGGAATCAACATAACATCGAAATAAAACAATTTATAAGCGAAAATGTTATCTTGTAATTTAATAACATATATTTGAAATTTGTAATTGCCCTAAAATGTCCAGCAGGTGGCGACACTATTTTAAAACTTCATCAATCTTTATTTAAATCACCAGATATTATTATTTTTTAATTTGTGTGAAATTGATGTTATGATGATTCCCACATCTGTAGAGCCGAACCGGCAGCGCAATGGTTAAGGTGCTAGCCTTTGGAGCTTCTGGGGGCGGGTTCGAATCCTGATAAGGCATGGATGTTTGTGTTTGTCGGCTACATGCGGAGTACCGAAAGTCCTGTGGGCGATAAATACGCAATTTCCTACGGGTACATGTCACTGGAGACTACCCCCCCCCTTCAGGGACATGTCTAAATTGTGGAGGTGGCGCGCGATAGATGACAGCATCTGTCGCATATGTGTGTGTTGTGTCTGTCTTACTTGATGAAGGTTTATAAGCCTGGTCTCTGACCAAGCACACAAGCCTAAAAATATATGTCTACCAATCAACCTACCACACCTGTAGAAAATGGAATAACATGGCAGAACTATTATTTTGCAAAATTTGTGATTTCAAAACTTATGCATTAGCTCTATGAGACTGACAATCCGTCTTAAGCAACAATGGCTAGACAAAGGAAAGCAAACAAAATACATAAAGAATTGCTACGAAAAGGACTTCAAAGAATTATTTTAAGATATCTTTAACTATTCCTGAACCAAAAGGGTGAAGTTTAATTGTACCGTTATTAACACTGCATTGGGGGAAAATTGCATTACAAATTTAAAATTTTTAATTAATTTTCTAAATATTTTAAAGTACGTGATTAGGGGAAGATTTTCAAACTCTAATGCACAAAAGTGGAAATTACTGAAATTTACAATACCGTGATGATATTATATTTATGTCTTTGCCGCCCCGGCGGCACACTGGTTAGGATGCTAGCCTTTGGAGCTGCTGTTTCCGGGCTCGAATCCTGGTAAGGCATGGATGTTTGTGTCCGTAAATAAATGTTGTTATTTGTCTTTGTGTTCGTGTCGTATCTTTCTTTTTGTGTCTCTTGTGCTTGTTTGAATACAACAGACCTAAGGTCGCAGTGTTCGGCGAACTTGCCCCCCCCCCCCCACCAAGAAAGTCATAAGTCATATTTATGTCTTTTCATCTACTTTAAAAAAATAAGTTTAATTTTTATTTGTAAGCAATCTTCAATCGAAAAATTAATTCTTTTTGCGTTTAAGTAAAAATATAAGGTGTAAAAAATAGAAGTTTAGGTTACAGTAAATTCCTACACTGGAATCAGATATAATTAATTGTGTGACCAAGAGACCTCCACTGGCCGATTAGCATAAACTAAATGTTGAGTTTTTCTTTAGCAATGTATATAATTTTGCCGCCTTTGTGACCGCTTTTGGTGCCTTTGTGACCGCTTTTGGTGCCTTTGAAGTATTATGCTTTGGTAAGAAATTTGGTATATGCTGCAAAAATGCTGAAATATAACAGCTTGAACGTGTTATCGCTAGAAAACGATTTTGATCGTATTATCAAACGGGCGATGATGCTTAGATTAAAGGGCTTTTTTACATGTGTAATGTTAACTGCGAGTTTATTGGTTGCTTTGGTTTACCTCTCAAAATTACCTATATGAATTAAAGAAACTTTTCCTTCTATGCCAATTTTCTTTAATAAATGTTTCAAACAACCAACAGCTCAGCAAGAAGTTGGCATTTAAAAAAAATGAATAAATAAAATGTTCTTAGAAAACTCATTTTCGTATACCGAATCAAAGTAATTAAAGAAAACTAATGAAAGCAAACTGTTGGAGCTGTTGCCATCTAGTACGTGTAACAAACCCATTGTAGTATATATTTTATTGGCGATAAACGATTTACTGATAATTTAATGCTGTGTATTAGTTTTGGAGAACCTTTTTTTAAAATAAATATTTAATTACATAAAGTAAATTTATTAAGAATGCCCTTGAATAAATTTTCCAATGATTGAAAATTACTTAAATGTAGGCCTTAAGACATTAAAAATTGAATAAGCTTAAAATGCATAATTAAATGGATTTAATTTTTTAAAGTACTTACGACACCTAATAATATTTTGATAAAATCCGCTAGATTTCCTGGAATTGTTTAAATATTTATAGTATCAATATAAAAATCCACGTGCTCTATTATACCTGCGAATCATTAATAAAAGAACTTTATTAAGTAAAGCTCGTAAAACTCTTTTTTATTTTCTTTTTATAGGTATTAAGTTATTATATACTTATTTTTTATGATTTCATAACCATTTATGGATAAAATGTCAAGATATAACTTAGTTCCGGAGGATAATTTGGTGTTCCCTTATCACTATGATTTTACTTAGCGATAATTTATGTCACAAGACCTTAAAAAAGGTGACTTGTGTTTTTTTATGGTGTTAAATTAGTTAGAGGAGTAATTTATGGTGAGATACTTTAGATAATAATGTTGGATGAAAACCAGTTTTCTGGGGAAAATGTATATTACAGAACAAAAATGTTTATATTAGAAGATTTTATTAAAAAACTAAAAAGCTTTTTAACTATATAATAAATATGAAAAGCTGGAATTAAAAGTTAAAATTCATGCAAACGAAATCTTTTAATATATAGAACTGAAAAGAGATATTTAAAACCAAAACAAACATGATTAAATTCCTCTAATGTTAATTTGCACATTGCACATGTAATGCGTATGTGAGTTCGCCTGTTTAGTTAAGGTATAGAATCAATTTGGGCGTACCGCATTAAACATGAACTCATAAATTGCTTTCGTACCATAAAAAAGATGTTTTGTCGTATAATAATTTATAAAACTTTTTGAACAATCTTTTGACAAAAACACCAAAAAATTGGTTAACAAACACCGAGCAATATGAAAATATATATTTGTACGAATAAACGAAATTATATATTTTTGATTCTAACTCATTGCTCTAGGAAAACTTTCACGTTTCACATAGTTTGAATTTTTTGTGTGAAATGATTTCTGATATTCAGTTTAATGTTAAAAGAGATATAATAGGTGACGAATGAATATTTTAATGTTTCATAAATTAAAAGGGAAATGTAAATTTTCATCAACATACAAAATAGAAAAGAAAATCAAATCGATAAAATCCAAATCAACCACTCTATGTTCATGTTCCTGTTCAAGTTCAAAAAATTACTATAGTGAAAAAAAATCTTGTCGATTACAAACCATTTCTGGCAGCAAACTTCGCAGAAAATATCCGTAATGGTACGGAAAGAATAGGTTGTCAGAAATTTCCAGTATCAAAGCAATATAGAAAATATTCATACATAAGATATTTTCTGCACATAAAGAGTTCGTTCAGTATGAAAGATGAATCCATGGCCCGAAGCGAACTTTCTACTACGATATAGGAGTCATACAGTTGAATACTACACCACTGAGGGCCCGGTTGCAGTTAATGAATTTTAAATTTTATTTCGCAAACAAAACAAAGTGAGAGAAAAATTCGGTTTTTAATACGAATAAATATGTATTTGGACAAACTGGTATCTACGTTTTTGAAGGTTTAGTTAAAAGTATTCGTATACTCACAATGCCCGTTCCAACAAAATCAGAAAACTGGGTGTTATTTTTTCAGTCTTTGGAACGCTCGTTTGAAACTAAGATGGTGCCAGCGGAATATCGATCAGAAATTTTAATTAACTTATTGGGCGATAAGGCGTTGAGTGTACTTACCTATCTCAAGGGAGATGATATTAAAGAGTATGATACCGTTAAGGAGATGGTGTTACGAGAATATGAACCATCCCCACAAGCTTGTTTACAGAATTTTACAGAGGCTAGGAGATATGTGAATGAAACTTTCTTGCAACTCGCATCGAGGTTAAACGCTCTGTGGCTGTACTACTGTGAAAGAAGAAAGGCGGAAGATTTTCAGACCGTAAACGACTTAATTGTTTCGGATCAACTTTTCAAAACTTTGGACCCAGAAACTGCCATGTTTATAAGAATTCAGCAAGGAGATAGTTGGTTTAAACCTTCTAGATTAGGGAAGGAGTGTGACATCTACTTTGAGTCCAGGGGAAAATCATTGAGGGATGGAGAGAATCAGTATCTTGCAAACAGATATCGTAATAAAGCAAACTCAGATGGTAATAATGGAAGGTACAGCCCACCGGCACTTCGTCGAGGGTCTTATAGAAATGGAGATTTTAGGGGATCAAGACCACAAGCATGTTTCATATGCGGACAAACGTCTCACCTAGCCCGCAATTGTTCTCATAGGTCAGGCTACAGTGACAGAGAGCCACAGAACGGGGGTCAAGAGAAGAACAACGAGAACTTTAGAGAAGAACAACGAGAGTGTGTAACGTTGACCAAAGGATGGGAATCAGCAAAACAAGGTAAAGGTGGATTTTTAATAGTGGGCGGTTTATTGCACCATGACGAAAAGATTATGGGGCAGCAGGTACGGCAGCTCGTATTACCTCTAACTAGACGGAGAGAGGTTTTGGAAATTGCGCATGAATCTGTCTTTGGCGCCCATTTAGGAGCAAAGAAAACAGCAGAAAGAATTAAGTTTTCCTTTCATTGGCCAAATATGAGTAAAGAGATAAAGGAACATTGTAGCTCTTGTCATGGTTGCCAGATGCGGAAAGTGTGCCGCGCTACCGATAAAATACCTATAAGTGCAGTAACTCGTCCTGAGTTACCATTTCAAGTTGTAAATGTTGATTTGATTGGGCCGATTGAACCAGCATCATCTAGAGGACATAAATATGTACTCTGTCTTATAGATCAACATTCGAGATGGCCAGAGGCAGTGCCATTGACCTCACTGACAGCCAAGACAACTTGTTCAGCACTTTTGGAGATATTTTGCAGAACTGGCGTACCTGAAGCAATGGTCCTAGATAACGCCACAAACTTTACTTCAAATTTGACTAAAGAATTCATGGAGAAGATGGGAGCCTGTCCACGGTTTTGTACTCCAGGGCATCCTGAAAGCAATGGGGTAGTTGAGAGATGGAATCAGACCTTTAAAAACATGTTACACCACGTAATTCGAGAACATGAGAGGGATTGGGATCGTCATATTCCCTTTCTATTATGGGCGTACAGAGAGGTTCCCAATTCTACTACCGGAGTACCCCCGTTCCTTTTGATGTACGGGAGAGAACCGAGAGGGCCTCTAGCTATTCTTAGTTCTACATGGGCAGGAAATATGGATTTGCCTTATAGCCTCAGCAAATCTAGCACCACATACCTTCAAGAACTAAAGACCAAGCTTGAAGAAGCAACACAGCGAGCAGAACTGATTACAAAGCAGCAGCAAGAGGGATATGTGACTCATTATAATCTCCGAAAACGGTACAAAGAATTCAAAGAGGGAGATCTGGTGGTGGCTTTGGTCCCGGACTCTACCAACAAGTTATATGCAAGATGGATTGGGCCAGTAGAAATCGTGAAGCGGAAGCATCCGGATTCGTACTACGTAAGGATGCCAGAGAACAACCTGAGGCTCCTACATGCCAATAAGCTCCGAGAATACATAGCTAGAACCCAGACCGTGGGAATTGTGTTTGACGACGATGAAGATTTTGGAGATCTTTATGAAACCCCAATATTCAAGAAATCTAGCGGTAACAGTTTTCTGAAGGAAGCAGAATTGAACCATTTGGCAGAAGAGCAACGACGAGCATTGGTTAAATTAATCTTGGAGAATGAGGATCTATTCTCTGGGGAAATTCGAAGAGCTAAAATTGGGAAGCACACTATTCAGATTAAAGGTTTTAAAGAAGATATAAAACCTAAGTGTTACCGCGTTCCAGAGGCATTAAAACGGAAAGTCGATGAGCAAATCGAAGAGTTATTGAAGTTGGATCTCATTGAACCTACTCAAAGTGAAATTGCACACCTTATAGTATGCGTTAACAAAAAGGACGGTTCTTTGAGGCTATGCATTGACTTTCGAAGTTTGAACAGCGTGTCGATTCCAGACGCCTATCCAATGCAGAATATAGAAGAGTTAACGTTTCTGGTTGGAAAGAAAAAATTCATAACTCTCTTAGATATGTTAAAAGGCTACTGGGCGATACCCATGGATGATAACAGCAAGGAGCTTACAGCTTTTAGAACGCACAGAGGCCAATACCGTTGGAAGGTGATGCCATTCGGTCTCAGAAATGCAGCTGCCACTTACCAGCGGGCGATATCGGAAACCATACGAGATTACTCCGACTTTTCGTGTGCTTACATAGATGACCTGGCAATATTTTCGGATAGTTGGAAGGAACACATTGAACATTTGAAGCTCATTTTCAACAGGCTAAATGACTTGCACTTTTCAGTTAATTTAAAGAAGTGTAGCTTTGCGAAGTCCCAAGTGAAGTATTTAGGACATTTAGTTGGGTCGGGTAAGCATGGACCAGATCCCGAGAGGATCCAGGGGGTAAGCAGTCTACAGACACCCAAGACCAAGAAACAGCTGCGGAGTGCGTTAGGGTTCTGCAACTATTACAGACAGTATATACCCAACTTTGCAACTATTGCGTTGCCGTTAACCGAACTTACAAAGAAGAGGGTTCCCAATGAACTACCATGGAATAAAGAAGCGGATGCCGCTTTCCAGCAGCTAAAGGAGCTGCTAGGTGCAATATCCCAACTGAAAGTGCCGGAAGTGTGCAAGCCTTTCTATTGGTACACTGATGCTTCCCAGTACGCAGTGGGAAGCTGTGTGAGCCAGTCTGATGCAGAAGGAAACCTCCATCCAATAGCATTTGCTAGTCAAAAACTGAACGAAAGTCAAAAGAAGTGGTCCACTATCGAACGTGAAGCCTTTGCCATCATATGGGCCCTCAAGCGGTTCGAGACAATATTATTTGGAGCGGAAATAATTTTAATGACTGACCACAACCCGCTTGTTTTTCTTTCGGACTCTGTTCCTCAAAGCCCTAGGCTCCAACGTTGGGCATTGTCTCTACAACGATTTAAAATTAAAATAAATTATGTAAAAGGACAGAAATTGATTAATGCGGACGCCTTATCGAGACTTTGAACAGGAGACAACAAAACCTATGATGATAACTTTTAAGGCGAGCATTTTATGCTGTTTGAATTTGTGTAGTATTTAGTTCTTGTGTAGTATTTTTCTTCTTCATAACCTCAACCGTAGCACATAACTTTTGTATTGCATTAGGTTTAGTTATTTTAAATTTTGATTTAATATAACTCTAGTGGGGGAGGTGTAAGGTTTCTTGTAGAATTTAAAAACATTTAATTACTGCACGCTCTCCTACTGTGTAAAAAATGCTGCTCCGCGCGTACATGAAGCTGTGTGAATTTATATTTCCTATGTTTTAGAATTTCAACTGGAGAATTTAATAAAAATGGTGGCCTTGTGTTTAAAGTTGCTTTTGTCGTTCTTGTGGTTATTTTAAGTTTGAGACTGAAGGCAGCGACTGACAATATCTATCAGCATCATGAATAAAACTGAAAACTCTATACTTCTGAGAAAACATAGATAAATATTTCATGAACATTTAAGTTCACTGCACTTTCCCGTTAACCACATTATTGCACAAAACTGAGAAAAAATATAAAACATGAATGAAAGAATTTTTTTTTTTTTTTTTAAATCTATGTTGGAATAAAAAAAAATATCAAGTCACGATCGTGGGTAGAAATAGTTTGAAAAAAATAGCAATTCGAACGTTTATTTGACGTTCAAAAAAGGATTCGAAGAAGACAAATCACAAAGCGATGTTTTATAAAAAGAAAATGAGTCCAACCTTTTTTTTTGGTAATTTTCACACATGACAAGAAAAGCATTTCTTTGTTATAATTCAATTTCTATTGCGCGAAAAATCTATTTATATTATTTAGAACTATCAATGTATAATGTTAAAATAATATTTCTTTTAGGAGTTAGTAAAATAAAATTCATGATATCTATTTTTAACATGAAATATTTGTTTTCTTTTGTAAACACAGATTTGTGAAAAAGATTTGCGTGTAAAGCTTTATTTATGTAATTTATTTTTATTTTAAAATTCTGAAGCAAAGAGGATTTTTTGGCTTTACTTTGTAAATTTGATATTTTTTTTGCATAAATCCAAGGAACGTTATAAATGTGCTACAGTTAAAGTTACACAAGATTTAATTTTTGAAATAAGATTTTAATAATATGGGTAAACGTGGGGAATAAACTTATAGTATCAATTTAACGGTAATGAATTTTAGACAAATTGAATGGACGACCAAAACGGCTAGGTATACGTCGTCGTCGTAGTTACTTGAAAAACGTTGTGTTATATTTCACAAACCAATCTGGACATTTAAGAAATTCAAACTTCGACGAATCGTTACGATTATGTTCTATTCCACAAAAAATAATGGTACACCATGGTACATTCCGATCAAATTGTAGGTTTTTTTTTAATTCCTTCATGTAGACCTTCGTAAAATTCACTGTTTTATTTTATTCGGAATAAATTTCACATAATTACCTCAATCAAATTGTTTTTATCATCGTTTAAAATTTATTTCAAATGATTTATGCGTTTAAATATAAAGAAAAGTATTCATATTTTGAGTTTTCGCTAGAATTTCCAAGAAAACAATTCAGCATATAAATATTTCGCAGAAAATCACTTGACAAAATAAACGATGTCAGAGTGCTCAAACGCTCCAGGGCTTATTAAAGCCAAGCTCAAGTTTCCGAAATGTGTAGGGCAAGTATAATGGAGACAGAGTAATCATTAATCGTAGAGTTTTGTTCCACGTCCTTGTGTTCTAGTCAACTATCATTTGGCAACTTCACCTTTAATCAACAAATAGGTGTGAAAGCTACTGCAAATAGAGAAATTGTAGCTATTTTTGCGTTATAAAGTTTACATCTTACTTAAAACGTTCATTGGTTAGTTGCAATTTCATTTTTTTTCATTATAAAAAGTTATTAGTCCCCCCCCCCCCAAATAATACATTAAATTCAATAATAAAAAAAATCCACTCTATAACGAATATATGTACTCATTTTCATAATGAATGTAATCAATTCAATAATGAATATACTCAATTTAATAATAAATATTGCCAATTCAATAATAAACATGCCTTTTTTACGTAATTCAAATTAAGTACAAAATTTATACTGAATATTGAAAAAAAATCTTTACACTTTTATCCGTATTATAAAATATTATTAACATCATGTTTATTATATATACACTCTTAAAACGAACGAGCGATTTTAACTCTGTCTGATTAATTTTCACTCCTCCAGTCTGGAAAATGCACTTTTCCTTTTGGAGTGGATCCTTTGTGTGTTAAACCTCCGACAGGATCACTCCAAACGAGTGATTTTAACTCAGTCTGAGTTAATATTCATTCATTTCCAGTGTCGAAAATGCACTTCTCCAACTGGAGTGGATTTCACTCTTTTGTTTTAAGAGTGTACATGATGTTAATAATATGTTATATTTATATAATCAATTCAACAATTAAAAAAAATACACTCAATCATGAATATAATCAATGCTATAACTAATACACTCAAATTAATATTAAATATAACCAATTCAAAAAATAAAACATAAATTTTATGCTTGATTCAAATTGAGAATAAATTTATGTTGAATATTGAAAACAAACATAATGTATACACTCTTATTAACACATTATACAACATATGACTATCATTCTGTTAATTAGTTCTTAATTAATTCTGTGCCTACATTTTTTATTAGATCAAAAACATAGTCTTTTAATATTCGATTAAGAATCACAAATATAAGACAGATAAAAATTCTTCTTATCTTGTTTAATATATTTTTGAATCCATCTATCACTAAAAGAAAACTAAAATTCAGTTTTTACGTTTTTAATTTAGACGACGCAAAGAATTACGAAACTTTAGTTTTTTTTTTAAACTAATTTTTTTGGTTTATTGGGAAAATCTGTCTCTAACTCTTAAGTAAAATAAAACGTTTCGTCGATATAAAATAAGATATTTCATAAGTCATTTCTTTATAAAAAGAAATTTATTAATTTTTAAACTGAACATAAAAAGTTGTTTTTAAAAGAAACATAAACAAATAAGATTAATTTCTTTATAAATTTATTTATTTTCAATTATTTAAATAAGAACTTGATGCATATTAAATGATGTTTATAAAACGTAAATTTTCAATGCGATGCGCCTAACACATTTATTTCAAATAAAATATTTTATATTACTTCCGAAGCATATAACGCACTGTACGCAGAAAAGTGACCTATCGCACAAATATGACTTTTCGAGTTGTACGTGCAAATGGGGTTGTTTAACGGAAGATCTGGCAATGCTACACGGTGTTGTTTTCCCTACTCTCTAATTACTTCCATGTTACTTTTGTTTTGGTTCAGTTAGTTGGTTGACAGGTTGGTATTCAGGTTAGTGTGCTTGGTCAGCACCTAAAAATGATTATCTCTACCAACCAACTAACCAAAACAAAAGTAAATATAGAGCAGAGACATTTAGAGAGTTGTTAGAGACATAAAAATACAAAAAGAAGAAAGAGAGACACGTTAGAGACATGGTTAGAGAGTAAGGGAAACAAGACCGTATAGCTATTGCCAGATCCTTCGTGAAACAACCCCGTTCAATATTCAAAATTTAAATATCTAGGTATTAAAGCAAAAATTAAATCAATTGGTAGAATAGTCGGAATGCAGTACGCGAATCGTTATTATTTCTAAAATGCAATGTAATGAGAAAAATAAAAAACTTGAGATGTTTTTTTTTGAAAAACTAGTATTTTTGCACTAGGTCTCTTTTCCGCGCACAGTGCGATATCAACGTCATTAAATATTTAGTAAACGAAAATAAAGTTTTTTTAAAGTTTGATGAGGAATATTGAAATCCGTATTTTCACTCGACGTATTCACATGAAATGATGCATCACGTACATTCATCCCTTTCATTTCATTTCAAAACTTAGTTTTAACATTCTTATAAAGGAAATTGATTTTAAATTATTAATTGCGGTCATATATTATGGCAGGGCTCGAAAAAACTTAGAAATTTTACCCCGTCTCCGAAGACGGCTTATCCAATAATGTACCTGTCCTCCTTTGAAACTAACCCGTCAAACTCTAATTATATAAATAATTTAGTAGTTTCTAGGATTGCATTATACAGAATAAAAGAAATACTAGATTATTCGTAGGTATCTAGTATTTTTTTTATGAAATAACTCAAACGGCGGTGGTCAAGTTTTCAGCAATGTCAATTTATTTGAGGGTACTACTTTTCAATGAATATAATATTACGTATTAAATGTTAATAGTCCTGAAGTCCAAAATCACATGCACACAGAATTTTTTCTTCTGTTTACCTGATTACGGGAGCTTAAGGATTTGGTCTGACAAAGGAATTAACAGGATTTCTACATTAGAGGGTCATTTCTATTTAGAAGTGAGGTGCCAGCTTCTTGTAAGAGAACAACAATTTAAAATGTATCACGAATAATAATGGGGAAATGGCCGTTAACGAGGACGTCGGATTCGATAAATTCGTTGTCCTCGGGGAATTTTTGGCCGCCGAGGACGGGAGGAAGAGCGGTTTTTCCAAGTCCTGTATTATGGGTAAACCCATACACTGTTAAAAATTTTGGCGCAAGATTTCACCGGAATCCTGGAACTTTCCAGCTGCTACCACTACTTGAAGTGTTAATTTACAAAAATTGTGGTAAAATATTATCTTCAATGCACCGAAATAGTGGTGCATCTACGCTTCGAATAGTGGTGGCAGCTAGAGAGTTCCAGGATTCCGGTGCAATCTTCACAACATTTTTTAACACTGTAGACTACTCACTAAATTCAATATGTTATCATGGAGAAGTACAAAAGCTATTGCCAAAGTAACTCGAGCCCATAATTTTAACAATGGTTATCATTGACAAGTTTCATTTTTATTTCTGATCATTGTGGGTTTTTTTTTATAAAAATGATATAAGTCTAAGCCCCCCTTCATGTAACTAATACACAATTAGACTACAAATTATGGTTTTGAAACAAACTGTTTTAATTAAATTGCTTCTTAACTACAATTTTTTTTAACAAAACAGAAAGTAGTAGCCTGTTGACATCTGACAAGTTGTTTTCAGAAGGATCGTAAACGGGAATAACAACAACTTCGCAGCAAATATTTGTTAATAATAGTTCAAAGAATAAGAGAAAAAGATGAGGAAAACGGAATCCTCGTGTTTATAATTAATAACCACTAGGTTATGAAAAAAAAGTTTTTTCTTTTATTTTTTAGAGTTAATGAATTTTTGTTATAACACCAATAGGGCAGTTATTTTGAAATTGTAAAGATTTATTTATATTTCATTACTTAAATCCCATGTATAGTTTTAAATCAATAAACATTACAAAACAAGAAAGGAGGGTTGCAATAATTTCCCGCGTTTATAAAAGCAAATATAGAGGAAAGAAATGAAGTTTGTTTCTTCTGGGCATATTTTTCAAAATATTTTCATAACTCATAAAATTAGCACAAGCCAGTTACAAGAATTCAAAAAATATATACATTTTGCTGAAGTTGCTGGAGTGAAAATTGGTCATGCTTCCGTGAAACTTTGATTTTAAGATGATAATCTAAACTTTTTCATGAATTTAAGTATCAAAGCCATTTTGAAGCAAAAATCAAGGAATAAACAGATCTAGATCAAAGCAATTTTGTGAAATAACTGTTAGCTGTAACGTGTTGAAATATCAATATTTTGATTCAATAGGTGGATCTAGTGAACCAAATGTCACGATATTTTTCATGATATTTATCCATATGTTTGTTTTCGTGTGAGGTGTTCAAAATTTATCTTTAGGATTATTTAATCAAGGCAAAACAATATTTTGAATCCAATCTTATGCGTTTGTTTTCGGATACTTTAAATTTTTGGAATTAAAAAGTTCTCGAATTTGTATACTCGTGTATGTAACAGACCGTACTTCACAGTCGGCGGGACTCACGGCGGGACTCGGAGACATTTTAAACACTCAGCAGAAAACGTAAAACAATGACAAATCGGATTGCAATATCGTCAGTGAGTAGACAAGAGATGTAGGTACACAGTGCGCATGCGCAGAACGCCGATCGCAGCGCCGCGCCCTCTGTGTGGCAAAACGGTACTTACTTAAAAAACACGCCTCGTATATATATATATATATATATATATATATATATATATATATATATATATATATGGGGATTTCCACGCGTGACTGACACTACATCAGAACGATTTAACCAATTTCGTTTGCACAGTTCATAATTATTTTATATTTATTTTTAAAAAAATATTGTATGTCAGTATACCCCTTAGTATATAGTATTTTTAGCAATCAGTAAAATTTTTTAAAAGTTATTATTTAATTAAAAAATAATAAAAATGTCCTGATGTGACTGACACTACACGAAAGTTCGTAGATTTTTGGTTATCATGAAAATTCGAATTTCTTCTGATTGCGCAGTAATTCAGCATTCTACCACTGCTTATTTTAAGTATAAGGTTTCAGGCTAAATATATTAACTGCAAAAAAGTATTGAAATACCATAGGAAATAATTTATTAGCATTTTTGTCCGTGACTGACACTACATTCAATTCGTGACTGACACTACATTGTGAATTGTATCACAGATATGGAATTTTAAGCAATAATAACACAACATATGTTAATAATTTTGATCATGGAAAGTTAACAATTGCATAAATGGTAAAATTATGGTTAGAAAAAGATACACAACGTCCCCTAAAGTAGGTTTCTGGTAATTTTGTTAAACTCTAATTTCTTCTTCAAAATGCAGCAAATCAACCAAATCAACATTCTACCAGTGTTTATTTTAAGTATAAGGTTTAAAACTGAATCATTTAATAGCAAAAAAGTATTGAAATATCATAGGAAATAATTTATTAACACCTTTGTGCGTGACTTACATTACATTCAACTAGTGACACACTACATCATGTGAATTGTATCACAGAAATGGAAATTTTGGCAATAATAACAAAACGTATGTAAATAGTGTTGAACATTTTAAGTTAAAAATTGCGTACACGGTAAAAATGCAGTTACAAAAAGTTACACAAGGTCCCCTAAAGTTGGTTTCTGAGTTTCTTACTTCTTTATTCAATAGCATTTTCTGAAAAACCTTGACCCTGAAGCCACGCAAAAATACTTCCCGACCATTGCAGATGTTTCAGTTTTACTGAATAAGCATCTTTATTAAACATTTGCCAACAAAATTTTTACGATAATTTAACTATAAAAGGAAATAAAGCTCTTTTTATAGCATCAAGCTCATTTTCAGAATTTTGTTGAGAGGTATATTTGTTTTTACAACATTTAAATTTGTTTTATCCGCCTTGTAGTATTTTGGAGGATTTCATGAAACATTGGAAGTTGTTTAAAGTAGGTATTTGTTGAATTTAAAAAAAAAAAAAGGATTAATTTTTGAGTGTCTGGGAATCGGAAGTATTTATCTTCTTTGATGAGCATATATCATTTAATCTACTTATTTTGCCCTTTACACAGTTGTCAGAAATTATAATAGTGATATGTTTGGGCAGATTTCTTATTCAAAGTGAAAAAATCTTTAGCAAAATGTGAATCAAATTTGATAGAAAGTGTGGCTTCTTTTATCCCCTCCTCACTGTATCACGAAGTCCATCAATTACTCCTTTACCATGACTGAAGGCAAAGATGACCATGACTTTTGGAAAAAAATTACCACACAAGGTTGTCAAATGGTTGGGGGATTGCAAAGGGGGTGAAATACTTTTAATTGAAGTGTTGTCCTTAAAGTGGTTTTTGCTTTCATTTTCTTTAAATTTTTGTAATTTATCCCCTCCTAAAAACTTCCCCTTTGCTCTTTTTTTTTCTTTTAGCTGTTGATTTAGCCATCTTAAATCAAAATTATCAAAATATAAGAAATCTACAAAGATTATAGCTATTCTAAAACTTCTAGATCAAAAAAAGTTGTGACTCACACTACATTGTGACTGACACTACAAAGCTAAAATATGTTATAAATAGAGAAAATGCTTTTCATTTTAAAATTAAGAGGTGGGAAATTACACAGAGGTTACTAAAGTAAGAAAATATCGCAAAAAATTTGAAGTAAAGCCTTTTTTTTTAAAGTTATAGAAACTTTTCTATCTTTTCGTGACTGACACTACAATCAAAAAGGATATTTTTATCTTCCTAATTAAATATCGTTTAGTTATAAATACCAATTAATAGTGTGCTTTTAAGGTAGTTCTGATAGTGTATTTTAATAATTTTATCAAAAAATCTGATAAAATGCGCTTCGTACCTAAAAATTCATTTGTTCAAAATGATGAAAAAACACGAGACCATGCTTTCAAAACAAAGCGGATATTTTGAAGCTGCTGTGTTGCCAAAGATGAAACAATAATAGTTGTTGATACAAAAATAATAAAATTCAAACCTTTCTAAAGCAAATATAAAATTTGCAAGTGTAGAAAAAAATATTTTTTTTTGCAGTCGTGGTCTCTTCTGACGTGGAATTACCCATATATATATATATATATATATATATATATATATATATATATATATATATATATATATATATATATATATATATATATATATATATATATATATATATAAATTGTTTATGGATTTTTGGAAATATTTAGAAATTTCAAAATTCCGGATGCCAGCCAACGATTTGGAAGTTGTTTGAAAGTATTTTCATTCGCATGCAAATATTAAAAAAAAATGGATTTTCATCCAAAATTCCGATAATAGAGAAAAAGGAAATAAATTCACAGAGTTGCAACTGCATAAAATTGAAGTTAAACAGAAATCAATCAGCAAAATAAGAGGCAGTCCATGATTATTGTAAACAAATATATTGAAATTTAAATCGACTATGTTTATCAAAATAAAGACAAACACTGTTAACGTAAACTCACTTGACATGAAATTGTGAAAATGCTTTTTTCGTTTTTGAAGTTTTTGGCTTTAACCTTTTACTTTACTTATAACTTTCATTAAAATTTAATTTAGCTCGAAAAATCCATAAAAAAAAAGGCTATTTTTCAGTTTACTACTGAAATAAAAAATTTTATCAGAATTCAGAGAGTACTTAAAAATAACGTTATCGACATAAACTTGAAAATATGCTCGAAATATTTTTCGTTCATATTTTTAGCATTTAAAGTTTCTAAAGGTATTTCGAAACTGAACTTAAATTTTTTTTAGTTATCAAAGTTTGAAATCAGTTACGCAACTTCTTTATTGCTTGAAAATTTTAAAAATAGAATACAAAATTCTATATTTAATGAAAATTCTTTTTTCACAGTTAAAGAATATTAACTTGCAGTTACTGCTAGGTATTACCTCTTACTCTATTTATACGACACATTTTACTTTTAAGATTTATTTTACTATTCATTGTTCTTTTAATAACACTTAGTTATAATAATCACAAAAATACAGGATAAAGTAAAGCATAAAAAATAATTCGTCTTAGTTTATAGATGAATATGATGAACACAAACACTTTTTTTTAGCTTCCACACTACGTTTATAACGTAAAGAATAAAGGGTATTATAATCTTTCAGTCTGTTTGTCCGTCTGTTACTCCCTTTCCTATCCCTAACTACAAATGCTATAGACAAGGGTGATGCGATTAAAAAAAAATTCCACGCATCGAATTTGAAGACATTAAAAATCCCAGAAAAAATTCTAATTACTTCAATTATTCAAAAAACTGCAAAATTTAATGATCATTCAAAAAGCGGCTCAGTGGCTGAGAGGTACAACGTGTCCGCCTCGGAAGCCCAAGATCGCAGGTTCGAGCCCCGGCTGAGTCGTCGGATTTTCTGGTTGGGATTCTATTTGGGCACACATGTCATATGATTATGGCATGTAAAAGATCTTTGGAGTATCCATTTGGCTTGGGTTCTCTCGGCATACTTTAACATCCACATAGAACTCCTATTCCTTGTAATCTGAGCTTCAAAATTGGTAGAGATAGTCGCCGAGATGGTGCAGAAAAAAAAAGGCTCACAGTTCTGTTGACCGAGTCTGCAAAGACTTGTCCGCTAATATTGCAACCCCATTGGAGAGGGAAAAAAAGCATAAAATAAAAAGCAATTTTAATTAAAATCAAATCACCATTGCCATTCCGCAACAATCGCTCTAGAATCTTTATTTCTCTGAAATAATAAATTAAAAGAAATTAATTTTTGCGTCATCAATCAGTTTATGAAATGCCATCAAATATATTTGGTTAAAGATTTTTTTGTTTGTATGTTGATATGAATTGTTTTTGCTCCTATATACTTCTTCTTTGCTTGAAATATAAATTAATTTAGCAAACAATAGGAGATATTCATTGAATTTTCAAAATCTTATAAATGAAACTAGCCAAATTTGGCGTGCAAAAGTTTAATATAGAATTGTAACTGTGTTTGGCGCGCCTTTTTTTAAACACAAATGTTGCGTGATAGTGCGGTGAGGCCGCCCCGGTGGCGCAATCATTAGGACGCTAGCCTTTGGAGCTGCTGGGGCAGGTTTGAAACCCGGTCAGGCATGGATGTTTGTGACCGTCAATAAATGTTGTTATTTGTCTACGTGTTATTCATTTTTTTTGTAACCATAAAAATTCTTTCTGTGTCTGTCCCACTTGGCGAAAGCTTATAAGCGGTTCTCTGAGCAAGCACACAAGCTGGAATATATATGTACCATACCATACCATACCAAGTGTGGTGAGTGACAGATTCTGTTACAAACCTACTTGTTTTTAATGGAATTTAAAAGCTCGGACTTAAAAAAAAATATATGTATTTAGATTGCGGGCACAGAAACGGAACACTTAAAAAATCCTCTTTCGGTTGGATACTCTCAAAAGTCAAAATCAGAGATGGAAAAAATGTCAGTTTTTAGTAAAATCACAAAAATACTTTTAAAAGTTAAGTTTTCATAAATTTCATATTGCTAGAAGCTATATATTTTTTAATGTTCTCCAATTCCAGCATAACATGATAATTGAATTTTTTTCAATTATAAGATGTTCAAATGAAAAAAATTTCATATTACACTAACACTTCAAAAGAACTTTAATGAAATGGGGCTAACTAATAAAGAAATATCTTGACTAAGTGATTATACAGAAAATTTTCCTGAAGCTAGAAAAATTAATTCTGGAATTCAAATTGCAGATAAAATTTTAAAAAAGAATATTTTAAATGGACGTTGAAAATTATTATGCTTGACATTTCAATTCAATTCAATTTTTAAAAAAAAAAACTTCCATTGGTGAACTTTACATTGCTTTTTTAATTAATAAAAAAAAGATTTTAATTTTCATCTCGTTGCACATTGCTTCCTTAGGCTTAATTTTTTTAACAAAACAGTCTATTCAGTTTTTTATAACTTTGATCGCTTGGGTAACTATTTCATCAAATAATTTTGAGAACCATGAAAATAAAGCTGTTGATGTTGTGTCTTTGTTGTTTTTCTTATTCTTATTATAATTTTTGAGGTCATAAATAGAATACTTTTTCATTAACATTGATAGACTTAAAATTTAAGCCCTCTTATACATATATAATCATTAACCATCAAATAATTCATTGGCTTTGAACTTTAGACCGGTTTATACGCACTCCAGCTTTTATATTTCTGACACCCCAGAAATTAAGTGTGTTAAATCCAGCCCTATATGGTTGAATACCTTCCATTGAACAGAAAACATTTATCTTGCACCTTAGAGTTATTTTAGTTGCTGAATAATTTATTTTGCTGCTTGCTAATAGCTATTGAAGCCTGAAATTCTGTGCTTGATTTAATTGCATGTAATTACTTTTACGCAAAAGATCTTTAGGGGCACTGGAGGTAAGTGAAAATATTCTCTTTTTTTTCATATTGTGTATTAACATACATTTCTAAACTATGAATAACATAATGAGTTTTTCATCGCTTACGTCTTTAGTATGTTTATGTAAGTCCTGTCTCTGTAATTACTGTCCTCACTTCAAGTTATTATTCATTAAGAAATGTAAATTAATGACATTTATTTCATTTATTCCGTGATATTTTTCATTTCATATACTTACAAGATATCCATGGTCGAATAATGTTTGATGAATTAATTAATTAATCCAATGTTTTTGAAACTAAGAATTTTTTTTTTTACATTTAGGCCTCAATATACTCGTTAAACAATGGAATGGGACGTTTTTAATGAAACTATGATAGAACAATGTTATTATTTAGAAATAGTTTATGTATGGCAGTTCCAAACAATTAAAATGAGACTAATTTTGTTTTACATTTTGGTTTGAAAATAAGCATTAGGATTTACTAATTTATACGTCAGACGCTTATAAGAAAAATTTTAACAATGCAACTATTTACCTTTTGTTCGAATGTACCAATTTCAACAACGGCACGAGATGTTTAAAGAAAAGTGTATGGTATAACAATGCTAATATTTATATAATGGCTACTTTATATATAGTCGTTCCGAACAATACAATTTAGAATTTTCAATAATTTATTTTCATTCATTGTTCCTCCATACCCATCACCCAGAAGTTTATATTTGACATTTCCCTCATGATCATTTAAAGCGCTACGATCAGCAGCTTACAAAGGAAGTGAGAAAATAAATCGAAAAGAAAGAATCCATTTTTTTTTATCGATGAGCAATTTTATGGTCACAGTTTCACATTTGAAATTCAAATGGAACCGTGCTCACTGGGCGATTTTTGTAGAATTTAAATCTGCTGAGTTTTCGGTCAGGAGAGTAACCGCAAAATCAATGAATGGGTTTCGCAGTCTAAAACGGTGGTTGTAATGCTTAGCTTAGTACTCCATTTGAACAATCTAAGTGGAAATATTATCATACGGCATTTGGACTCATTGTTTTTACATGGATGCGATGTGCATAAATAATAATAAGTAAATAGAAAAATGGAATTGAAATGTTTCTAGCACAGTGAAGAATTTTTGGTCTAGTTTGTAATTGATATTATTGATAATAAAATTTAGAATACTATATGGTACAGCTTTTGTTAGTATGGTTAAGAATTTACAGCATAGTTGATACTTGTTAATATAGTTAAGAATTTTCAGTACAGTTAATAGTATAGTTAAGAATTCATATTGTAGTTGGTAATTGCTAATACATATGCCCCATCGCCACATACTTACTTTAATAGTACCTTGACGAGTACAAGTTGAAATTATTTTGAAAACACACATCAGTTGCGTAGAGAGAGGAACCATCCTTCAGAGCGCGATCATAAAACGGTACGCTCAAAGAAAGTACGTTTAAATTCGGTTATAATATAAGCATCAAAAAGTTACTCAGTTAAACACAAGACGTTTGTCAGTACAATAAATACTAACAATGCTATTATATACCCTTAGTTCTAACATACAATTTCAAACAATGACGTTTTAAAGAACAATATTACATAACAATGCTAATATTTATATATCGTTTATATATACACTGTTAAAAAAAATTACTGAAATTGAAGGAAAAAGCCCGGCAGCTGAGTTGCCGGGCTTTTCCCGTTCCGTTAAGTATTTTCCCGTTCCGTTAAGTATTTTCCCGTTAGGAAGTTCCATTTCTTATTTCTCCGTTATTAAAATTTTCCATTTTGAATTTTCCCGTATATTTACAGAAGTTCCGTTTCTTATTTCTCCGTTATTAAAATTTTCCATTTTGTACAGGGTGGCCCAAAAGTAGCCTAAAAGTTAATGTTGTACTATTGGTAAGAACTTTGGCTTATTTAGAACTGGTATTTGACATAGTCGTGCTTAGTTTTGTTGGTTGGCTAAAATAAAGTCGTAACTAAAGTATCGTTCTTACCAATGGTACAACACTAACTGTTAAGCTACTTTTGGGAGATCCTGTATTTTCCCGCGTATCCACCGTTGAATATAAAAATAAATTTAAAACCAATCCATTATCTACAGTATAATATAAATGTCAAAATTACATATTTTTTTCAAACTTAGAAGAAACTATTTTAAAAGGCAACAAACTGTTAAATATTAAATTATAGTGATTTAGCACTTTGACTTTACATATTAAAATTACTTTGAAAGAAAAACAGCAAGTTTCAAAAATGTAATGCATCAAAATACAAAAAATTTAATTTATCTTTCTATGTAAAACGTTCTTGATTAATAACCAGAATTTAAGACACAGATTATGCATCGTAAAAATAATACTTTTAACTATAAAGAAGTAGAGATTAAAGTTTTCCATACTGTTTTTCGTTTTTAACAAGTAATAACTAAATAATTTTATAATAAGATACGTATCGGTTGAATGAAGAAACCAAAGCAATTCATAGAAAACATTTTTATTTCAACAGAAGAAAGTATTACATTTACACTTACCTTGATTAAATTTTTAAACAAAATAATCCAAACATTTCCAACAAAAAAATGTAGTTTCACAATTTCCAACACACATATTTTAAAAACACTTTGAGCTTGGTATATGAAAGTTGAATATTACGTCTGTGAAAAACATCGAATGTGAGAATATCGAACCAAGCAATGCGACTATAGAGTATAGGACACTTACCTTAATAATTTTTTAAACATAATAATCCAAATAATTCCAACAAAAACATGTAGTTTCACTATTTCTAGCACACATATTTTTAAAATACACTTTGCGTGGCATTAAGTTTGAAATTATAGTATATTTAAGTGATAAGACCTCGAAATAATACAGCGAAAACCACGGTTTCCTTTTGTAGAAAACGAAAGTAATGAGCAGATGCTTGACACCCGGCTTTTCACTGCAGTATAACTTCGAACATGTTTATCTTCTTTTCTTCAGTTAGACATCATCTGTAGTCATAATAGTTCTGTACAACAAATTCTAAATCCGATTTCAGCTGCCGGTAAAAAGTCGTAACAAAATGTATGTTTTAAAATCATCCTCTTTAAGTTGGCTCGAAACATTATCTCACAACTTTTTACAATTTTTAATATGTCTTTTAATCCATATTCTATCACATGCTGATTCTGTCGAAATCATCGAGAGAAAACGAAAAAAAGAATTATTCTTTTTGCATAAAAGAGGAGTTGAGCAGTACCATGCAATCTTCAAAAGTTTTTACAAACGATTTACAAATATTTAAAGTTGCTTTAAAAAACTATTTTTAATTATTTAATGTGTTCTAATCGTATTTTCAGCAAGAACTGTTTGCTTTACATATTGCTTGCATTTTTATTATACGACTTTTATCAAACTGTTTGATAGAAGTTTGCGAAAACAAAGCATTCTTTGACTGCGCTAAAGCTCAATTCAAGAACGTAGTGTAAATTGGACTGAAAAGCAGCTGCAATAGTAAACAATAGTTATAATTTTGTTCTATCTTTACAATACTTACATATTCTAATAAAGACAATCAGTTTTGCTATTAAAAACATGCAATTTATGTTCTGAAAGGCAAAATTTAAAATTCGAGTTGCTTGTATATGTGCTATGGATTTTTATGTTTAGGCCTAAACTTCAATAAGCCGCCATTGTTTGTAACACTTCGCGTCTAAAAACGGGAAAATTCCGTTTCCGCTCTTTACGGACATTTTCGGTTCGGTTTACGGACATTTCCCGTTTTTAGAAGAAGAAAAACCGTTTTCAGAAGAAACAAACCCGTTTTCAGTAGTTACCGGAAAGTTCCGTTAAAATCAGTAATTTTCTCTCCTGAAATTTCAGGTTTTTTTTAACAGTGTATTGTATGGCAGTTCCAAACAATAAAAATGCGACTTATTAATATTTTATTTTCATTCATTCTTCCCTCCATACCCATCATCCGGAAGTTTAAATTTGCCATTTCCCTCATGCATATTTAAAGCGTTCCGATCAGCAGCTCACAATGGAAGTGAGAGAATAAATCGGAAAAGAAGAATCTATTATTTTTTGTTCGATGAGCAATTATGGTCACCGTTCCACTTCATTTGAAATTCAAATGGAACCGTGTTCACTGGGCGATTTTTGTCGAATTTAAATCTGCTGAGTTTTCGGTCGAGAGAGTAACCGCAAAATCAATCAAGGTGTTTCGCAGTCAAAAACGGTGGTTTTAATGCTTAGCTTAGTATTCAATTTGAACAATCTAGTTGGAAATAATATTATCGGTATTTGATTAATTAATTGAGTTGACATTGAAACACCTTTCTTATATATATATAGTATAGCTCTTGCTAGTATGGTTAAGAATTTACAATATAGTTGATACTTGCTAATATATAGTTAAGAATTTTTAGTAAAGTTAACAGTATAGTTAACAATTTATATTGTAGTTGACAATTGCTAATACATCTGCACCATCATCACATACTTACTTAAATAGTACTTGACGAGTAGAAGTTTAAATTATTTTGAAAACACACATTCCCATAATAACGTAAAGGGAGCAACCATCTTTAAGAAGGCAATCATAAAACGATACGTTTAATGAAAGTACGTTTAAATTTGGTTAGAATATAAGCATAAAAAGTTTACTCAGTTAAACACAAGACGTTTATCAGAACAATAAATTCTAACAATGCTAATATATACCCTTAGTTCTAACATACAATTTCAAACAATGACGTTTTCAAGAACAATATGATATAACAATGTTAATATTTATAGATCGTTTATATAAGACGCTTCCAAATAATAAAAATGAGACTTATTAATATTTTATTTTCATTCATTGTTCCTCCATACCCATCATTCGGTTTATATTTGCCATTTCCCTCATGCATATTTAAAGCGTACCGATCAGCAGCTGACAATGGAAGTGAGAGAATAAATCGGAAAAGAAGAATCTATTATTTTTTTCTTTGTTCGATGGGCAATTATGGCCACCGTTCCGCTTCATTTGAAATTCAAATGGAACCGTGTTCACTGGGCGATTTTTGTCGAATTTAAATCTGCTGAGTTTTCGGTTGAGAGAGTAACCGCAAAATCAATGAAGGTGTTTCGCTTTTAAAAATGGTGGTTGTAATGCTTAGCTTAGTGTTCTATTTGAACAATCTAAGTTTAAATATTATTATTTGTCACTTGGACTTAATGTACAAACATGGGCGCGCATAAATAATAAGTAAATCGAGGTGTGAATAAGAAATATACCACGTATATTGAAGAATTTTTAGTACAGTTGATGATAGATAAGAATTCATAGTGTGGCTTTTGCTGGTATGAATAAGAATCTATTGTACGATGGATATTTGCTTATATAGTTAAGAATTTGTAGCATAAGTGATATTATATAATAAATAATTGCTAATATACAAGGTTAAGAATTTATAATTCAATTGACAATTGCTAATATAGCAAAGAATTTGTAGTACAGTTGATAACTGCTAATATAGTTAAGCGTTAGTAGGATAATTGATAGAATAGTTAATAATTTTTAGCGTACTAAATTTTTTTTAATATAGTTAAAACTTAAAAGTAACGTTGATAATGAAGTAATAAATGGACTAGTGCATATAATAAATTATCATTTTTTAACTTCGAATTTATAGGGAAAGACTGTAAGTCTTTCTTTTAGTTTGTGAAACACATGGTGATGATGTGTTGGTGACTGGTGGTGTTGTTGAGAAGTAATGTGTAAATATATTATCAGAAGGTTATTTTAAGACATTTAATATGAAAAACCACAGCAGTAAACTACATAAAAATAAATAACAAGTAAATATGGATCAGAGCAAAAGTGATGTGTTTTTCGGTTCGAATCTCATTGAGAATGAATTTGTCCCGCCTTTATAGTGCAGGGATTGGTTAAAAGAATATAGAAGCTGGTTGAGAAATTTAATTTTCAGAACTTGAGTTTTAGTTAGTATTTTTGAAGGATTCGGGTGCAAAGATAAGTACCGTGTGCAAAAGTTTTACTTCCCAAAATGGGGTGCCAAAACAAAGAAAGTTAATGGAAATTAAATTAAATGAAATTCACCACAATGGTTTCTTATTTCTCGTTGAATAATAAATAGTTATATAAAATAAAATCAAAAGATAACTAATAATCATTTATATATATTTCAAGTACACTTTTAATGGCCTTTTTGTATTTAGTATCCCGAAATATAAAATTTCAATGAAAATCTATAGAAAACTATTCACCTTTGTTTCGTGAGCTTATCAATGAATAATTTGTACTAATCTTATCGATAAAACAAATTTTAACGTATTTTCTTTAATTTTTAAATATATTCGCCAATATTTCACACTATAATTAATATTTTATCAGAATTAGTAATATAGTTAATTGTCGGTTAAAGAATTTTCACATTTTATTCAGAGGCAAGTTCATAAATTTAAGAGTTCTGTATAGAATTGGCCACAATTCAATTACTTTTATTCAACAAAATTGATTCTCCTTTTGAAGTAAAATTTCTTGTGTAAAAAATTTATTCTCTAATACTATAGGTATAATGCATTCTTTGTAAATGTAATTTTTCTAATGATAAAAATATTTTCATTGATAAAAATAAGCAATCCGTAACTGAATATTTGGTACTATTTTAACAAGGAAAGGTTACAATTTTCAAAATGTACGGAGAAGCAACAATTTTAATACATATTTTTAAAAAAATATTTATTTTATTCCTTTACTGTTTAATATTTACTTAAGGTTTTAAATTACTTTACTCAATTTCAGAAATAAAAGCATAATTTAAGCGAAATATGAAATACCAATAACGATAACTTTTACATTGTAATTAAATTGTCTTTTAAAAAATATATTAACGAGAAACTTATTTTTGCATACATTCCTAAAGACTTTCCCCCCGCCTATTAAATCCGATATCTAGAAAATTAGTGGACATTAAATATAACACCAATTTAAATTAATTGGCTACAAAAAACTCGTGCGATTGAAATATCTGAAAAACGTATTTCAAATAAGTTTATTTTCTTTAATTACTGTAAGTGGTGTTTTCGAGGATGGATCCTTGAAAGTACTTAAAATGAGTTACCTAAACTGTCGCTACAAAAAATGAGTTAAATATTTCTACATCTTACTACGCTACGAAATATTCATGGAAATGCACTTTTTAGCACATTTTAGCACATTTGCAGGTAGCTATGAGATTATATAATTATTTTATGTGGTTGAGCAATGTAATGAAATTTCAGATACCATTTAATTTGTTTTCTATTCCTTTTATTGGCAATTTAACTTGTGTAAATGTTAATAACTTGTTAATGAAAAATATTTTCTAATAGAAAAAGTTTGAAGAATCGTTTGATGTGCTTTTTGATATCATAAAGGGGTATAGATTATAAAAAAAATCTAAAATGATGATGCCAAATTGTCATTGGGACTGAAAGGGTTAAGGTTTTAAGAGTTAAAAATACACATTTGTTTGCTATGAATTAACAAACAAGCCTTGTTAGTTTTTTGTGATAAATGAATCATTTTAGCTCTTGTTTTAATCCAACATGTCTGATAAATTAACTGCTGAAAAAAAAAACGTTTTTTTTTTTTTTTTTTTTTTTTTTGAAACCTGCGAAATCTGATTGACCTTCTTGGATACGGAACTTGAATTAAACAAAATTGTAAACTGTAGTTTGAACAAACAAATACTTTATTAACACAAAACAACATTACAGAATAATTTTTGTTCGTCACGAGGGGATAAAAAAAACCGTGTATGTGACAAAGTAATCATAATTATAATTAATAAGACACAATAATAAGATACAATATTAGTTAATAAAAAACCACAAAAATTAATAAATTTAATACATAAATGTGCACAAAGTTGGGTAGCACAAACCAATATTTTAGAATAATTTTTGTTTGTCACAAGGGGGTTAAAAAAAACCGTAAACTTGACTAAATATAATAATTATAATTAATAAGACACATAATAAGTTAATAAAACAACCACACAAAAAACGGTAAATTTTAATACATAAATATGTACTCAATGTTGGGTTAGGACGGTCTAGTTGGGAAGCGAATTCTATAAATGTCTAAATACGTATGTCTCTGAAGCGAAGGTAATAATTAAAAAAAATTAGTTTATTGATACTAAGAAAACTTCTTTGATATTTTCCCATTTTTTATACTATTCTTTATCTTGTTGACAATAGCACAATAAGAACCTATCTTTCTAGGAAGATTGAAAATTTTCATAAATATTTAAACTTTTATTCCTAGAGCAGATTTTATTTGTCTACATTGTATGCGTTTAGATTTCGTGTGTTTCTAAAATCTTTTGGATTCACATATGTATTGTCGGCCAAACAAATATGTTATTGTTTATTTATTGTATGCATTTTTGATGATTCTGTGTGATGTTTTATATGGTAGAATTGGCTATAAGACTTAAAAAAGGTTTGAAATATGTTCTTAAAATTTTGATAAGGATGAAAATTATTTTACGTTAGAAAAATTTATTATTTTCGGAAACAAAAAAATCAATAAAATCCATGTTTCATAAATTTAACAAGTATCTTCAAATAAGTTTACGAAAAACATAGGTAACCATTAAAATTTACTCATTTCCTAATCAATAAGCACAGAAAATGATAGCAGTTATTTATAATGATCTCTCCTTCGTTTTTAGAAAAGGATTACAGGAAATACAAATAATTAACTTCCTTTAATTTTTTTTTCAATTTATATATTAATGTCTGAAAAATTATTTCAAAGAAATTCATTTATTTTTAAATAGAAAATGAAACTTTGAAACAAGCCGAATTTCAGATAATTACATACTTATCGTCTACTAGAGGTAAGCATCATATTTAGGAAACAACCTTTAAATGCTCAATTATAGAGTTAAAATGAAAACTGGGCTAAGTATGGGAAAATACACAATGGTTATTTCAATTAAGATTCAGCATCATACCAGTAAAATCAGATTTATAGGAATGAAAATTATGCAAATTCTGACGACAATGGAGCAATGGAGGAGGGAAAATTTATTCTATCAATCAGGTCTAAAGTTACTTAAAATTAATGCTCTAGACTGGGAATTTGTAATAGTAGCCAGTGGCTACAAGAGTGAAAAAAAATGGTAGCCACATTTCGATTTTTAGTAGCCAGTTTTAAATTTCAGTATTTTCGACAAAAAGAAAGTGTGATTTTCCACAAAAGAAAATTTTATTAATGACATTTTTGATATGATAAGATTGATAGTAAAAAAAGTATCATACAAAATATGTAGTATTATGTGATTGGCCATTATTGTTACAGAAAATTATTTTATGTACAATCAATTCAACTACTATTAGTTTCGGAGAATTCTTGACGTCGCCCACGACCCACGATTGTTCATGAAATTTTCTCATATCTAAATTGTTTAAATGAATAGTTGAGATCTTAATCAGATGTAAATCAATCACCTGTACATTGCAAAATCGTAAAGCAAAATTTAAAAATCAAATTTGCATTTAAGATTTTCATCGCCCAGCTCCATTTACGTCACACGGAGGAGGATGGAAAATTTCACCGATGAGCAACAACTGTCATCAAGTCTTTCTTCCCGACCGAATCGAATCGGAGCGTTTTATAATTTAAGAAATGCAGCTCCGTATTAATTATTTGTTGAACAAAAATGAAAAATTATGTTTGCCACATTTGGCGACTGGGGTTCGATTTTTAGGTAGCCACTTTCGATGTAATAGTCTCCAGTTGGCGACTGGCGACCGCTAATCTAGAGCTTTACTTAAAATGAACTTGTACCGTTTACCGGTGAATATAGAGCCTCGAAAACCAATAGTTTAAGCTAGGGTGAATACTTAATTTCACCAGAAAACTCAATTTAACCCACATTAAGTGAATTCCATATATACGGAGATATTTAGTAGCTAGGTATTTTAGAATGGTTGCTCGAATGACTATGACCATGCAGAAGCATCATAGCTTCCTATGGAGAGACCGGTTCACGTTTTGCCCCTCTAGACCTGTTTAGGTTAAAATTTTCAAAAATCGCTTCTTAAATGACACCTTTATTGCAAAAGTAATAAACTCTTAAAAGTTTGCAATCTATTCCTCATATTTTTTTCGCTTGACTTTGATACGTGAGTGAATAAGTCAGTCAGTCAGAGCTTTAGATTTCAAATACTAAATGTTATTTGAAACAATATTAAATTCTACATAAATTATAACAAGATTTTTGAACAAAATTTTAAAAACTATCTCATATTCAAAAAGTATAAATTAGTCTTATTTTTAATAAGCGTCAAACAAAATGATACTTCTAACTTGCCATCAATCATCTTTGAACAAACTGCAGCTCACTTCTTTGCAGGGTTTATTATTTGTCATCATAGATCACCAATCAGCTGAAAGAGTTATGATTCGCCCTTTGATTGATTGATAGCCTCATTTCGTAGTCACTTCCATAACATCTAACCAATAATAAAAAAAATAGTTTGCTATCCGTATACTACTTCTTACTAGATAATTCTCACGGGAGTCCCATACTCAGAAAAACTTGTGCTGAAACAACATTGATAGCACACAACTGACTCTACGCGAAAGGAGACAATTATTATATCCATGCGAGATTGGCATAATTTGAAAAACACATTTTTTAGTATTAAAAGTCTATCTATTTTTTTCTTCTGCTTCTCGCTATCACTCTACAAATAGGTAATTCGATTCACAGATGGAGAAATATACACTCAGCTATACTTTTATTTATTGGATCGATAAAATTTTGATCTAGCTATATATCTTGGAAACTAAAATTAGGGTTTTGCGTTACTTGGGTCGACCAAATCCAAAGAAGCACTGTCCTATGATATCCTTACGGAAAAAATCCCACATTTCTTCGCTTGATACTTGAGAACAACTGCCTGAGAACATTCAAACTGCCAAACTTACTATTTATTTAAAAAACGCTAATTCTCATGGGGTGATACTTTTTAATTGGGCGATATTTTTTGTTGAAGTGCAGCCTTTTGCTATTTTCCATTATTTTTACAATTTGAAAATCGTTTCACTAGTAAATTAATAAAATCAAATACAAATTTGAAATCGAAGATTAATTTTACTTAACCTATGTACTTTTTAAAAGCATATTAACTAACTCCCCGGCACTACAGTCCATGCTGGACCATGACCTCTCTTACAATCCGACTCCAAAACCACCTGCATCTAGTCTTCGCTCTCCAGTTCCTAATTTTCATGGCCTTTAAATCTCTTTCCACATCATCTATCCATCTTTTTCTAGGTCTTCTTCTTCTTCTCTCTCCCTGACATTGTCCCTTGAAAATTTTCTTTGTGCCTCTGCTATCGTCCATTCTCTCCACATGTCCCAGCCATTGAATTCTCCCAGTTCTTATAATGTTAATAATGTCTTTCTCTCCAAATTGTTTAGCCACTTCAAAATTGTATCGTCTTCTCCAAACATCACCTTCTTTTATTGATTCAAAATAATCCAAGAAAATTTTTCTCTCCCAAGTTATTAACATCTTCTCTTGCTTTTGATTCAAGGTCCAGGTCTCCGACCCATATATAACTGTTGGTCTTATTACAGTTTTATATATACGTAGTTTTGTTTTCCATGTAATTACGTTAGATTTTATTAACCTTTTAAGTGAAAAGAATCTTCGATTCCCTGCATTCAGCCCTTGTTTAATTTCTGGCATAATATCATTATTTTCAGTGATAATTGAACCTAAGTACTTAAATTCATCGACTCTTTCAAATTTTATTTCTTCATTTACTTCTTACTCAGTATCTGTATCAGCTCCCTTACAAACCGTGCTCATATATTAAGTCTTTTTCACATTTATTTCCAGACCAAATTCATTGGTATCTGTTGTTAATCTATTGAAGAGTTCAATTAGTGCCGTTTTACTTCTTAATATCGAGACCACATCATCATCAAAGACTAAACCTGGGTAACTATTAAATATTGTACCCCGTCTATTTCATATGATGTTAAGCATCACTTTTTCAAGGCATACATTAATTAACTAAGTTGATAATACATCACCCTGTCTCAATCCTGTCACAACTTTTGAAAGCATACTGTAATGAATAATATACGTCTATTTAAAAGTTAAAAAACAAACACACAAACAATAAGGCAACTTAGCGAAGGGAAATGAAAGCAATCACTTGCTTTCATTCATGTTCTAATTTCATTCTTGAAAGTTTCGCACGCGATGCTTCTGAGAAGTTTCATTAACAATATAAATATTTCTCCTTATTAAAACTTGAATAAAACGCTCCAACTCTCTTAAACATTTTTTTATAACTAAATTTGAATGATAAAAAATTATTTTATTCAGAACTTTTGTCATTGGTCAAAAATATCGTTGTTTCACGTTTTTTTTTTTTCAAAGCTATAAAAATTGCTTGAGAAGCATGCAAATTAATTGTTAAAAAGGAAATTGGAACTATGCATGGATCTATTTTTTAAGAGTTTATTTTAATTATCTCTAATGATAGTTATATTTTGTTTATAATTGCTAGTGGTGAGAAAACAAAAATCATTTGGTTTCCATGTAAAAAATTTTCAATTTAAAACATATATACCATCTTTGTTTACATAAATTGAAGGAAATTACAACTTTTAAAAATAAATAATAATATTATAAGTTAAAAGTTTCAATCTCAATCTTAAATCTCATAAGTTTTGATTCAGTTATATTAAATTTATTCCTAATTATAATGTTTTTCGGATCTTTTCATCTTATTTTATCAATTATTTTGAAATCAAAATCCCTTATTAAATTTTACCTGATCCCTTTAAATTCGAAATAATAAGGTACTTTTCATAGTATAAAGTTTCGCCTTGCACAATCTTCCGAAATTCAATCTTTATTGACTCGCTGCCTTCATAAAGTCAATCAATGGTTAAACAGCGCTGATTAAAGTAGCAATTTTAAGTCACATTCTCAGGGTAGAATTCATTTAACTTCTCACGGCACATCCGTTTAATTAATGTGGATATTCTACCAATATCTAAGGATACATGATTTTGTCAAGGTATTGTGTAGCATTGACAAAATTGTAACTATCAAGCAACTGGTTTTGTTGAATGCATTTGAAGAGTCTAGAGGGAAAAGCCCTTGATTATACAGATGTCATCCCGTAATCACATCTACTTGGAAGGCTTTGGCGACAGGAAACAGTTTTATCCATTGCTTCTTCTCTTACGTTACAAACTTAGGACATGTTTACTCGTTACAAATATGTCCGGTGGGAATTAGGGTTGCTGCGAGAGAAGAATTATAAACCGACTTCTTGACACCAGTTTAGACGATTACTCGCTATCGTCGCCGAAGCGGCCTGATACGGACTGATTCCTATGCAGTGAAGGCTTTTTCCCTCATGTACTTTTCCTTTTAGAGTGTTACGGTCCGTTTTGCTATACGGGAGCTAAAAGGAAGGTCTACGCTTGACGTCCCAGCAACTTTCACACGTTGTGTTATACCCCGCAAACAAATAACCCGATAGTTAATTAGTACAAAGTAGAAGGCCGTTAGATTGTGGTAATTACAGGGGAATCTCTTTACTCAATTCCGCATATAAAATCTTCTCCATCATTTTATTTCACCGACTGGAAACTTACACCTCCAAAATCATTGGAAATTACCAGTGCGGATTCCAGAGGGGAAAAACAACAACTGATCAACTGCACACTATTAGGCAGATATTGGAGAAAACCAAGGAGAACAATATTGATACCTACCCCCTTTTTATCGATTTTAAATCCGCCTATGATAGAATCATCCGAGAAAAACTATTAGAAGCTATGTTGGAGTTTAACATCCCAAATAAGTTAGTTAGTCTCACTAGAATGACTCTGAAAAGAGTTTCTTGCAGAGTAAAAATTTTGTCTAGTCTCTCAGAACCATTTTTCACTGAAAAGGGCCTTCGACAAGGAGACTCCCTTTCGTGCTTACTGTTCAACATAGCTCTGGAAAAGGCCATCAGAGACTCTGGTTTAAACACAAGTAGTACTATATTGCAACGAACTATCCAACTACTTGCCTTTGCTGATGATAGTGACATAATTGGAAGAACAAAAAGCTCTGTTGTCAATGCTTTTGTAGCACTTGAGAGCTCGGCAAGAGAGATGGGACTTGTTATAAATGCAGACAAAACAAAGTTTTTGATTTCATTAAATAATTCTCCTGATTTGTCCCTTTAAAGATAGCTAACTACACTTTCGAAACTGTAAAGCAGTTTACCTACCTGGGAACTCTGATCTCAAGAAGCAATGATCTTAAAATTGAAATAAATAATAGAATCTTCATGCTAATAGAAGTTTTTATGGCCTCAGAAACCAATTTAAATCTAAATTTATTTCTGTAAACACCAAGTTGAGCATTTATAAAACTTTAATCAGACCTAATGTCTTATATGGAAGTGAATGCTGGACCCTCAATAAATCAGTAGAAGAAAAATTGCTAATATTTGAAAGGAAATTGTTAAGGAAAATATTCGGACCTATTAAGGAGAACAATGAGTGGAGAATTCTTTACAACCATAAAATTTACAGAAAAATTTGGACAATTTGGTGGGACCGACATTGTGAGAACTATAAAAGCATCCCGAATTAGGTGGCTGGGCCATCTGTACCGATGTCCCGAGGACTTTCCCACCAATAAAATGACTTTTTCCAAAATTGAAGGTACAAGACGTAGGGGACGATCACCCACACTATGGTTAGACGATGTTGAAAGGGACCTCAAAATAATGGGAGTCAACCGATGGAGAGCCATTGCGGCTTATAGGGCCAACGGGAGGAGGATCAGCCTTGGCCTGCAAAAGGGCCACTAAGGATTTAACTTACATCAGCTCCATATTCACAGCGTTTGGACTACGTCAGCACCAAATTAAGAGTTTAGTTGTAAAACGCACTGTCGGTTGTTTGGTATAAATATATTTTCAGGCTTGTGTGCTTGGTCAGATACCAACCATAGAGTTTAGAAATTGAAAAGAGCGGCCCATGCATGTGCGCAGTAACGCACAAAAGAAGCAGCCTAGAGCGGTGCATCTTGGAATACCTCGGTGCTAGTTTCCATAGTTTATGCCACTATTTTATATGCAGTAGCTCAAAAAACTCAGCGGTGCATCTTGGGAAACCTCAGTATGCGCAGTAGCTCGAAAAACCTGACAGCCCTGCTTCAAACCATTTGAACTGATAGACTCCTCTACACCTCCTTTATAACTCTATGAGACCAACTTATAAACTTTCGTCAATTAAGACAGACTTAACACACACATACGTGGCAGATGCTGCCATCTATCGCGCACCACCTCCACAAATTCGACATGTCCCTTAAGAGGAGGGAAATATTAGTCTCCAGGTGGGCAACTGCGCAATGACCGCGAACAGGACTTTCTGACCCAACAGAATTAACGAACACGTACTCCGCATATATTCGGTGGGTCTTCAGTGGTACCGGGACTCGATCGCGGGACTTTGCGATCCGGAAATCGAGATCCTAACCACAGGGCACCCCACAGCCTAACGCACTGTTTCCAAAGTTTTGCAGGTATAGGGTCCGGTCCGGATTATGGGAGTTCTAATGATGGTAAATTGAAATGGATGACCCAAATCAATTGGAATGGTAAATTCAATTGGACTAAGCCGCAAATGAACTGGAAGGACCTTTATTGTAGTTAGGCTTTGGAGAATGTCAGTTTTACAATTACACCCTTCAATTGGGCTCGTACTCGCTGATTAAATCTGATTCTAAACCTCTTCAATTATCCCTGCCAGTGAGGGATGATTTCAACATACGAACAGTGATTAGCAGAACAGCACTCTAAAGCAATGGTAGGCTTGTTGGTTTTGAGAAAACTGTTCTTAAACGAAAAAGGAAAGATCTGTATGGAGATGGAAAATGTACTTCTTTGTAATTTTATTGGGTTCATTTTATACCAAATAACGTTTTTTTAAGTCAGTATGATGAAGACAATTTGTAACCAATTTGTTAAAAATTTAAGCCATTCACTGAATGAAACAAAAACATCATATTGATTTGTTTGTTGTTTTTTTTTCGTTTTTTTTTCATAATAATTGCAACGAGGGGAGTCATTTCAATGCTTACTCTTAAAATCTACAATAAAGTATTGAGGCCGAACTTAAACAATTACAATATATCCTGGGTTAAGCCCTAATTACTTCAAATATGTTAACTTACTCTTACGAATAATATTTTTGTAATGCATGTTGAATGTAACTAATTTTGAATGAGTTTTAATATAGTATGGGGTTATTAGTGATACGATATGATTTTAATTTCAGAGCAACAAGCTCTGGTCATTGCAGAGAAAGCCAGTTTTGAGGTGCAACAAAGATTTATCGTTGTCTTGTAGGTACCTACACAAAAAGAGAGCCAGAAGATAGCGCTACAAATATAAAATACAGAAAGCCTAAAAGCACCCAACAAAGAACGCTACAAGTTCTCACCTGTAATCAAATAAACGAAGATAATAATGGAAAAGCCGTAGTAACTCATCTAAACCTGGGACCTTTCTCGTAGAATATAAGTTGCAAAAGCTAGCAGAATTTTTTCCTATTCAATGAGTAGTTTTGGTCTTTGAGTGAAATATATATGGTTAAGATTTCCTTACAGAGTTAAATGCATATTTGTTGCTGTTAACCTTCATAGATTTGTTTTTTATTAGATTTTTACAAAGTGCTTTAAGAAAACATCACAAAATATTTTTCTCTGGAATTCTCTGGCATTATTGCCTCACACAGTATCACAAATAATTCAACAGATTTTTAAATTTTTACAATATTAAAATTTAAAATCACTTTCGAACGAAATGTAAACAACCATTTTGTCGAACTAGTAATGAAAGGTTCATATGAATCACATTGGTTAAATACATTCCTCGTCAGTAACCATGACCCATTTTAATTTGGAGATTAACGTTTCACTAATATATTCGCAAAGATTGTGCGTAGATAATAATAGATACCACAATTAGATTCGGATATAACTATTCAAGATGTAAATATTAGATTGAGATAATCAATGGCTATTTTCGTGTTGAAAGTTCAGTATTCTAATTAAAAAGGGTCAATGTTGCATGTTATAACACTTAGTATACATGTTTTTCTACTACGATACATATAATAGTTATATAAGAATATTTCAGTGTTAGCATTACATGTAAGTCATAACTGAATGCCTAGATGTTGTGAGTAAATGAAATATTAATTGTGAGTTGAGCGAAATTGTGCTGCCGGCACAGTCAGCCTAGTAAACTTATGGCAAAAACTTTGACGCAATTAAAAGTATAGACAATTTATTTCTAACTCTTTCAATCCGATTCAACGAATTCAGTAATGTATAGGGCAGGGTAAATAACATTTATATTCCGGCTTGTGTGTTTGATCAGTGTCCAGCTTATAAGCCTTCGTCAATTAAGACAGACGCTGAAAGAGTTTTACTGTCACAAAGAAAGGAAGTACACCCAGGGCGAAGGCGGGAATCGAGCCCGCACCCGTTGTAGCGCGCAGACTGTTTACCTGCGATGCTATACCACTCGGCCATAAACGAATTCAGCTTTTTGTAACAATACTTTTCCAAAACTATCTATCCAACTGCTGCCACTCAGCGTACAGTAAAACAAATATTCACGTAGAAATTTGGTAGCATGACCTAAAACAAATAATTTTAATTAAGTACCTAATCATCAACTGCTAATACATTAAAACCCCTAGAATATTAATAAACCGTAAATCAATCAAGACATCTCAGTGGTTTGACTATCTATTATGTACTAATATCTTATAAACGATTCAAAACAATATCCCGAAAATAAAATGACCTAACCGCTGTACATACACTTTTTGTTTTATCTGACTGAAGTCGGAAAATCAAAGTGACATTGATTGGCAGGTCAAAGTTTTAAGAATTTCCTTATACGGAAATTTAGTTCAGTAAACGTGATATGAAGCATAAGATCATTGATAGTATATTTTGAGTATTTGATGTTAACTTTTTTGAGTTTTATGAAAAAGATTTATTATTCGAATGTAGCCAATTTATGTGTAAACAGGATTAAATCAAAAAAGTTAAATATTGGAATATTTTAATAAGTTTTATTTTATAATGATACGAAGTTTTTTAATTTTGTAAACATTATTAACAAATTCGTTTCTTATCGAATCGCAACGTTAACTTTATTTTTTTTTTTTAAATACGTTTTTGCGTTACCAATTTTTTTATGCAACGGGGCTGCTCTATTGGCAGCTAAGACCCCCCATCCCCCTCTTTGCAGACTCGGTATAATTCCCAGAAATGAGAGCTATTTTTGTGGCACCATCTGGGCGACTCTTGCAACAAATTTTGACCCGTTCAATGAATATGAGCGTCAAATCACGCATCATCAACGAATCTGAGCTATCTGTTTGGATGTCAAAGTATGCCGAGATTTAACTTCGTGAGGGAACCCCAAGCCAAATGGTTACTCAAATTATCTTTTACATGACACATAATCCAAAGAGTTCTATAGTAGGGAAGAGGAACAACTCGCGTACTGAGCTGCCATTGGCAGCCATGGCTCACTACGGAGCCCAAATAGAGGGGCAGCTAAGTCTAATAAGTGCTAGTTAATTTATAATTTTGATTCTGAGAAAGGAAGTACATCCAGGGCAAATGCGAATATCGAACCCGCACTCGTTACAACGCGCTGACTGCTAGGGTTATGGCCTGCGATCCAAACCACTCGACCAATGGAGACAATATATAGGGGCATTTAGGGCCCGTGTTGGTCCATGATGCGGTTGGTAGGTTCGATCTCTACCCTACTATAGAACTTTCTGACATAATAATATGACGATTGTCCACCATTTTTCCAGAATGAAAACCTGACGAAACAGACGCGGCTCGAACTAGAAAACTTGGACTTATTAATAAGACACGTAATACCTCTCAGCCACTGGGCCACTCAAATTCCTGTACATAAATTGTCCAGTACTATATTAGTCTTTTATTTTGTAAATAAAGATTAATTTAAGAAGAAAACTAACTTCCGGCAAGGCAAATCTTCTGACCAATCGTCATTTGAAAAATAACTGAGTTAAGTGAAAAGCTATCATCTAGATCTAAAGAGTTTAAAGTTCTATTATGTAAACACAAAAGTGAAAAAAAAAATAAACAAAAAAGGAAACATGGAAAACCATTCTTTTTCTAGGAAACATTAAGTTTAAACTATTTTTTTAATCTGATGCTTTCATAAAATTTTTAATTTATTTCTAAATTAAATTTAAGAAAGTTTAGTAAACTCTGTCTTTTCAATGCAATCTCAAACTTAAAAGCCATAAGGTTTATTCATCTTTTTAAAGGGCATACAGCGTTAACTTAAGCGGAATAACAGATTTAGTATTTAGTTATTTCGCACTAAACACCAAAAAATTTTGAGGTTTTTTTCCTTGAATGAGTTTTCTCGGAATCTTTTTAATAACAATTGCATTTTCTGGTGATTTAGATTCTTAATGAAAAAATTATAGATTTGCTTCTTATTACTCAAAGATTGCGTCGTTTGCATTAATAAATATACTATTTAATGTATCTCCAAGTTTTTCTTGCTAATATTTTAAATCAAGAAATATTTTTGTCAGATACAATTGAATAGGAGAAAATTCGTGATATTTAAAAGTGTAATGTTTGTATATATGGTTTAATATCTAATAAATTCATGGGGAATTCATGAAATTGCTCTCATTAAATAAGAACTAATTTGGTTTTATCAAATTTTTGTTTAATCCTCAAATCCACAGTATTTAGAAACCCTATGTTACTTCTATTTCGTTGTTAAGTATAAGTAGAGGTGCGGGCGGCACACTGGAATTCGACGCCATGCATTATTCTATTCACTTCTAAAAATAGTAGTTTAATATTAGAAAATAAAACTTTTTACAGCAACCCCTCGTTATACCGCGCTTCCAGGGAGACAATTGAAAAATCGCGATATAACCGAATGAACGATACAACGAGCGACTTCATAAATATTTTAATTTTAATGTATTTGTGCTCTCAGCAAAGTTTTTAAACTAAAGCACAGTATGTATTTGAAAGATAATAAAACTAAATCATATTAAATAATCTAACCTCTCTAAAAAAACATTTAGAAATTACTTATTATTTATTACTATAAACATTACACATTACTGCACAAGTACTACTACGCATATTTCACTTATTTTCTCGTAAAATACCCATCTAAAGTTAGCTCCTTTGATTTATGACGCCTATATCTCAACCTGTCGCCTATTTTGCCTCATGTCAATTTTTCAGAAAAGTACATATATTGAAAAAAACATGGGAATAAATTGGGATACAAGATATACAAGGCGCGATATATCTGAATGCGCGATGTTATGAGGCGCGATATAGCGAGGAGTTAATGTATTTGTTTTGAGGACTTATTGGGGAATTTCAAAACAATATTTGCTGGTCTTAATTGTTTGATACACTCTCCCACAGAATGCAAAACAAATTAACATAGAATACAGTGGAAACATTAATTATTTGAACTTTAAAAAGTTCTATACTGAAGGGCTAATTAACTGCATTTAAAGCTTGTTCAATAAAGATAATACTCACTTGTCAAACATCAACCTAAGATGCCATTTTTATTCTTTAACAATTCAATGAGATATTTTTTTTATAAGACTGTTTATTTTTTTTTTTTTTTAATTTTCTCTGCAGTTGAATTTTTGGAAAAAAAATATCTCTCAATTCGCGATTTCATTTTTCAATTTTTTGTAATCCAGAATACGTGTATATCTTTGAAAACCTCAACACGAGTTTTTAAACTATTGTGATATTTTCTACAAAACTTCCCTTAGGACATAATCTTCTTATGCATGTATTAAGAAAATAGAAGACAAAATGCGTCATTTCGGAATATTTTCGAGGATTTAAAATAATGTTGACGACTGGATGGCGTCTTCCGGCTAAAACAAGAAATAAAACTTTGTTTACTCTATAAGAGGATTACTTATAAACCAGATATCTGGCATAGAAATTGCTTTGTCAAAACAAATTTAAATCCTTGTTTTTTTTATCTTTTGTTTGTTTTTTCACTTTCGGTAAATAACAAATTAAAAAAAAAACTAAAACTAAACTCCTCGGCGCAACAGCCCATTAATGGGCCAAGGCCAGCCGTGCCATTTCAGCTTTCGTGACCTAGGGCTCTGGGGTGCTAGTCATATGTCCCGGTAAGGAGTTCAGCCTCAATCGGAACCCCCAGTGTTTATTCCCAAGCATGCTTGGTACCCATTTTATCGATCCACTCAAGGGATGAAAAAATGAGTCAACCACGCCCAATTTGGGATTCGATCCCCGGATCTGTGGCGTGGAAAAGCGAAGCACTACCACTAAGCCACTGGGCCTCGAATAACAAAATAATGTTTTAAATTGCAGTATGACTAGCATCTTCCCCCAGAAAGTTTATATAATGTTCTGATCAATGCTACTTTTTGTACTAAGTACGAAAAGTTTGATGCATTAAACAAATTGTATACAATATTTTAATATCTTTGTGAAGGACAGAGCTGAGAGTCAGCTCAAAAGAATTTCCAATCCCGATTAATTTAATATCGGCTTCAATTTGTTGTGATAAAAAGAAATTAAAAGCGACGCAGGTGTATTTTTTTATTATTTACCCGATTCAATTTGACGTGATAAAATACGACAACGACGCTTTTTGATTTCTTACAGGACTATAAGAAATCGTTTCCCCTTATTGGATTTAATGTATCTTTTACTATCGAAAATCTATAACACATTTAATATTGATGTATTTTTTGAGACACACCATTAAGTTTTTTTTTTATTTTATTGTTCATTTACTAATAAACTACTAAATTTATTATCCCTTTAAGACCGGCGGTCAGATGGTGCTGATTTAAAATTATGAGACTAAAATTGGAGTTTTATCGAAAAAAATGCTTTAAACAGTATCAATGGCAGAACTCCTTAAAAACAAAGTCATTTTTTATACAAATAACGAATGGTACAAGTCAGCTGCTTCGGTATCGATATTTTTGAAGAGCTTGAACACACTCTTTTATACCCGCACGATAGTAATAGCTCGGTCGGAAAGGGCTGTAGGTGAAATTGCAAACTCCTTCATAAAATTTTGGAACTATTCACCTTCATCATTACCAATAGGGTCACATGGGGGAATTATGGATCACTCTCTTTCCGGGGTAAATAATGATCACTAAGTTTTAAGGATTAAAAATGGTTTTTAGAAAAAAAATAAATCATGCCAAGTCATCCTTATACATTCTATTTTCTTATATCAAGTTCAAAAACAATGTAACTCTGCAGCAAATAATAGAAAAAAAAAACTTTTTACACTACTATAAAAACATCTTCAAAAAAGATTGTCTTTGAAAAACATGATTTTTTTTAAGATCCATACTGGAGAAACATATTTGAACTAACTATATTGTTGGTGCTATTTTTCAATAGGAAAAGGTCTAAGCTTTTCATTCCGATATAAATTTTTTCATAATTATATTTTTTAATGATTCTAAAGGTATATCGATTTATCCCCCAGTTTACTGGGGTAATTCTGGATCACTGGGGTAATTCTGGATCAGTGATATTTTTTAATTTTTCATGTGTTTTTAGCTAAGTGGTATACGTCATTTTGAAGCAAAAAATCAGATTAGGCTGCATTCCAAATTTCATTAAAAAATTCGAATTAAAAGTTTATTTAAAATTTAAATAACAAAAAAATTAATCTACATTGAAATAACATGCAAATTCCATTTTTATTCAATATTTTGACTCTTTTCATTTCGTTAAACTTACGAGAAACTTTCGAGATACTTCGAACTGTAAATTAATTTAACAAACGATAGATAACCGAATTTTCGAAAGAATGTAAATGGGAAATTGCGGCATAATTTATTAAAAAAGATCATCATTATTCTTCGAGTTTAAAAAAAAATTAGCAAACGATAAAGTCTAATTTTTTTCTGAAGAAGATTAATTAAAAGTTAATTTAGGCGTTTAAAAGTTTGCTTTGAATTATATTTTAACTGCAACCAAAAATTAATTTACTTTTAATATTCATTACTATAAAAAAAAGGGTGATCCATAATTACCCCATGTGTGATCCATAATTGCCCAAACCCGGGGTAATTCCTGATCACTCAATAATTAAAATAAAACTAATAATAATTAAGTTTTAGGTAAAGTGATTATTTAAATAAATTCTAAATTATTTAAGCTTACTCCATGCAAAATTAAATCTTTCTATCTTTCATACTTTAGAAAAAAATAGGATGTTGTGATTTTTTGATCCATAATTCCCCCATATGACCCTATCTATATGAAGATGCTGCTTGTTTTGCTCCTATAACAAGCGATTCTTTTCGCAAAAAACTACAAATGGTTATCTAATGGGTGAATTTAGAAACTAGATAACTATTTAATGTGTTCAAAGGTTTGGAGTGTTCTGGTTTTGGAATATTTTCTCGGCATCTCAAATTAATTTTGATTCATTATTATCATTTATCCCAAATATTATTCACAATTATCATTTTTAATTTTATCTATTGGTTTTAGTTTTTCAAAATTCATGATTATTGCTTGAAAAACTGTTGCATAAATTACAAAGATATTTGGGTCTAATGACAAGAAGGCAAGATATATGCTATAGCTGGTTAATAAAAACTTTATTTTGTTTTGTGTTCTTGCAATTTGCGTCTAACATTAGCGTCTTTGTTGCATATCTCAGGAACTTCAAATAAAATCTGAAGGAGTTCATTTCAAATAGTTCTTTTTTACAAAAGCACTATTTTTAAAGTGGAAGTCCATGACTAGACATTTTTTACTATTTAGTACTTAAAGTTTTACGCTCCAAATATATTTTTATGGGACTATAAAGTCTCTTTCCCAAGTTTTCAGATTCATGATTCACTGTAGAATTTAGAGAGCCAAATAATGGACTGACCGAAAATATGATAATTGCATCGCATATTTAGGTGAAATAAACACATTATAGTTTATTATGATTATGTGAGCAAATAACTTGCTGTTATATTACAACTAATATCGTAAATATAATAACATTTCTATTAAAAAAAATATCCGAGTAGTTTCTGAAAAAAATCTATTCTACTTTTCCGTAACTTTTTTTTTATTTTCCGTTACTTTTTTTAGATATATTTCAATGGAAGGATAGATTATTTGCAATGTTGCATGTATGATAAGTCTGCCGTAACACACAAGATATTATAAACTTTATATTTTTGTTGCAGCAAAAAGTTGGCGCAGAAAATTTCAGTTATCGTACATAATCAAATTATGTTATGCAATTGTCATTTGTATTATATAGCTAATAAAAATACATAATTCGGTTACGTGTTTATTCTTGTATAGAGTAAAATATTTTAATGTATATAACATAAAACATTTTTTTGGAAATGTGCATAAAATCAGTAGAATAAAATAAATTTAGCCATTTCTCAGTCACAGTCATGCCATTTGGGCATCATCATGTTTCTGATAATAGTATTTTTAAAAAAAATAATAGGGCTGACATCTATTGAGATTAATCAAATATATTTTCCAGCATAAAAAAGTTTGAAGAATAGAATGATGTGCTTTTTGCTATCATAAATGGCTATAGGCGATCGGAAACAAATTTCTAAAATGATGATGCTAAATTGAAAGGGTTAACGGTAGTACTCAATGTAGTGTAGTAGTATTCAATGTTAGAACAATCAAAATATTTCACATTTCATACAAGAGGAAAGCTATGAATAGAGTACACATAATGTAAAAAGACAGTATCTCTCTGTCACAAAAGTTAAGAAAAAACATTTTAAGATTAAAAAATCTTACTTAGAAAGCGTAGATAAAAAATGTATTAATACTGGGATTAAGTTTGAGTTTTATTTGGGAAATGAGTTTTTATTTGGGAAATAGTGAAATATACAGTAAAATAGTTCAAATTGCTATATTTGCTACTTAATATGAAATTAAACTGGAAACTTTACAAAATCTTATTAATTCAATATATGCGTTTTAAGTGAGATGTTAAAAAGGTTTGGTTTTTTGGTTTTTTTGAATTATCGTCGCACTAGAGCTACACGAGGGCTATTATGTTAAAAAGGAAATACAAGCTAGAAAAGTTCAAAAGTAAGTCATTAGACGTCCAGTAGGTTGATTTAAATCTTTTTTTGCTCTATAGACTGTTGTTGTTGTTTCTTATCCTCTTTAATGGATCTGACCTATGTCAGATCAACTTCAGAAGGTAGTTGAGGGACAGAAAATCGACTACAAGAAGGTTCAGATCAGATGTTAAGTCCTCCTCGGTAAGTCCGACGCAACTCAGTATGTGCTCCGGAGAGGCTGGATGGTCACAGCACTTTATGCAACTAGGATAGATTTTTCTGCCACTTCCAAGAGAAAGACGCTTAAAATGGCCACTTATAAGTCCACTATAGACTTATGTATCGCTACACTTTTTCCATTCATTATTTTGTATTTATTGATGCCTGCCTAAACCCCGCTATCACTACTTTTTCACACTCAAATTTCAAGTGAGAAATTTTTCGTGTTAAAATGTTTTCGGTCCAAATTTTTTAGATGGATTATATACAATTTTAGCCATTTACCTTTTGAAACTAGATTTTGTAAAGAAAAATTAGATACTTATTCAGGTATAAAATAAACGCAAATCCAATAAATAAATTTTGGAAAAAAATTTATTTATTGGATTTTTTAATTTTTTTAAAAAAAGTATGGAAATTATCAATGTAATACTCTAAAAGTAATCATAAAAATAGTAAAAATGCTCCATTAGTTGAATATGTTCATCCAGTTCGGATCATTGTTTTTGTATTGTTTAAATCTTTTATGCTGTTTTAATGATATATTTTAATACTTTTTAAACTAATTACTTTAAAGGCAATCCTTTGAAAATATTTTATTGGCTATTACATCCGCAGTACATTATTGTATTGCCATCCATGCAAAAATAGGAAATAGATCAGTAAAAGCATCTGGATTCAATACAAAAGAAGCCCACGACCGATTGTTATATTATTTATGTTCCGACGGATCTATAGCGATATGATTCAACGATAAAAGACCAACGAACGATCATTCCGCAGAAAGAAGTAAAAAGCTTTTTTAGTCTAGGGACTATAAATCGCTCATCGTTAAGACGTCTTCGTGCAGTTACGGTCCGCCATTAATGTGAAAAAATCTTCGGAGAATGGCTATGGTCACTTTTTTTGGTAACTGAAAGACTTTCTATCTACAATCCTTGCCAACGTAATTTGAGTAAAAACAAAGAGTAAAAAGGCAGAGGGAAAAGCGTGGTTGGTCCGTTAGTTGGAAACTCTTGTAAGGTAATATTTACATACAAAATGATCTGAATGCAGTTTAACCAAATTACACTTTTCATTCTGATAAAATTGCCTAATTTTCTCAAATAATATTCATATCTATTAGGCCTTAAACGAAATTAATGCTTTAAACATTTTCTGGATGGATTCACAAATAATTCATGGAACTCTTTACATGCGCGGAAGGATCTTCTCCATAGCATATTTCTATTTACCCAACTTAGGTTGGCAAAGAACGAAATTTGCCTTCTTCATATCAAATTTTCTTATAGTGTGTTTGTTATTAGTTTTGATGGTGCTCGGATTAGTGGTTGTGACTTAATAGTGTCCGCTTCATAAACCTCGGCTCAGTCGGCACAGTTTCAAGATGGGAAAATTGTCGATAGGCATGTCATAGGATTATGTGACATGAAAATGATTCTTTAAGTACTCACATTTGGCTTGGGTTCACTCAACTAAATTTAAATCTCGGCATGATACCCACAAAGAGCCCAGATTCATTGTATTATGCGCATGAAAATAAGTAGAGAAAGCCGCCTACATCATTTTCTGATGAAAAAAAATATGTTCTAGTAAAAATGTATTGTTTATAAATTTTTGAAATTTAAGGTTATTATTGTAATAAAGACCGAAAACAACGAAAAAGGTTCGGATAACACTAAAAATGTTAAAACATACAAGAATATGAAGATATAGTAAAAATGCTTCCTTAGACTTTTATTTTTCAAAGCCATTCAATCCATATATATTCAAAATGTGTTTCCTCCCAAGGGTATTTTCAATTTTTCCCGAGTTTCTAGACAATAGTGAAATTTCCATTTGTATTTGCTGGTTTTCTTTTGTCTATGAGCTTAAGAAGGAAAACTACGGTAAAGAAACTGTTACCTAACTGATTCAAAAACGCTGCGAAACCGTTTTGAAGAATTGAAAGAATCAATGGTTGCAGTTGAAGGCAAACAAATCTTAGTTCAAAACATTTTACTATGATTACTTGAGAAAATTGAGTTTGTACTATCAATTGGATTGGAGGAAAAAATAAAATGGACAGAAAATCTTTGAAAATCTATCTATTGTGTAAAGTTTTATACTAGTTTAAATTGGGATCATTTTTGTAGTGTGTACTTTATACGTGACTTATCCTATTGCTACTAACAAAAGTACATCAATTGTTACATTTTTAATACAATCCATTGAAGATGGGTTTAAGTTCTAAAAGTTGTATTGAAATATCCACGCGTTCATTTTTATATGAATTATTAACATAGATTCCAAATAAATGTATACAAAAGGATATTGAAATGTTTTTTTTTTATAAAATGAAATATTATGATCGAGTCGAATCTATCTTAGTGTTTAGTCATGAAATAACACAGATATGATTTATTCATTGCGAACTCACGTATATTTAAGATATATACTAGCATATAATTTCGTTTCTTAACTATATTTAGAGTGAGAAAGCTAATTTTTTGAGAGGGAAGGGGGCGGGGGGCAGGGCTTTTTGTTATCTAGTTTTTGAAGTAATATAAAATTTAATTTAAATTGCAGTGTTCAAAATTTTTTGTGTATAATAATTAGAGATATATGTGACAGCACATGGAACTGCTTTATTGCATTGAAAAAGTGGCTAAGGAGCCCAGCTTGAAAAGGTGCTCGCCTTGTAAGAAAAAGGTTCCAGGTTCGGGTTCAAGCATAATAGCAGTAAGCGCCGACCTATAAACGACTCGTGCAGCCAAAAGACGAATAATTCCATGTGCAGAGAGGTGCACGTTAATTATGCTACAAGCCCTGATGACGTGCACGATGTCGTCCTTAAGGTATGACTTGGGTGCCAACTCAGGTTGCACTTGACTGTGGTTCTAAAATATCGCGCTCGTTGCCATTAGCCCCTCGCGTAGCTCTAGTGCGGCGATGATTCAGACTAATCTAACTGCATAAAAGATGTATATATTTTAAGACTAAATTTTTCTGACATATTCACAGTAAAAAATTATAAACTTTGATTCTTAAGAAAATTTCTGTCCATTTCCCTGAGAAAGTTTCTGCTTTCTCTCACACACAAACTACTGAAATTTACTGTAAAATTACATCTTAATTTGTCAAACGACACATTTTCTCTTTTATGCACCGAAAAAAGTTATAATTTAGCTAAATGAGTTTTATAACTAAAGTAAAAGTTTTAGGAAGAATTTTGATAACTTTTGAGACTTCAATGTGCTAAAGCCGAATATGTTAATCAAAATGTCCCATCGGCCCCCGCTTTCTCCAAATTGAACAATAAAAAAGTAAAAAAGATGCATTTTAATATAAGTACCGTCAGTAGAAAAAGGTTAAAGAGACCTGTAAAATAGGATTATATTTCACTTAACAGTTTTAAACATGCGATAAACTATATTTCTGACATTGATTTGGTTGGGGAACACTTTTTGCATTTTTCTATTAACCAATTTAAATATAATTATTATGCAGCCCTTTGAGGTTTGGACCTGATTTCAAACAAAAATGGTCCTCTTTTTCAAAATGATTAACAATATATGCTAAACTATTTCGTATAAAAAAAATTCAAACATAATAGTTAATGATATTTAGGTTTTTCAATCATTGAGTTTTCATGCAATCTATTACAAAAATTCGCAACTTTCAATTTTATAATAAGACATCTTTATATCAATGAAACTTTTTTTTCTGTTCCTTCATCTTGCAATTTTTCTCTAAAATAACTGAAGTCTTAAAGCCTAATTTTTTATTAAAGTAAAGTTAATGAATTGTGCTACTAATCATTATTTTTTCTAGTGAATGGTGCTAATAAGTGTTTAATGTTTTTAAGAGCTACAAAATTCCATTGAGCCTGCTCACTATTTTGCAGCAGAGCAGTTTCACTACAATTAAATCAGAATTCATAATTCTTCGGATTTCAAATTTAATAGGGGAGACCGGTGCTAGTTTTCCACCAGGACTCATACAGGAAATGAGCCGTTGAGTGGTGCCAACTGTTTCATTGGTGTATATGAAGCCACATGGCCTATGCCACTCACAAGAATCCTTCTTCAGTTGGTGTTGTAATATTTTCGTGAGAGCTGTTTTTAAAATAAGTTTTTTCAAAGTTAAGTTAATTTTAATGCTTACATTCAGACCTAAATTTAACGTACTTTCATTTAAATTACAGTTTTATGATTGCCTATAACAAAAAATGTGTTTTCTAGCTCCTATTAACCCTCTAATGCATATACTGTTGCCGTTTGGCAACAAGTAACATAATCCACTTTATTCCATTAAAGTAGAGCTCCTTCTCGACAAATTTGTTGTTTTTTCATCTATTACATTTCATTTTAAAGATTAGTTACTATAATCCTCATTGATGACAGTAGTAAAAGTGTATTAAAATAAAAGAGTGATGTTATTAACTGTTGTGAAAATACGTTTTTGGCAGTATTCAAAGCATAATAATATCAGTCCTAAATACAAATAAATTGTTTTGAAAAATTAATTATAGTTAAAAAGGGTTATTTTGACATATATTTAGTAGTTTTCTAGTCATTATTATCAAAATTGGAAATTTGTAGTTGGTTTTTGTCAAAAGGAAAAATTGTAAAAACTGAAAATATTTAAATTCTAATGCAGTTAAATTTGTTTCAGTGTTTTTCCCATGATGTATGAGTATTAAAGATACATATATATTTTTTCAGGATGAAAAGAAAATTCATGCATTAGAGGGTTAAATATGGATTTGTTTATAAAATAACTTAAGGGGTCACAGGAGTCTTAAAAATGTGCAAAGAAGATACTACAAAGCATAGTTTGATCTTTCATGTCATTTTTTAACTACTCAATAAATGAGTATAATTTTTTTATATGTAATTCTACAGGATTTATTTATTATAAAACAAGTTTTAAAATTTATGAAACTTTAGCCAAAACTAAAATAAATGATATTAAACATGAAGCTATTTGAACACATTGTGATTAGGCTTGCGCGGCAAATTGTGAGGTCAAAATTGAAAAAATGACCAAGAAAATGACTTTATATTGTACAAATATGTACAGACAAAGACTTATACCTAAATTCTCAGCTCAATTTTAATTAGATATTATTTTAAGAACTTTTTTCTAAAAAAAATTAATAATTTTTTTTAAAATTTTGATTTTAAATATTTTTTAAAATAATTTCTAATTTAAATTGAGATGGGAATTTAGGTATAAGTCTTTGTCTGTACATATTTGTGTTCAAGTCATTGGGGAAGTTCCTGCAGTTTACCTGTTCAGACTTTACTAGCGTGAGTACGAGCTCAAGTCGGGGTTATAATTATTTTCTCAGAAATGAGAACATATACCTTTTCTAAATTTTGAGAAAAATGTATTCAGAGTTGTAATGAACTAATGAAGTTCTCTAAACCATTATTCTCAAAATGGAAACTTGCAGCATACCAGAAAAAAATTTTATGACTGAAATACGAATTTTAATACAGTTTCTCTTCACAAAGAGTTTCCACATTCATATGTATTGCAAAGTTTCGTCGAATCGTAATGCTTAGTAAACCTCATTAGAACATTTATTTAAAGATGAGCCCATTTTGAAATTAACTATTCCATTCTTTATCATAATTTTAAACAGTTACAGTTAGTCAACTACGTAACCAGGCAGAAGCTGTTAGTGTTGCAATTTGCATAAATGTAAACTATTCTAGAAACTCTACGTCGCACCTTCATATGGAAAAATTACATAAGAGAAAACCTGGAATAAAAGGCTTTAAAAGGTTTCATAAATTATGTTCAACTAACATTTTGTGAAGATAAACTGAATTAAACATATTTTTATTTTATTTGCTTAATAATATTTTTTTTAACTTTGAATAAATATGTATATATATATATGGCTGAACATTTACATTTTTATTCAATTAATTCATTAAAAGTAAATAAATCTATATGAAGTTGTGTAACTTCTTTCGATTGTTTTTTTATAAATTTAACTATCAAAACATCTGGAACTTTACTAAGTTCTATAAAAACCGTGTTTAAATAGACCATCATGGAACGAACTATGTGTTAACTCGGATAGAGTAAGTATCACGAAGCGATTTTTCCTAAGTATTACTCGAAGAATGTTTTGCCGTCACGTTTTTACTAACTTTAAAATTAAGCAATTTCTTGAAAGTCACGGTTATTTAAGAAAAATACCTCAACAGATTCAATTTAAGTCCAAATGCAATGTACGACTGCAGTTTCGGAGGAGATGAGGACGTCTAGCACCTTCTATTTCTGTGTTCAAAATTTTCCTCGCAAAGGAATGTCCTTACATTAGACTTAAGGTAGGCGAATACCCAAAATTCTAAAATTTTTACTATTACTTTAATCTTTTCCAATTTTGGCATAGTGATTTCAAATATAATGAACAATGCTTTTTAGGCCATTTTTTTATTTAAATATAATTGATTTATTTTAAACGGTGTTTTTCAACTAAAAAAAGGGGTTTGCGCCAACACTTCTAGCATAAAAAGTTTTACATTAATTTACCAGAAATTTTTCACAGATGCTATATCAATATATATCTGTTCCATGAACCTCTACACTGTAAAAACAAGGGAGTATTATTACACTTGCTTTGGGTTTGTGAAATGCTATATAAGGTGTAAATATACACGACTTGTGGTGTCCGCACCAACAAAGGTGTTATCATTCACTCAAAATGGTTTTTATTTAAACTTAAGAAAAAATTGGTGTTAACATACACCAAGAATGTAGCCTTTCGACGACTTTTTGAAAACGAAGCATCACATTTGGTGTTACAGATCGAGCCAATCTAGCAATTCTTTGGTTGAAACGGGAAAATTAGAGCTGTGTTTTGATAATTTATTCGTGATGTGCATGGTTTGAGTTTTACTTTGAAAACTGTTAGATAGAAAACTTATTTCAGCGTGCAGTTATTACTTTTAAGGTAAATCGTGTGCTTGTATTTGCCGAAAATGCAAAGTAAGCGGCAAAATTATATTTTTTCTTTATATAGATAACTGAATTAGTTCCGAATAATTTAAATAAAACTTTAATATTAGCAATTATGGTTAAAATGAGAAATTAGGATTGTGTTTATATTTTTGTTTGCGCTAGTATAGATGATTAAAAGATATTGAAATGATAAGTATAATTACAGTATTTTCCCACAAGTCATTTAGATCATTGATATCTGAATTATTTCAGTGATTAATTTTTCGATTAAGATATCATCATTACACTTTTAAAAATTATATTTTATTTACGCTTTGTTTGAAAAAACTATAAAATAATTAAACTAAACTTAACTGCACAATTTTACAGCTATATAGATAGTTGAGTAACAAAATAAACAATGTCGGGCCCACCCTATTGATATCTTTAATTTAAGTTAAATATGCTAAACATTAATTTTTTTAGTTATGTTTTTGTATAATATGTGTAAATTTTCATTTTATCTTTGGTAGCATGGATAAAGGTATCCTCGTTGAGTTCAACTCAAGTCGCAATTCAACTCAAGTTAAAAAATTTGCTATTTTCAACATTGCAAATATGTCTGTTGTTCAGGATTTGTAAGAGATCAGTTTGCACCAAAAAGCGTTTAAAAAAAAATAATCCTTTTGATTCTGAAATTAGTACCAGAACACCCTGTTAGGTCGTTAAGTGTTTACGTACACCAAATCATTGGTGGCGTTTTATCACACCAAAAATGGTGGCAACAGAGTAGCCACCAAATGTGGTGTTTCTACACACCAGTTAATTATCGGTATAGAGTCATTTTCTTGGTCATTTTTTAAATTTTGACCTCATAATTTGCCGCGCAAGCCTAATCACAATGTGTTCAAATAGCTTTATGTTTTATGTCATTTATTTTAGTTTTGGCTAAAGTTTCATAAATTTTAAAATTTGTTTCATATTAAATAAATCTTGTAGAATTACATATAAAAAAATTATACTTGTATATTGAGTAGTTAAAAAATTACATGAAAGATCAAACTAAATTTTGTAGTTCCTCCTTTGCACATTTTTAAGACTCCTGTGACCCCTTAAGGGGTCACAGGAGTCTTAAAAATGTGCAAAGAAGATATTACAAAGCACAGTTTCATCTTTCATGTCATTTTTGAACTACTCAATAAATGAGTATAATTTTTTTATATGTAATTCTACAAGATTTATTTATTATAAAACAAATTTTAAAATTTATGAAACTTTAGCCAAAACTAAAATAAATTATATGAAACATAAGGCTATTTTAACACATTGTGATTAGGCTGGCGCGGCAAATTGTGAGGTTAAAATTGAAAATATGACCAAGAAAATGACTTTATGCTGTACAAATATGTACAAACAAAGACTTATACCTAAATTCTTAGCTCAATTTTAATTAGAAATTATTTTAAGAACTTTTTTCTAAAAAAAGTAATAAAATTTTTAAAAATTTGATTTTAAATTTTTTAAAAAATAATTTCTAATTAAAATTGAGCTGAAAATTTAGGTATAAGTCTTTGTTTGTACCTATTTGCACAATATAAAGTCATTTTCTTGGTCATTTTTTCAATTTTGACCTCACAATTTGCCGCGCAAGCCTAATCACAATGTGTTCAAATAGCTTCATGTTTAATATCATTTATTTTAGTTTTGGCTAAAGTTTCATACGTTTTAAAACTTGTTTTATAATAAATAAATCTTGTAGAATTACATATAAAAAAATTATACTTATACATTGCGTAGTTCAAAAATGACATGAAAGATCAAACTATGTTTTGCAGTACCTTCTTTGCACATTTTTAAGACTCCTATGACCCCTTAAGCCGCTAATCTTCAAGGCACTATTACAGTCAAAATAAGGCGACGGAGCAGGTTTTCCAAAATGTCACGGTGCAAGAATTCCAACAATGCTTTGTATATAAACGAGCCAACCTTCAAAACATTCCAAAATGTAATTATTTTTTTAATGTATGACCAAGTAAGGCAATCATACATAATGTTCTGAAAGTTAAGTTTTTTTCCGATTAAAAATTGTCCACATAGTAATGAAAAAGAGCTGAGAGAAATCGTACCATTCTGAAGTGAATCTATTAGCTGTCAAGAATGTATTTAGTAGCGTAAAAGCTTCCAAGAACTTGAATATTTCCGGTAGATCGTGAATAATTGCACAATAAAATATCAATACGTCATGTTTCACTCAAAACTTAAAAATTGTATGGTAAAGAAAAAAAATAAAAGCAATCAACAAACTTCAGTGCATGCGATACGATTTTTTTTTTTTTTTTGTAATCTTTATCAATACTTAAGACTTTTAGACAACCCTTTGAAAATTGCGTCAAACTACATCAACACAAAAGAGGAAGTTACACAAATTGCTTGATTTAAAAGTGATCTGGGTGATAATGAACTTTATATAACAATTTGGTAAAGTAAACAGGCTTTTTCTTACAATTTTGCCTATATATTCTGGGTATAACCCTTTGGGATATTTTAGTTTAAAATAAAATGCACATTAAAAAACAGCAAAATATTTTTTATGTGTTACATTTTTTCAATTTTAGTTTTAAAGTTTCCCCCATCCATTTTTGCACTTAACTACTCGCTGCCAAAAAGTGTATTTACTTTTTAGAAAAGTAGCAATGATAAGTTGTAGTTAACCTTGTGGGGAAGACAATGGTATCTTACTTTCCTCAAAATAAATAAAAGTAAAAAATAGACAACCAAAAAGAAGAAAACGCAAAAAACTAGCCCTAGTCCCCACCTATATTTTTCACTGGCTTCTGGTGATTTATTGGAGTAATTAAAATTTTATTCGAATATTATTTGTATTATTAACATTATCCACGATGAGTATTTGAAGTTAAAAACTAATGTAATTCAGTGAAATATGTAAAAATACCATGACCAAGCACCATACCATGACCAAAAATACCATACCATGCCATGAACCAAGTTTTCTTAAAAAGGAGTCTTCAGTTCTCTTTCATAACTTTACAAATATTATTTGTTTTCTCAATATGTCTCGATTCTAGTTGTTGTTAACTCGACAAATACGATATGTTTTCTCAATATGTCTCTATTCTGGTTGTTGTTAACTCAGTTTAACATCACAATTAAATTTTGACATAAGTCGTGTTTTTCGTAGATATATTGCAATACCTTGATAAAACAAAAATAAATTATTTTCATTCTGATAAAGTTTTCTATACGTCTTCATAGTTAGAAAATATAATAACAGAATTTTTTTTAAGTGGTATTAAAAAATAGTAGTATAGTTTAATAGTTTTAATTACAAAATAATTTTCAATAATATGAAAGATCCGTTGTATGACAGATTGCAATATTGAGCCGATACTCTATTCAAAAATCAAAACTGAACAAATTGTTTAATAAAAATTTTAATTAAAACTTCTTGTCAACGCTCGGGATTTTCCATCTATGAAACCTTTTAAATATATGTCAGTAAATCTAACTTCAATCTGAAATTAAACTTTAGTTGGTAAACTCTCTTCTAACTTTATTTATATAAACTATTTTATAATGTAAGACAAGCTACATTATTTTATGTCTTGAAAAATAGATATTTTATTCATAGTTAAAGAAGGAATTAAAATACAGTTTATGCTTTTTTTATAATTTGAATATAAATTTAATTTTTCTAATTTTTATCGTGGTTTAATTATCTTAAATAAGGGGTGGTTTTTTTTTCAAATAAATGTAATTTAAGTACCACCATGTGTTTAATGATCCACAAATTTAATTTTTTCCCGATAAATATATAAAAAAGATCAAGAATAAAATAAATATTCTCCGAAGACATATTCGTATATTCGAAGCTCAATTTTATTAATGCTCTGCGGGAGATTTTACCTGCCTTGTGATTTTTCTTGTAATCGTTTTTGTTATATATTTCAGGTACTTTAGAGTTACCGGCTTTGTTTCGAGTTTTCTTTTAGTTTTAGAAAAAAAATAAAGTGAAAATTTCATTCACTTTCAAACTTTTTTAACCGATTAGAAGAAGAATAAAATTTCGCATAAGTGCTTATCAAAAACTAAATTAAGTTGAGGCTTGAGAAATTAGGAGACAGGTATTTAAATTCAGACTGTAAATACTATCTATAATAATAAAAAAAAGAGTCTGTCTGTGTGTCTGTGAGTATATCTGTGGATCGCAAAAGACCTACTTACAGTAACCTCAGAAATTCAAATTCAACATTCATTTTCAACATAGGTTCCCTTCAATACTAACGTGTGCACCTGAGGCTTAGTTTTTTTTTATATTTGATCTATTTTTAAAGAAAAATCGAATTTTCTGAAAAAAAGTACAGCACTTTCGCTCAAATTCGATAATTTCTTTTATATTTTTAACTTCAAATTAAAGAAATTTCAGGTGAACGAAAATGAGGTGAACGTTTCAACGTGAACGAAAATTATGAAAAGAAAAAGACATTAATTGCTAGCAGTATGGTCCAGCGCGCCTTACTGGGAACCCGTAAACTTCGCATTGCTTACTTTTAGAGGCATGCTTACCTTGTGAAAATACACTCAAAATTAAAACAAAATTAAATTCGTGTTGGCGCATGCGCACCTAAAAAAGCAAACACTAATAGAGGATGAAGCAGCCTTAGGGCGAGCGCATATCTCAACCAAACTCAATCAATGAAACTAATAGAAGATGGCGTCAAGCCCCCGTTTCGGCCCGGTCCATGTATTTTTAAGCCCTGTTATGGTCCCGCACTCCCACGTGGATGACGTTTTTTTAAAAACTAATTACATTAATTGAAAATCAATCACAATCAAATATGAAAAAACTAGCCTCAAGTGCACACGTAGGTATTAAAAGGAATCTATATAAAAATTTCGAATTTTTTAGAGCAGTCTAAGTAGGTCTTTTGCGATCCACAGACATACACACAGACAGACAGACTCTTTCTTTTATTATTATAGATGATCCCGAAAAACTTTTCCAACCATACTAGAGAATGAATAGTTGTTTAGTTTTCTGATGTTAAGATGGCGAAAGGCCGATTGAATTTTGGCATTGGCGGCTTTTGGCGAAGTTGAAAATTTAAATGAGTTGAAAGGATTTTATGTTTTATGGGTAAAATTACGGTGATATTTATACGTGAATTTTATAACTTATTTTTAATTTTTAATTTCAAGGTAATATAAGTAAAAGGATTCTACACTGGAGCGGGAAAAATAAACAGAAGCTTATTGTCCTATAACGGATTAAATGATACATATATACTAGGATCGACTTGAATTTGTTTAGGCCGTGCGAAGAACGGGTACTTATTTGCTAGTATTTTCATAAAACAAATTAAGGAGTTCTCAGAAACCTTTAAAAGCAGTTTCATACAATTTGTAACAATATGCAGTCAATGTAAAGCAAGAAAAAAAATACTGTAATTAAGTTCCTTTGAAAATCAATCGTTCGAATTTCAGCCATAAATCGGTTGAATACGATGAAAATCAAATAAGGCACAAAACTTTTCCAACGATTACCTCAAACTTCCGTAGAGTACAGTGCTGAAAACTGGGTCGCATCGACTTACATATTACGTGCAGACTCAAAATAAATTATCTTTGAAAAATAGTTGCCGAGTTGTGATGTCATTAATGCTATCCAAACTGGCACAGGCACGTGAGAAATTTTCAAACCCTCTCAAGCAATACGAATTGTACATAACTCGAACGTGGAGGGATGTGTTTCTGGGGAATTTCATGTCAGTCTCCCATTCAAAAGTTGATTAATTGTAAAGAACTATTGCACTTTTTGCAGTTTTTGAATAAGTACATAAAATGTTGACTCAGTGCTGGTTTACAGTCGAAGAATTAAGGTTAGGTTTGAATTATCGTCGCACTAGAGCTACACGAGGGCTATTGGCAACGGGCGTCGTATTTTAGAACCACAGTCAAGTGACGAGCCAACACCTGAATATAGGCACCCTAACGCAACCACTAAGGGCGACATTGCACGCAGCGTTAGGACTTTGAAGGATATTTTACGTGCACTCCCTTGCACGAGATTCGTCGGGCATTTTTGGCTGCACGGGCCGTTTATAGGTCGGCAGTTATTTTGGCGATGCCCGGACCCGAACCTGGGACCTTTCGCATGCTAGGTAAGTGCCTAACCGACTTGGCTCCCCAGCTCTTAAAAGGCAAGGAGAAATGCGCGATTAGTCCGGTAGTTGGAAACTCTTTTAAGATAATATTTACAAACAAAATAATGTTAATAAAATTTAACCAAAATACACTTTTTATTCTGATAAAATTGCCAAATTTTCTCAAATAGTATTCAAATCTGTTAGACCTAGCTTAAACGAAATTAATATTTTAAACATGTTTTCTGGGTGGATTCACAAATCATTTATACAACTCTTTACAACCGCGAAGGATCTTCTCCATGGCATATTTCTATTTACCCAACTTAGGTTGGCAAGGAGTGTAAACAAACGTTCTTGGCGAACGATTTGGCGTTATTCTAGAATGAAGACTCTTTGGACTTACTACACGGGCTTGGCGTTTTTTATTTTTAATTAAATCTTTTTAAGGATAAAGTTATGAATTTTTGAATGAACTAATATTGAAAGAGTGATTTGTTTAGGTTTACTAGAGTTTCTTTGTGACTTTCTGACGGATTCGGGTTTTTTTTCAAGCCCCGCATCTACATCTTATTTTTATTTTATGTTTACACTGCCTTAACTGCCTGTGAATGTTTAAAGAAACATGTTCATGCTTGGTGAATGACAACGGACAGACAGATGAACTGAAAGATTATAATAATTATATTTTCCTTTTTAGTTATAAACATAGTGTAGAATTAAAACTACAAATTGGAGGTTTTTTTCATTGTAGTGTATAACGATCCAATTAATCTTATAACTTTTTAAAAAATGATGCACTACACTAGACGCACGCAATATCGCAAGATCACTTTTCGATAATGCAAGATCAAAATGATATCGGACCTTTACCAAAATCGTATGACATGATATTGCGTGCTGTTAAGTTCCTTTGGGACAGGATTGTTTGATTTAGCATAACTTAATTTCTTCTTCGGCATCGTATTTTCGTGAGTGGTGTTTATATTTCCTTAGATAGAAATAATCTGCAGCGACTGTTTGCTAAACTCACATTCTCCTAAGTGCAACTAAGTTTTAGGGTACAGGCTATTTATCGGCAACTTTGCCCAATGGGGAATAACAGCATTTATTTCTTATTTTAAATCGACTGCATATAGTCCCATATTGAAAAAAACCCCCTACTTATTATTATTTCTTAGACCTCTTTAATTTTAAATTAAAATTTTAAAACAGCTTTCAATATAAATTTGTAAGAGGAAGTCTTGTGATGTTATCCGAGTGATGTAGCAGCGTTTCGATTTGTAAACAAATCGGCTTAATATTTTCTTTGAAAGTTTTGAAGTTTGGTGAAGTTGAGTTAAAACACAATAATAGCTACTGGGCTCTAAATACGTCACGATCGATTGGAAGCCGCATCACGTTTCCGGCGCTTTTTAGTGCTTTCAAGACTAAAATAATTACATAAATAAATTTTTAACTAATACTAGCTTTATAAACCAGACGTTGCACGGGTGTACCCTTAATAACCCTAATTAGTAGTTTATCATGTAAACTTTTATTTTACACCAATTTATACCCTCTCCACTGGTCCACTCTATCAGAATATTATAATCTTCTACCATTCTAATATGAGGGGTTGATTTTATCCAGACTCATCTAGGAGTTTGAGTGCTTTTCCATAGTAGCCCCTGTTCAAATTGCCTGGATAGCTATGTGATAAAATGGTCTGTTTCCAATTCACGATTAGCGCAAAGCGAAACTGCCCAAATGTGGTAAACATTCCACTTCATATTATACAATTCGATAGGGCTGGGGGACCCAGTCGGTAAAGACTTTCGTCTTTCATGAGATAGGTCCCAGGTTCAGGTCCGGGCATCGCCAAAATAACTGCCGACCTATAAACGGCTCGTGCAGCCAAAGAAAATTTCCGACGAATAATACCCAGTGTAGAGAAGGGCACTTTACATATCCTCCAATATATTTACACAGAGAGGGAAAGAGAGAGATTTACATTCCTGATACCTTTTTCTACATATAATAAAAATTAACTGAAAATTAAAAATAGACTGGAATTCTCAATTGGATTTAAGATCTTCAAAAGCCGTCAATAAGTGAACCCTTTACTTTAGTGTACTTTAAAGAATGTGAGACTTGCAACTAGATCCTTCGTTTTTTGTATAATTACCTCCCGATAAAAGCTTAGCATGAAAAAAAACTTTGCTGTAGGGAATACCAAAAGAATGTTCAGAAAAAGCCACAGCCACGTTTCACTAACGAGAAAGCTCTCTCATTATTAGGGATATCGCAAAGGAATATATTTGGCTGGATTTATTGGGGAATGATACGGAATATTTTATTCCCAACGACAGCGACTGTTTGACGAATACATAGCTCAAAACAATTTGGAGAAAACATAGTTTAAACCTTTTCATCCCAATGATTCCATTTGAAATCGTCAGCTTGCGATTTTTTTTCTCATTAAGTAGATTTTGCATTTATTTATTGTTAGATGGAAAAATCATGTCTTTTGAAGAATTAATTAATGCTTGTTTTAATTAAATGAAAATATGAAAAGCACGGTAAAATGAAACTCCCTCCCAAAAATTTTTATGAAATAAATTGACCCTAAATTCTTCACGCTTGCATTCTTAGATGTTTAAAAAAATTGATTTTAACTTTTTTTACAAATAAAGTTTTGAAAAAAATTATTGTTACAATTAATTCAAAAGTTATGATTCCAATTTTTTAAAAAATTACGATTAAAAAATTACGATTTTCCTTCCTGTTTTTTAATATTTCATTCTGAGTGCACAATAAATCTATTTTACAAATTTGATATTTTTAGAATGAAAAGGGCCATACTAACTATTTCGTAAGATTTCCAGTGGTAATCTAAAGTTATGTGAATCTTTCAGATGCGATGGAAGTTAAAACGTAACTACGGTTTTCAATCAAGTATGGACTACACTCTTAAAACAAAAGAGTAAAAACCGAAATCCACTCCTATAAGAGAAGTGAAGTGCATTTTCGGCACTGGAATGGAGTGAAAATTAACTACTAAATCGCTCTTAACCGCCTTAAAAATGCTCTTTTGTTGTTAAGAGTGTTGGAGGTTTAACAAAACAAAAGAGTGAAATCCACTTCAATAGGGGAAGTGCATTTTCGACACCGAAAGAAGTGAAAATTAACTCAGACTGAGTTAAAATCGCTCTTTTGTTTTAAGAGTATATGTTAAACTAATCTACATTAACTATGCAAAGCATCTGCAAATTTATTTCCTCAACCATCTGAAATGTTTCAATTCAAAAGGTTTTTTTTTTGTCTAAATTTTTGAGACAGTCCATTCCTGACTCCTGCATTAAAGAGACCCCTCGTACTTCAGTATCTCGGAACAGCTATACTTGATTACGGTAGGATACTAGTTTTTTTTTTCTTTTTTTTTTTTTTTTTTACAAAGGCAGCTCTCCTGTAAAGATTAGCTCTTTCTTATACCACTGCCATCTTGTCAAACCATTGTCAGAAAATTCTGCAAAACAATTCTTAAAAAAACTTTTTCACTTTTAAACAGCTTTCACGATTTTAATCTCGATTTCCTAAGAAAAATGTAAGTATAAATTTTATGGGAATTGATACTTTATTTTCGCCCACCGTTTTATGTAGATTAAATTTCTGAATTCCAATCGACAAGCTACAATGAAAAATACTTTTACCGACACTCCATAAACGAACTTAAATTTAGAATAGAATAACTTTTTTTCTTTTTGCGCTTTATTCGCATTCCAAAACCGCACATTCTGAAAACTGAATTACATAACTTGTTATAAATAAAACCAAATCTCAGGAGTGTTAGTTTTAATTCCAAGCAACTGAATACATTGCACTTTTTCCAAAAAAATTGTCAAACAATATTTTATCAATTGCTAACTAATTTTAGGAAGATGGATTTATTTCTGAGCATTAGATATATAAACTATTTTACCGTTTTTTCCAAAATTCAACTATTTTACTTACTATATTTCACATCTTTTAGATTTTAAAATTCCTCTGAAAATGATGAATATACACTTCAATCTTCCAATAGTAACAATGAATTCATTTTGTTTTGTGCATAACACTATAATTTTTATTTGAATGCATTAAATATACTCGCATAAACACCAATTTCTGCAATTATTCTTGTTGGGATTAATTTTTAATTATTTTGGATATCTTTTTAAAATCTGACATCGAACACAATTAGGAATAAAAGTTAAGACCAATTTTGAACATTTACATTTTATCATTATCGATCAATTACAAAATAATGTTCCTTGAAAATAAACAAGATTATTATTAGTACTAATTGCCCTAGATACAACAGAACAGATTAAGTATGTTTTGAACTGTTTAAATTTTCTGTATTACCGTTTCGTAAAAAATTTTAGCTGCAAAAAAAGGTTTTTATTACGTATAAAATTTGCTGCACTTTGTAAGGTTTTTACAAAGTAGCAATTTTTGGATTTCTTTTTCGCCCTCAAATATCTCAAATTGGTTTTAGTTGGGATGGTATTGCAAGCGATTTTCTTCAGCCAGAGGTCCAAGTCATCAGAGTAAATGGTTCACTATATACTATTTCATCAATTCCACAGTTTATATTTTGTACTTTGAAAAATGTCATCTCCCTTGGGATCGTCTGTTCAATTGCAGCCGAGAAAAAATTGATGGAGTATTTTTTTCCCGCAGCTGGTGCGATGGCGTTTAGAATGTTTCAGATGATGTAACACTCTTCTTTTCATTTTTCCTCATCCCACGATTTCATTGGTTGTTTTGGTATAAATCTCAAAACGACCGTCATGGATGAAATCAAACTTTTCTTTCCATTCAAGCTGTCTCAACAAATGATTTCAACAACTATAACCCTACTATCCCTACGCAAGAAGTAGGGATTTAAAAAAATAATAATAAATGTAATATTCTTACAAAGCTCATTTTTGAATAGTATACCAGAACAAAATTGATTCCAAACACAAAAAAATGAAAACAAGACGGCCGGAGCCGCTGCCATTCACCACGTGGTATGGTATGGTATGGTACATATATATTCCAGCTTGTGTGCTTGTTCATTCACCACGTGAAACAAACCCATTTCAACGGGGGAGGATCGTGGTTCGTTTGTGAGAAAGAAGACAATGCTTGATGTAACTGTGGCGTCATCAGTGCTGGATTCCGGCCTAAGCCTAAAAGGCCCGAACCTAAGGGCCCCAGTAAGAAAAGGGGCACGTAAAAAGATAAAATCGCCAAACTCCAAAAACCTCCCACCCGACAGCATAAAAAATTGTCAAATTTGCGAAAAATCAGCGACCTGGCAGCCTAAAGAGAGTAATGTAGTGTCAGGAATGATGCAGTCAATTGACTATTATGATGTCATTCGTTCTTTTGCACTGAAGAAAGTTCGGCATGTCGCCGTGTGATTTTATAAATATTTTAGAATAACTATAGTAACATAACTGTATTATTCTGATGTTTATTATAAAGTTGTTTAAAAATTATAGGTTCTGTACTAGTGTATTTAATTGCTAAATTTCAAAATAGCTTCGAGATGGTGAGTGGCCTTAAATGTCAAGTGCTTAGGGCCCCTGGGTCTTTAAATCCGGCACTGGGCGTCATTGTAGCTCTGGCCAGGTATCCATATACATGGAAATAACTTTTTTGTCCATTTGGGTTGTTTCAAATGACATCCAGCTTAATTTTTCTAGCTTTCATTATTGGTCATTCTTTAATCGGTGCACCGATTGGAGCTCTGCTTCCACTTGACATTGATTCAACAATCGAGGAATTTATTCTCAATCATCGTTTCTTTTGCCACCAAAGACCTAAAACATGCTTATCGAAGGTCTATTAAAATATATTTATATTAAATATTGCAATCAAAATACATTCGTATTTCTTGATTTATAAATTGTCACAAAAAATCGTGTTGCTGTCTCCTATAATTTTAAGATCGAACAATTAAAGTTAAAGTTGAAAAAGGGTACGTTCACACAAATGGGCTGCAGAAATCTCCAAGATATCAATCCTTAGTTTAATTATTTTATTAATTCTTTAACTCAATCATTTTCTTTAATTCTTTTTTGAAGAAAAAAAAAGAGATAGCAAAAAATGAATTAGAATAGATACAACTCCCACCTGAAGCAATAACAAATTCCGGTACAGACGTCATTTTCAGCAATTCTTCGAATTCTCATTTTGAAACCTTATAAGGTGTTTTCTCCTTTCTCAAGTTTATCGTTCTTTAAAAATACTTTTTTTGCGATAACATAAATATTTTAAGATGGTGAAGAAGCTTAGTGGGGTTGTCGTACTTTATCATAAAAAAATTTAACTTTAGAAATCTTGTATTCAATACATAAAAGTTTGGGAAACAATTTAATGAAGTCTAGTTGAAGTAACCTGTCATCAAGAAATTAAAAATTTATATATTGGAATTCCTACCTTGCAATGCAATTAGAATACAAATAAATGTATAAAATCGTTTGCTATTTCAGAACTTAAATAAAATCCCGTAGGGAAGAGTGGGGGATTGGCACCACCTTAAGGGAAATTGAATTTTCACGCAGAATTGTGTTGCAATTAATGTGAATTGTAATGAACATAGCATACTACAGTTCATAATAACTACTAATTTCAAAATGACCGACTGCAAGCAACAAAAAAAAGTTTTTCTTCGATAGGAATGGCTTGAAAAAAAGAGAAAAATAACTATAAATATTATGCACAAAACATAGTTCGATACGGCAGAAAAACATTGAATGTATTTATTTTTTTGAGAAAAGCACTACGAAACAACACAACGATTGACAATTCCGGGAATTGCTGCAATTAGGCCAAAAAATGAAGAACAACTTTAAATATTATGTGCAAAACATTGTTCGATGCTGCAGTAAAACAGTTTTTTTGAATAAAAACACAACGATATATAAAAAAAAATTGGAACGTTAAACTGCCGAAGAATTGAGTAGTAATACCCCTAGTAATCTAAATATTATTTTAGCTCGAGTCGTTATTTATAGCAATTCAAGAGCACTTTTTTAAAGTTGAAAAATAAAACAGTTTTTGATAAATCTTAAGGTTTCACTTCCCAAATGTTCAAGAAAAAACAAAGAAAAGAGTATTTGACTTTAATTAACGCAAACCCTTTTCCAATGTTAGTAAAAAAAATATTTTTTCTTGCAAAAGCTTCTTTTTCTAACTATGATATAAGTACCTTGCTTTTAATTTTGTCTTAAATTCTGCTAATTAAAAAAAGTCTCTTCCAAAGTAAACAGCTTAAAGTTAAGAGTAAGGATTTTAAAACTGTCTATGCAGGCCAAGTGCCCGTTATTGTTTATTATCCCTTTTCTTTCAATTTAATTTGTCTTGTTTTATTTTTTAATTTATCTAATGAATTTTATTACTCATGAGTTTGTAATTAACTATAATGTTAACTATTTATATCAAAACATATATATTAAAAAGTTCAATGATAAATACTAACTAGATGTGTAACAGATCCTGACCATATTTTCAAATGGTTCTTCAGGATTAAAATGCAATTAGGAAGATCTGATAGATAGCATTACTGAATCCCCCGAGGGGATGTATTACTCCAAGAACTCTCCTTATATAATAGTTGTTTACCTAAATCGAAAGAGGGTTCAAGTCCATGGGGATATTTCCATACACGTATTTTCTTCCACTTAAATGTTAAAAGTAAGGAGCTAGTGGGAAATTCCCCAATGTACTTGGAACTCCTTTTTGCATTTAGTGATTCAGTTCTGATCTTATCCACAGAAAACCAATTGTTCAGAAAACGGCAACTAAGTCCATAGGATTATCCATAATGGGCAATTGGTAAGTAAGTCTTTAAGCTGTTTATCACAGGGACCGATTGAGCAAAGAGCTGTAAGTTTCCGGTATATTGTTGTACTACTTACAAGTACTATGAACTGGGTTGTTTCACATGACGTAGTTTCCAGTTTTCATTCTTAGGCTTTCGTGATTTCATTGGTGGTGTCGGGTTCACTGTCAATGTACAGTAAATCCCGCGAGATATTTTATATTATATAATATTTTATCTTAAATATCCTTCAGGTACATGTCTAAATTGTGGAGGTGGCGCCAGATGGCAACATCTGTCATAGGTGTTTGTGTGTGTCTTGTGTTGTCCTACTAGACGATGGTTTATAAGCGGGTCCTTGCGACCAAGCACACAAGCCTGAAAATATATGTCAACCAATCCAATCCAATCCAATCTTAAATATTTGCTAGTATTTAAATATAACTATTTAACAGATTACAGTACATTAAACTATGAAATGTAAAAAGAATAATTGGAGAAAATAAAATCAAACGCAATCGCCATGAAAACCTACAATGTTCAAAATTACTTAGCAATTAGAATATTTTTTCATAATAAACTGAAATAATTACATCAAATTATGACCAAAACAAAATTTTAAACAGATTTATTTGTAACATTTAATTGAGAAAATATATACAATGCCTTCTTCAATGACTTACCAATTTTGTATGTAAGCTGTAAGACAAATAACTTGTATGATATTATTGATTATGCCGCACATTAGTTTATTAATTTTCCTGGTTACGTATTGTGATTTCAAAGCATCTTTGTTTGAGTAGTTTTCTGTAAGGACCCAAAATATGGACAAATAACTTTAAACAAACCGGCCTAAATAATTTCCCATTTGTTGTTAAATAATCAGGCTATAAATTGATTTTTCAATACAATCTAAAACTTAACCCCGTTTACCATAAAGGAGACAAAGTAAATAACTATTGCTTTATGAGAATATTTATTCAAACTTACTTTAAACTATTATGAATTTGAGACTTTCAATGCGTCATTCATTGAACGATGAACGAAACTGTATGGCAGTGTGGGACTAAAAAACTAATATGTTAGTTGCGCGATTCAGGCAGTGTTGAAGGCTCTAATTTGAAGGATTGAAAAATCCAAATGGGGGAAAATTTATTTTAAAATAAATCTTATTCCCGCTTGAGACACAGAAAAAATTGTATGCCTACATAGTTGTACTAATAGTACTTTCGGGAAAAAATAACGTTATTAAATTCGGGCAAAATTCCAAGTAAAAAATCAGGATTTTCTGATTTCCGACTTCGGAAAACATCTTAATAGTTTGAGATAACCACTTTCTTTATCGTTCTTCACTCACCCTTAATATTTGGCTATTGCATTTAATGAATAGAAATTTTTTATAAAAAAAAATTATATTTTACTTAACTATAACTAATGTATAAAAAAAGGCAAAGTTCATATATTTTATAGCTCTGGAAATAGACTCGTCTTTTACAACTTTACACGGTAAAAATAGAATAAATATTGACAACAATTTACATGATACCAATATTTATTTTACGGATAAAGGGTTTTCTTATTCAAACTGTTGGGAGAAACCTTTGTTAGTGTGATAAAAAGCGTCTTTCACTTATCCCAATGATTTAATCAATAGAAATTCGATCACCATGAAAAAGATACTCAGGGCCGAGAGACAAAATTTCCGGTTTCCTGCAGGGATCTAAAAGAAAAGAACATCCAATTCTCTTTCATCTGTTGTTTGAATTAAGCAAAATGTTCGTCTACATTCACTAAACCCTTGTTCTTAAAATATTCTTCGTTCTGTAACATTTTCTATTTTGGTTTCTTTAGAAGAGTTACTTCGTAGTTTTTCAACTATGTTTTACTTATGTATAATTAAATCGCATATTTATAAAAAAAATTGTGAAAAAAAATGGTTTTCAATTATGAATAATTAATGTCTCTTGTACTGCCTTAATAATTTGTTAACACAACTTTTTAAAGTATATGATACATTCGATCATTTTTGTTTCCGAAATTTGAATCGTATTCAATGTATAGTGTCCTTAACTTACCACACACGATGTGATGTTGCAAAGATCTGTTATAACGGTTTTTTTCTATCAAAATTACTCTATTTCATTTATTTGATTTGACTCTTACCGATTTCTATATAGTACCCAAGAAGAACTTCAACTCTGCAACTTTGGTAACTGTATAAACCATTCTGAAAAGCCAACTATCTAATCAATTGAGTGTTAAAAAAAGACATATTTTGAACCCTTTCAGTCCAAGTGATGCCATTTCGCATCATCATGTTTCTGATCATAATTTAAAAAAAAATAATAGGGCTGACATCTATTGGGATTAATAAAAACTATTTTCTAATAGAAAAAAGTTTGAAGTATCGGAAGATGTGCCTTTTGATATCGTGCTATGGACGATCATACTTTTTTTTTTAAATGATGATGCCAAATTGTCATTGGGACTAAAAGGGTTACTAACTAAGCAAGAACTTAAACAGAAAACAAATCCTCCCTAAAAGTAACATTTCCCCTCCCGAATTCGTCTGTGTCTCCATCCAACACGCAGCAATGCATTCAAATCAACAAAACAAGCTACAAAGTTACTAGAACTAAAAAAAACAACTACAAATCCTCATCTTTTTGGCTACCATGTTTCCTGATTTCCTATACTGAACATCTCCGGTTTTGTTAAGGGAGGAATTCCGGGAAAAGGGACAGAAGACCGTGACCCAATTTCTCATCCGGAATTGCCAGTCTGTATATCCTTTATTTACTGTGGTGGCTGGGTAAGGGTTCTTGTAGAAAGAGCCGTTTTTCTTCGATTCGGTGTTTTAGTGACTTGTATGTGACTTGTATTTTCAATTGTCAGAAAGTAGTCCAGGCAACGAAGGCTGAAAAAAGGGTCTAGAGGGAAAGTTTTGGAACACAATTTTTGACTTCATAACTTTGTTTAGACTAGTTAGGAGGTAAACATATCAAAAGTCCCCGCCCCTAGCCCCTGTGCTAAAGGGGGGAGGGGGGGTTGAATGTCCCGTTTTTCGGTTTTTCGCTTATATCTCGAAAACTATGAGTTCTAGCTATATAATTGTAATACACAAAATGAAAGCTGATTAAATTTGCTACAAGCTGCACCCCTCAAGTGTTTTAATATCTTGTATAGTTTTCGAGATATCCGCTCTTGAAAGTCAGTAATTTTGGAGAAAACACTTCTCCCCCCACATTTTCCCTCTTTTTTGACCGGATAACTCTTCAATAATGCACCGAAACACTAAATTTTGGCCCTAGATTGGTAGAGAATTTAATTCTTTTCAATAATATATCTTATTTTACTATTTTATCTATTTTCCTTCAAATTTTAAAGCGGTTTCAGTGTTGAGCGAAGATTGTACTGAAAGTCCCATAGAGCTAATGCATAAGTTTTGAAATCGCAACTTTTGGAAAACAATTTATTTGCCATGTTATTCCATTTTCACAAGGTATTAGAATCATCATAACATCAATTTAACACAAAATTGAAAAGAAAATAACATCCGGTTATTTAATTATTAATTAATAAAGTTTTAAAATAGTGGCGCCATCTGCTGTATATGTTTGAAATTTTAAAACTTCAAAAATATATAATTAAATAACTAGATAATATTTTTGTTTCAAATTTATTTCATTTCGATGTTATGTTGATTCCCGTACCTGGACAAAAAGGGCTTACATGGCAAAGCAATACATCTGTGGAAGTTGTTATTCCAAAACTAATGCATTAGCTCTATCTGACTGACAACCCCTCTTATGTACACTTATTCTATACTGAACGACTAAATAACACTATTACTCATTTTGTAGGCACGTTGTTACTTTAGTATTTTATCTATTTTATTTCATTTCATTCGTCAAACACCAGTGGGAAAACTGTCAGATGCTATTCATGTTCTTCATCTTCGGAGTCAATTTGAGGGACCCCATTGATGCTGTTCAAGTGGTAAGTTTGGCATGCTCTAGGACCTTTGAGGCTTGCTATTTTTGCTGCTACACTTGAACTGGCACAGTCTTTCTTACGTCATCCGAACAAAATTTTCAGAACATCGTCAGGTGCTGCTGCTAACTCACTGTGCACTGGGACCAGCAGAAGAGCTATTGACTCAAGAAGTCGCAGTCGGTTGATATCCTTTTCACTGAAGACACCAAGATAAACGTCAAACAAGATGATTTTCTGTCGAACAATTTAAATAAAATGGTCTCATCAACATACTTAAGGTGTAGCTTGAGGACAATTGAATGTAGGACCCTTCGAGCAGAAAGGGATGTGGACGTTCTGATAGTGGATACGGCATACGGCTGTGATAATGTCGGAAATGACACAGATACTTATTTTGCTGGCACGTTGTTATACTTTAATATTTTGTGTCGACCTTACAGTCCTCTTGATGGCTACAGCTGATGTGCATAAGGACATCGGTTTCATAAAGCCTGGACGTGGGAAGACAAAGGATTTTTTTATTATCATCCCAAGAGTTACAGCAACTGGGTTTAGGACGTGCTATTTTAGCAAACACAATAGCTGGATGCGGCACTACATCTTTCACGTTTCGAAAAAGCGGGATCGCATTTGTGAAGTTGTGTACGAAGTCGTCAGAAGTCCAGGAAGCAGCAGCGGTCTTTTCATACCCTTCCTTAACCATATATCAGGTACAAAAGGCAGGCAATACCTGCTTCTTGAGGTGTTATGGGGCTCCAACGAAAGAGGCCTTCCCCAATGCCACAGGTATAATTCCCTCTTGATATCCGGAGCCGCCATCAAGCCTGATATATCGTCTTCTTCCCACCGAGGAAGCAGTAAAACAGTATTTCCTCTGAATATTACACCAAGATGAGCTGTGGCTGGGAAATGACCTGCCTCCTCTTGTGTATGATTGGAAGATTGAGAATAACTTCCTGATGGTCAAAGTGCACAGTGAGTTAGCAGCAGCACCTGCAATATTATGAAAATAATTTTCTGCAGATACATGAAAGTCTGTGCCAGCTCAAACAGTAGCTGTAAAAAATCAAGTCTCAAATGTTCCTCAGAATGCCAAAATTCCCAGGGGACTAGCCTCAAAAGGGTCTCTCAAGTTGACTCCGAAGATGAAGAAGAACAGGGGGATCATCTGACTGTTTTCCCACTGGGGTTCGAGGAATGAAATGAAATAGATATAATATTAAAATAACAACTTGCCTACAAAATGAGTATCAGTGTTATTTAGACGTTCAGTATAGAATAAGTGTACATAAGAAGGGTTGTCAGTCCCATACAGCTAATGCATTAGCTTGGGAATAACAACTTCCACAGATGTATTGCTTTGCCATGTTAGCCCTTTTTATCCAGGTACGGGAATCAACATAACATCGAAATGAAACAAATTTGAAACAAAAATATTATCTAGTTATTTAATTATATATTTTTGAAGTTTTAAAATTTCAAACACATACAGTAGATGGCGCCACTATTTTAAAACTTAATTAATTAATAATTAAATAACCGGGTGTTATTTTCTTTTCAATTTTGTGTTAAATTGATGTTATGGTGATTCTAATACCTTGTGAAAATGGAATAACATGGCAAATAAATTTTTTTCCAAAAGTTGCGATTTCAAAACTTATGCATTAGCTCTATGGGACTTTCAGTACAATCTTCGCTCAACACTGAAACCGCTATAAAATTTGAAGGTAAATAGATATAATAGTAAAATAAGATATATTATTGAAAAGAATTAAATTCTCTACCAATCTAGGGCCAAAATTTAGTGTTTCGGTGCATTATTGAAGAGTTATCCGGTCAAAAAAGAGGGAAAATGTGGGGGGAGAAGTGTTTTCTCCAAAATTACTGACTTTCAAGAGCGGATATCTCGAAAACTATACAAGATATTAAAACACTTGAGGGGTGCAGCTTGTAGCAAATTTAATCAGCTTTCATTTTGTGTATTACAATTATGTAGCTAGAACTCATAGTTTTCGAGATATAAGCGAAAAACCGAAAAACGGGACATTCAACCCCCCCTCCCCCCTTTAGCACAGGGGCTAGGGGCGGGGACTTTTGATATGTTTACCTCCTAACTAGTCTAAACAAAGTTATGAAGTCAAAAATTGTGTTCCAAAACTTTCCCTCTAGAACTCTTCGTTGCCTGGACTAAAGGTATTGTTTGCTAAAATTGTTCAGCATACACACAAAAAAATCAGAATGCAATTTATAAACTATTTAAAAAAAGGTAAGAATTGAAAATGAAATATTCAATTCCAAAACGAAAAATATGAAATTTTAAAACGGAAATTCAATTAGATAATTTTTTTACAGGAGCTACCTTAAAGCGCAGAATTTATTGGTACAGAATTCAGTCCTACTTGTGAATATATTTTGGCATACTATTAGATATGCAAGAGGATTTGTTCTACTACATGGCTCTGATCTAAGGTACAAAGATACCTGACCCACAAGTACAAGACATGCAATTTTAAAGGAAAGGTCTTTTTATTCATAAACTGACATTGATATGCGTTTTAATTGATATATGATCTAATATTTGAGATTTAAAAAAAAACTACATGTTTCTTAGTAGAGTTCAATGAAAAATACTAAACTCTCTCGCCCCGTCTTACTTTTTTAAAACTAAAATAAAAGAAAGATGATGAACTAAATTTACTTTTCTTTTACGACACCAAAAACTTTTTTCGCAAAAAAACGCAAGAATTTAAAGTAAATTAAATAAAGATTAAATGGGTTAATTGGATCAAGAATTAACGCATAAAAGTAACACCGTTTACAAACAGATATTTTGAATGGTATTTTTTGTGCAAAAAGGTTCACGGTGCCCTCTAAACACGCGCATCTTTAAACTTATTTACACTCCTTGCCAACCTAACTTGGGTAAAAACAAAGAATAAAAAGGCAGAGGGAAAGGCGCGGTTGGTCCGTTAGTTGGAAACTCTTGTAAGATATTATTTACATATACCAAATGATCTTAATAACCAAAATACACTTTTCATTTTGATAAAATTGCCAAACTTTCTTAAATAATATTCAAATCTATTAGACCTTAAACGAAATTAATGTTTTAATCATGTTTTCTGAATGGATTCACAAATAATGTATGGAACTCTTTGCTTCCGAGGAAGGATCTTCTCCATAGTATATTTCTATTTTCCCAACTTAGGTTGGCAAGGAGTGTACAATCTTAAAACGAACGAGCGATTTTAACTCAGTCTGATTAATTTTCACTCCTCCAGTCTGGAAAATGCACTTCTCCTTTTGGAATGGATCTTTTGTGTGTTAAACCTCCGACAGGATCACTCCAAACGAGTGATTTAACTCAGTCTGAGTTGATATTCATTCCTTTCCAGTGTCGAAAATGCACTCACCAAATGCACTTCTCCAACTCCAAATGAGTGATTTTAACTCAGTCTGAGTTAATATTCATTCCTTTCCAGTGTCGAAAGCATCTCTCCAAATACACTTCTCCAACTCCAAACGAGTGATTTTAACTCAGTCTGAGTTAATATTCATTCCTTTCCAGTATCGAAAATGCACTTCTCCAACTGGAGTGGATTTCACTCTTTTGTTTTAAGAGTGTAGTAGCATCAAATAACCGGTGAAAATAAAACAGACGTTTTCTTTTCCATCCCTCTTATTTACCAAGTTACTTTCCTAGCATCGCAAGTCTCCTAAACCAGAGATCAAACAGTTAAGGATCCATTGCCTTTATTTAATAGCTTTGATTTGAATTTCTCTTAACTCCAGGTTTCAAGTTCAGTGCCTATTTTCTGGCATTTCCGCTTTTTTTTTTGTGCTGAAAAGTGGGAATTGAAGAATTAGGCATGTGAAATGTGGATAAAAAAAGAATTTTAAATCCTGATATATGAGATGTTTATTCAGTGGATCACTGAATAAACAGCCAGTGAATAACTCACTAGGAGACAGGATACCTTAGTGAGACTTTCGGAAACTTTTTAAATTGTCCCATTTGATATACTGAAGTCTAACGCCTACTTCCTTTCCTTAACAGCTTTTATTTCGTCAGTATTTCATTCTGTTTTAAATTTGTAGAGTCTAAGTGAAAGTAGTAGAAAGGGAAGTATTTTCCTTTTACTATAGCTGCATTTTCCATAGCCAAGCCAAATAAGAAAAATACCTTGCACCTTGACACTACAATGTAATAAAAATTCCGAAATTCGGTGTTTTGCCTCCAAACTATAAAATTTCCATACAAAACGTGTCTCGTATTCACTTTAGAACAACATGGTACACGGTAACAAAAATTCAAGAACAAGAATGAAAGACATTTTAGACAGCTGAGCTGCCCAATTTTCAAGCTGATAACCCCATTCCAATAATCTTCACTACAAATTTTCTATTAAATTAATGGGTTCCCATCAGCAAAGGCGGGACCATACTGCTATAGTTTATTATATTAAGTTATTCAAACCCCAAATCACTGACAGAGAGTTGCAATAAGTAATATATATTTAATTAACTTTTTACTGAAATTTTTTCTTACTTTTTTATATATTAAATGAACTTTTTTATTTTTTTGTTCTGTAATATCTATATAATGCACATTTTTAAATGCTCTAAAACTAAAAGTATTAATTATTTACGTTTTACAAATAATGTGTTCATCTTTAGTTCTCCAACCAAATAATCTTATTAGGGTATTAATGAATGAAGTTAAATTCCACTTTAAATATTCTATTATATGCTTTATATAAGTACTGTTAATGTAAATTTCCGGTTAAATAATTTATTAATTTTCTCTTGGTAATAGCTGTAAGTGATTATATTTTTCAATTTATTAAGAATTCTTAAAGTCCACAAGGTTTTATTATCAGTTAGCTATTGTTCAGTTTATTTTAAAGAGAAAAAAATGATCAATTGAATCCGTAATTAAGTTTCCACGCTTCAAAATTTGTTATCCATTGATATGCTAAAAGGGTTTTTATTTTGTCGTTAAACATTAGCATGCCATTTAAAGAGTAAGTATTTCAATAAATAAATGGCTTACATAAACCCTAAAGGTAAATGAGCACTTAAAAATATTCTACAAACACTTGTTTTTATTGTTTTTTATTCTTTAAGAAGCAGGAATTTAAGAAGTAACTTTCAAAATGATCTGTACTAAAAATTTATTCAAATTTCTAAAAATTGTTTGATAAAAATATTAAAAATGTTATTAAACGTTTTTAAACTCCCATTAGCTATTTTAATGTTCATACATCTTTAAACGCATTGGCAGTATATTTATAAAATTTACAAATTTATTCAAAATATGCGTTTTACTTTTGTTAAACAAAATGTTAAAAAAATTAATGGCATTAAAAATCATACCTTAGCACTAAACAACAAAACATTCCTACCCATTTTATACAATTTATAACTTCTCCCGCAAATAAGCATCTGAGATCTGGGACTCAATGTTCAGGCATTTAATCTAAACGACAACGTTTTAGCTAACTTGTGTTGGAGTTTTCATCTATAGAGCCCCTAAGATGACCCCCCCCCCTTTTTTTTTTCAAGGCCATTAGCTTAATGCAATCTTAAGTTATTTCAAGAATTTCATCTTGAAAAAGAAAACACTAATCCTTCTCTCTCCAAATTTTATCGAGGTCAGCAAAATGTCAAGATATATTAAGCGAAAAACCAACAATATGGAGTAAGGCTGAGAACTATCTTTCCTTGCCAAATAGAAATCGATTGAACCAAGCATTTTTACTCTTACATTTTCTTTTTAAATAAATGTTAGGGTATAAATAAAATTAAGACTCCTGAAAACTTCAACGCCATTGTGTTTTTGAAATTTTGAAGAAAACCCTAATGTTTCAAAGTCCGTCAGTGCGGATAACTTTGGTCCAAAATTACAGTTTGTTTTTTTACAAAATAAGAAAATTTTAACTAAAAAAAACGATTTTAACACTTAAAAATCCTTATGCATTCTAGTATTTTACTTTTATTAATAATTTTCAAGCATTTTTGCAAGCAATAAATTAATAAAAAAATTAGTATTAGTTTAAAAAATTAGGACACTGTTAGGAGCCGGGCGGGTAACTTTGGCCACCCGTGAAATACATAAGAAACACTCACACATACATTTTAGCATCCCTAAAGGCTGTGTTAACGAATTAAATAGCGATATTTAAAAGTATAAACCTAAAAGTATTCAACTTAGAATAAAGCAAATGGTGTAATATTCTTCCCCATAAGCAAAAAAAATCGAACAGGGTGCTTTATTTAAACATTTTCAATATGTTTTAAGTGTCCCAGCAAAAGTTTGAAGAGATAGATTTTTGTCATTTAATGCTCGTAAGAATGAAAACAGCATAGGTAATAATGTCAGAATTAGAATGAGATTAATTTTTTACATGAAATAAAAAGCGATGTTTCCACCTTTCCAAAAGCATTTTAAGATGAGATCATTTTATGAAGAGAAATTAAGAAACAAATATTTTTCCAACGCGTGGCCAAAGTTACCCTCCTTGGCCAAAGATATCCGCTTTGATGGTAACCATCTAGCAGAAAATAATTTTAAATGAAAAAGAAATTGTTGATTTTGCTGTTTGTAGTATAAGTTTTAGGTGTCTGCTTAAACACTCACTCGCTGCCGGCTATGAGATGACACAATTGGCCTGCCGCGGGCAGGTAAACTGCAGTAATTGCAACAATGAGTTGTATCATTTTTGATCTGAAATATTTTTTTCCAGTATGTTTTCTTAATTGTTAAAGTAATTGAGTTCTCATAACAATGGTCCAAATCATTAAGTTACTGCAGTTTACCTAGCACAACAGACTTCAATAGCGTGTGTACGAGCTCCACTCGGGGCTATAATTATTTTCTCAGAAATGAGAACATATACATTTTCTAAATTTTGAGAAAAACGTATTCAGAGTTGTAATGAACTAATGAAGTTCTCTAAACCATTATTCTCAAAATGGAAAACTTGCAGCATACCAGAAAAAAAATTGTATGACTGAAATACGAATTTTAATACAGTTTATCTTTACAAAGAGTTTCCACATTCATATGTGTTACAAAGTTTCGTCCACCCGTAAAGATAAGTAAACCTCATTAAAACATTGCTTTAAAGATGAGCCCTTTTTGAAATTAACCATTCCATTCTTTATCATAATTTTAAACAGTTACAGTTAGTCAACAATGTAACCAGAGAGAAGCTGTTAGTGTTGCAATTTGCATAAATGTAAACTATACTAGAAACTCTACGTCGCACCTTCATAGGGAAAAATTACATAAGAGAAAACCTGGAATAAAAGGCTTTAAAAGGTTTCATAAATTATGTTCAACTAACATTTTGTGAAGATAAATTGAATTAAACATATTTTTATTTTATTTGCTTAATAATATTTTTTTTTAACTTTGAATAAATATATATATGGCTGAACATTTACATTTTTATTCAATTAATTCATTAAAATTAAATGAATTTATATGAGGTTGTGTACCTTCTTTCGAAGTTTTTTTTATAAATTTAACTATCAAAAGACCTGGAACTTTACTAAGTTCTATAAAAACCGTGTTTAAATAGGGAATCATGGAACGAACTCAAATATCAATAAGAGATTTTTCTCAATCATTACTCTAAGAATATCTTGCCGTCACGTTTTTACTAACTTAAAAATTAAGCAATTTCTTGAAAGTCACGGTTATTTAAGGTAGGCGAATACAAAAAATTCTAAAATTTTTACAATTACTTTAATCTTTTCCAAATTTGGCATAGTGATTTCAAATATACTGAACAATGCATTTTGGGAAATTTTTTTTTTATTTAAAAATAATTGATTTATATATATATATTTTAAACGGTGTTTTTCAACTAAAAAAGGGGTTTACGCCAACACTTCTAGCATAAAAAGTTTTACATTAATTTACCTGAAATTTTTCACAGATGCTATTTCAATATATATCTGTGCCATGAACCTCCAACATCTGGTGTAAGTATACAAGTTTTTTTAAAAAAAAATTTCCAAGTGTAAGTTAATCGAAAAAAAAATATTTTTTTTTGTGGCTAATTTTTTACATTTTTCTTAATAACTTTTTTTCTTGTAATTTGTATGTAACTCTAGAGGGTCATTGCATGTATCAGTTCAAAACGAAGAATTTAACACATAATAAATGTTCATGGGATGAAAATTCAATGTGGTAGGCTTGTTGGCGTAAACCTCTTTTTTTAGTTGAAAAACACCGTTTAAAATAAATAAATTATATTTAAATAAAAACAAAAGCCTAATAGTATTATTCATTCTATTTGAAATCACTATGCCAAATTTGGAAAAGATTAAAGCAATAATAAAAATTTTAGAATTTTGGGAAATTTTGGGTATTCGCCTACCTTAAGAAAAATACCTCAACAGATTCAATTTAAGTCCGAATGCAATGTACGACTGCAGTTTCGGAGGAGATGAGGACATCTAGCACCTTCTATTTCTGTGTTCAAAATTTTCCTCGCAAAGGAATGTCCATAAATTAGACTTAAACGAATTAAACGTTAATTGGCCTTCAACGCTTGATCATTAAGATTGATTTGATAATATTTGATTTTATTTCTAAATTTATTTGCTATTTTTATTAAAATTACTAGCAAATTTATACCCGTACTTCGCACGGATTAAAAAAAATTCAAATCGATCCAAGTATGTGTACCATATAACCTGTTTTAACCCTTTCGCTACGAAGGATATTTGCTTCCTCGTAGTATTTGATAGGAATAACATTATCGAATCCTTAGTTGTTCGGGCGTTTTGGGGCGCTTCAGTAAGGAAAGGAATAAAATCATAAACTTAAGCTATTCTTCCCGCTCGTTTTCGAGTATGAAATCCCGTTTCATTGTTTTAAAATTCCAAAATCAACAAGAAGTTCTAAAAGAACTAAAATAGCCTACTTTCCTGTAACTTAAATAGTAATAAAATTCTTATCTTGAAAAAACTTGGTTCGTAACAGTAAGTGACATAAACAACCGTTTCTACATTAAATTTGTATACATTAGAATAAATTTCACTTAAAATAGGAAATGTAAATTAACAAGTATGTTTGTAACAGAATATGTCACTTAACCCGCTTCGACACCACAACAGTTGTGTTTAACAGCTAAAAAGGCGCCAAATACAGCATTCATTCTATGTTAAACATTTACCATTTAAATTCGGCTACTTTCATTTATTTTATTTCGAAAATTAAATAATTATTCTTAAATCGTTTGCAAAAATTTAAATTTCAAATAATAAATATGCAATAGTTCTCGCTTTTAAATAGAATGAAAACATTGCATACCAACATACAGAATCTTGAAGTGAAATATACTTAACGTCATTTCAAACTGATCGATGTCGCAAAAATAAATTTATTTTAATTTATTGTCTAAAAGAATTAAAGTTTCTGGAGCGATTGTTGCGATGGCAACGGTGATTTAATTCTAATAAAAATGGCTTCCTATGCTTTTTAAATGAGCATTAAATTTTGAAGTTTTTTAAATAATTGAAGTACTTAGAATTCGAATATTTTTCTGAAATTTTCAAAAAAGTCTCATTTCGATACGCTGAATTTTTTGACGTATCTCACTTGTCCGTAGCATTTGTAGTTAAATTCAGCGATTTAAATGACTCGAAATTGATCTTCAATGCTAATTCAATGGGAAATTCGTCGACAAATAGTAGATTTATGTCCGTCCAATCGTACAGACAGACGGACAAAAAGTATGAAAGTTGGGTCTCTGAGGTCATAGCTTTCTAACAAAAAAAGAATTTTTAAGATCGGATGGATAGAACCGATTTTGGAAGGGGGGTACGGACAGACGGACGGACAGACAGACAGACGGACGGACGGACATCGACCGCATGTCAATACCACTTTTTTTATTTTTTTTAATTCTTCGAATTAAAAAAAAAAGAAAAGTAGGCTAAAAATACGTTGTAAAATGCACTCATAAATGGCATCACAATTCCCTCATAAATAAATATCGTCACCTGACTGTGGTTCTAAAATACGACGCCCGTCGCCAATAGCCCTCGTGCAGCTCTAGAGCGACGTTAATTCAAACCCCCCCCCCCCCAAAAAAAAAAAAAAACATAAATAAATAAAACCTTTTAACTCTTTTGGCGCGTTTTGGGAAATAATTTGGCGAGAAAATAGGTATAGCTACAAACACACCATTATACAGCTCTAACACAATGACCTTAGCACAACCAACCAGCTTATAAATTAGTTTTAAAAAACATTTTGCCCATTGGGCGAATTTTAATACATAATTTGGCAAAATTGGCAACATATATGGCGAAAAAAATAAAGAATAAAACCCTGATATGCAGCTGTATAGTGCGATGGCCTTTATTAACCATCATAGTTCAGTAATAGCTTAACAAACATTGTGCCCATTTGGCGAGATTGGCAACGTATTTGGCGAAAAAATAAAGACCAAATCCTAATATGCAGCTGTAATGCGATGGCCTTTATTAACCATCATAGTTCAGTAATAGCTTAACAAACATTTTGCCCATTTGGCGAGTTTTAATTAATAATTTGGCGAGATTGGTAACATATTTGGCGAAACAATAAAGACATAAAACGCTTATACGCAGCTCTAGTGAAATTTCGTTATTAACCATCGCATTTCTGTAGTTGCTTAGCTATACATTTATTGCTGCATATTTGCAATCAACAAAACCATCAATGAAGAAATCATCAACTAAACCCACAATATATCCTCGTATGAAAACTGGTAAGAAATACGTCACTTGAAACATATCAATTATTTTCAAATGATGAATTTAGTTTCTGAAAGTAATGGCAACACAAAAATAAACATTTTAAACTTCATTTTTATTATTATAGATTTAAATATCAAGTTAAAAATTAAAAGTTGCCTTGATATAAATTAAAGAATAATATAAAATGAAAGTTTACTACTTAAAATGACAGTAAACTAAATCTTTAAAATGAAAATATTTGTAAGTTTTTAAGAATAAAGTATTTTCTTTTTTATATTTTAACTATTTTCAAAAAGTTTATTTTAATTTCTTCTGCTGAATGGCAACTCGAAAGAAAAATTTTCATCGGATTTGAGCCAAAGTGGTGTAGTTTTTTCAGAAAATTCGATTTTTCTCTAAAAGTAGAACATTTCGAGCTCTGAAAGTTTTTATTTTGTTACTCAAGTATTAACTACACATTTGTGCCAAGTTACGAGTCAGTTTGTGAGTTTCGGAGAGACATACACACACATACACACAAAACTTCATTTTTATTATTATAGATTGATGATACTAAAAACCTTTCTAATTTTCCAATTTACAGATAATTCATGTTCAGGACAATATTTTAAGACGCATTGTTAATTGTGTTTGCAATTTAATTGTATGTAGACAGGTTTTGAATTGTATGTGCATTATATTTTGTCACACGGTTTTTTTTTCTAGTTTTTTATTTTGTTAAATAATGTTACTTACTTATGTAAGCCTTGAGTGATATAATGTGGTACACAGGGATTTTTTGATATTCAATAAAAAAATAAGCTAAGAATTTAATGAAATTTGAAAACATATAATGAAACATCGAAGTGCCGTCATCATCATCATCACTGGCACTGCATGGGCCTAGCTTCCTTCAAGGTTTATTTTTCTATCCTACCTTTTAAGGTGACTTTGAAGTGTCAGACTTCAAAATTAAGATATTCTTTGAAACACCTTTAATAAATATTAAATATCCATTAAAAATTCATATTACATAAAAAGCGAGAGAAAAATCAGCAAAATCACTAAACGTTTCATATTCATGATGGACCGCGAAGTAGTTAATAATTTATTCAATGACAAGCTTGTAAAGATATTGCAAAACTTCTTGCCATATTTAGGTAAAATATCTCAAAATGTTGACAAATATGTCAGGCTTGAGAGATCGTAAAAAACAAAGCACTGCAAAACCCAAGGGAAAAGATAAGGGTACCACTTCATTATTCTTTCCAAAATATAAAAGTATTTTACAACTTTTTGTCCTTTAAAATATAAAATGTACACTCACTATAGTTAAACATACCTATAAAGCTATTCTTATTGAAACATTAAGATAATTGTCTGTAGTTCTATTGAACGTAGTTAACTCATAATGCAAGAAAGAATCACGTTTGAAACACAAATAATCAATAATGTCACAAATATATTCACGATTTATCTTAAATTATTAAGATGGTATAATAGTAAATTGTACAAGTGTTTATTTTGACTTGACTGGTTAAGTATCTACACTCCGTTCCAACCTAACTTGAGTAAAAACAAAGACTAAAAAGGCAGAGGGAAAAGAGCGATTGGTCCGTTAGTTGGAAACTCTTGTAAGGTAATATTTACATACAAAATTACCTGAAAAAAATTTAACCAAAATATACTTTTCATTCTGGTAAAATTGGCAAACTTTCTCAAATAATATTTAAATATGTTAGACCTTAAACACAATGTTTTAAACATGTTTTTTGGATGGATTCTGCACTCAAGGTCGATACAAGCATATGGTGCAATAAGTACTTAAAGGGGAATGGGCGCCCTGAACTGCGGGTCTCCAAACTCAAGTGCCCCAGTGTTAATCCAATGGGAAAAACTATTTTATATGCCACATTTCTCCGGCTGTACTACATATTTTTACAGATGGCTATTTAAACAATAAATGTAGATAACTTACAGGTCTCTATAATCCTACGTTTTAAAATTGCTTCGAATACTTTTTGTAAAAATTTTTATTGAAAATTTTAAAAAAATATTCCAACCAGTTTCAAAAACTGGTATTGTCGGGACATGTAAGTCAGCTACAATTGCCACATAAATCCGTTTGTAACAAGAAGTTCTTAAAGAACTAAAATAGCCTACTTTCCTGTTACTTAAATACTTACTAAAATTCTTATCTTGAAAAAACTAGGTTCGTAACAGTAAGTGACATCAACAACCGTTTTTCTACCTTAAATTCTAAAATAAATTTCACTAAACACAGCTTTATTTGCAGTTATAAATAAATATTTAATTTTTCGTAGAACAAAAACCAAAGAAACTACTCTTCAATAAACATTTACTTGCAGAATTCGGCTAGTTTCATTTATTTTATTTCGAAAATTAAATAATTATTACTTAAATCGTTTGCAAAAATTTATATTTCAAAGAATAAATATATATTATTCCTCGCTTTTAAATAGAATGAAAACAATTTATATCAACATACAAAGATCTCGTAGTGAAATATATATTTGACGTCATCTTAAATTGTTTGATGTCTCAAAAATAAATTTATTTTAATTTATTGTCTAAAAGAATTAAAGTTTCTCAAGCAATTGTTGCTATGGCAATGGTGAATTAATTCTAACAAGAAGTTCTTAAAGAACTAAAATAGCCTACTTTCCTGTTACTTAAATACTTACTAAAATTCTTATCTTGAAAAAACTGGGTTCGTAACAGTAAGTGACATCAACAACCGTTTTTAAACCTTAAATTCTAAAATAAATGTCACTAAACACTTATAAATAAGCATTTAATTTTTCGTAGAACAAAAACCAAAAAACTACTCCTCAATAAACATTTACTTGCTAAATTCGGCTAGTTTCATTTATTTTATTTCGAAAATTAAATAATTAATACTTAAATCGTTTGCAAACATTTATATCACAAAAAATAAATATGTAATATTCCCATAGAGATCTTAATAAAAGTATTAGAGTGTAGATCACGTGACCTATCTATGCTAACGACGGGACGAGCCTGGGGGCCGCCATCTTGAGTCCGAGACCAACTTTTTTAAGTGGAAATTGCTTAGAAAAAAATAAATTTGATTCAAAAATATTAAAAGAATACTAGCTGCATTTTGGAATATTTTTAGTGACTTTAAAAGAACTTGAAACGCTTTTCTAGTATTTTTATAATATTTATTTTGTAATTTTAGAATTAAATTTTATTTTTTGCCTAGCATTCTTTTTCTTTTTGTGATGGCGACACTGGCAACTTGCAGCCATCGCCGTCACATAGAAGAAGAATACGCGAAGTACATACATTTAAGAAACATAACACAGTCAACATACGCTTATTAGTTTTGAGAGAATATTTTTCAAACAGCGTTGGACCAATTTTTTTTTTCTTTTTACAACAGTCACTAAACAGATTCCAAACTGAAGCTAGTATTTTTATAATATTTTTGTAATTTTTGAATCAAATTTATTTTTTTCTAAGCAATTTCCACTTAAAAAAGTTGGTCTCGGACTCAAGATGGCGGCCCCCAGGCTCGTCCCGTCGTTAGCATAGATAGGTCACGTGATCTCCACTCTAATACTTTTATTAAGATCTCTATGAATATTCCTCGCTTTTAAGTAGAGTGAAAACAATTTATATCAACATACAAAGATCTCGTCTGACTGTGGTTCTAAAATACGACGCCCGTCGCCAATAGCCCTCGCGTAGCTCTAGTGCGACGATAATTCAAACCAAAACCAAACCAAACCAAAGATCTCGTAATGAAATATATATTTGACGTCATCTTAAATTGATCGATGTCTCAAAAATAAATTTACTTTAATTTATTGTCTAAAGGAATTAAAGTTTCTCAAGCGATTGTTGCTATGGCAATGGTGATTTGATTCTAATAAAAAAATGGCTTCCTATGCTTTTTAGCCTACTTTTCTTTTTTTTTTTAATTCGAAGAATTAAAAAAAATAAAAAAGTAGGTATTGACATGCGGTCGATGTCCGTCCGTCCGTCCGTCCGTCTGTCTGTCTGTCTGTCCGTCCGTCCGTCCGTCTGTCCGTACCCCCCCTCCAAAATCGGTTCTATCCATCCGATCTTAAAAATTCTTTTTTTGTTAGAAAGCTATGACCTCAGAGACCCGACTTTCATACTTTTTGTCCGTCTGTCTGTACGAACGGACGGACATAAATCTACTATTTGTCGACGAATTTCCCATTGAATTAGCATTGAAATTCAATTTCGAGTCATTTAAATCGCTGAATTTAACTACAAATGCTACGGAAAAGTGATATACGTCAAAAAATTCAGCGTATCCAAATGAGAATATATTGAAAATTTCAGAAAAGAATTCGATTTCTAAGTACTTCAATTACTTAAAAAAACTTTAACATTTAATGCTCATTTAAAAAGCATAGGAAGCCATTTTATTAGAAATAAATCACCATTGCCATGGCAACAATCGCTTGAGAAACTTTAATTCTTTTAGACAATGAATGGGGTTGTTTCACGGCGAATCTGGCAACACCTCTCTTCCTCAATTAGAATTTCAAAGATGGCGGCCTCCATGCTCGTTTAATTCGAGATAGCCACTCATTCATCAATTCAGGATCAGCATGGGGAAATACGTGTAATGAAACTTTATTTTTTTTTGCACAATTTTGCGTCAATGAATTATTCGTACAGCCAACAACACAGCAAAAACTTGGCATTTAAAAAAATTAACTTCAATATTCTCAACGAAAACTCACTGCCGATTAACAAAAACAAAACATAAACAGTAATTCTAATGGGGTCGGTCCGAAATGAACGGGTCCGATTCTAAAGTTGGTTGGTTGGTAGACATACATTTTCAGGTTTGTGCGCTTGCTCAGGGATCCGCTTAAAACCTTCGTCAAGTGAGACAGACACAACACACTCACCCACACATACACATACGTGACAGATGCTGCCATCTATCGCGCGCTAGTTTCCTAACCGTTGTGCTGCCGGGTCAAAGCAGAAACATTAAATTCTAATTGAGGATGACAAGTGTTGCCAGATTCGTCGCGAAACAACACCATTAAAATAAATTTATTTTTGCGACATCGATCAGTTTGAAATGACGTCAAATATATTTCACTTCAAGATTCTGTATGTAGGTAAGCAATGTTTTCATTCTATTCAAAAGAGAAAAATATTACATATTTATTCTTTGAAATATAATTTTTTGCAAACGATTTAAGTAATAATTATTTAATTCTCGAAATAAAATAAATGAAACTAGCTGAAATTAGCTGTTAAATGTTTAATATAGAATTAATGCTGTGTTTGGCGCCTTTTTACCTGTTAAACACAACTGTTGTTTGGAAGCAGGTTAAGTGACATATTCTGTTACAAACCTACTTGTTTATTTACATTTATTATTTTAAGTGCATTTTGGAATAGTTTATGGGTTTTTTTCTACGAAAAATTAAATATTTATTTATAACTGCAAATAAATCATGCGGACGATAAGTAATATTTATTTTATTGGTGATAGAAAATAAATGAAAATAATGGCTTTACGAAGTTGAAATTATAGCTAGATGCTGTGGTTAGTGAAATTTATTCTTTTGTACATAAATTTAATGTAGAAACGGTTGTTGATGTCACTTACTGTAACGATCCTAGTTTTTTCAAGATAAGAATTTTAGTAAGTATTTAAGTAACAGGAAAGTAGGCTATTTTAGTTCTTTTAGAACTTCTTGTTAAATGAGCATTAAACTTGGCAGTTTTTTAAATAATTGAAGTACTTAGAATTCGAATTCTTTTATGAAATTTTCAATGTATTCTCATTTCGATGCGCTGAATTTTTTGACGTATCTCACTTGTCCGTAGCATTTGTAGTTAAATTCAGCGATTTAAATGACTCGGAATTGAATTTCAATGCTAGTTCAAAGGGAAATTCGTCGACAAATAGTAGATTTATGTCCGTCCTATCGTACAGACAGACGGACAAAAAGTATGAAAGTTGGGTGTCTGATGTTATACCTTTCTAACAAAAAAAGAATTTTTAAGATCGGGTGGATAGAACCGATTTTGGAAGGGGGGTACGGACAGACGGACGGACAGACAGACAGACGGACGGACGGACATCGACCGCATGTCAATACCTACTTTTTTATTTTTTTTAATTCTTCGAATTAAAAAAAAAGAAAAGTAGGCTAATAAAAATGGCTTCATGCTTTTTAAATGAGCATTAAATTTTGAAGTTTTTTAAATAATTGGAGTACTTTGAATTCGAATTCTTTCCTGGAATTTTCAATGTGTTCTAATTTCGATGCGCTGAATTTTTTGACGTATCTCACTTGTCCGTAGCATTTGTAATTAAATTCAGCGACTTAAATGACTCGAAATTGAATTTCAATGCTAATTCAATGGGAAATTCGTCGTCAAATAGTAGATTTATGTCCGTCCTATCGTACAGACAGACGGACAAAAAGTATGAAAGTTGGGTGTCTGAGGTTACACCTTTCTAATAAAAAAAGAATTTTTAAGATCGGATTGATAGAACTGATTTTGGAAGGGGGGTACGGACAGACGGACGGACGGACGGACATCTACCGCATGTCAATACCTACTTTTTCATTTTTTTTAATTATTCGAATTAAAAAAAAAAGAAAAGTAGGCTAAAAATATTCAATACAGCCGAAGAAATGTGGCAGAGAATATTTTTATATCTCTCTCTCTCCCTCCCTCTCTCTCTCTCTCTCTCTCTCTCTCTCTCTCTCTCTCTCTCTCTCTCTCTCTCATCTCAAAAACATTTTATTTTAATATAACATTTGAAGCGAAATTTATTTTTGTCGTAAATAAGTTTGGAATGAAATCATAAAATGTAGCCTAATGCTATTAATGGATTGTTCTTGATATGCTTACTAAGAAAGAGGTAAGGCATTATATTTTTTGCATGAAAATCTGGTAAGTTTTCATTTGTATTTCTTATGTTTTTAGTGCACTTTGAAGTAATTTTATTTTTTGTTATTAATAACTATTTCGAAAATATCAAGTTTATACACGTTTTTATATTGATACTTATTCAAGAATGAAAAAAAACTCTCGTCATTTAAAGAGTTTTTAACATTTTCAAAATGTAGCTTAAACAATTAATAACTTATTAACAAATAATTATTAAAGCAACTTTACGTTATTAATCATTGAACTGAACATAAATTAAGCGTAAAAATATTAATATAATTTACGAATGAATGATAATGAAAATAGTTGGTTTCGGCTCTTAAAAGTTTAAAACACTACTGGATGATGTGTTTGGCGATTTTTTTTATAATGTAACTAAATCTTGTGTAGAAAAGGTTCTAAGTGACAGTTACTGCTATAAACCTAAGTTTTTCTCCCAATAAGAACTTCATTAAGTATTTTTTGAGTAAAAGGAAAGTAGTCTATTTTAGTTTGTTTTAGAATTTCTTGTTATTTAATGTTTCCGCGTAGATGACACGTGTTTCTGGAAAAAAGCCTTGAAAACAACATCAACAATAAGACTAACGAGCCAATTCCTGGGAAAACCCTTTAAAAACCAATATAATACTTACTGATGAGCAGTCTTAAGAAAAAACGTCGTATGCCTGTGTGAGTGCATACACTCTTAAAACAAAAGAGTGAATTCCACTCCAGTTGGAGAAGTGCATTTTCGACACTGGAAAGGAGTGAATATTAACTCAGACTGAGTTAAAATCACTCGTTTGGAGTGACCCTGTCGGAGGTTTAACACGCAAAGGATCCACTCCAAAAGGAGAAGTGCATTTTCCACACTGGAGGAGTGAAAATCAATCAGACTGAGTTAAAATCGCTCGTTCGTTTTAAGAGTGTACAATCAACTGCATTGACTTTTACAATTAATTACTTACATCATTAGTAAATACTCGTTCATGAGACAAAGAGTTCCAATTTGGATATGATAACCATATCGATATTAACACAGTATTCAACAAACCATCCTGAATATACTTGCTTTAAAAAGTATTTTAGCAAGCGAATATATTAACGTGATAACCCAAATTCAGTTTAAACCAGTTTCACAAGTAAAAACTAGTTTTAAATGAGGCTAAAAAAAATTATGCCTTTGGTTTACACTAATTTTTACTAGATAAAATAAGATCTTACTAGATAATATTGGTTTTAACAGAGAATATTGAGAACTAGTTTTTATTTTGCAGAATCTCGAAAAAAATAAGAAATGTAATTAGAATATTGGATTGTTTACTTTTTTATTACAAACTCTTTAAAGTCACAAGAACGTGCTTAAGAACACTTGAAACGATTATATACTGACGGCATTGATGTAACTATAGAACAACCATTGAATAATAATTATTTTTGCGTTAATTAACCATATTAATTTTTGTGTTACCATTGAATAACTTTTCATTAGCGGCTAAGAGGCTGAGAGGTGTCCGCCTCATAAGCCCAAGTGTGCGGGTTTCAGCTTCGGCTGAGTCATCAGATTTTTTGGATAGAAACACCGTGGGCAAGCATGTCATATGATTATGTGACATGGAAAAGATCCCTTGAGTTACCATTTAGCTTGAGTTTTCTCGGCATACTTTAATATCCACAGACAGCTCAGATTCTTGGTATTTTGAGCGTCAAAATTGTTAGCAATAGTCGTCTAGATGGTGCTACAAAAAAATGGCTTTAAGTTCTGGGAAAATATGATGAATACTAAAAAGCTTAACCACCAATACGACAGTCTCAATGGGGAATTATTCCATTTTTAAAGATAAAAGGGTCCAAAAAAGAGGCGTTAAGTAAATATTTTCCGTTCCTTAAAAAACGCGATTATGTTTATGTACGCGATATTAATGCAATTTACTATTAAATTTAAGGGAAAGATATTTCCCACTTCTGTGTTTTAAACTTTTACTTATGAAAAATATACAATGTTAGACACATATTGCACTGAATTTTTTTTCTTCTTAAAATTTGATTTACCACCATTTGGAAACAAGCTCCTCGTATATTCACAAAAAATCTTAGAAATCTAACAGACATTTCAATAAGAAATAAATATAAATTGAAAAAAATCTTAAACTGAGTTTCATCTATTTTTATCTGGAAAATAAAAAAATAGATGTTATAATGGAGAAATAAATAACAATAAAATAAATACTGAAATAAAACAATAAAGTGGAAAATTCAATTTTTTTTACTAGTTAAAATCAGTTTTCACCCATCTCCCGACTACACAAAATTTAAAAAAAATTAATAATCAAAATAATAATGCAATATTAATAATTAAACTGCCTTTAACTAAGCACCACGGCATTTTTATTTGTCGGGATTTTCGAACATTTCGGGATTTCGTTCCTGTTGGAAGTATGCCCTATCAGGATTTCGGCTGTCGGAATCATGTCCGCGGAACCGAATTTTCGTGCACGCATACTTTCAATTAAATTCGGTTGCTTCTGATGAAGAAACTTAAATATAGAGTAACAGGGATGCAGCAGTATCTTAATTAGAAACTTGGAAGGGATTTTTATATCACTGCAAAATCTATAAAAATACCCCTGACGATGAAACTCTGCATCCCACGCAAATCTCCCCAAATCATTGTTTCCCTCTAAATGACATTAAAGGCTACGCATCGCTGGCTTAATCCGAACTGAAGCAGGGTTTAAGATAAAGCAGCCTTTGAAGGTGACTGAGATGCACCCAGTAGGTCTTGACATATGGAAGTTCGCTGTTCTGGTATGGCAGTATTGTAACTTATGGTGGTATATTAACTAAGTATTGTAACTTAGTATTGCATGGTAGTATTGTATTTAAGTAGTGTATGGTAGTATCGTAACTAAGTATTGTATTTAAGTAGTGTATGGTAGTATTGTAACTAAGTATTGTATGGCATTATAGTAACTAAGTATTGTAACTTTGTATTGTATGACAGTATTGTAGTTAAGTATTGCATGGCAGTATTGTAATGTAATATTGTATGGCAGTATTGTAACTGTGTTGTATGGCAGTATTGTAACTCAGTGTAGCAATATTGTAACTTAGAATCACTAAACATTTTTCCTACTAACATTGACAGATTATAAAATCTCAGCTGCATGGCAACCAATGGTCATCAATTTCAATATTCTGCTGAACGTTCAACTTAGGCATAAAGATCATCAAATCACCACGGACTGTGAAAGGATGCTTTTGTAAACTCGACAAAACTACTAGTTGTCGTGAGTCTGAAAGTATCCGTAAAAAAGTTGATTATGAATGACAATATTGTAATAGACCTGCATATTTTGATTAAATGGATTTTAAAAGGAGCAGTGGCATAATAGAATGAAAAGTGCTATTTTTAGGGCATATTTTTTTTCAGAAAATTGATAGTAAAATCGTTTTAAGTAATATGTCTGCAAATAAAATAACTGATAGCATGTATTCGCACAAGATTGTGTATTCAGGGAGGTGATTGTGTACTGATGGGTTGAGGGAAAACCAGTTACAGCTTTGTTAAACTTTAAGGGATAGCTGTTTTTCAAAGAATTACGAATGTAAAGCAATGGTTCTTTAAGAAAATAAGTTTTACCTAGCAACTATTTTTTATACAGAGGTTTGAAACTCATTTTCCGTTCAATTGTATTTTTCTCTGTTGGGTAATTTTAAAAAGCATGCAAAACAATCCGAATTCAAAATATATAGTAATACCTCTTATTAATAAATTGTGACTAATATTTTCTTAAACACAGAATAAATAAAAGTTCCAATTTAAAACATAATGATTTTTATGGCGACACAGTCTATGTGATTTTGTGAAAATAAAGAGTTTGCATGTCGTAATATACAAAATAATCGTAATATCCAAATGAACTTTTAAAAAACATATATTGTAGGTGATGTTAACTGTCTCTAAAAATGTTAGAAACTCAAAACTACATGCTTTCGTTTGCAATAATACAAAATATGAATTGATAGTTCAAAAATGAAAAATAATAATTGAATATGAAACTATTTTAAATTCTTACTCCATAGCAACTGAAACTTTCAAAGCTTCAATTTTTAGTAATTATACATTTTTTACAAAAAAAAGTTTACACTATTAAAAGTTATTTTTATTAATGAAAGTATGGTAAATTTACTGATCTTAACATTCTAATGCATACTGTTGCCATTTGGCAACAAGTAACACAATCCACTTTATTATATTAAGGTAGAGCTCCCTCTCGACAAATCTGTGGTGTTTTTTTTCATCTATTACATTCCATTTTGAAGTTTTAGTTACTCATAGATGAGAATTTTGTAGTTGGTTTTTATCATATGAAAAAAATTTAAAATTGAAATCATTAAAATTTTAATGCAGTTAAATTTTTTTCAGTATTTTTCCCATAATGTATGAGTATTAAAGATACATATATATTTTTCGGGACGAAAAAAATTCATGCCTTAGAGGGTTAAACTAAAGCTCAGTTTTCTTTGCGGAAAATGGCACACCATAGTGTTAATGAAGTAACAGATTTAAAATAACTATGTAATATTTTCTTTCATACTCCCTCTTCGAATTTGTCCAATGTCTCCAGCAAAACCTGGCCATCTCTCTTGTCTCTTTTGCCTTTTCATGGTCCATCTGGATTTCGAGTTTTGTTAGAATCAAACAGGAAGGGAAATATTTATAAAAAAACTTATTTGGGGAAGTTTCTTTGATTGAAAAAAAATGTTTTTATAAGGGATATACTGGCACAAATATCTGTTTAGTGATTGAATGTTTTTTATTATTACAATCATAATTGCATGTTCCAAAAAAATTTTCTAAAAAATTAGTTAATGTGACTTTTAAAAATTTCTTTTTATTCTATTTTATGTTAAAAATATTATGCAAATTTGATATCAATTTTTTTTAATTTTCATTTAAAGAAGAATATGAGAAAACTGAATTAACTCTTAGTTTTACATTAACACAGACGTAAAGTTAATAACAGGAAACGCAAACTTTCTCCAAGCTTGAAAGATCCATATAAAATTTCTTGACATATGAAAGGAATGATGATCAAATTCCAAAAGTAATTTGATGTATTTCCAATGTATGAAATATTTACGAGGGAATACACATGCATTTGTTTAATCTTAAAAATTTAATTAAAGTGATTTTTCTTCCTTCTATTTCACTTCACATTAAAAATCAGATGCAAATTTGTTGAATATTTTGACTTTGGTTAGTTGGTTATTGGTTTGTTGGCTTCATTTTAAGAAGAATATAAGAAAAATGTTGTTTGATGTTTTTAATGCACAGACGTAAATATAATAACAGAATTTTTTTTGCTCAAAAGCAAACTTTCTCGAATCAACATACAAAAATTATTGACACATGAAAACGAAAACTTGCAAAAGTAATTTGATGTTCTACATTATCTTTGATGTATTTCCAACGATAAAAAATTTGTTTTGAATTCAAAGGAATAAAAAAAATTATACATTGAAAAAATATACAGTTACCTGTCAGTATTATATACAGGCATGGAAGCTTTATTATAACGACAATGGGTAAGGAATCATGAATTTTTCTATTGATGAATCACTCTAAGACTGATCTAAAAAAAATATGTGGCTTTGTTATATGAAATTTCTCGAAAGCCGGTGCTTTGCATTCTCTTTGAAGATTTGTTATTATTGCGTATTCCGCGTATTCCATTCACAATTTTTAGAGTGATTCTTATTAGAAAAATAATAGTTTACGCAAATTCAGAAACGTACTGAGAATGCATATCTGCATTTTGAAATAGTACATAAGTGAAAATTTTTATGTGAATAACATAACATGAGTTTTGTAGTATATCAATTAGACTTAACTTTCTATTTGTATGAATCGAATATATGTTTTTAATATGTTTGTCGAATATATTTTTATTTTCGGATATTCCAGATTTCTATTTATTTAATTATTGTTTTTTCGAATAAAATCTTATAGTTTTAAATTTTGCGAAACATTACCTTTTTTAAAAATACCAAGTTTCACAAAAAATATATATATTACTAGTTCACTTCAATATAGTTTATTCCAAGATTTAAAATGGAAGATAGTCGTACCATGCATCCTTTTCAGAGTATATAAAATAAAATGTTACTAAAATAAGTCTTTTTATCAACCTGTGATATAAATTTTTCTTATACACTTACTCTTTTCGTGAAAGGCAAGATTCCTTCTTCCTAAAGCTTCTCGTTACGTCATAGATCCAAAAATTCAATAAACGCTATTCAAAAATGCCAGACATGAGCGAAATTAACAGAAATCTGTAAAAGGTACTATAATGTTCAATAAAAGGAATTTTTAGTATTTATGAAGCTAAATAGTTTAACGTTTAATAAAATGTTTTACAGTGCTACTACATATATAGTATCGAAATCCATTTCTAAAAATTATTAATAATTATCTGATCTTCGTCAGTTAACTCTATTTAATCCTTATTATTCGTGAAATTAAAATGAAAATAGCTGAAAAAACTGAGTTCAGATTAATATTGCTTTGCGTAAAATACCAGAAAGGAGTTTCGAAATACTGTATGCATCATGCTCAGGTAACAGACTTCCATTAGTATCCATAACTTAATTTAAATAAAATTAGTTTACTAGAATTTGTCTGAAGCATTAAACTCCCGATTATCCGCGGGTGGATTATCCGCGGGCTACTATTTACCCTAAACCCTCCCATTTTTCTATTCAATTGTAAAAATTAAACAAGAAGTTCTAAAAGAACTAAAATAGCCTACTTTCCTGTTACTTAAATACTTACTAAAATTCTTATCTTGAAAAAACTAGGTTCGTTACAGTAAGTGACATCAACAACCGTTTCTACATTAAATTTATATACATTAGAATAAATTTCACTAAACACAGCATGCAACTATAATTTCAACTTCTAAAGCAATTATTTGCAATAATTTTCTATCGCCAATAAAATAAATATTACTTATCGTCCCCATGATTATTTGCAGTTATAAATAAATATTTAATTATTCGCAGAACAAAAACCATAAAACTACTTCAAAATTCACTTAAAATAGGAAATGTAAATTAACAAGTAGGTTTGTAACCGAATCTGTCACATAACCTGCTTCCACAGGTAAAAAGGCGCCAAACACAGCATTAATTCTATATTAAACATTTACCCGCTATAAATTCGGCTAGTTTCATTTATTTTGTTTCGAAAATTAAATAATTATTACTTAAATCGTTTGCAAAAATTTATATTTCAAAGAATAAATATGTTAAAGTTCTCGATTTTAAATAGAATGAAAACATTGCATACCACTATACAAAGACACTCGAAGTTAAATATATTTGACGTCATTTCAAATTGATAGAAGTCGCAAAAATAAATTTATTTTAATTTATTGTCTAAAAGAATTAAAGTTTCTCGCGCGATTGTTGCGATGGCAATGGTGATTTAATTCTAATAAAAATGGCTCCCTATGCTTTTTAAATGATCATTAAACTTTGCAGTTTTTAAATAATTGAAGTACTTAATTCGAAAAAAATTACGTAACACGTGAATATGTGTCGTAACACGTGCTACAAATCGTCAAAAGCATTTTACATATTTGATAGTAGTTTATTAGAAGTATGAAATAATGCAAAAACTGCAAAGCATGTCAATAATATTGTGCCCACCCTCTGTACGCCTTTCATCATAAAAACTGTTTGGATCATGCTACTATAAAAAAAAAAGTAAATAAGTAAATAAGCAATTTGAGAGATGTTTTGCCGTTTTATAGTAGTTAAAAAAATTCTATGAAGATATGGTACATTTATATGACTCTATGTTGTTGTTGTGTTGTTGCTCATCTCCTAGGTTTAGCAGAGCTAAATAAGGTCCATGATGTTAGTCACACTCGCAAAAAGTCCAGGATCATGACTGGATTTTCAACTCTATAGAAGGCGGATCATGACTGGATATGACTCTATAGAGAAGCGCGTTAATAAAACTTTCTCGAATTATAAATTGATTGCAAATCGCTTAAAGCTGTTGTAAATAAATATAACTAACTTTTATTTTAGCTCCTTCATTACGTTTATAACGTAAAAGGTGAAGCTGTTATAAAGGCTATGTCCATCCGACTCTCTGTCCGCCACACACTTTCAAAGCCCAAACTACAAATTCTACAGACAAGTGTGTTACTCCAAAAAAATCAGCACATTGAATCATTGAAAACAGAAAAAAATATATTTTGAAGCATTTTAATCGTTAAAACGAATTGAAAAAAGAAAAGAAAAGAAACAAGCCCAATTGAGCATGCAAATGTTTAATATAGAATAAAATGTTGTGTTTAGCTCTTTTTTCAAAGTTGGACATAAACGTTGTGTGTATTTGGTCTAAGTAACAGATTATGTTACAAACCCACTCTTTTATAAAAACCAAAATTGCAAAACTTTTACCAAAGTCTTGTGTTTTTAAAATTGAACTAGCCAAAGATTTGATATTCTTAAAAATACTTTCAAATCTTCGACCATGTGCTGTTGACAGGTTAAAAAAAAACTCACAGGTATTATTTTATTGAAAAGTTAAAAGCTATTATGTTCTTAAATAATTCTAGAAAAATATTTCAATCTGCATTTTATTGTAAATTTAATGGATAAATGCATCTTTCTGATTTTTTTTTATTTGGCACCAAATTTGATTTTTAATGAAAAATTTATTTCCTAAAAGGAGTTACAAACTTTTTAAGGAGTACCTATTTTAAAGAAATTTTATCTTTTTATTTTTAGTAACTTTATATTGTTTTTTGGTGATTTTATATATGTTTTCTTAACTATACGAGATTTTAAATTACAATTTTTAACGCTGCGTACGATGTTGCCCTTAACGGTTGCGTTGGGTGCCTATTCGGGTGTTGTCTCGTCACCTGACAGCGGTTCTAAAATACGACGTTCGTCGCCAATAGCCCTCGTGTAGCTCTAGTGCGACGATAATTCAAACCTAAAATTACATTTTTTTTTATGCATAAACCATTTAGGGGTCCCCCTTTCATAAATAAATATAACATTAATGTTTCTACATCAATACCAATTTAGATTGTTGTTGTTTTATTTATTCAAAGAAAAAGACTTTTTTAAAAAAGAAAAATTATAGTAAGTTGTTTTAATTTATCATTCTTTCAATTATACCATATCCAAAAATGAATGCAAAGCTCCTTTCTCCTTACAAGAACGCGTCATTTTCATTCCAAACAAATTATCTCTATTTTCGTAGGACTGTCTTATTAAGGGGACGCATTACCCAAAAATTGGTCCAAATGTCAATTTTTCAGTTTTTACTTTTTATTACAATATTTTTCTAAACATTTACTGAAAGTTTCATAATGATATCTTGTGTAGGAAAAAAGTTATTAAATATTTTCTGGAGTCATTCCTATACGTTTGAATACGTATTTCGTCTGCTGGGACGCAGTACCCAAAAACTGGTTAAAATATTAATTTTTCAGTTTTTACTTATTATTATTTACAATATCTTTTCGAACATTTACTGAAAGTTTCATAATGATATCTTTTGTAGAAAAAAAGTTATTAAATATTTTCTGGAGTCATTCCTATAAGTTTGAATACTTATTTCGTCTGCTTTCAACCTTTTTTTCCCTGTTTCACGTTTTTCAATTCTTGTGTTTAATAAGGCTTTTTTGCTCATTAAGTTAGAATTTTGAACTTTTTTACCTGTGTTCTTACATAAACAGTGCTGGAAATAATAACAGGGCCAAGCGAAAAACTTCCATATTTGCACAATTATGTATTCAATATGTTTGCCAATAGAAATATAATGAAAAGAATGACAATTTCTAAATATATCTATTAAAACAAGTCACAAATATAAATTATTTTTAATTGAAACTTTATTTTGTTTTTTATACATGTAAAAAGCTGGAAATAATATTAGAGCCACATGAGATATTACTTATAAAATTTCTAATAATCTAAAAAATTTCCCTTTTTTCAATTAATTTTATCATTCTCGAGGATGTTGAAAATCATTTCATGGTGTCCTTCGGCAGATTTTTCCAACTGGTTTCTATTGCCATTATAAGCTCCTCCTTGGTGTTATAGAATTTGCCATTTCCATAAATTTCACGTACAAAAACATCCCATAAATTTTCATTTGGGCTTAGATATGTGTACTCCTTGAGGGCCGTTTAAGAACTTTGACATTATTGGCTTCAAACCATGATTTTGTTGAGTTGGAATTGCGTATGGGACCATTGTCTTGTTGAAATGTGTACTCTCCAGATGTGATCAGAGGTGCCTCCGGTAATAGTTTTTCAGCAAGAATATCTTGGTAATTTTCTGAATTTGATTTTGCTTTCAGATAAGCAATCGGTGTTGTGCCATTGGCAGCAAAACCTCCCCAAATCATAACAGATCCCCCACCAAACTGGCGTTTCGAGAAACAAGATGATTCTTTTCGGATATCGTGCCTGTAGTATCTAAAACCGTCTGGCTCACCAAAATTAATTTTTTTTCGTCAGAAAAACAACATCTTGCCACTTATAACAAAAGGTAATATGATCTTTGGTGAATTTAAGGCGCTCCATTTCATGGTTCTTAGTTGGAGATGGTTGGGCCTTCATTTTACTGAATTTTGCATTCGGGTTTTTTGATAAAACATTCCGAACAGTTCGGCTAGTACATAGAAGCTTCAAATCATCAGCAATCAGTGAAGTAGAAAGCATTTTTCGAGTTGCAAGCCTAAAAAGAGCTCTCTTTTGTCGAGGAGTCAGCGAAGAAAGACGCCCTGACCTTTTCCGCTGAGCATAAGAATCAGAATTTTTTTAAAAGTTATACACTACGGACTTAGATCTATTTATTTTCTTTGCTATCTCGCGATAATTCAAACCACATTCCTTGAAACTAAGGATCTTACCTCGCTCAATCTCTGTTAGAGTTTTACCTCTTCCTATTCTCACAAAAATTGAAATTTCTTACTAACATGCCTTTGATTCGATTAAGAAGCTTCAAAACACAAAAATTAAGTGCCACCAAAAATCAACAAAATAAGAAACAGTTTAAAATTAAGCTTGGCCCTAATACTCTTTAAATCTTTTCCCATATACTAAAAACAAAACTGATTTTTTGAATAAAATAAATTTAGAATTGTGTTAATATCTTGATACAAATAAAAGAGGGTGTCATTTACGTCACCGGTGGGTAAATTTGCATCAGTCTGAGCAACGAGGTTATTTAAAATATAAGAGTTTCGCGCTTGGCCCTATTGTTTTTTCCAGCACTGTATTATGCACAAAATTGTGCATGGAAGAAGGTCTTCTATGTATAGTTATTTTTTTAAAAAAATGTTGAATTCAATAATTTGTATTTTTTGTGTATTTTTTGTGATTATCACTCAAAATGCTTATTACTTTTTAACTGCCCCTCACATTTTAAAATCCATGCACAGTTCTTGAACAAATAGTACTAAAAAGAAACCATAAAAGTTTGGTGAAGTTATTCTTAAAATTGAAGGAGGATTAGGGTTTTAAAAAAAAGTTTAAAATTTTGATTTTTTATTGAATAAATGAAAAACTACTTGTAAATATTCATTTTTATTGCTAGAAATTTTTTATTTAGAGTGAACATTATATAAAACCAATATAATTTACATGTTTATGTTATTATTTCTAGAAATAATATTTTGGGTAATGCGTCCCCTGTTAGTAAAACCAATTCAATCACTTAAAACTAAGGCATATTTCGCACAATTATCGCATTTTTTGGCACGCTTAGAAACATATATTTGGAGGAAATGTAAGTAGTCAAAAATGACCCATTGTACAGCTCTATATAGCACGATGACATCCGATACCATATAAAATACTAAAAATGATCTTTAAAAAAAAATACCCGTTTTCAGAGGGAACCAGTAACAGTAATAAACCAGAAAAAAACTTACACTCCGGGCCAACTTAAGGTAGGCGAATACCCAAAATTTCCCTAAATTCTAAAATTTTTACTATCGCTTTAATCTTTTCCAAATTTGGCATAGTGATTTCAAATATAATGAATAATACTATTTAGGCTTTTGTTTTTATTTAAATATAATTTATTTATTTTAAACGGTGTTTTTCTACTAAAAAAAGAGGTTTACGCCAACAAGTCTACCACATTGAATTTTCATCCTATGAACATTTATTATGTGTTAAATTCTTCGTTTTGAACTGATACGTGCAATGACCCTCTAGAGTTACATACAAATTACAAGAAAAAACGTTATTAAGAAAAATGTTATAAATTAACCACAAAAAAAATGATTTTTTTTTTCGATTAACCTACACTTGGACATTTTTAAAAAAAAAAACTTGTATACTTACACCAGATGTTAGAGGTTCATGGCACAGATATATATTGAAATAGCATCTGTGAAAAATTTCAGGTATTTTAATGTAAAACTTTTTTATGCTAGAAGTGTTAGCGTAACCCCCTTTTTTTTTAGTTGAAAAACACCGTTTAAAATAAATCAATTATATTTAAATTAAAAAAATGCCCAAAAAGCATTGTTCATTACATTTGAAATCACTATGCCAAATTTGGAAAAGATTAAAGTAATAGTAAAAATTTTAGAATTTTGGGTATTCGCCTACCTTAACTTGGGTAAAACAAATAGTAAAAAAGGAAAAGGGAAAATTTGCCCGTTAGTTAGAAACTCTTGTAAGGTCATATTTACATGCAAAATGAGCTTAATACAATTTAACCAAAATAAACTTTTCATTCTGAAAAAATTGCCAAATTTTCTCAAATAATATTCAAATCTTTTAGACCTTAAATGGAATTAATGTTTCAAACGTATTTTGTGGATGGATTCATAAATAATTTATGAGACTCTTTAACTCCGAGGAAGGATCTTCTCCATAGCATATTTATGTTTATCCAACTTAGGTTGGCAAGGAGTGTAGAGAATCCTTTCAATTTTGGACCTTTGAAACCCCTATGATTACCTCTTTAGAAATTTAACAATGATGAAATTAGTTGCTAAGTCACATGAAAGGCGCGATGGAGGTATAGGTCCAAATTAACATTCAGTAAGTTTAGTCTAACAAGTTTAAGCTAAGCTTAATCACCGAAACGGTCGAATAGTGAATCGTCAGAAACTAACTACGATAAGATGCATTCAGAGTCGTTTCTCAATCTACGGTAGGTATTTGCTATACATCGATACTTTTATATACAGTATGGATGGCTAAGAACTTGGTATAAGGGATATTTTTAGTTTAGTAAACTAATTACAAAATTGCTGAAACTTTCACCCAAAAATCACAATAACGATAGATAATTTTTGTAGTGTTCCATTCCATAACGTTACAGAAAATTTTATTTTCAAATTTTAAATTTACCTTTTTATAAATAAGTGTATAAGAGTTATCTTGAATGTTAAAATATTAAGTAACATCCCCATTAAACACAAAAATTAAAAAAAAAGGGATCAGTAAAAAAAGAGGCTAAAAAATCAATAAAAACAGCAAAAGCGTTTTTCATTATTCTATAAGTAATACATTCTTAAAACTAAAGAGTGAAATAAACTCTTCTTGGAGAAGTGCATTTTCGACACTGGAAAGGAGTGAAAATTAACTCAGACTTAGTTAAAATTGCTCGTTTGTTTTAAGAGTGTACATAAATATTTATAAAAATATTTTAAATTAAACACACGTTCAATGGTGTTGTTTCACGTCGCGACTTTCAACAACCCCAGCGTTTTCATCTTTATTTTTTGTTTGGAAGTACTTTTAATTGGATATTCGAAAATAAGTTTTCTAAGAATATTTTACTTATTAAATTTTCAAATGTTATCTTCTTGCCGTTCTGTTGGTAGTTCAAATCAATTGCTAAAGAAATCTTGAAGAAAGAAAAGTTTGCTTTTATCTATGACGGTCATTTTGAGTGTGAAATCGAAACAACTAATGAAATCGCAGGACGTTGAAAAATGAAAACAAGAGCGTTTCATCATCTGAAACATTCCAATTAAAATCTACCAAATAATTCAGCAAGCTGCAATGTAATTTTTGTAATTCGACTAATACTTTTAGAGTTTTTATTAATTTAAAGGAATTTATGTACAAATGTAACAAAGTATTTATAAAAAACGCTGTATTTGACACAAGCAAAGGAATACCCTATCTTCATACAATCTTAAAAAATTATATCAAGTCTATTCAAGAATGCTTCCCATTTAGTATACTATAAGGTAAGACCTCAGTTATTGTTCCGCCCATTTGAAGCTTTCTTATAACAATTGCTGTTGACGTGTGCCTCTAGATAGACTAGAAGGCAAAAGAGGTGCAGTAGCTTCCATTGGCACAAAGCTTTGAGCACCCATGAAGGTTGGAAGTCTGACTTCTGCTGAGAGATGTTACCCCCTCCTCAATTTATTTTCTCGCTGGAGGGATGGGCAATTTTTTCCTGACAACTGGCAGTCGCAGTACTACGCTATGACAGACCAAAGGACTATCGAACACGCAGGTTTAACGATGCACGGACCCGAACCTGGGACTGTTCATATGCAAGAACACCTAACCGACATAGCCTCCCAGACCCTATGCAACGTATTAGGTGAAATATATAAACTTTCACATACTTTCCAGCTCCAGTGCAATGATCTTTGATCAACCATTTTCGTTACAACCCGCCGTAGCAGCTTAAATACGCATGTGCCGTTAATATGAAAGTACAATAGTACATTTATTCCAAATAATTATATGATTTTTTTAATATAGAATTAAATAATATGTCCAAAGAGTCACTTTTATTTGAATGAAAACATATGTATGTTTTTTAATTAGTTTTTGACGTTCTTATTATTCAGTCGAAAAGGCCAGATTTATTTCTATTCAATCTATCATTTTTTATGTAGGAACACATCAATTTATCTTAGCCTGGATCAGAAAGCATGAATAATAGCCTTTTAAATTCAAAGAAACAAGATTAATTCTCCCTCTTTGCTTATTTTTACATCATTTTATAAATGGTTTAATCATACATGCAAGTAATATTTGACATCTGACTTATCTTATGCAAAATTAATAGGTTAACTATTAGAATATTAAAACCATGAATTAAATTACTCGAATGACTACAAGGCAAATCATACCTTTCAAATGCAAATTATTCCCAAACCAATCTACTTTACCAATCATTAGAGTTTTAGTTAAGATTGGTAAACAACTGTTTATAATTATCATAAGGCAGATAATTTTTGCGTCAATATTATTGATGTAAAAAAAATTCTAGTTCAAACCATTTTAGCCAAACACCAATGGCGCAAAACTTCCAGATCTTTCTGCAAGTCAAAATATTCCAAGAAAATTGTGAAGAATTAATTTTTTAACTATACTAATATTTAAACCAGTAGCATGAATTAAATTGTGCAAATAACTACCTTGAAAATTAAACCAGTTCCTTTTAAATGCAAATTATTCCAAAACAAACTTGCACCAATCATTACCTTTTTATTTAAGATTGATAAAAAAGATGTTTGCAATTATCATAAGGCAGATAATTTTTGCATCAATAATATTTGTTTCAAACTTCTTGTTTAATCCATACCGGGCATTTTGACCAAACACAATAGCACAAAACTTCCAGATCGTTTTACAAGTACCGGGTGGTTATAAAATAACGCAGGCTATTCGGAGAGGTCTGTATCTTGAATGAATAATTAAGGGGGAATAGTACCGCGAATCGGCTTCTCAAGCGAAGGCTTCTCTCTGTGTTAATCCTATGGGGAAAAAATAAAAAGTCTGCCACATTTCTCCGGCTCTAATTAATATTTTTACAAGCGGTTTTTTTTATATGATGCATGCATCTGATTTGCAGGTCCGTATAATCCCATTTTTTTGAAATTCATAAAAATAATTTTTTGATTATTAATAAACAGTTTTACAATATGAACTAGGACGAAATTTGAAAAACCGCGATTATAGGGACGTACAACTTTTAATTTCATTAATTTTGAAAAAAAAAAGTTCGCAATTATTTGCATTTTTAGGGTAGAAAAGTGGCAGCGAAATTATGAAATTATCAATATCCAGTCTTATCCAGGAAGTAGCGCCCCCTAGGAGTAGAAATTAAGCTCCTCCCCCTAAAGTTAGCTCCTCCCCTTTTAGTTAAAGATGCTGAAACTCAGATAAGATAAGGTACGTGTAGTTCAATTTCAAGAGTCTGCGAATTTTAACTTCTGCTCCGTAAGCTAAAGTTTCAATTCATTGTGTGTTTTTGGATGCCGATTTCGAAAATACAAATGGATTTTTTACTATAGCGTCCAGTTTAAAAGCTTTAAAAAAAAATTAAGTGGCATTGATTCATTCTATTGGATTCTAATTCTTAATTAGTAAAAAAAATCTTTTTTTAATTTCTCCCAAATGATTTATTTGAAAGAGTTTGAAATATGCTTTGGGGACTTGAAGTTCAGAAAAAGGCATTACAAAGTGTGAACAATTGCACAAATTTGGACTTATATATTTTTGTTGAAATATTAATTTAAGTTAAAATCCGAAAAACATGTACTTCTTGAAGTTTTTGTTGTATAATTTACCATTTCTTCCAAAAAGGATTTTTGCACAACGTTTTAAATCTGTTTTTGGCATTAGGTAGCAGTATTGGCGTGTTTTATATTAGGTAACTTTTTTCAGTTTTTCATTTTTGAACTTTTGCGATTTTAATTAATGATTCGGTTCCACTCTCAATGCGAGGTCTTGTTGTGTTCCGTCCGTTGTGTTCTAATATAGTTTAGTTTTAGGTTTGAATGATCGTCGCAATAGATCGCACGAGTGCTATTGGCGACGGGCGTCGTATTTTAGAACCACAGTCAGGTGACGAGCCAGCACCTGAGTAGGCACCCAACGCAACCGTTAAGGGCGACATCGTACGCAGCGTTAGGACTTTGAAGGATACTTAACGTGCACTCCCTTACACGGGGTATTATTCGTCGGACATTTTTGGCTGCACGGGCCGTTTACCGTCGGCAGCTACTTTTTGGCGATGCCCGGACCCGAACCTGGGACCTTCCGTATGCTAAGCGTGTGCTCAACCGACTGGGCTCCCCAGCCCCTCTAATATAGTTTAGTAAAGTTAGTTTGAAATATCTTCGCACTAGAGCTATATGATGGCTATGGGCGACGGGCGTCGTAGTTTACAACCGCGGTCAAGTAACGAGTCGACATCAGGGTATGCACCCAATGCAACTGTTCAAGGAGCCATCGTACGCAGTATTGGGACTAATAAGAATATTTAGCGTGCATTCCCAATGCAAGGGGTATTATTCGTCGGACGATTTATAGGTCGGCATTTGATTTGGCGTTGTCCGGACCGAACCTGGGACCTTTCACATTTAAGGCAAAAAAATGCCTTAACCGACTGATCTGTTCTGTCTTCTTTATGTGCATTATGTTCTTATTCCTGTAATTTATTAAACCTTTATCGCTGCAAACTCGGTATACCGAATATCCCGTATAAATCCCAACCAGTAGTTTCCGCGTTCGAATCCCGGATGGTAAGCGCATGGATGATTGACTTGTCAACACAATGTTAGGATAGGTAAGGTTTGAATTATCGCCGCACTAGAGCTACACGAGGGCTATTGGAGAAAGGGCATCGTATTTTGGAACCACAGTCAGGTGACGAGCCATCACCTGAATAGGCACCCAACGCAACCGCTAAGGGCGACATCGTACTCAGCTTTCAATACAATGTTAATTGTCTACATGTTGGTCTTAATGTGTGTAAAAAGATGTCCATCCTCTCCGGACGCTCTGGTAACATTCTTCCATAGGATATCCATGATCACAACAACAGCATTAAACCTTATTAGTTTCATTTAGATTAAATTTTCCCTAACTTCTAGAAGATAGCTAATTATTCGAGGTAGCATCCTTCAAATCCAGATTGCCGAATTATTTTCAAAGAAAATTGCAATTTGATTGTTTTAGATTATAAATTATTACTGGATTAAGTTCCAGTTTTCGTTTTTGTCCATCGTGATTTTATTGGTTGTTTCAATTTTACTCTAAATGCTCGATAAAAATCGCAGATATTTAGTAATGGAAATTTATTCTAAAGTGTCTTCCATTTTGAGTTTGAAACAAGCGTGAGGGGATTCACTAAAGAAACCACGTTATTGGCGCAAATAGTTTATTTGTTGCTGTACAAATTATACAAGTTTCGGCTCGTCTTCTTCAGAAAAACACTACACAACTATAATAGTGCCTCTTATAAAAAAAAGATTTTAATTTTTTTCAAATACTTCATTTTATTTAAGACCCTTTTTCTTTGCAAAATTGGAAATTTTTTAATCGTTACGTCTCGATCCTCATGTTGGCGCATACCCTTCCCTCCCCCTCTGAGCGTGCCGTAATTTATGTACGTCCCCTTATCGAAAAAATTAATATTTTGAAGCATATTCAATATATTTACTTTCAATGATCTTTTAATATTACTTTTATGATGTGGTTTTTTAATCTATCAATAACCATTTGTTATAATTTTATAAAAAAGGATACGAATGAATTTTAAAAATTACACTTTTGTCAAACATATAATTTTTTTTTGTTCTAAAAAATAATCGTATGATAATTTATGTAAATATACATCGTAAAAAAATGTAAGTTTTTAAAGAAAATTGCGTGGAATATTTTTGAGAAGAAAAAATAAGGCATTAAGGCGGGATAGTACCGATTAAGGCAACTCAACTTGGCCGAAGGCGACATCTGGTGAAGATATTGGAACTGTTAAAGAGGGAGGGTCAGAGAACTCGGAGACCAGCAAATCACAATGCTCAATTAATTGAATGACGTATTTATCTTGATTATCTCTGATTTCAGCCCTTCTATAAGTAGCCGATTGGTCACTTGGAAACTATTTTTTCTAAGCCCCTCCCTCGTCAACCAATCTTACACACCCAATGAGAAATCCCCGCCTTCGCCCTGGGTGTAATTTCTCTCTCTGTATCAGTACAAATTCTGTCTATGTCTGTCTTACTTGACGAAGGTTTATAAGCGGATCTCTCATCAAGCGCACAAGCCGGAAATACATGTACCAACCAACCATCTTCCCTCCGAGAAAACGGGATGACATACTTAGTTTGCAGGTTAATTGAATTACGTCGCTCTAAATCTACACGTGAGCTATAAGCAACCTTAAGGGGTCACAGGAGTCTTAAAAATGTGCAAAGAAGATACTACAAAGCATAGTTTGATCTTTCATGTCATTTTTTAGCTACTCAATAAATGAGTATAATTTTTTTATGTGTAATTCTACAGGATTTATTTATTATAAAACAAGTTTTAAAATTTATGAAACTTTAGCCAAAACTAAAATAAATGATATTAAACATGAAGCGATTTGAACACATTGGGATTAGGCTTGCGCGGCAAATTGTGAGGTCAAAATTGAAAAAAATGACCAAGAAAATGACTTTATATTGAACAAATATGTACAAACAAAGACTTATACCTAAATTCTCAGCTCAATTTTAATTAGACATTATTTTAAGAACTTTTTTCTTAATAAAAATTTTTAAATTTTGATTTTTAATTTTTTTACAAATAATTTCTAATTAAAATTGAGCTGAGAATTTAGGTATAAGTCTTTGTTTGTACATATTTGTTCTATATAAAGTCATTTTCTTGGTCATTTTTTTCAATTTTGACCTTACAATTTGCCGCGCAAGCCTAATCACAATGTGTTCAAATAGCTTCATGTTTAATATCATTTATTTTAGTTTTGGCTATAGTTTCACAAATTTTGGAACTTGTTTTATAATAAATAAATCTTGTAGAATTACATATAAAAAAATTATACTTATACATTTAGTAGTTAAAAAATTACATGAAAGATCAAACTATGTTTTGTAGTACCTTCTTTGCACATTTTAAAGACTCCTATGACCCCTTAAGGGATTTTTGTCAACGTGCCTCGTAATTTTGAAGTGCCGTTAAAAAGATGCTTTTATCTGACTGGGAACCGATTTGCGATATTCCTTTCGCTACGAAAGATTTTTGCTTCCTCGTAATATTTGATAGGAATAACATTATCGAATCCATAGTTGTTCGGGCGCTTTGGGGCGCTTCAGTAAGAAAAGGGATATTGTATAAGACTATCTGCCATTGAACCACAAGGGATTTAACGATCACAAACCGTCTCTAGACGGTATATATTCGATTGATTTTTTGATTCATTGGAGGTTAGGTTAGGTTTTAATAATCTTCGCACCAGAGCTACACGAGCGACGGGCATCATATTTTAGAACCACAGTCAATTGACTAGTCGACATCTAAGTAGGCACCCAACGCAACCGGTAAGGGCAACATCGTACGCAGCATTGGTACTTTAAAGGATATTTAACGTGCACTCTCTTACACAAAGTATTATTCGTAGGATATTTTTTAGCTGCACGGGCCGGATCCAAACTAAAATAGCACAAATTCACTCTGAATTGAAGGAGCTCTCTGAATTGAGGAGCTTTGTCAATTGAAATTGTATTGTGGTGTTTGGGATTGAAAGATACTTCAATGCATTCATGGTTTTTTTTAAAAAAAAAACAAGTTGGTTTGTTACAGAATCTGTCACTTTGTTCACAATGTCAAAAAGGTCCGATTCTATAGGATGACTAACGGCCAAAACAATCACTAGTGGGTACTTTTTAAGACTCCTATGAAGGCACTTACTTATCAAGGAGGGAAAGAATGGAACCATAAAAAAACTCTTCACTTGACCAGGATTTTAATTACGAGGAGTAATTGGATGTGTTGGCCGTAATTTGCCATAATTGGCTATGCCTCGTAATTTAGAACCTTGGACAAGAGACGAGTTTCTTTTATATGATTCCATTCTTCTTGGAAAAAAACTCGTCTCTTGACCAGGATTCTAAATTACGAATCGTAATTAGCTGTGTTGGCCGCAATTGGCCATAATTGATGACGCTTCGTAATTTGGAACCCTGGTCAAGAGACGAGTTTGTTTTTTATGCTTATTTTTTATGATTATTTTTTAGGATTCAATCTTTTTTATGAGTCCATTCTTTTCCCCCCTTCTTGATTAGTAAGTGTGTTAATTTTTGATGCATTGTGATTATTCATTCCAGCTACAGACCACTCCGAATAGCGAGCGTTATTTTATAACCACCCTGTATTTAATCAAAGATTATTAATCAAAGATGCACTCGGCTGGGGAGCACAGTCGTTTACGGCGTTTGCCTTGCATGTGAAAGGTCCCAGGTTCGGTTCGGGCATGTCCAGAACAACCACCGACCAAACCAGACCAGAGACGTGAACGCACGCTAAATATTCCACAAAGTACCAACACTGCGTACGATGTCTCCTTGAACGGTTGCGTTGGGTGCATACTCTGATGTCGACTCGTCACTTGACCGGGGCTACGACGCCCGTCGCCAATAGCCCTCGTGTAGCTCTAGTGCGAAGATAATTTAAAATAACTTTACTAAACTAAATTAGAACACAACAGATGAAAATACTTCGCTTTGAGAGTGAAACCGAAACGTCTATTGAAATAGCGGAAAATGAAAAACTGAAAAAAAAAAATCCCTAATATAAAACAAGCCAATACTACTGCCTAATGCCCAAACAGAGTTAAAAATGTCGTAAAAAACCTTTTTGAAAGAAATTCAAAATTAAAACAAAAACTTCAAGAAATATTGTTTTTTAGGATTTAAACTTGAATTAATATTTCAACAAAAAAATTAGTCCAAAATTTGTGCAATTGATCACACTTTGTAATGCTTTTTATAAGATCCACGTTCCCAAAACATTTATCAAGATCTTTTAAATAAATCATGGACATGGAAACAATTTAAAATGAACATTTTACTAATTAAGATTTCGAATCTAATAGAATGAATCTATGCTGCTTAATTTTTTTTAATACTTTTAAACTGGAAGCGATAGTAAAAAATCACTTTGCATTTTCGAAATCAGCCTCCAAAAACACACAGGCACACTCAATTGAAACTTTAGCTTACAGACAAGAAGTTAAAACTCGCTGACTCTTAAAATTGAACTACACGTACCTTATCTTATCGGAGTTTTAGCTCATTTAAATGCAAGGGGAGGAGCTTATGTTACCAGGGGGAGGAGCTTATGTTCTACTCCTAGGGGGCGCCACTTCCTGGATAAGGGAATTTCATAATTTCTTTGCCACTTTTCGACCCGAAAAATGCAAATAATTTCACACTTTTTTTTTTCATTGCGAAGGAAATTTAAAGTTCTACGTCTCTATCTTCTCAGTTTTTCAAATTTCGACCTTGTTCATATTGTAAAAATGTTTATTAATAATCAAAAAATTATTTTAACCAATTTCAAAAAAATGAAAAGATAGAGACCTGCAAATCCTCTGCATGTATCATATAAAAAAAACCGTTTGAAAAAATATTCAATACAGCCGGAGAAATGTGGCAAAGTTTTTATTTTTTTCCCATAGGATTAACACAGAGAGAAGCCTTCGCTTGAGAGGTCGATTCTCGGTACTATTCCCCCTTAAAGTGTTCTTCGATTCCAAGCACAACAAACAACCATTTCACCGATCAAACTGAACCAATTCCAAACACCACTTTACAATTTCGATTAAGCAAAAAAAAGTGCCATGCAAGTGCATATTTCATTAAGGGGTCATAGGAGTCTTAAAAATGTGCAAAGAGGGTACTACAAAGTATAGTTTGATCTTTCATGTAATTTTTTAACTACTCAATATACAAGTATAATTTTTTTATATGTAATTCTATAAGATTTATTTAATATAAAACAAATTTTAAAATTTATGAAACTTTAGTCAAAACTAAAATAAATGATATTAAACATAAAGCTATTTGAACACATTGTGATTAGGTTTGCGCAGCAAATTGTGAGGTCAAAATTGAAAAAATTACCAGGAAAATAACTTTATATTGTACAAATATGTGCAAACAAAGACTTATACCTAAATTCCCAGCTCAATTTTAATTAGAAATTATTTAAAAATTAAATTTTAAATCAAAATTTTAAATTTTTTATTACTTTTTTTAGAAAAACGTTCTTAAAATATTTTCTAATTAAAATTGAGCTGAGAATTTAGGTATAAGTCTTTGTTTGCACATATTTGTACAATATAAAGTCATTTTCCTGGTAATTTTTTCAATTTTGACCTCACAATTTGCCGCGCAAGCCTAATCACAATGTGTTCAAATAGCTTTATGCTTAATATCATTTATTTTAGTTTTGGCTAAAGTTTCATAAATTTTAAAATTTGTTTATTTTAAATAAATATTGTAGAATTACATATTAAAAAATTCTACTTATATATTGAGTAGTTAAAAATTACATGAAGGATCAAACTATGCTTTTTAGTTCCTTCTTTGCACATTTTTAAGACTCCTGTGACCCCTTAAAGCATCAAATATAAACCAAGATTAGTAGGTTAATAAAATACATTCTTCTCGCAGGTATAGCTGTAAACAAGTTGACCTGCAAACCCAGAGATCCGATGCCGGGATCGAATGTAATCCTTCTATAAATCATAATATCATTCAAATATCTACCGTAGGGTTTGTGCACATTAAATCCATTGCGGTGCAATGTTTCATAGTCTTGCACAATATTACGAATTGGTTCCCAGTCAGATACAAGCATCGTCTTTCTGACGGCATTTTAAAATTACGAGGCACGTCGACAAAATTCCACAGATAGATTTAACACAATGTTTAAATAACTTCTAATATAAATTCTAAAACCGCGTGCAGTAGAACTTCAATTATCCGAAGCATGAATGATTATCCGAATGTCGGAAAAAAAATTGCACCCGACCCACCTGGTAATGTTTGTCTTTGTTGGATGTCATACCTGATAATATTTTTGTACCAACCAAAAAATTACTAGGCATGACATCCAGCAGAGATTACAACAATAGGTAGGCAGGTATAAATGTTTATGGTGTCACATAATAAACTTTTGTACCAACTGTAACTGCTTCCCCTTTTTGTAGTCTCCTGTTATTTATGCAAATTATCTTTTTTTAATGCGTATAGTATAGAGTAGTGACTTTTTGTATATTTATCAATCACTTCTAAAAGAAACCTACAAATTTTAACATAAATTGAAAAAAAATTACAAAAGCTTGTAACTCAACTTGCCAAACGATACTTTATAGCTTGGATTTGATTGGGCTGATTACGACCGAAACTAGAATTTACGTGGTGAGTTTACAGATCAGGCGTAGCTTACGTGCGACGTTATTCAATTAACCTGCAAAGAGAGTCATCCCGTCTTCTCATAGTGAAAATGGTTGTTTGGTACATGTATTTCCGGGTTGTGTGCTTGATCAGATACCCACCTATAAACCTCGTCAAGTAAGACAGACATAGACAGATTTTTTACTGGCAAACAGATAGAGAGGAATTGCACCCAGGGCGACGGCGGGAATTTATCGAAGGAGGTGTGAGATTCGTTGACAAGGGGAGGAGCTTAGGAAAGGTAGTTTAAAACTGACCAATCAGCTATTTATAGAAGGATTGAAAAATAAGATGAAAACGTCAATCAATGAATTAGGCATTTTGATTTGCTAGTTTCCGAATTCTCGGAACCTCCCTCTATAGTAGTTCCGATATCTTCACCAGATGTCGCCCTCGGCCACATTGAGTTGCCTGCTCAGTACGATCCCGCCTTAATAGTCTAGAAGGGGAGAAAATAATGGAATCATACAAAACAAACTCGTCTCTTGACCAGAGTTCTAAATTACGAGGCGTAATTGGATGTATTGTCCATAATTGGCTACGTCTCGTAATTTAGAACCTTGGTCAAAAGACGAGTTTCTTTTTTATGATTCCAATCTTTTTCGGAAAAAAAAGAAACTCGTCTTTTGACCAGGGTTCTAAACTACGAGGCGTAATTAGTTGTGTTGGCCGTAATTGGACAAAAATGACAATGTCTCGTAATTTAGAACCCTGGTCAAGAAACGAGTTTGTTTTTTATGATTATTCTATGTCATCATTATTTTTGTTATCATTCTATCTTTTTTATGATTCCATTCTTTTTCCGCCTTCTTGATTAGTAAGTGTCTCTGTTTTTTGCATTTGGATTATTAATTCAAGCTACATAACACTCCAAATAGCGAGCGTTGTTTTATAACCACCCTGCGTATATTCCAAGAAAATTGAAGAGCTTGGTGGAAGAACGTGCTAAAGTCACAAAGAATTGAAAACGAGAAAATGATCTTTAAATTTTAGTTTACACCCATATCTATTAAAAACGGAACTTTTAAACAGTAAAAGCATACTAAACTTAAAGTTTATGAAAAAGAGGAAATTGTTATCGTTACGGAAGTTAGTAATATGTTCATTGATACAAAAATCTCAATTTTTTTCAAAAATGTCACTCAGCACGTTCTTCCACTAAGCTCTTCAATTGAAAAGAAGCACATGAGCTTTTAGATCCCTCCTGGATGAGTGTTAATTCTAGTCAATATTTGCCCAAGACCAACAAAATGCTCTGTAAATACAGTACACGTTCAAACAGATTGTAGAGTTTTGGTAAGACTCAAGTTAAGAATTGCAATCACGTACTCGATTAAACATCCGCAGCTCCTCCGTGTAAGTATTACTTCTCATATCTAATTATTAACTTTTATTTTTTGTAGAAAGCGTTGTTTAGGTTTGGTTTGGGTTACGGGATAGGTAGATTGCTGCATGTATGTTCAGGTTTGTGTGCTTGATCAGAGACCCTCTAATAAACCTTCGTCAACTAGGACAGACACAGACAGAATTTTTGCTGACACAGTGGGATGAAGTACACCCAGGGCGAAGGCGGAAATCGAACCCGCACCCAGTACAGTGCGCATAGACTGTTGGCATAATGATTCCTGGTTTTGTAGCTGGCTTACAAGGCAGGAGCGCCTTTATACGATTTCCTTTTTATTATTTTCTTACTTATTTTTTTACTAACAGCCAATAAAACATTGATCAAGAGACATGGACACCACCTGAGTGGACACCAAAGAGAACTTCATTGTACTCTGCCGTCATCAAGACTTCACAGATTTATTGAGCACATATAGCGTAGTGAACTCGGGCACCCCAGCAGTAAATTTGGAGGGTTTTTTTTTACCAGGCAACAGGCAAGAATTTGTCTATAGTATAGCTAGAATAGAACTAAGAACCTTCTCGGTCAGAGGCTCATATTGGATTATCCACCTCGGCCACTGTGGGCCAACGTTGTTTATTTTGGTCAAATTTATTTGGAAGGTAACACCAAAGTACGGGTTATGAGTAAGAGCTAAATGGGGAATTGTTTCACTACTACCTATTTCTAGTCTCTTGTATCAAGAGTGATGATAGAACTATAAATCAGCTTTTGTACATTTCCTAATAATTTAGAATAGCTTTCAAGTGGTGACACTTGAGCTTAAGATGGTCTAAAAGAGGATATCTGGTCTCCATACCGAAGCCTTCTCTCTGTATTAATCCAATAGAATTCTAAGCAAAATTATGTATTAGCAAAATAACTGTATTGAATATTTCCACAAATGTTTTTTTTTTGTATGATAAATCTTCTAAGCTGGCTTACAGGGCAGGGTTCGATAATTTTATTTTTTCAAATTAATTTTAATATTTTATTGAAAAATAATAAAATGAAAATTAAAAATATATATCGAACTAAGTTCAAAAATTATATAGGAAAATTTTAAGTCCGATGCATTTGTCATATAATAAAACGGGCATAAAAATATTCAATACAGCCGGGGCTATTTGACTCTTTTTTATTTACTTTGAATCAACATTTAAATTAGTCGCGTGGGCCTACCAATTTGGATCCGCAATGGAGTAACAAGATCAACACCTGAGACGGCACCCAACGGTACTTTGAGCGGCATCGTACACTAGCACTATAAATCTTTGGACTCCTAAGATTTGGTGAAGTCTTATGTATCGCTATACATAAGATATAGTGTGTCAAAAAGTATTCATTGATTTTCAACAAGGGGGTCCTATTCCCAAAATCTCAATAAAAAATTATATTTTTTAAATAATATTCAAACCTTTCTTAACAATTCTCGGAGAACGATTTTAAGAAATTACATAATTACTTTTTAGTAATGAATTTTTAAAAGGGACACGGCAATCAATGTTTTCATCCAGATCTTTCATGATCCAAAACTTTAAAAGCTCATATCTCTGTTCGTCGCTTTTGTATTTTGCTAACATTCAATATGTTGAGGCTTTTTTAATATTACACTTTGGGTTAAAAAAATTTGTGTTTTTATTATTATAAATATATATTTTATTGATGCATGCATTCCAACTTTTATTTTTTCAACCAAATTTTTATAAATGACCTTCAAAGTTGAAAATTCACTTTTTAATGCTTTTTCCCGTCAAATTTTGTAAAATATTTGTTTTGAAAATTTTCACTTTAATTTAAATCTGAATGCATTTCTAAAATCTTATCAAAGATGTTAGATTCAAAATTTTGTTAAAAATATGCAAGAGAAATAAACTAGTAATGATTTTAAAAATGCTTAAAAATCAACAAACATTTAAATTAAAAACAAAATTATTCAGAATTTTTATATTTTAAAATATTGAATTGTTGTTAATTTTTGTGCCTTATACAAGTGAAAAAAATTTAAATGAGTACCTGTAAAAAATTTTAAAAAGTTTTCAAGGGTATAGGACGCCCAAAGGGGAAATTATGAGTTAAGAGAACGAACTCGTGGATGAAACTTTTTCTGATTTCCAAATAAATAACTTTTGCTTCATGTTTCTAAAATATCCAAAGATCCAACGTAAGGTGTTATTACGTCAGAGATTGATTTTCTATCGTCAAAAATAAGTTATGCAATAGATTAAAGGAGGGCTTCTTTAGCTACACAAATATTTGTAAAAAAATGTTTACTTCAAACTAAAGAGCTCGAATTAAAAGTTCAAACTTAAAAACTTATAAGTTGGAGGTTCTGCGACTTATGGAATAGAATTAAAATACAATATAAAGTGTAGAAGTATGGATTCTACTAATTTTTTCTGAAATTGCTAATATTCAGTTATGCATACACTGAGAAAAAAATACTGTAAACATACAGAAAAATTTTTAGTAATGTTACAGAAATAATCAATTTTACAAAAAAAGTTTTGTAATTCGGACAAGAAATCTTCATTTCTACAGTTAAGGCCTTTTCACACGGTATCCCTTGTGCACGGAACTGCCCGAACAGGGTTGTCCACCTGCAAAGATTCTGATGTCACACGTTCCTGGAGGGGTTGTTGTGAATGATACTTATTGCTAGTCTTGGCACATTTTTTCACTTTTTCAATATTTTTACAAATTTCTATCACGTGTAGGAATTGGTTGGTTGGTATGCATAAATTTTCAGGCTTGTGTGTTTGGTCAGAGACCCGCTTATAATCCTTCATGTAAGACAGACACAACGCACACATACGTGACAGATGCTGCCATCTATCGCTCGCCATTTCAACAATTTAGACAAGTCCCTGAATTAGAGGGAAATAGTCTCCATGGACCTGTACCCGTGGGAAAATGTGCAATAACCACTCACAGGATTTTCGGTCCCAACAGATTTAACGAGCACGTATTCCGCATATTCGGTGGGTCTTCAGTGGTACCGTGACTCGATCGCGAGACCTTACAATAACGAGATCGAGATCTTAACCACAAGGCTCCCCACAAGCCGATTTAACAAGGAGTGCTAACTACAAAAATCAACATTGGCGAGCATAAAGTAGATTTTTCTCAATTTGGCAAACTCGATTTTGCCAACAAGACGTCAGAGCTATACTTGATGCTGATTGGCTACCTATATCTCTCCGCAAAACCGGTTTACCGATTTTCGTGTCTCCACGAAAAAATTCAATGAAAAATTCTCTACAGCAGTTCTCAATGTTATTCCTATAGAAGTTCCGTGACCAAGGTGCTCCGTGTGAAAAGGCCCTTAGAAAAAATTTTCTAGTATTTGGAATTTCTTCCAACCAATCAGGACTTCTACATAAAGTTGCGCGCGCATCGCCACTAAAGTTTGGTCTTCGATCGTGATTCAAAATGATAATCGCCATTTTAAATCTTCTTTTCGCGACACAAGTTTAAAAATAGGTGAGTTACTCGTATTTTTTCGATTATACTATTTGTTATTCTTATTTTTGGGTATCCAGCCTTGTTCCTGATTGTTCAATGTTTTTATGTTCATGAAAATTTCATGAATATGCAACAAAAGTGTTCTGTTTTGCTAGATAGTATTATAAAAAGCGTAGAATTGCACACAACAATTGGATTACTGCTTTTTTGATCGTGTGTAGTTTCGCGGAGTAATTATAAACAAAATATGTTCTGCGATGGGTGATAAATTAGCCGAAAGTCAGCTATGTTTATTAAACAAAGAATAAGCAGTTTCATTTTTTAAAGTTTCTTTTTGGTTTTGTATGGACATTATATTTGCTTAATTTATAACTTATGTAATATGTAGTCTCCAGGAGGCTTAGTGGTAGTGCTTCGCATGGCCACGCCGCAGGTTTGGGGATCGAATCCCGGATTGGGCGAGGTTGACCCATCCTTTCATCCCATGAAATCAACCCATCCTTTCATCCCATGGGTACCAAGCGTGCTTGGGAACTAAACACTGGGTGTTCCGTTCTAAGAAACGCTCTGTTTACTAAGAAATATGGTCGGGTTTAATTTTCATTTCTACTTTTTTAGAGCAGTTTGGAGTAGTTTATGTTTTTTTATTTATAAATATATAATTATAATTCGAATTGAAAATAAATGAAATATACCTAACGCAACTAATTGATTTTTTTTTCTTTTAAAAATTAATGATATAACCTGGATGCTGTGTTTGGGCATTTTTTTACTTGTTTTACGGTAAGAATTTCAGTAAGTATTTAAGTAACAGGAAAGTAGTCTATTTTAGTTCTTTTAGAACTTCTTGTTTGATTTTTCAGGTGTTTGTATTTTTTTACGTAAACATATTGAATATTTTTGTTAGTTTTTATACTAAAGAGGTACTGATGAACATTCTTTTGATAGAATATATTCTTTAGTAAGATTTTTTTTTGTTTTAAACTAACTTTTGGAACAAAATATTTTGTTTCTTTATAATTATATAAAGGCCTTACATGTATTTGAGTTTTGTAAAATGAAATTTTAGTGACAAAAATAAATTTTCCAAAAAGAATATTTTTAGGTAACTAATAAATATTTGTTTTTGTGAGGTTAGTGTGTTATAAAAGTGATAAAATTTTTGAAAGTAAATGTAAATTGTGATTTATTTGTGTAATTCTAACTTTTTTTTGCATAACTTGTTTATTCATAGATTTCCTGAGTATTGAAAAAATATCATTGAAAAAATTAGAAATTGTTTTTTTTTTATAAATTTACCTAATTTACCCAAATTTGCAAACTGCAATATCCTTGACCCACTTAATTGTTAGACCTGATCCTACGCATTTTTAGTCAATTTTTAGTTCACTTTTAATAAGAAAAAAAAAGAAAATAGGGTATTGACACCGTGGAGATTTCCGTCCGTAAAAGTAAATATTTGAAAACAAAACGGAATAAAAAATAATTTGAACAAAAATTTAAATAAAAGTAATTTACATCTTTTAATTATCTTATTAGTATTATATACTCTATTATGCATGAAAAGGTTAATAATGGCTTTGTAATTTTATTTATTTAGTTGCGGAAGGAGGTTATCAGGATTTTGGGAATCTATATTTATCTAAAGATATTGATGAACTTGACTGATACTAGTTTAGTTTCATACATTGAGAAAAGTATGAAGATTACAGGAGTCACCGAGGAAGGTGTTATGGAATCTTTGCCTTAATTATTTAAAGAAAAGTGCTCCTTTTTTGTAAAGAAGGTAAGACAATTTCTTTACTTTTGATATGTATATAAATATTTTTCTTAAGGGGACTGGGGAGGCAAATTTTTTTTTTTAAAGTTACAGACCGAAATGGATGAAATTTTTTTATAGCTCAGGGACATAAAATTTAATGAAAATACAAAATAATAAAGGGAAAATATGCAATAATTTTTTTATTAAAAAAATATATTTATTTTTAACGTGTTTTAAAAATGTCCTTGCGATACAATTTTTTTCTAAAATGTCTAATTTTTTTTCATATAAGAAATTTAAATATATGTTAACAAAACTGTGCATGGATTGTTTATTTGTCCTATTGGTTAATTAATTAAAATTAAAAATTTATGATACTTGGAAATTTTTGATTTTTTCCTGATATGCTAAAAGTAAAACTGAGTAAAATATTAAAAAATTTTATAAGATTTCAAACTCCATGCACAATTATGTTTGAAAGATTATCAATAAAATTTTTCTACAATTTCAAAGCAGTACACAAATTTTTGAATCGCAAGGAACAATTCGAATGTACGACAAACCACTAAAAACACTTATGGAGAAAAAGGCAAGTAAGGAAAATAATAACTTCCACTTAATGTAAGATTTTCGGATTTCGGTGTTTACGAAAACTCCAACTGTATTTTGAATTCTTTTCGGATCGTTAAAAGTAAGATATGTTCCTAAAGATAAAAGTTCAAGCTATAACTTTTTATTAAAATACCAAAATCGATATTTTTGACATTTTTTGCCTCCCCAGTCCCCTTAAATTCTCTAACAAATTGCTTTTTTTAAGGATGCAAAAAAAATTCTCGCAATTTATGAAGAATATGGATGAGACTGAAGTCACCACATGCTGATCTTGTCTAGGAAGAAGATATGTCTTGGTCCATTGGGGGTTAAAATGTTTTGCTTGTCAATAAATATGGAATTTGTAACTGGTGTTATATCATTACTATTTGTGTACATCATGTTAGTAACCTTAAGTATTGCAAGGGGAGGGAAAAAATGACATTTTTACTGCAAGCATTAGCTGAAATTCCTAGTTCAGACAAAATAATTCTGTCTTGAAAGAGTTATTTAAAATGAAACGATAATTCTATGTAAAAAAAATTACTAAAATTAGTTGCGATATAAGTTTTAATTTATTCCCACAGCTTTGTGATTTAGTTTGGTGTTATTTTTTGAACTTTTCAGTTTTTTAGACTTATAATTTACATTCAACAGATTTTTAAAATATATATTTGTTGCCAAAAACTTGTGTACCTATTTATTATGTACTGGAAGTAGGAAAATCATACATTCTTTGATTGTTTTAGTTTACCATAAGGGATTTGAATTGTAAAACGTTGAAGTCTTTTGCGGCAAACCGAAACGTTATCGAATAATTTATATTTCTGGAACTACATTAGTTGGTTCGTAAGAAATTTGCGGCAACATAATTGTAAGTTTTAAAAAAAACTTATAATCTATAAAAATGAAGTTTTGTGTGTATGTATGTGGGTGTGTGTCTTATAGATTCAAAAACTAGACATTTGTTTGACTCGTAACTTGGCACAAATGCGTATTTCATACTTAAGTTACGAATAGGGAACTTTCAGAGCTCAAAATGTTCTATTTTTAGAGAAAATTCGAATTTTCTGGAAAAACTACACCACTTTGGCTCAGATTCGATAATTTTTTTACTTTCCTGATGCCATCTCCTGAAAAAAATTAAATAAAACTTTCAACGAAAATAAATAAAATTGAAAACGTTTATTATATTCTGGTTGCCACAGAAACTAAATACATTATTTGAAAATAATTGACATGTTTCAAGTGACGTAATTCTATACAGTTTCCTTTGCAGGATTTATTGTGGTTTTAGTTGATGATTTCTTCATTGATGGTTCTGCTGATTGCAAATATGCATATTTAAGCAATAAATGTATAGTTAATGTGATGGTTAACAAAGGCCATCGCATTAGAGCTGCATATAAGAGTTTTATGTCTTTATTTTTTCGCCAAATATGTTGCCAATCTCGCCAAATTATTAATTAAAACTCGCCAAATGGGCAAAATGTTTGTTAAGCTATTAGTGAACTGTGATGGTTAATAAAGGCCATCGCACTAGACCTGCATATAAAGATATTATGTCTTTATTTTTTTCGCCAAATACGTTGCCAATATGGCCAAGTGGGCAAAATGTTTGTTAATCTATTACTGAACTGTGATGGTTAATTCAGGCCATCGCACGACAGCTGCATATCAGGGTTTATTTTTAATTTTTTCGCCAAATATGATGCCAATCTCGCCAAATTATTTTTTAAAAACCCGCCAAATGGGCAAAATGTTTTTAAAAAATAATTTATAAATTGGTTGGTTATGCTAAGATCATTGTGTTAGAGCTGTGTAATGGGTGTGTTTGTAGCTATATCTGGGCAATTCTACCATAATTTTTAATTTTATGTCCCTTGTGCATAACTTTTAAAAAAAATTAATATTTCTTTACCATTTCTTTTTTTATTATGCTAAAAGACTGGTCCTTTCATAATTGCAAAACGTAATTTTAACGCAAAGAAACTCCAAAAAAATTTTAGAACACAAAACAATGCAGAAAAGTCCTTACCATCGTGTGTCCCGAATGTCAAATTTTTAGTTTAGGGCTCAGTCTAATACTTTTTTGAGCCAAAAATGACATTCATTTGGATTTTAAATTGAACTAATACTGTTGCTTAACGATTTCCTTCCATTGAATTTTGGCTTTTAACATTTATAATGCGTTTTTCTCGTCTCCTAACTTTGTCCCTGGGTTTTAGTGCATTCACTGACCTCATTCCTAAAGTGGTGAAGAGAAGCACTGGATTGAGCTACAGTGATTCTTCAAACATGCGAACTGTATTGCAAAAAACTGATATTTCAGTTAGTAGCAACATATTTTTGTTAAAATTCACCAATAAGCCCAAAATTAAAAAAAAACTCAGTGAAATTAGCTGCGAGGTTTTATTACTTTCCTTACAGTCTCCCAGATTTAAGGTTAAGTTTTGCTTGATAATTGAAATTTTTTTTCTATAAATATGTTTAAGTGGAGTACAAGAAGTAAAAAAATCCATTTTTATTACACTGGAGTTAGTTTCAACACAAAAAAGACCGGAAAACAGCGTGAATGTCCTTTCCTTCCGTTCCTGACCTTCCGATCCTTACCGTCGTAATGATCTAGGGATGGAAAACCGAAACCAGTTTTAAGACTAACCGGTTTTTGCAATTTCGGTTTCATTGAAAAACAGTTAGTTTCGTAAGGCCGGTTTGGACCGGTTTCTTTAGAATCGGTGTTTTTAAAAAACTGCCGTCCCTTATTATAATTTTTTGTTTTTTACAAATGAGCTTTGCTAAACTTTTTTTCGTAATTCTAGAACCCTTATAAACCTTTTGATAAACATAAAGTGATTTTGAAAAAATAAATTTTACACGTTTTTAATACCTGAAATTAAAAATTATGGTAGAACTGCCCATCTATTTTCTCGCCAAATTATTTCCCAAAACATGCCAAAAGAGTTAAAGGGTTTTATGTATTTATGGAGGGAATTGTGATGACATTTGTGAGTGCATTTTACACCGTATTTTTGATTTTGGAATTATAAAGCAATGAAACGGGATTTCATACTTGATAACGAGCGGGAAGAATAACTTAAGTTTATGATCTTATAACAGGTTATATGGTACACATACTTGGATCGATTGATATTTTTTTAATCCGTGCGAAGTACGGGTATAAATTTGCTAGTTAATGAAATAAATGAAAGTTGATACTTTAATTATACTTGTGTAGGCTACATAAGTTGGTTTCGTAAAGTTACAAAAAGATATTTGTAGAGGGTACATAAAATGGTCTTGTAAAGTCACAAAAACATTACTTGTATAGGATACATAAAATAGTCGTGTTAAGTTACAGAAACATTACTTGTGTGGTATACATAAAATTTTCTTGTATGGTTACAGAAACAATACTTGTGTGTGATACATAAAATAGTCTTGTAAATCTACATGATATATACATGTAATGCTAACAAAAATATATTATGTGTTTTTACAGCACTATTTTTAGTAATTATTACTAGAAATTTTCTATGAAAAGTTTTCTACAAAAAAAATTTCTGTAATGGTTACAGATTTTTTTTCTCAGTGTAATTAAGAATTTTTATTACTTATTTTTTATAAAGACAATTACATACAATTAACAAAATGAATATCTTACACAGTTGTTCTTTAATATTTCAAATCTCTAAGCCATGCGATACTTTAACTATCTACACATTCCTAGTTATCTCCTTATTAAAGTAACTATAGTGGTGCATAGAAACATGAATTTTAGAATGATAAGGTAGCATATAATTGAAAAAAAAATTTCAAAATTCTATTTAAAAAATACGCAGAATATAAAATAAATTTTAAGTAATGCAATAACCTAAGAAAGCAATAAACATTCCTTTTTGCTTTTAGCGCAATGCTTTTTAAAAACACATTCGCACTAACAATAACTGAATTGTGTATAAATAAAAATAAAAGCATTTTATGTTTAAAGTTTTATCCCAAAAAATCCTCAGAATGGAATGAGAAATTCGGAAATAAGGTGAATTAAAACAGGTGGTGAGAATCACTTAACTTTTTATTTTGAAAACTTTTATCTGGCTTAACTTTTATTAAATTACAAGGAGGACTTTTTCTTCTAGAAGTTAATTACATTTTAATTAATCTCATTTTGTTACACGGAGAAATGCTTTATTAAAAAATCATTTTGCCTGCCTTTATTTTATTTCAATGATTACAAAAATGATAAGAAGGAAAGATATGTACGATGATGAAAATAAAATGTTAAGAACATCAATTAAATTGTCGCATTATTAAATTGACTCACACAATTAAATTGACTGAAAGTCAGGATTTCATAAAGCAACTATTTTTTTTCCTACATTTAAAAATAATTTTTTCTTTCTTTCTTTTAATTATCAAATCTTTAATCTTAAGAAGCAATAAATAAGTATTTTTTAGTATAAAAACTTAAGATCGAAAATTTAAAACCAGTTAAGCAGTCACTACATAAAATCAGTGTTCAAGAAAGAACGTGACCAAGAAATTATTTCAAAAGTTAACTGCGATTATATAATGTTTGTTTAAATCAAACAAATAAACGTACTTAAAATTCACATGACTGTTTTAAGGGGAAAAATCTGAGAAAATTTAATAATCTCTTACTGTTATGTCAATAAAAATTATTTTTTATTCATAAAAAGTTTTGTTTTTGTTCATAACTGTTTTTATCTATTAATTATTACGGAAGGGATTATATTTTATTTGCTGACTTTTAATTCTTTCGAGTAATGAGAAGATAAGTACTCTAAAAAATTACGTTACTACAAATTTTCAACGCTTTAGTTAAAATTTAATTAATTTTGCTACCATTTAGATTAATTTGCTCAATATTCGAAGCAATATATGCATTGTGCAATCGTTGGGTTAAAACAATTTGATATTTTCCTTTAATCCTCTAATGCATACTATTGGCAACAACTTACATAAATCCACTTTATTCTATTAAAGTAGAGCTCCCTATTAGAGTAGAGGTTTTAGTTACTAATAACCCGCATAGATGACAGTAGTAAAAATGTATTCAAAATTAAAGAGTGAAGTTATTAACTGTTGCGAAATTACGTCTTTGGCAGTATTCAAAGTATAATATTATTGGTACTAAATTCGAATAAATTGTTTCAAAAAAATAATTACAGTTCAAGAGGTTTATTTAAAATATATTTAGTAGTTTTTTCGAGTCTTTTTTGTCAAAATTGGAATTTTGTTGTAGGTTTTTGCCACATGGCAACATTTTAAAAATTGAAATTATTTAAAATCCAATTTAGTTATTTTTTTTCAGTATTTTTCCCATAATGTATGAGTATTAAGAAAACAAATATATTTTTCCGGAATGAAAAAAAAATCATGCATTATGGTTAACACAGACAAAATGTAAAAAAACGTACATGAATCTCCAGAAAAATAGCTTTTTTCTATTTCATCACTTTTCTGCAGATAGGGACATGTTTATAACCCATCAAGTAATAAAAGTATTTGTTAATGAAAACAGAATAAAGTTTTTTTAAAAAGCAACCTAAGTTGAAAGCCTTTAAAATAATTAATCAATTTTTAATTAAAGACACTTATAATCTATTAAAATAAAGGTATGAATAAGTGCACAGTAAACTAAATTTCAATTGAAAATATTCATGTTTCTTGTTTTCTTTCTAGAAAAACATGTATCGACAAAAATATCTTATTTTTTGTTTTATTCTGGTAGTAGTATTTGATTTTTGGGAATTTCATTTCTAATCTCTTTCTATCGAACACAAGCAAATAAATAAATTCATGACATGTAGAAGAAATACAAAATATTAAATTTTTTAGTGAATTGTATATCAAATTCATATGGGGGGTGGGGGGAGGGTAAGTGAGCTTGCGCCCTCTAGAAGGGAGAGTGTAGGCTTTATAGCCCATTACCCAGCTCGCCAGAAGAGACAGTCACAAGAGAGACACAAAGAAGGACGACTCAAACACATCGACAAATAACAACATTTATTGATAAGCACAAACATCCATGCCTTTACCGGTATTCGAACCCGATCCCAGCAGCTCCAAAGGTTAGAACACTAACCATTGCGCCGACAGGCCGGCACACAAAGATTATAGTACTCTTTTTTAAAAAGTTTGCAAAAAAATAATGATTTTTTAACAACTCTAATATCGTATTGACCCTCGTTCAACTTCATTTTTTATCGAAATAAATGACTGATACCTGTAATGAAATGCTGAAAACTGATATTTGGATCTTTTTCGGACGAACCAGGTCAGTTTTGGAGCTAATTAACGTGTTAATTGTTTGTGGGGGCTATGTCCCCGATTGAGGATGAGAAATCGTAAGAGGATATACTTCGAGCTGTGCTGCTCACAGGAGTAAAGATTAGATTGAAAGGCTTAGCACGACATAAAGTGAGGCCGTCTGAAATAGGCCACGCAGATGAAGTAGACTCATACAAACCAAACGTTAAACATGAGATATATATCTTCCAATAAGCAATCATATTGTTTTCAGTATAATAGGGATTCAATTATTCATTTCTATTCATTATACGAACTCAAATATAAAAAGAAGTATTGCATGACATAATTAAGGCATACATGGACATTCTCAATATTGTCAGTCACGTAATTAACGCTCACATATTTAAATAGCCCAATTTATTCCGAATCATTTAAATAAACTATTGAAAATTAGCGCGAAATATGGCATCACGTCTTTAAAAAAAACGTTCTCCCGAATTAATTAAACTGATTTCACAAGGACACCCAAGTTCTTTAAACTATTTAATATATATATGAGCACTTATTTGGAATTTTTACTTTGGGATAACTAATTAGACCATCTTGAAGAACAGGGTTTGACATTTCTGTTCATTAAATCTTATATTTCGCACTCATTTCTATTGATCCTCCATAAACAATGACTAGAATGTGAGCCAAATCTTATCTTTATTGTAAATAGGCTATTCTACATTTCTAGAATATCATATTTTGACATGTGTTTACAAAAGGATATTACTTTTAGTTTTATTATACGTATAGTACTATTTGATTTTTCAGAATTTTGTTTTCATTCTCTTTCAATTGAATACAAGCAAATAAATAAATGTATGCTTTTTTTAGGACATAAACAAAATATTACATTTTATAGTGAATTCAATTTCAATTTCATATCAGGGGGAAAACGTAAGTGAATTTTATATCCGAAAACACACGGGAAAATGTTATATTACTCTTAGTGCCGAGTCCCGAATGCAGATGATTTCTCCACAGCTCTCCTTTAGTTGTGTTGTCTGCAGAAGTAAGAATTAAATTGAAAGGCTTAGCACTTCAAAAAGTGATGCAGTCTGAAGTATGTCAATCCGATGCAATTGGCGATGCTATTCATACTTGAAATTTAATAGAATTTTTGGAAGCCGCGATACAGTTTAATTAAAAGAAATAAAAGAAAAAAATAAAAGTACATAACTCTAAAATAGAACAACAGCGGACGATAAAACCCGGTCATTTTGAGAGTGGAATCGAAACAACCAATGAAATCACAGGAAAGGCACAAATGGAAACAGTAGAATTACATCATTTGAAACAACCTCATTCAGAACCATTTTTCACTGAAAAGGGCCTTCGACAAGGAGACTCTCTTTCTTGCTTACTGTTCAACATAGCTCTGGAAAAGGCTATTAGAGACTCTGGTTTAAACACAAGTGGTACTATATTGCAAAGAACTATCCAACTACTTGCCTTTGCCGATGATATTGACATTATTGGAAGAACAAAAAGCTCTGTTGTCAATGCTTTTGTAGCACTTGAGAGCTCGGCAAGGCAGATGGGACTTGTTATAAATGCAGACAAAACAAAGTTTTTGATTTCATCAAATAATTCTCCTGATTTGTCCCCTTTAAAGATAGGTAACTACACTTTCGAAACTGTAAAACAGTTTACCTACCTAGGAACTCTGATCTCAAGAAGCAATGATCTAAAAATTGAAATAAATAATAGAATCTTCATGGCTAATAGAAGTTTTTATGGCCTCAGAAACCAATTTAAGTCTAAATTTATTTCTGTAAACACCAAGTTGAGCATTTATAAAACTTTAATCAGACCTATTGTCCTATATGGAAGTGAATGCTGGACCCTCAATAAATTAGTAGAAGAAAAATTGCTTATATTTGAAAGGAAATTGCTAAGGAAAATATTTGGCCCTATTAAGGAGAACAATGAGTGGAGAATACTTTACAACTATGAAGTTTACAGGAAATTTGGTAAATTTGGCGGGACCGACATAGTGAGAACTATAAAAGCATCCCGAATTAGGTGGCTGGGCCATCTGTACAGATGTCCCGAGGACTTTCCCACTAATAAAGTGACTTTTTCCAAAATTGAAGGTACAAGACGTAGGGGACGACCACCCACACGAGGGTTAGACGATGTCGAAAGGGACCTCAAAATAATAGGAGTCAACCGATGGAGAGCCATTGCGGCTAATAGAGCCAACTGGAGGAGGATCAGCGAGTCAGCCTTGGCCTGCAAAAGGCTGTTGAGCTTATGAAGAAGAAGAAGAAGAAGAAACAACCTCATTATATTCGAAATCGCTAATTCAACTTTTCAATATTATACTTAGTACAAATACAGGGTGAGGCAAATAAAAGCAGTCCCAACGTGGAGATAAGAATAAGATAGAAATGTTGCCAAGTAAAAAATAAATACAAAAACAGGCTATTGCTAACTGAAGCTATTGATCGCTTTAATATTAAGCCCAAAACAAACGCTTGGCGAATTACTTGCCGGCAACTACGCTATGGTTTGAGATAGCAGACCTTTTTGTTTTTGGTAATACAAAACATTCTAAATTGATTGCAAGACACAAAATTTTCATTATGGGACGTCATCATACAATACGAACTGATATCTGAACTCCCCATTAGTCTCTGAGTAGCTCCAATATGAAGCTAATCTGATCCAACCAATGCAAAAACAAGTTTCAGGCGGCTTCAATAGTTTTTCTCGATAAGCCTTTGTATTCCTATCTCAAGACCGGGTCCGCTTTTATTTGCCTCACAATTTATTGAATGTAGCACGACATCTGTGTTAATACAAAGTAATAAAATTTCTTTATAGGAAATGTATGTTTCGAGGTCGCTTGGTTTCACAAATTCACAAAAACACCTTTTGTTGAGATAAAGTTTAAATTTATTACAAAACAAATCATTATTGCGAAGTTCAATACGAGCGGTCGCAATGACCGTTTTACGAAAACGAAATTTTAAATCAATTCTTCTTCACTCGATACGATACATTTTTTTGAATTACAACTACAATAATAAGAACAAAAAATGCACCTGCCGGGGTTGCCGGCTTTCTCCTTGAGAATTTGGCGAGCTCCCAAGAGTGAAAGCGCCAATGAGGGAAAAGCAATCAGGCGAGTCCCGAACATACCGCCCGCCTTGCCATGCCAATATTACAAGAAGGCATGCAATAAATATTCAGTAAATGTGCAGTACATATTAACAAATGAAAACAAATATTCAAAATTAAATGTTAACAATTATCAAAAAATAAATTATTAAACAAAATTAATCATCGATAATTAGAGGACTGTAAAAAGGGTACAAAGTAAATTCAAAGGAATTCTAAGCAATTTTAGGAATTCAAAATTAATTAAAGTAACATACTTTACAATAAAGAAAATTTACGAAATACAAATTTCCCTGCAATAAAGATAATACGAAAACACAAAATTTCTTTGCAATAAAGAAAATACGAAAATACAAAATTTCTTTGCAATAAAGAAAATTAACGAAATTCAAACTTCTTAGCAATTAAGAAAGTTATTAAAAAATTGTTTCTTAGCAATTAAGAAAACAAACGAAATACAAAATTTCTTTACAATAAAGAAAATACGAAATGTCAAAACTTCTTAGCAATTAAGAAAGTTATGCAAATAAATATTTCTTAGCAATTAAGAAAATAAACGAAATACAAACTTCTTAGCAATTAAGAAAGTTATCAAATAATATTTCTTAGCAATTAAGAAAATAAACGAAATACAAAAATTTCTTTACAATAAAGAAAATACGAATAACGAAATATCAAATTTCTTTTAGAGAAAATTATTAAAACAATATTTCCAATACCAATTAAAGCAATAACAATATAAAATTTCCAATAGCAATATCAAATTTCTAAAATAATTTTCAATATCAATTAAATATACCAGCAATTAAGAATAAAAATAAATTCTACAATTATTAACAATATGAATACAATAAAGTTATTTATATAAAATAATTAATTGAAGCATTATACGTAAATCCACACAATAGCACAATACGAATCCACTAAGCACTAAATTTCTTTACAATAAAGAAAACTACAAAACACAAGTTTGGATGAAATAAATAAAAACAATAAATTCTAATTTCTTTGCAATAAAGAAAATTATGCAAACAATATTTTTTACAATTAAGAATTTAAGCAGTAAAAATTTGTTAGCAATAAAGAAATTGAGCAGTTCAGTTCACTTTGCAATAAAGACAAATGAAAGAATATATAGCTATAATTATCAGCAATACAAATTCGATAGTTAATTATGTAAGACAATGTTTAAATATATCAGTGCATTTTTTACAACATAAACGCCAATTCAAAAATACCAGTCAATTTAATTAGTGTTTTCAAATGTTGAACACAGCAATTTTTTTTTTACTACACAATAAAAAAATACATATATTAAGTATTCCTTTTTTTATAATTAACAAAGAGTTTTTTTTTTTAAAATTATTATTTAATAGCCAAAACTAATTTATTTTTAAACTTATTTATGAGTCCACAAGCAAATTAAGTTGATAATAATTAACAATTAGGGTGGTAAGCTTACCATCAGAGAATATGGCCATTTAATATTTCTTATTGAAATTTAAATTAGAATTTAGCAAACCATCATTGTCAATGAAAGGATGGAGAGATTGTTGTTTACTCCTTCTGTCAACAGTTCTTTTCACCTCAAGGTCCCTCGTCTCCTTTTGGAAGTCTTGCTTCTGGAACTGGGGAGCAAGCATTCTTTCAGCCGACCGAAGTTTCGATGCAAGTAGAGGATCAGTTCCCTTGCCTTGAGGGTGCCTGGAATTCTGAGTAAACCTGGAAATATAACTCGAAATACGAATTGTAGAGTTAGTCTTATTAAGCAATTGTTGAGCATAGGAACGATCATTGCGGAGTACACTGCGACGACGATCACGATATTCACTTAAAGGGTTCTCATTTCTTTGAAGACCACAATATACTTCATTTTCATTGGAACAGTTGTTAACCGAGCCACTAGCGATATATCCAAATACGGTATCTTGAAAATGTAATTCCGAATTTTGCACAGTTATTCTGTTTAGTTTCAAAAGTTCGAAGAAGATTTCAGCCCCTAGAAGAACGTCAATTTTGGAAGGTTCAAACCATTGAGGATCGGCCAAATCTATTTGGGTGGGGATTTTCAAATTGGAAATGTTCAAGCAACGTGCAGGGCAGAGTTCAGTAATTTTAGGAACAACTAAGAATTCGAGAGATCTTTGGTAGTCACCGGAACTATTAGAAACGGTTGCGGTTGTCTTAGATTTCACAACCGATTTGGCTCCATTCAGAGTTGAAATAGATATATTAGTTTTCTCAGTCGATAAGCGCAGCATTTGCGCACAAGATGTTGTTAAGTAATGACTTTGCGAACCATTGTCAATTAGTGCACGACATGGTATTTTTGTACCTCTCGAGTCATTTATGTTAACTATAGCTGTGGCGAGAAGTACAGTTTTCGAGTTAGATGTCAGAAAACTTGACGCTGTCACCACCGATTGGACATTATCCAAACTGTCCTGGTGTACTTCTTGCACTTCACTGCTAGAAACAGGGGATGAGTTACGACTGCCTGGTCGATTATTGAAGTGTAGCAAAGTGTTATGATTTTTCTTACAAATATCGCAGCACAAACGAGACTTGCAAGTGTATACTCTATGCGACGGATCGAAACATAAAATGCAAAGCTTGAGAGATTTTACAGTGTCAAACCTGGTTTTGGAATCCATCTTTTTGAACGTGTAGCAATCAATAAAATTATGTGAAGACTTTTCACATAAATTGCAGAACTGTTCGTTATTGGGGCGAGTTACAAATGCACGTTGATTATTTTGCTGGGGTTTGTTGTTGCGCAATGTTGCGTTTAATGTTTCTTGAATCTGACATTTTTTCGATAAAAAGTCCAGAAATTGCGTTAAAGTTGGCGCATCAGTATCATTAAGGCTCTTTTTCAAACTCTTTCCTGGTCTCATAGTCAAGTTTTTCTTCAATTAAATGAATCAGAATTATTTCCGTTAATTTATTAGGAACCAGTTCAAGAAGTTTCAATGATCTCAAATGTTTTAATGTATTATCAATTAAATGTCTTAAGTCCTTTGGAGAATCTTGTTTCACTCTTTCTTTGGTAAGCAAAGCATTAATATGCGAGTTAATAATTAATCTTTTATTTTCGAACCTATCGATTAAAGCTTTCATGAGAGACTCGTACGTATCATCTTGCGTTTGAATTTGCTTAGATACTCCAAGTAACGAGTTCTGTAAATAAAACAACTTTTCTTGGTCTCCTAATTGATTATTACTGTCTATTAAAGACACGAATTGATTTTTAAATGCAAACCAATCTTCAAAATGACCAGAAAATTTCGGCAATGCAATTTCAGGAAGTTTATAATGAGTAGTTTGAGATTTGGTTTCAACTGTTTTATTAGAGGCAGAATTATTAACATGCAAAAAAGCTTTAAGGCCTACCTCTATCGAGTCCAATTCGGTGTCAATAGCACTCAGCGTAGATTCAATGGCGTCGAATTCTTCATCCTTTGCCACGGAATAATAGTCCGTTTTCAATTGTTCGAATTTAGCTTGTAATCTTTCGAATTGTTCGAGTTTTGTTGACACTGTATTGATGCAGTAGTCACTATTTTCATCCTTCAAATATGAAATAAATTTCGTCACTTGGCCTTTCACATTCGAACGTTTGCGATTTAAAGCGGAAATATCCATGTCCGCCATGTTTATAAGTCAAAACGAAGCTAGTAGCAGTCCAAAACGAATCTTTAAATCAACAAAAAGTCACAAATCCGGTGGAGTAGGACCATGTTTCGAGGTCGCTTGGTTTCACAAATTCACAAAAACACCTTTTGTTGAGATAAAGTTTAAATTTATTACAAAACAAATCATTATTGCGAAGTTCAATACGAGCGGTCGCAATGACCGTTTTACGAAAACGAAATTTTAAATCAATTCTTCTTCACTCGATACGATACATTTTTTTGAATTACAACTACAATAATAAGAACAAAAAATGCACCTGCCGGGGTTGCCGGCTTTCTCCTTGAGAATTTGGCGAGCTCCCAAGAGTGAAAGCGCCAATGAGGGAAAAGCAATCAGGCGAGTCCCGAACAATGTATATACATTTTTATTTATACTTCTCTCTGAATGAAACGTAACTTTGTTACCTGAAAAAAAAGAAATCCAAATAGTTAGCGCCAAAGTTATTTTTGCCGCTGGTTTGGGTGTATTCTAGAAAAGATCAACGGCTTCATTTCATAAACCAGTTTTCGCATTTTTTTTTTCACAGGCAACATCTCCATCGAATTCTTACTGTTGCGTGTGTTTCAGAATATTCTCGGAGCAGCTGGCAGACATATAAAAAAATATAGACAGTAATATTTTTGAATTTCTATTATTCTAAAATACTACACTATTATTTTATATTTCACTATTATTTTTCTTTATATTCCACTTATTTTCTATTTTTATTCAGAAGTAGTGTGAAAAAAAGTATAGATTCCAGAAAATAAACAAATAAAAAACGCATTCCTCATAAAAACATGGATAAAAATTAGTTATTAACGTTTGCAAATTACTTTTACTTGCATTTTTTATAATTTTTTTTCACAAACTTTCTTTCAAATTGAAACTGTTGGATGGTTAGAAAATTTAATAAAGTGCTTCAAAAAATAAAAAAATAAAAAGAACTTTTCCAAACTAATATAGTTATTTAAGCAACTAGTTCCGAAAATGATACTTTATTAAGCGAGTGGCTTTTTATTTCACGAGCGAGGTACGAGCGAGTGAAATTATGACACGAGCTTAATAAAGTATTATTCGGAACGTGCTTGCTTACAATATTTTTTATAATGACGTGCAAAAAAGTATTTCTACCAATGAGTGATTTTCATGACATCCTTTAGTTTCCATGGAGATATTCGAAAATGCAAAGTAGTGAAAGAAAAGTTGCAAAATACTTTTCTATTTTGAATCAAAATAGTATTTAGATTAATTAGTGCTACCGAACATAGGTGAAAATGAATTTGAAATGATGTTCGACCAACTTCCAGATTAAATTAACAAAGCAGCTAATCAAGTTTGGTCGAATCTTATTCCAGAAAAGTATTGTTTGGAGTGAAATTTGTGTTCTTACTTTTATCTTATTTCATTTCCTTTAATAATTTTTGTAATACTTTTAGTTTCCATGGAGATTAGAAAATGCAAAAGTAATGAACCAATAGAATTAACTGAGTTTCGTGACCATTTAGTTTCCATGGAGATATTCATGACATCATTTTGCTTTTCTACCAATCAGATACTCTTATTTACTTTACCACACTGTGCCGAAAATGAAACTTTCGCTCACTGTCTGTGACGCAAGCACGTAAAGTGCCATTTTCGCAACGATTTATGAAAGAATATGATATAAAAAAGTGAACTTTTTTGCACGTTGTTATAAAAAATATTTTGTACATACACCATCTACTTTACAACCAGCATATTTTTGGGTAAACACAAGTTGATCCCCATCCATATTATACTATATTTTAGTGTTTAGGTTTATTTTTTTAAAAAAAAGCTACAATTTCATTAAAAATCTTGCGAATTTAATAATACAATTTTAGTAGGTTTTTTTTAAAGAAATATAAGAAATTTACATTTTATTTCTTCAAAAACATTGACGAAATCCTTATCACTAACCATGGGCATTTAAATGGGTAAAATTAGTATATGTTTTGAAGTGTTTATTGTAATCATTACCTTTAATGCATTTATTAATTGTATTAAATGCGATAATGAATAAACTTAATACCTATTACAATTCTTTCGTTATTTATTTAATACACCCCAAATACAATAAACACTTCAAAACGTATACTAATTTTACAGACAGAGAAAGTTTCTAGTGCGTAACATTAATACACAACTTTCCAGTACTGCTTGAGACTTTGAATCAAGACATACAAAGCATAACCAAACACTTGTCATATACTATCTGATGAATGCATTTTCCTTAATAAACAGATGATTCAAGCAACCGGAATAATGGAAAATAAACGCATGAACACCCTTTATTAAAAGCAATTATAATTTAAAGCAACTAGAATACTTGCCAGCTAAGTGCTTTGCTATGCCTGAGTTACATAATTATCTATCATTTTGCCAAAGTTGAGTTTGTAATTATAAATCACACAGCATAGACTTCATTTCACGTTCTTGAGAAGTTATATGAGAACTATATGCTTCATATACCATTGCAATTAATCTGAAGTTAAGAAATTTGGTTAATATCAGACAGACACAGAATAATAATTAATACCAATTAGTAAATTTTGCTTCCTAATTGCCCAAATAGACAATTTTTCAATAAAGTTTTCATTTAAAAAATGTAAATTTTTGATTTGCAATCATAAAAAGCGTCACACTTTGTAAAAAATCGCGTTACATTACAGAAAGTTTCTGGCAGCATAGTTGCCAGAAAATATATGTAATGCTACGGACAAAATCTGTGGACTGAATTTTCCCGCAGTCAGACAATATAGAAATTATTTGTGGCTAATAAATATTTTTTATATTGTTGGGAACGTTTTTTAAAAAAGAAATCGTCAAATCATAACTTGTACCCACGAATCCTAGTCTACTGCATAGCAGCCAGGCACACTGGCCACTACACCATTGCGGAACTACTTTGTATAAATATTCTTTGCTTAATCAAGCAGAAAAAATTGGTAGTTTAAATAAGTGCAATGTGTATCAGCTAATACATTATTAAGAGTTATGCAACCACAAAGCTTTCAATCCTATAGCTAAAATAGTTATTCATGCAACATGTGTGAAAAAGTAACTTTTTAAAACTAGTGGAATTTATTTCACAAGCGACGCACGAGCGAGTGAAATAATGACACGTGTTTTAAAAAGTTTACTTTTCACACTTGTTTCATACACTGTTTTTTATAATTACGTGAAAAAAAACATACCTCATTAGTTCGAAAATAATTCACGTGCTAATTCTTTTACGTTAAAAAGATCGGCCACGATAAATCTCTGGAACTACAAAAGGCAAACTTATTTTTCAGTTTAAAGTCAAACATTTTAACATGAATACTGATACGAATTTTGAGCTTCCAGAAGAGCTGCTAACGATGTTACTTACTTCAAATATGCATCCAGAAAAATTTACGAAAAGACGTATGAAAATGTTTATATTGGTGCGTATGTAAAAAAAAAAAGTAGAAATATATGCGCGTGGCTGCAATGTCACTATTAACATCAATGTTACGAAATAAAAGTTTTACTTGAAATGCTGGCATATTGTAAAAAGAGTAGAAATAAAAGTCCTTTTTTTTACTGCTTTTGGATGAAAAAAAGTAAGTTTTTTATCACTGTTTCTAAAACGTACGACTTTTCGCAAGTGTCTGATATTAAAATTGTAGTGTAAAAATCATTCTTTTTTTTCATGCAATTTTAAAAAATACATTCGAGTTAAAAAAAATCTTTAATTTAGTTAATGATATTAGAAAATAAGGACAACTAATTTATCAAAATCCTCAAAGCATTCACTCTTTTACACATTACGTACGATATTTAAAATTGTCTCTTATCTATGACTGTCTTGGTTGGGGGCAAGATCGCCAAGGACTGCGAATTTAAGTCTATTGTAGTCCCTTATCTAAGTCTCCTTTTAATTGTGAAATAAATGCCGAAAATATAAGACATAATCCGATAATCAATGCTATTATTTTCTGTATAATACGAATTCAATTAATCATTTTCATTCATTACGAATTCAAGTATAATAAGAAGTATTGTACTGCACAATTAACGCATACATGGACATTCTCACCCGCGTAATTAACGCACACACATCCAAACAGCCATATATATTTAAATTTATTTAAATAAACTATGCCAAATAAACAAAAAATATTACATCACATCACAAAAAAACGTTCTAACTCAATTGAAGAGCTTAGTTCAAGAACGTGCTAAGTGACAAAAATGTGAAAACGAGAAAATGAGAGTTAAAGTTCTTATTTCACCCTTAAATACGTTAAAAACGGTACTTGCAAACGGTAAAAATAAACTTAAATTTAAGTTTATGAAAATGGGAACACTTGTTATATTTAAAGGGTTTAATAATATTTTCCTTGACACAAAATCTCAATTTTGTCACTTAGCACGTTTTTCCACTAAGGTCTTTAAATATAAGGATTCCACAATGACACCCAAGTTCTTCAAACTAATTTATATATCTGAACACTCATTTGAATTTTTACTTTTGAAAAATTAATTGGACCATCAGTGAAGACCAGGATTTGACATTTCGGCTTATTAGATTTTATAATTCGTCCTAATTTCCTTTGATCCGCATAAATAATAAATATAATGGGAGCCAAAATTTATCGCTCTAATCCAATCAATTTTCTTTGTTCCTACCGTATTCATAGTATTCGATGAGCTTTTTTAACACGTCATATTCGGCTGTTCGAAAAAAATGGTAGTCGCAAAATACAGGGTGGTTGCTTTTAAGGGGTCATAGGAGTCTTGAAAATGTGCAAAGAAGGAACTACAAAGTATAGTTTGATCTTTCATGTAATTTTTTACTAATTACTACTCTAATTAACTACTCAATATATAAGTATAATTTTTTTATATGTCATTCTATAAGATTTTTTTAATATAAAACATATTTTAAAATTTATGAAACTTTAGCCAAAACTAAAATAAATGATATTAAACATAAAGCTATTTGAACACATTGGGATTAGGCTTGCGCGGCAAATTTTGAGGTCAAAATTGAAAAAATGACCAAGAAAATGACTTTATATTGTACAAATATGTACAAACCTAACCTAACCTTACCTTACCAAACCTAACCTTATACCTAAATTATCAGCTCAATTTTGATTAGAAATTATTTAAAAAAATCTTAAATCAAAATTTTAAAATTTTTAATACTTTTTTTAGAAAAAATTTCTTAAAATAATTTCTAATTAAAATTGAGCTGAGAATTTAGGTATAAGTCTTTGTTTCTACATATTTGTACAATATAAAGTCATTTTCTTGGTCATTTTTTCAATTTTGACCTCAAAATTTGCCGCGCAAGCCTAATCCCAATGTGTTCAAATAGCTTTATGTTTAATATCATTTATTTTAGTTTTGGCTAAAGTTTCATAAATTTTAAAATTTGTTTTATATTAAATAAATCTTGTAGAACTACATATAAAAAATTATACTTATATATTGAGTAGTTAAAAAATTACATGAAAGATCAAATTCTGCTTTGTAGTACCTTCTTTGCACATTTTTAAGACTCCTATGACCCCTTAAAGGTGTAATTCAAATAAACTTAAAATAGGAACTACTTTCAGAAGCTCATGTTATTTGAGAGAACCAAAATGTAATGGAAATTTGTTACATTAAAAGTATAAAAGTTATGCAGTACCAAAGTAGTTCTATGGTGTCTAAACTTGATCAAATTTTAATTTTGTTTGTCAAAGAAATCCGCAGAAAAACTGTCAGCTAATGTGTGTACCAGAAAATACCATACAATTTCCAGAAAATGTGTTTATTTTGTACGAACAATGTAAATATTTCTTATGATGTCACGCTATCCCAACTGCAACTTCATTTTTTGCTTCGTTTTCTTTCCCTAACTTGAAACAAACTCATTGGTTTTTTTTATAACGACACGCGTTCCGAACTGCGATTTCATTGGTAAATTGGATTGTTCTCTTTTACAAAGTGTAGAAACAATTTCATTAATAATTTGAAAGCAAAAGCTGTTTTTAACTTACAAATTATAAAGAAAAATAAAATGCTGCCCCTATCGAGCTATTTCTGTACACAGTTCTTAAACAAACAGTTAAAAAGCTCGTTGGGTTCAGTCTAGTACTCTTACAAATTTTTACAGAAAAAACTGTTTGGATAAAACAGTAGTACTTTTCTGTATATGTAACTAAAAATCTGTAAAATTAACCAATTTTTGACAGTTTAAAATTTCAGGTATTTGACTCAGTAACACTTTAATAATGCATTTAAACTACACAATCCGATATACTTTAATCTACTATAACAGTAGCTCGAATTTCTATTCCATAAAATCAATTCCCCATTAACTAATTGAATTCAGCACATCGTTCCACGTTAATGCTAAAGATATCAGTAAATCTACATATGAAAGCATTTATCACCCACTAACGTAATATTGACATTGATTCTGTGTGCTTAACAAAGCTCTTATATGGATCCGCCATATTCTAAATATACATTGGAAGGGGAGGAATAATACGTAGATATAACTTTCATAAGTCTAGCTATATAAATAGGATTAAATGATAAGAGTTTAGAAGAAGATGGAGAAGTTGGCGCGATAAAAAGTGAAGCATTCAGAAAGACGCCAAGCAACCCTATACTAAAACCGACCTTAAGTTTGCAGCAGAGAAATGTACTGCGCGGAGGAAACTCGGTAAACAACGCAGCTGGCGCTTTGAATTTCGCTTACTCTGATTGGCTGCTCCTTTGACCCTGACATTCGTGCGCCCTGTTACGTCAAAATCGAAGGAAAAAATAATTAAAATTACACTCTAACTGAAGCTAAACTAATAAAAATAATAAATGTATGTCTTGAAATAACAAATAAAATTGGTTATTGAATGTGAAACACCTTTTTTTATTCGATTCTCGCACTCGAAAATGAGAACTATTTACCCTTTTTCTCGTAGAACATTTGTATACTGCAAACTTTATGTCGGTTTTATTTTAGTAAGCTAAAACACACCGCTCGCTCAACGTTAGTTCAATGCAAAACTCATCATTTTGTTCTTCAAAAAGCGTTGATTAAAAATTCAAAAAATAATTTTTGGTGCAGTTGTAGGCAAGAGCACGAGATCTGAATTTACACAAGATAGTCGTGATTCCCTGCACAAGTAAGAAAAATCAGTTGTAATTATAGTTTTACTAGAGATTTTAAAAAGTCGCCAAGTCGAAGCTGTAGGCCGACATAAACTTCACTTTTGAATCGCGCCAAATAGCTCGTATGGGCTTACTACTAAGCGATCGATTGCTTCATTGGAAAACCGGTTTCAGTACAAGATTTTGATTGGCAGCATCTACATCTTCTTCTTAACTCTATTAATTAAATTCCTCTCTTACGCACTCTACCTCATAAAGTTAGCCTTTAACGCCTACGCGATCTTTTCACTTTATAACCTATATTTTGAGTCGATATTTCTTATTGGTTACAGACACTTATATCAGATATATTTATCATATGAAAAATAGCCGTTTGTAAGGCTATTCGATACTGCCGGAGAAATGTGGCTGATTTGGAGACACGCGGTCGATCGGGCTTATTCGGCCGTAAGGCGACGCGGTACCAAAAATTGGTCAAAATATCGATTGTTCAGTTTTTACTTCTTATTATTCACAATATCTTTCAAGACATTTACTGAAAGTTTCATAATGACATCTTCTGTAGAAAAAAGTTTTTAAATATTTTCTGGAGTCATTCCTATAAGTTTGAATACGCGTATTTCGTCTAATTTCAACCTTTTTTCTCTGTTTCGCGATTTTCAATTCCTGTGTTTAATAAATCCCTAAGGCTTTTTGTTAATTAAGTTAGAATTTTGAAATTTTTAACATGTGTTCTTACATATGATGCACAAAATTGTGCATAGAATAAGGTTAACTATTTATAGTTATTTGGGGTTTTTTTTAATTTATAATTCAATAATTTGTAATTTTTTTGTGATTTTCAGCATGAATGCATGTTACTTTTAACTGTAGCTCACATTTTAAAATCCATGCACAGTTCTTGAACAAATAGTACTAAAAACAAACTATAAAAGTTTGGTGGAATTATTCTCAAAATTAAAATAGGAACAGCGTTTTAAAATATTTTAATATTCTGACATTTTTTTAATAAATGATAATACTTGTAAATATTTGTTTCTATTGCTAGAAAATGTTCATTTAGAGTAAGCATTATATAGATAAAACCCCTATAATGCACAAGTTTATGTTATTATTTCTAAAAATAATGTTTGTGTACCGCGTCCGTTAACTTGCCCACGCTTTCTTTTTCTTGCTAACCTATATTTTAGATCATCATTTCTTATTATTTACTATATAAGAGGAAGCATGACTTATATAAAGTCACTGTTGGTATAGTTATTTGGTTGTTAAAACTAAATATAGATATTTTCATTTTATCTATTTTGCTTCGATTTTATCTTATTTAGACTTGTGGAAAACACGCGTATCTGATTAAAAAAAACATAGTGGAATTTTGTCTGGTATTTTCTAAGAGTCTTGTATAGTAATTAGTATGAAATAATAGTATGGTTATCATTTCTTATTAGTTACAGTTTTAATAAAAAGCATATTTGGCTAATATGTTTCTGTTAGTGGTATGTGGTTGTCAAAACTAAATGTGCATATTTTCATTTATATATTTGGCTTATTTAATCCTTTAGAACGCACGCGTATCGGATAAGAAACCCCTTAGGGGATTTTCGTACTTTTTTAAAGGGTCTGGTTATGGAATCCTATCTATGCATTTCCAATAGGAAAACTTTAAACATATTGCTACAAAAGTACACGACCGATACTCAGGAAAATTCTTTAAAAATACAGGTCAAAACTATTTTGTAGGTAAAGTATTATATAAGTAAGAGAAAGTTCATAAATTACATGAAATATATATGTTTTGATGGTTTGTTATTTTTTTAGTTCAACCGAATATCACTAAATGTCACTTGGAAAATGGGGAAGGGGGTCTCGTCAAACATCATGTAATTTTTTTCCGGCAAAAATGCAACGTAAAATTGCGAGAAAATGAAGTTAAATTCCAGTAAAACTTGTCTCTGTTCTTAAATTTAGAAAAATCTTATATGATAATATTCATCGTGTCTTTTTAAACCATACGTAAAAGTGACAAGAAAAAAACAGTCCATTCTTTTTATAGATTTGATTGCCGTTCGCTTCTTTCTGTCTTCCTTATTAGATTCTAAGTAGTTTTGTTTTTACCTATATTTGCTTTTATCTTTAAGTATTTTCATACTTCACAAAGAAAAAGTAGATAAAATGTGCATCCTATGTTATTTTTAAGCACTTTCTCACCACCATTAGAGGATGCAGCTGCTGTTTGAACTATCCATGTTTGAGCTTGGACGATTATCATGCATTTTGAAGTTTTCCTGCTATCAAAAAGTTTCAAACTAAAAAAAATTAAATAAAATGTAGGAGGGGTGAAAAAAAGAGGGGCAAAAAATCGTCCAAACCACATCCCTTAATTTACATAATATAATGAAGAGAGTGATTAGTTAAAAAATTATGTAAAGTTAAAAAAAAATTGAATTTTCGACAGTTACAGCGGCTTTAAATCAAAATCTTTATTTGAAAAATGAAATAGTATTTAAAAATTATTACATATAACTATTTTTAGCCTACTTTTCTTTTTTTTTTAATTCTTCGAATTAAAACAAGAAGTTCTATAAGAACTAAAATAGCCTACTTTCCTGTTACTTAAATACTTACTAAAATTCTTATCTGGAAAAAACTAGGTTCGTTACAGTAAGTGACATCAACAACCGTTTCGACATTAAATTTATATACATTACAATAAATTTTACTAAACACAGCATCCAGCTATAATTTCATTTTCTGAAAGCCAATTATTGTCATTAATTTTCTATCGCAAATGAAATAAACTTTACTTACCGTCTGCATGATTTAATTGCAGTTATAAATAAATATTTAATTATTCGTTGAACAAAACCATAAAACTACTCCAAAATACACTTAAAATAGGAAATGTAAATTAACAAGTTAGTTTGTAACAGAATCTGTCACTAACCCGCTTCCACACCACAGTTGTGTTTAACAGGTAAACAGGCGCCAAAAACAGCATTAATTCAAACATTTACCCGTTAAATTCGGCTAGTTTCATTTCTTTTATTTCGAAAATTAAATAATTAATACTTAAATCGTTTGCAAAAATTTATATTTCAAAGAATAAATATGTAATATTGCTCGCTTTTAAATAGAATGAAAACATTTTTATTTCAACATAAAAAGAATCTAGTGAAATATATTTGACGTCATTTTAAATTGATCAATGTCTCTAAAATAAATTAATTTTTATTTATTGTCTAAAAGAAATAAAGTTTCTCGAGCAATTGTTGCGATGGCAATGGTGATTTAATTCTAATTAAAATGGCTTCCTATGCTTTTTAAATGACCATTAAATTTTGAAGTTTTTTAAATAATTGAAGTGCTTAGAATTCGAATTCTTTTCTGAAATTTTCAATGTATTCTCATTTGGATACGCTGTATTTTTTGACATATCTCACTTGTCCGTAGCATTTGTAGTTAAATTCAGCGATTTAAATTACTCGAAATTGAATTTCAATGCTAATTCAATGGGAAATTCGTCGACAAATAGTAGATTTATGTCCGTCCTATCGTACAGACAGACGGACAAAAAGTATGAAAGTTGGGTCTCTGAGGTCATAGCTTTCTAACAAAAAAAGAATTTTTAAGATCGGATGGTTAGAACCGATTTTGGAAGGGGGGTACGGACGGACAGACGGACAGACAGACGGACGGACGGACGGACATCGACCGCATGTCAATACCTACTTTTTTTATTTTTTTTTAATTCTTCGAATAAAAAAAAAGAAAAGTAGGCTAAAAATGAAAATGTAGGTATTGACATGCGGTCGATGTCCGTCCGTCCGTCTGTCCGTCTGTCCGTCCGTACCCCCCTTCCAAAATCAGTTCTATCAATCCGATCTTAAAAATTCTTTTTTTATTAGAAAGGTATAACCTCAAACACCCAACTTTCATACTTTTTGTCCGTCTGTCTGTACGAAAGGACCGACATAAATCTACTATTTGACGACGAATTTTCCATTGAATAAGCATTGAAATTCAATTTCGAGTCATTTAAATCGCTGAATTTAACTACAAATGCTACGGACAAGTGAGATACGTCAAAAAGTTCAGCGTATCGAAATGAGAATACATTGAAAATTTCAGAAAAGAATTCGAATTTGAAGTACTTCAATTATTTCCATATCACCTTCGCTTTCCATTTCCTCCCATCAATTATTACCATATTCAAAAAAAAAAAAAAAAAAAAAAAAAAATTTAAAAAACTTCAAAATTTAATGCTCATTTAAAAAGCATAGGAAGCCATTTTAATTAGAATCAAATTCACCATTGCCATAGCAACAATTGCTTGAGAAACTTTAATTCTTTGGGCAATAAATTAAAATAAATTTATTTTTGAGACATCAAACAATTTAAGATGACGTCAAATATATATTTCACTACGAGATCTTTGTATGTTGATATAAATTGTTTTCATTCTATTTAAAAGCGAGGAATATTATATACTTATTCTTTGAAATATAAATTTTTGCAAACGATTTAAGTAATAATTATTTAATTTTCGAAATAAAATAAGTGAAACTAGCCGAATTTAGCAAGTAAATGTTTATTGAAGAGTAGTTTTTTGGTTTTTGTTCTACGAAAAATTAAATATTTATTTATAACTGCAAATAAAGCTGTGTTTAGTGAAAGATGCTGTGTTTAGTTAGATGCTGTGTTTAGTGAAATTTATTTTAGAATTTAAGGTGGAAAAACGGTTGTTGATGTCACTTACTGTTACGAACCTAGTTTTTTCAAGATAAGACTTTTAGTAAGTATTTAGGTAACAGGAAAGTAGGCTATTTTAGTTCTTTAAGAACTTCTTGTTAAATGTTACCTTCAATCAGTTCTCCCACTAAATTGTGTAATTCTGTATTTTTAAAGAAGTTTTCGTTAGTATCTTGCGCATACTGTATTCTGTAATAAAATTAGGTTTTACCATTGGAATTGCATAGAGATCTATTATCATACAAGATCTTTTAATAACAGACGTTATGAATACTGTACTTTTATGTAGTATTTTGCCTCGCTTTGTTTTGTATCTTGTAAGCATTCCAAGCTTTGCATTGTTAAAATTAAATTAAAATGTGCATTTTTGATATTTGTATTTTACATGGTGGGTGCTTGAGATGAATTAATAGGCGCGTTTACATGAGCCATCGAATCCATGGATTGAAGGGCAAACTCAGCAATTTTTCCCTCTTGGGGATTTGCTCGCAGACAGAACCGGAATTGCAGGTTTTATTGGGGGGTTCCGCAAACCTTCTGCAATGAATTAGGGTTTGATGTTTCGTACCATGGATTCGGCCACAGACTATTGTTTGGGTTAGAAATCCTGCTCGACCTCTCTTTCCCCTAATGAGGATTTTAGCATTATATGGATTTGATGGCTCATGTAAACGCGAATAATGGGCGCTTGGAAATGTTCATTCAGCTTGTACTGTATTACTGTTTACAGGGGCTGATCACAGCTGGCTGTCGGTATTTTTCGACACATCTTTTTAACTTAAAAAAAAACATCCTTGTAAATTATCACCAGATTAGTCGAGTACGCCTGTTTTAACCTTTTCACTCCCAATGATACCATTTAGAATCATCAGCTTGAAATATTTTTTTCTCTCGCTAAGTTAAACTCGCACTTATTTCAAATACATTTTATTCAATTTTCCATTCATTATTCTATATTGATAAGTTGGAAAGTATCTTAAAATAAAATTCATTCTGAAACAATTCTATCAAATAAATTGGAAATAAATTCTTCATGCTTGCATTTTTAAATGCCCAAATATTGAATTTTAATTTTCTTAACAAGTAAAGTTTCTAAACAATTATTGTTATCATAAGCTTTGATTTCAAAGTTTTTTCCTTAAATTTTGGTTAAAAAAATGCGTTTTTTCTTCCGACTTTTTACTATTTCATTCTAGATGCAATGAGTCTATTTCATAAATTTTAGATTTTTAGAATAAAAAAGTTGGGACTGAAAGGGCTAACAATGCAGTTATCAACAAACAATCAACCCATGCGATTGAAGAAAATGAAACAACTCTTAACAATAACTAAACGAGATTCCAAACAAATCTTTCTGGAAGGATCATAATCGCAATCGAAAACGTAATCTAAAACGGAGTCTAATCTAAATCTCCAAATTAGTTTCATTATCAAGTATGCGACATTGATTGTTAGAGATAGATTAACAATTCTTCCTCTGAAATCCCATCTATCGTCAAACCATGAAACTTTAGAGACCTTGACATAAGCCTTAATCTCAACTTACAGATAAAGAAATTAGATTTCCGCCCAAGCACTTCGTTCAATTGCAATTGAAACAAGTGAGTCAAAAATAATCTTCTAATTTTGCAGGAAAATAAAAGTTTTACAGAAAATGCTTTTATTTTATTTAAACAGTTTTTTTCTGTTTGAATTGTTTTTTCTGTTCGTAAAGAGTATTTGACTGCAACCAAACAAGCATTTTAACTGTTTGCTGAAACTCTGTGTAGTTATCGTATTAGCTCAGTTGGGCAAGAGTTGAGCAAACTGTCCGTGGCTCTATCCCTGGTTCAGCAGACTATAATTCCTTGGTAATATTGTGACCAATATCTCCGCTTGTCACTAGGGTCACCGGGCGTTCGATTTTTCATAAGGGGCAGGTAGAATTTTCCAGCTTTTTCTTTAAAATTACAAATTATTCGTAAAAAATAAACGGATTTTCTTTGTAAATTATACCGTATATTTCTGGCACACAGACTGACAGTTTTTTTAATGTTAAATTAAATAAAATCAAAAATTAAATCTTGGCATACTTGAACAGTTCAAGTATGCCAAGATTTAATTTTTCCGAGAGAACCCAAGCCAACTGGGTACTTTTCACAATCATATGACATGCGTGGTCACGATTTTCCCATCCCGAAAATCCGGCGACTCAGCCGGGGCTAGAACCGGCTTATGAGGTGGGCTCATGAGGCGGACAATTAGTATTTCTCACCAACTGAGCCTCCATCCCTGAAATAACTGCCGACATATTGACGGCCCGTCCAAAAATGTCCGACGAAAAATGCCCCGTGTAGAGGGTATATATATCCTCCAAAGTCCTAACGCTGCTTACGATGTCGTCCTTAACGGTTGCGTTGGGTGCCTACTCAGGTGTCGGTTCGTCACTTGACTGTGGTTCTAAAATACGACACCCGTCGCCAATAGCCCTCGTGTAGCCCTAGTGCGACGATTATTCAAACTAAACTAAACGAACTGAGCCACCATCTGAAGCGGTTCTCTGAACAAGCACACAAGCTGGAGGATTATATGTGTACCTACCATACCATACCATGGCTCTATCTGGAAGCTATAGTTGCTGCACTTCAGCGGGTGTCTATTAGGTAGACGAGGGAGATCAGTTATTCTCTCCTGTGCTACTTCTTCTCCCCATACTCTATCATCTAACAACCCATTAAAAGTCCCTCAAATTCTACTGCATCGATCTATTCTGGGGGGAATACAATGAAGAGTATCCCTTCAATGGATTACTTCTCACTGGGGTGCACAAGGGTACTGAAAGAGCAGTCTCCAGGGCAAAACGAAGGATGTAAATGCAATGCTAAAACCAAATCGAAATTTACACCTTTCTACAACTCCAAACTTAAAATAAATATGATCTTTCGGGGGAGTAGGCGCGCTGGATTGAGGGTCTCCAAAGCAAAGCGCATCAGTGATAATCCAATGGCGAAAAAGACATTTTCTCTGTCGCATTTCTCCGGCTGTATTGAATATTTCTACAAGCGGATTTTTTGTGTGATAAATGTAGCTGACTTACAGGTCAAGAAAATCCCACTTTTTGAAATTGGTTCGATTTTTTTTTTAATTTTGAATAAATAATTTTAAATAATGTATTCGAAGCGATTTCAAAAAGTAGGATCATAGAAACCTGTAAGTTATCTACATTCTTTATTTTTAAAAAATCGTTTGTAAAAATAGTCAATACCGCCGAAGAAATGTGGCAGAGAAAATAGTTGTTTCCCATTAGATTAACATTGAGGCACTTGAGTTTGAAGGCCCCTGATCCAGTTTGCTCATTCCCCCTTACGGGACACTTTCCGAGCAACTTCGACTCAGTCTTCTATTGTAAAACTATGGAACATTCTCATTTGAAACAATGATTGTATTCCTTGTAATCCTCGTGCATTTGCAACTTCCTCACAGTAGGATGTCCCAAAGCATATTAAGCTCATAAAAGTTATTCAGTAGATTTGCATACTTAAAAATAACATTATATTTTAAAGTTGAAAAGAAATTAGAATAAACTATAGCAAAACCAACAAATATTTTTGAAAAGGATTAATGGCTTAAGGGATAAATATCTTCCACGTAATATTCTAAGAAACCTGATTCAATTACCAGTATTCAAACATTAAAATGTAAATAGGGTACAAACATAATTAATACGATTACACAAGATTTTAGCAAAACGTACTTCCAAAGCACTTCAAATACTTCTCAAATTAGTCTGAGTACTTGAAAACTTAGAAGTATCTACTAGAAAGGAAATATATCTTGATAAACAATATGTCTTAAAATTAGGACGAGAACTTAAAACAATTAAATAATAACAAAAGATATTATTTTACCCAAAGAATCCCACGAGCAGAAAAAATCGCCAATGATAATGTTACATTTATTTATATCTATGCAACTTTTTAAAGCATTGCAAACGTAATGCGGGGCAGGCCCTAACAACGTTTACAATATGTGGTTACTTTTTTTAACTTCCTTTTTCGCCGCATATAATATGCATTGTATTTTCACTAGTTGGGATCTCGCATTAAGCGCTTTCGAACTCGAAAGTCTTTTCCAGTCTGAAGAAGCGTAACGATATAAGACAGTCCCTCCTCACGCGGAAAAACGTAAATAGTTGCCCCGGCGTGAACGTGTTTAGAAAAATTGCATAATATGAAAAATATTATATAAATATACTTTAGAAGTGTTAGAAGACCCAGCATTCAATCAAATATAATATGAAATCAGCAATCTATTGAGGACTATGTATATGATTGAAAGTACGCTTGTCCAAAATTATTAAAAAAGTTGTAATATTTTTTTAATTAAGGTACTCAAGAAAAATTCAACACTTTTTTGTTTTGAAAGTGATATAAGTCCCAAGTTTGTATATTAAATTTCAGTCATTAAAAAAAATCTATCTTTATGGTATCTTTTAAGGGGTCACAGGAGTCTTAAAAATGTGCAAAGAAGGTACTAAAAAACATAGATTGATCTTTCATGTCATTTTTGAACTACTCAATGTATAAGTATAATTTTTTTATATGTAATTCTACAAGATTTATTTATTACAAAACAAGTTTTTAAATTTATGAAACTTTAGCCAAAACTAAAATAAATGATATTAAACATGAAGCTATTTGAACACATTGTGATTAGGCTTGCGCGGCAAATTGTGAGGTCAAAATTGAAAAAATGACCAAGAAAATAACGTTATACTGTACAAATATGTACAAACAAAGACTTATACCTAAATTCTTAGCTCAATTTTAATTAGAAATTATTTTTTAAAAAATTTGAAATCAAAATTTTTTAATTTTTATTGATTTTTTTAGAAAAAAGTTCTTAAAATAATTTCTAATTAAAATTGAACTGAGAATTTAGGTATAGGGGAGGGTGGGGGCTATCGGGACAAATTTTTTTCAACCTCTGTATTTCAGCAAAAATAAAAGATTTTTTATTTCTTTTTTTACAAGCTCATAAACTGAACATTCATTTACTTAAAAAGTCAGTCGACAAATGTTAAAACATTACCATATTTTGGTCGCTGAGCATTTTTAACAAACGTGTAAATGTCCCATTAGCCCCCATATGTGGGGGCTAATGGGACAGGGTGCAGGGCTAATGGGACATGCTAAATGTTGCCTTCATAAAATACTAAAAAAAGGAAAAATGAATGAGAAAATGACCAGGAAATTAAGTTTTAAAACAAATACCATTTACATAACGTATACATAACGAAATTTCATTTTTTAAAAACGATTATTTCCCATTGAAAGATGAAATATCAAAGTTGAAACTCAAAATCGAAGATGCTCCCATAATTTTTGTTGAATTACTGGAAAGGATAGTTTTTTTTACTAAATCTTTAGTTTTATAATTAAATCTTCTAAAATGTATCCCAAACTTGCCCTTTTTCACGGTACAAGGACTTAAAAGAACGTCTTTATTTTCAAATAGCCTACCATCGTTCGCTTTTTTCATATCATTTTAACGAACACTTTCAGTTTATCGCCTTCTTTTTCAGAAATCAATAAAACGAAAAAAAAATAGCTTTCTTCCTAGCAAAATTTACCAACAACAATTTATTTATCTTCACCAAGCTCTGTTCAGATGTAGTTCATGAAATTGAAGGTGGGAAATCTGTCACCAATAAAGCTACTTGAACTTTCACTTATTATACGATGAAAAAAGTTCAAGAAGTTTAAAAAAGTTTTTTGCAACTGGACTGAATAAGATATTAGAGATTTATATAGATTCTTCGAGAGAAGCATACAAAGCTAGGTTTATTCGTGTCCCATTAGACCCCACTGTTTCTGTCCCATTAGACCCCACTGTGTTGCTTTTTATAAATGACCCAACACAGAAGTACTTGTACTTCACCGCAGTATTTGACATATACTATCTTAATCTAGGATATTTCCTCTATCTAAAACTGTAGTTTAATTCATAGAAAGTTTTTATTCAATACTTCAAAAGTGAAAAACAAGTTACACTTTTAATTAACTTTCAATTCTCCAAAACAACAATTCCTCTCTCCACTTCAGCACATGCGTTTAATGGCTGATCTTTGATTTCTAAAATGTGAAGTCTAACTGTTACAATGCTGTAGTGTAGAAAAATTTGCAAAAAAGTATATTTTTCCAAGCTTTAGGGCCCTTGTCCCATTAGCCCTGCGTCCCAATAGCCCTGCGTCCCAATAGCCCCCACTCTCCCCTAAGTCTTTGTTTGTACATATTTGTACAATATAAAGTCATTTTCTTGGTCATTTTTTCAATTTTGACCTCACAATTTGCCGCGCAAGCCTAATCACAATGTGTTCAAATAGCTTCATGTTTAATATCATTTATTTTAGTTTGGGCTGAAGTTTCATAAATTTTAAAGCTTGTTTTATAATATATAAATCTTGTAGAATTACATATTAAAAAATTATACTCATTTATTGAGTAGTTAAAAAATGACATGAAAGATGTATAAGATGTAAGAAAATGAAAGACATTGATAATAATGAAATCATTAATTAATTTTAGGGGAGAGTGGGGGGCTTTTGGGAAGCAGGGCTAATTGGACAAGGGGCCTAAAGCGTAGGAAAATATACTTTTCTTTAAAATATTTCTACGCTACAGCATTGTAACAGTTAGACTTCACATTTTAACAACCAAAGATTGGCCATTAAAAGCATGTGTTGAAGTGGAAAGAAGAACTGTTGTTTTGGAGAATCCAAAGTTAGTTAAATGTGTATCTTTTTTTTCACTTTTAAAGTATTAAATAAAAACTTTTTACGAATAAACCTAGCTTTGTATTCTTTCTCTTGAAGAATCTATAGAAATCTCTAATATCGTATTCAGTCAAGTTGCCTAAAACTTTTTTGAACTTTAATTTTAAACTTTTTGAACTTTTTTCATCATATATAATAAGTGAAAGTTCTAATAGCTTTATTGGTGGCATTTTCTCACCTGCAATGTCATTAATTACATCTGAACAGAGCTTGGTGAAAATAAATAGTTTGTTGTTGGTAAAGTTTGCTATTCGTTGCATTGATCTCTGTAAAAGAATAGATAAACAGTACTTGTCATTGAACCAGGAAAAGACGTTTTCCACACTGATCTAGAATTAATTGATGACTCAAAAGGAAACAGACCAGTTAAAAAACAAAATATCAAACAACATAACAAAATTCACTTCTTCTCACACTGGTGCAAAAACGAAGATCACAATAACCAATGCATAGAAATATACAGATCCACACACAACAACCTGTACAATACCTGCCTGTTTACAACTGTCCATGTATACAACTTATAAAAAATATGAAAATTTAAAAGTCCCTCTCAAGCTGATAGATGTCCCAAGATGATATCAAATTATTATATATTGATCTTAATCCAATTTTTTATTACTTATATTTTTATTTGCGAATGCATTAATTGAAATGTTTAAGGGAAGTAAAATATTGTCAACAATTTGTAAGTATCAAACATGTAAAAAGCCAAATTTTACATGTACTTAAATTATATACAATTGAAGATAGCATATATTTTCACGAATATTTATATCCTGAAAATCCCAATAATTTTAAATTTACTTAAAACTTTATAAAAAAGCACAAGTACTCACATTTTGGAGACATTAGGTTCGAGATGATCTTGAAATTCTTTCAGGTTTCTGCCTTTACAAATGCATGAAACTTCCTCCATTTCTTTGTGGCACTCACATCCATTGTCATTGTGCAGTTTCTGGTTAAACAAGTCAAATGTTTCTACGCTCGCGCATTGTAAAAAAGTCAGAATTCCACACGCCAATATTCTTATTTGTACAAGAGCCATTATGTGAGATCTTCTTTACAAGTACACAATCAATTAGTTTTTCCAATTCTTGATTTTCATATGGTATCTTAGAGTTTTATATGAAAGAATATGCAGGAATATATATTAAGTAGAATGGTGCCTTTTTTTTTCAAAATCCATAAATTAAACATGCATATTATTTTTGAAGTGATATCTTATTAATGTTATTTAAAAACAATGAAGTCTGATTAAAATATTTTTAGCGTACGTGAAAAGAATATTTCAATATTTGAGACTTTTAAGTAATCGAAATTTGTCTTAAATTCCCATATCATTTATAAGCTAAAAATAATCTGTCCGCAAAATACTTTTTATCTTCTATTTTAAGATTGAAAAAGTTTGATGCACAGTTTTTTAAAGTTAACTCATTATTTTAATATAGCAAAAATTAAACGAAACTAATTCTTTTGATATTTTGCACTTTTTGCAATTCAAGCTAAAACATAATTTTTATTTATTTAATTTCTGAGGAAAAAACTGTTAGTTTTTTTAATAGCTAAAACAGTCATTAACTAAATAAAATTAAATCTAAATAAAAATTCTTACAGCAAGTTAAATTTTAAAAACAAATAGTTTGTTTTATATAACAGCACACATTCCGAAAAACATTTTAGAATTCTAAAAATAAAATAATAAAATCCATACAGCAGACGATAAATCTGCCGATAATAAATCGGACAAACTCTGAGCAGAAAAGTATTCCAAGATGACACGAGAGATAGAGAGAGGCAGGAAAGAGCGTCCAAGTGTCCGGACGCGAATCTCGAAAGTTTCTTGTGGGGCGGGAAAGCAACACGTGAGGAGAGCCGGATTCCGGCACATGCTCTCTTCCACCCGGACCTGACGTAGGGGGCTCGCGCGCAGCCGGACTCAGAGAGGGTTAAGTCAGGGAATGTCCATAGAGTTAATGGGGAATGAGCCCACTAGACCGCTGGTCTCCAAACCAAAGTGCGTCAAGGCTAATCAGGGAGTGATCTAGGGAACCTCAGACGATAGACATAAAAAAAATTATGGGCCTCTTAACAGAACATTTTGTGTATGATTGCGCGTAATGACGATGCTTTGTTGACCGATTTTTCATATGTTTGCTACCATCGGCTTCCTTATAACTTCGATCAACCCAATCACGTTAGGGTAATGCCTGAGTCAAAGTCAGCTGAGCTAAAATTGAAGAGTGGTGTTTCAGAATATTTTAAATTTCCTAAATTTCAGGAGTCTACAACATTTAATATACTAGAAACTAAAATTTAATGGCCCTTGGGCCGGGCCTATAACGGGCCTTACGGTAGGTCAGACTCTGGGTGTTAATCTAACGGAGAAAAAATTATTTTCCAAGTCCACACTTTCGACTTCACATATTTAACGAGCACGTATATCGCAGACTCGGGCACCCCGGTGATTTTTAAATGATTTTTTCCACCAGCACGAATACGTCTATAGTATGGCAAGGACAAGGACAGAACCAAAGATCCATCTAGTGAGAGACTCGTCGCTTACACCTCTCGGCCACCGTGGTGCCATCCCCAGTTTGACGTAGTTTATGATATTAGTAATTATTACCTCTTCAAGGTTCCTATTTCTAGCCTCATCTCCGGAGTTTTAACGAACGTCTCTTACATGGACTCCAGCCAACTGACGAGGTTTTAACCAGAAGTGGCACTCAACTGAACTTGGAAAAGTCTCAAAACACAAGCAGATTTGACATGCTTGTGACTGCTTTATATAATATTGTTTACGCCCAGGATAGCGATGTATGCTGACAAAGGGAAGGAATCATTCTTCCCAATTAAAATAACATTTATCCACACAACTTAATACGTTCAATGTTCAATTTGAACAAAACGGAGCAACGGAGGGTTTGCTTGTTGGTTAGATTTGACGTAGGTGTGGCTGTCCCGATTTGGACGAATTAGCTGACGGACGGTTGGTTGGTTGGTAGACATATATTTTCAGGCTTGTGTGCTTGGTCAGAGACCCGCTATAAACCTTCGTCAAGTAAGGCAGACACAACACACATACGTGATCTGATACTTATACATATACGTGACAGATGCTGCCATCTATCGCACGCCACCTCCACAATTTAGACATGTCCCTGAAGGCTGAAGGGGAGGCCGGACGGTTTGCTTGCGGAGTATAAGGCTACGTTTGCCGTAGATGTGACTTCACCATGGGCGTGGCCATTTCAGTTGTCCATTTAGCGTGTCTCTTCAGTGACTTGTACTAAGAAATACAGGAGTACAACCACTAGTAGTTTTTGGACCAGTTGACGACGGCACCTATGACAGTTTAGTTTCAATTGATTACTATATATTGTCTGTAAAGCGTCACAAAGCGCATAGTAATGAACCATGCATGGTTGCAACTTTTGCACACCGAAAAATACTGTGACGTTTGAAAAAAATATTCAAATTAAAAAAATTGGCGATTTCACTAAATTATTGAAATTTCACGTCCTTTGCCAGGAAAGAACAGTACGCTAATAAGTTGAAATTTTGAACCGATGTTACTTATGTATCGAGGCAACTTTTCCGCTATAGCCCAAAAAGCATCATAAAAAAGATTTGTTTTTCTTTACAATTCCCCCTTAATGATTACCTAAGGAAATAGCGATTTGTCCTGCGTCCCAAGTAGCACAACAATTTTGGCCAATGTCGCATGAGTATCGGCCAAACTTGGAGAATATTGGATGAAATATTCTTCATCATTTTCTACCTATTTTAACCAGATTTCCCCGTTCTTTGATGTTTCATACCAGAAATTACGAAGAGGGCAATACCTAATTTTACTGCAATCTTATAGTATTTTGCAAGTGTAAAATGCAAATATTATGTTTCGCAATATTTTTCAATCATGAATTTTGAATTGTATTTTTTTTTCTCCAAATAATATTCAAACCAATATTGCACCCCGATATTGGCCGGCGTCGGTAAAACTTAGTCCATTATGCATTGGGTGATGGATATGAACTATGAGCCGAGATTGGCCAATACTGCTGTTCTACCAGAAGTTCTGCAAGACTGTGTAGGGTAGGGTAATCGTTTCCGGCTGCCTATTTCTAGCCTCCATTAGGAGCTTTAACACAGTCAATAACGCCTCGCAATTTAGAACCCAGGTCAAGTAACGAGGTCGACACTTGAGCAGGCACCCAACGGAACTTCAAGCAACATCGTACGCTGACGCCGTCGGGACTTTGGACTCCACAGATTTAACACGCACGTCTGTTCCAGTGTACTCGGGCCCATCCGTCACGAGTAGGATTTTCTACTCTTTTCCAGTACAGATATCCGATTTATAGGATGACTGGCAGTAGGAGGGATTCGAACACCCGCACTCCTGAGAATCTGCAATACTATATTGGCTTACTCACGTTGCCATACCGCCAAATTTTGCTATTTCTCTATCTTTGTTACTAGAGCCAATATTTAGTGATAAGTTTACTTGTTTACTGTTTTACCAAATGCGATTCTTTAAGCCCTGCTAGCTACCCTATGAGAAACAGAGACACGCCACTTTTCCTCAAAAATTCTAGGTTGTGACTCCCTATGCCTCGTGCGCTAAGCTCCGGAAAGCCACCTAAATGCCCTGTAATGGATGGGGGCAACCTTGAAAGCAGACGTGCTGCCGAAAATAGACCGATTTGTGGTTAATAGAAAGCAAAATTGGTTGTGATAGCAAGTAATTAGTATACCACTACCGAATTAATTTCAGTCTCTAAATGCACAACTTTAACACATTGACTGTCATAAGAGTAGCATTAAACATATTTTGTGCCCAAAAGCCTTAGGTTGTTAAATGTAAAACTTTTCATACGCCTTCGAATTTCTCAAAAAAACTTTTGTTTAAACTTTATATTTATTATGGATTATTACCACTAATGTAGAAATTAGTACCGAACGAATATTGCAATATAACAAAATAACAATTTAAAACAATTTTATTGAACACCAATAACAAAGCTAGGTTTTTTAGATCAGTTGGATAAATCAATCAAAGAAAATTTACAACTCAAAATTGCAATCATTTTTAAAAACGTTTGTAAATGTGTCCATTGCGAGTTGTGCACTCAGAATAATTTTATTCAACGCCAATAACAATTCTAGGTTTTTTTAGATAATTTGGAAAATCAATCGAAGAATATTTACAGCTCAAAATTTTAATCGTTCTTAGAAACGTTTGTAAATGTGTCCGCTGCGAGTTGTGCACACGGAATTCTGTGCAGGTGATTGATCCTGTTTTCTTCCTTGGGATCTTGCAATATTTACTTCGGCATTAGTGTCCGAGGTTCTATTCAAGTTCTGTTTAAAAAATAAATTAAAATGAAAAACACATTGTGATATGTAATTATTATTAGAATAACGATCTTTTATGAGGTAGAGAGTTAAAATTAAACTTATGGAACTTATTTAAAAATCAGTCAAACTGTTTTGACTCCGTGATTAGTAGATATATATTTAAGATGTAATATTATTCCAAAATATTAATATAAATTACAAAAATCATGTAACGTATTTAAAACAATATAGTCTTATGATAACAGTAATTTTGTTATGAAAATAGTAGTTCATATTGAACTGAATCAATAAAAACAATGTATGCTTAATACTGAACAATAAATATCCATCGAGCATGACATTTGAAGAGTACACGGGAAGAACTGATTGATTTCGTAGAAGGCTTTCCTTAACAGCCTCTTTGGGGATGATAGCAAGAAATCGCCTAAACTGGTGTAAAGAAACCGGTTACTCGCTTTGTTTATCTTTCGCGGCAACCCTGATTCACGTCAAAGATCAGTGGATACGAGTCACACGTTTGTACCGCGATTGAAGAACCGAAAGAGAAACCGGTTTCCGGTCGCCAATGTCCGCCAAGCATACACAATTACGGAAAGACTAAAGAAATCAATTGGCTCTTCCTGTGTATTCTTCATTTAATTGCATACCCTAAGTTAGACTTACAAATTTACAAAACACCATCCCTTGCCTTAAGTAGTTAAAGGGTCCCAAAATTGATATTTTTTTTTTTTTAAATCAAAGTTCAAGGTCATTTACTCCATAAGCCATGGATCAATAACTTGAGACACATCTGTAGGTTCAAATGTTGCAGTTATAGGTCCTTGTCATAAATCCATGGCACTCAATCAACTTGTTTAATTTCAATCCATTTTATATTTCCAATTCATATCCGTAGGCAGTTTCTATTGTGCAATGAAACATTGACACATTGTTTTAATTTATTCCTGCTTATTTAAAGGTTTCACGCTTTTTCTTGGGCGCAACTTGAAATTTTGTGTTGCGGGGGGGGGGGGGGGGGGTAAATTTTTTAAAAAAATTAAGACGTAATTAAGCCAATAGGCTTGTTTCAAAATTTTGTCAAAAAAAAACCAATGAAATCGCAGTTCGGAGTGCGTGACGTTATAAAACACCAATGAGCTCTTGTTCAAACACTTTGTCAGAGAAAACAGCCAATGACATCGCAGAATGAAGAGCGGAACATCATAAGAAATATCCCCATTAATATAACTAATTTAAAGTGACAGTAACGGTCAATGTTTTAAAAAGAATTAATCAATACCATTAAAATGAATAATAATTGTACCTAATACATTCCGTTAAATTGATTAGTATAATTAATTAATGAAATTAATACATTTAAAATTATTCATTATTGGAATTAATACTTTCTTACTTAATTATTAATTCAAATAATTAGTGAACAAAATTCGGTTTATTAATGTAGTTGAAGTTTTAAATGATAATGTGTTGGAATTCATGGTTTTGTTACTTATGAAATAAAGTGAGTTTAACTATGCAAAAAGTGCAATTCTGTATCTATTTTTTGTGTGCAAATTTCAACAACACGATCAGTGAATGTGCAATGGCCCTTTAAGTTATGAATACGTTTGAACACACACAGCTGCTTAGAACACAGTGTGCGAATACAACTTACAATATGAAAGAAATGTCCCTTAAATTAGAATCAATTAAGGGGTCATAGGAGTCTTAAAAATGTGCAAAGAAGGTACTACAAAGTATAGTTTGATCTTTCATGTAATTTTTTAACTTCTCAATATATAGGTATAATTTATTTTATATGTAATTCTAAGATTTATTTCATATAAAACAAATTTTAAAATTTATGAAACGTTAGCCAAAACTAAAACAAATGATATTAAACGTACAGCTATTTAAACACATTGGGATAAGGCTTGCGCGGCAAATTTTGAGATCAAAATTGAAAAAATAACCAAGAAAATGACTTTATATTGTACAAATATGTACAAACTAGGACTTATACCTAAATTCTCAGCTCAATTTTAATTGGAAATTATTTTAAGAACTTTTTTCTAAAAAAATTAATGAAAATTTTTAAATTTTGATTAAATAAAATTTTTAAAAATAATTTCTAATTAAAATTGAGCTGAGAATTAAGGTATAAGTCTTTGTTTGTACATATTTTTACAATATAAAGTCATTTTCATGGTCCTTTTTTCAATTTTGACCTCAAAATTTGCCGCGCAAGCCTAATCCCAATGTGTTAAAATAGCTCTGTGTTTAATATCATTTATTTTAGTTTTGGCTAACGTTTCATAAATTTTAAAATTTGTTTTATATTAAATAAATCTTATAGAATTACATATAAAAAATTATACCTATATATTGAGTAGTTAACCCTTTCAGTCCCAAAAATTTACTACACTACAGAAACATCTGATATTCACAAAATAAGCTTATTTTAGGTCAAATATACGAATTCCATAAGAGAAAAAAATTCATTTAAATTTTTATATGGTTTTTGAAACAATGCCAAAATTCTCTAACTGTGGAAAACAACAAAATAAAAATATATAAATTACCTAAAAACAATTCGAGTTATATATTTTAAGGTATCTGACCATATTATTAAAAAAAAATTTAGTAATTATTTTAACCGAAATAGTTTAAATTGTGTTTTAAATATGTGGAACTGAAGTGAACTTATCAAAAATCAGGAGAAACGCTTGTTGACTATTTTCTAATTAAAAAAATAGTAGTCTGACTTCTATTGAGATTAAAGTAAAATTTTGTCTGATAGAACAAAGTGTGAAGAATCGAATGATGTGTGTTTGTATGTCATAGCGGGACATAACCATTTTGAAAAAAATATTGAAAGTGATGATGCCAAATGGCATCACTGGGACTGAAAGGGTTAAAAAATTGCATGAAAGATCAAACTATGCTTTTAAGTACCTTCTTTGCACATTTTTAGGACTCAAATGACCCCTTAATGGAAGTGATCGAATACTTACATTGATACTATCTCCTCTACTCTGTTGAATGTGCCCCGTGCTCTTTGACTGTAACCTGTTGATCCCACTTGCTCCACTAGCAGCTATTTTAGCCTGAGATCTTCGCTCAAGGAGGGTTCTAGATGGCGTGGTTTTCTGCAGTCGTCCTTGGTGTGCAAGAGCTTCAGTCTGCAGTGGTCTTGAAGGCTGCCCTTGATGATCTCCGGTCTGCAGCGTATTTGTATGTAATCCGTGATGATCTCCCATCTGCAATAACATAATTAAATTGATTAGAAATTCATTGAAAAATATTAAACCAGTTAATATAACATTAATCTGAATTCTTTTAGCCGTTGTTATTGAGAGATTGGTGATTGCCTACAAATATAGCAGCAGCTACAAAAATATAAAATGCTCGTCGAAATTCGCGCTATACAACGTTGTTTTTTGTTTAGAATATGTTGGTAAGAAGTTTTTGTACAGATGTAATATAAAAATAGAACATAAAAATAGCATAAGTTATATATATACTTTTGAACAGCTGTTTAGAACACCCACCAAAAAAATCCATCGAATTAATATTGATTGATCGAAGTGTTTGAATACTTACACTGTTAATTTCTCCTTTACTTTGTTGAATGTTTCCCTGGCTTGAACTTAACCTGCTAATTTCGCCTACTCCACCAGCATCTCTTTTAGCCTCAGCTCTTCGCTCAAGGAGGGTTCTAGTTGGCATGATTTTCTGCTGTGGTCCTTGATGTTGAAGATCTTCGGTCCGTAAAGGTCTTGTAAGCTGCACTTGATGACTTTCAGTCTGCAACATCCCTCCAAACGCTCCTTGATGTTGAAGGTTTTCAATCCCTAAAGATCTTGTAAGCTGTACTTGATGACTTTCAGTCGGAAACATCCCTCCATGCGCTCCTTGATGTTGAAGGTTTTCAATCCCTAAAGGTCTTGTAAGCTGTACTTGATGACTTTCAGTCGGAAACATCCCTCCAAACGCTCCTTGATGTTGAAGGTTTTCAATCCCTAAAGGTCTTGTAAGCTGTACTTGATGACTTTCAGTCGGAAACATCCCTCCATGCGCTCCTTGATGTTGAAGGTTTTCAGTCCGTAAAGGTCTTGTAAGCTGCACTTGATGACTTTCAGTCTGCAACATCCTTCTATGCAGTCCTTGGCTACCTTCTGTCTGCAACGTAAACGGTCCTTGATGATTCTCAGACTGCAATATATGTGATTCTTGGGGTTGCATAATCCGTAATGACCTTGAAATGCCGTTTTCGCGTTCTTTTATCTGTGATCTTCGGTCTGCAAGAACGCCACCGCAGTTTTGGGGATGGCTTAGGAGATAGTCAGCCATGTTGGTATTACCCGTGAAGTTGTCACCATTAGAAAATGAAGTTGAAGGCAGATGCTGCTCTGAATTAGTTGAGCTATCTTCTAAAAAATCATTATGAATGTCTGCTTCACTTTGATGATGTAAATCATTCTGAGAGGATTCTGTTTCAGTTGGTTCAGAAGGGCTGTAAATACATTAATTGATTAAACAAATAAAGCCTGAAAGAGCTATTCCATATTACCCTTCATTTACTTTCAGTTTGTGGAGACATTTGATACTGAAGTGATAAAACAATTTATATCTTTTTAAAAGATGGCTAGATTGAAGAATCATACAAACACTTTCTTGTCAAAAAAAAAAAATGTACAGCAAAGACTAACTAGTTAGTTACAGTATTTATTTCTCACAATAATAAAACTTATTTTTCTTATTTGGAACAGCTATGATATAATGGTCGTTCTCGAATTGTCGATTTACGTTACATTGACAAGCAAATAAAATGCTAAAATGTGGTAAACATTCCACTTTTGATATTTCCATACTTAAAAATATTTTTCTTATAAAAAATAATAATTTTAATTTATTTCCCATACGACTCGATGGATGGGGATTGCAACCCTACGTTAAATTTTTCAGCTCACTAAAAGTCGCCAATAAACAGAAAGGCCATTATATCATAGCTGTTCCAAACTAAAATCAAATTATATAACTATGCAATAAATAATGTCCAGTATGTGTATTGGTGACTTTAAAACATCTAAGATATAATATCCGGTCTCGATTTGGCGGAGTTTCTAAAATACGACGACCGTCGCCAATATAGCCCTCGTGTAGCAGTGTGACGATAATTCCAACTAAACTAAACTGAACTCAATTTGGCGATTTGCAGTACGTTGCCAAGCAAAGAAAATTCCCAAATGTGATAAACATTCCACTTAATATTTCATACAACTCGATAGATATATCAACCCTACGTTAAAATTTCCGAGCTCGCCAAAAGTAGCCAAAGAAATAAAACTGGCCATTATATCATAGCCGTTCCGTACAAAACTCACCCATTGTCAGTGGTAAAACGTCGGCTGATCAGGAACAATAATTTCAATAACAAAGCTGCAGCAATGCTTATCACATAAATGAAAACCAATAGTTCAAGTAATAATGATAGCATATTGCATTTAGAGGGAACCTGTAAACCATATATCGTGACGCTGATCCAAAGAAGCTAAAAATAAAAAGTGAAACAATTTTTTTAGTTCTCAAAATAATAATATTAAAATCTATATATTGGGACAATTAAGTTTTTAAAAGGGCACTCAAATTCAGTTTCAGTTCTTAAATAATTTTAAGCATCTATACAAGCAAAATTTATGTCGCGAAATAGTTCAATGAAATAACACATATTGCCATATTTAACCTCTTGCTACCATAGTAGTCCCTAATTGGGGACATTTTTAAAGCCTCCCCACAAACAATTAACACGTTACTTAGATCCAAAATTGACCTGGACCGATAGAAGAAGATCCAAATATTAATTTTCAACCTTTGATTACATGTATAAGTCATTTATTTCTACAAAAAAATAAAGTTGAATGAGGGTCAATACGACAAAGAGTTCTTTAAAAAAAATTATCAAAAAAAATTTAAAAACACTTTTCAAAAAGTTCTTTTTGTAGTTAATTTTAAAGGTGCGTATTCGGGCCGGTCTCGATTTGGCGGCTTAACTTTTGCATCCAAGTAGCGCAAACGTACTAGCCGAACCGAACGCCCAAAAGTCGTTCCGGAATAGCATTCTGGCCCGAATACGCTAGGTGTTCCATTTTAAAAGCATTTTGCATTAAAAACAACCTTAAAATAATCTGTTAACTACAAATAAGTGATACATGCCTTCTTTTATTGCATTTATAGCACAAAAATGCGTATTTCTAGAATTTAAGCTGTGTCCCTAAAAACTATTAAACATAGTTTTTAATTTCTTTGCAAAACATACTTTTTAGCATATTGTATGTACTTCATTGTCTTATTTCGGTTTCACTCTCATTGCGGGGTTTTTGTCATCTGTTTGTTTCATCTCAAAGACCTCTTTGTAGGGAGATTTATCGATACATAGAAAATTACAAAGTAAAGGCTATATAAACAAAAGCAATATAAAATTTGATTATTCGGCTACTGATCATACACAAGCATTTTAGAACTATTCCACTTTTTGCACATAAAAATTTGGAGATTAAAAAAAAAGTTTCCTTGTACGAAATAGCCCCGTGAGTCGGCGCTACACCGTACTGTAGGAGGGGCTATACCTTACAGTTTAAATATCATCTGTTTAGGTAAGTAATGATTGTAATTCATTGTATGCACTTGTATGAAAAGTATGTTTAGTTTAAGAATATACGTGTAGGATTTTGCTATGGTTAAAGGAAAGATAGGTTAAGGTGGGTTAGGAGGAAAGGCTAAAGGAAATTAATATATTAAGTACTACGACAGATAATCTTACGTGTAACACGATTAAGTATACGGAACTTAGCCATCCATTTTTTTTTAATCCCAACATGATGTGAAGCATCCAGGATAAGAAGACCATGGTTTCCACGATGAATGCATGAAAGATACTTTCACAAAACACCTGTGCACTTCGACCGAAGAAAGTTTTTGGTGCAGAATAATCATCTTTTTTCGAGTCCAAAGAGGCAAAGATAATGGCCGACACGCAAATAAAAATTTCCAGTCTTCTTCCAGCGGAACAAATGTCTTTAAGTTTATTTAAATCCATTTTGTGGGGCAAAGAGAATAATTTGAATGAATGAGTTCGTCAGGTAAATTTACGTCAAAATGTCGTTTCTTCGTTTTCGAAATGGAAATTTTAAATGTTAGTGCCAACTATATTTTGATAATTTTTTTTAAATAAAAATAAACACGAGTTTGTTAAACGCTTCATTTTAGACGCGTTTGTTGATTTGAAAAAGTTGTGTGTGTGTGTGGTGGTTTTGCACGTTATTATAAAAACAAATTTATTGTTTCATGTTTTTGTATTCTCTCCTTTCATAAAAGGACATATTTTATCTTATCACCTCTTACGTTTTAACACAATTCAACAACACCGAACACTTGAAGATGAATAAGAGCCGAAAGATGGGATGTAAACTTATACTATTTATTTCCGGCGTACACTGTAAAAAAATTAATTTTACAGAAAATTACCATACACTCTTAAAACAAATGAGTGAAATCCACTCCTATATGGGAAGTGCATTTTCGACACTGGAAAGTAGTGAAAATTAACTCAGACTGAGTTAAAATTAACTCAGAAGGGAGTTAAAATCACTCGTTTGGAGTGATACCGTCGTAAGTTTATCTAAACAAAGGAGTGAAATCCACTTCTTTAGGGAAAGTGCATTTTCGACACTGGAATGAGTGAAAATTAACTCAGACTGAGTTAAAATCGCTCGTTTGTTTTAAGAGGGCACATTTACAGAAAAAACTACTTTATTTCCCTTTAACAGTTTTTTTCTTTAAAAATGAACTGGTACGTTTTGAATCGTGTTAAGTACTAGATTAGACTGCAACCGAAGAGGCAATTCAACTGACTGTGGATTCTATGCTTGCCGAATAACGTACTTGGGAGATCGTTGGACTAGGGATCTATTATTCCATGGTTCGAATCCGTGGCAGGTACTTAATAGATCCTCGTTAATACCAGGGCCGGATTTCTAAATAGGCTAAGTAGGCTGCAGCCTAGAGCGGCGAATTTTTCGGGACGGCAAATTTTGCGATCAATTAAAGCGGCATTCGGCATAAAAAATTATTATAAAATATTTTTAAGAAAAAAAAAACAAATAATTTACATTAATGCGTAAACCAAATAATGTACATTAATGAGTATAAGTACTAATATTTTGCAGCAAACATGGTGCTCAATTACATCCGATCCTCCTCCCGGAATTAGAAATTGACAGAAAAATAGAACAGTTAAAATAATTCGCCTACACTCTTAAAACAAACACTTCCAATATACCTCAGTCTGAGTGGATTTCACTCCTCCAGACTGGAAAATGCACTTCTCCTTTTGGAGTGGATCCTTTGTGTGTTAAACCTCCGACAGGATCACTCCAAACGAGTGATTTTAACTCGGTCTGGAAAATATGCATGCCTTTAGGGTGTCGAAAATGCACTTCTCCAACTGGAGTGGATTTCACTCTTTTGTTTTAAGAGTGTATTTTGCTTTCGATTTAGTGTGTAAAGGTACATAGATGATTCTAATCTGTGTATCTTTTTAAACAGCACATACCACTCTATTTTGCAACTTACCAGCTACTTTTCCATCAAGGGGTAGATTATTGAGACAGGGGCGGCAAATGAATAGTAGCCTGCAGGCGGCAAATCTTTAAATCCGGCCCTGGTTAATAGTGTGGTTCAAGTAGAGATATGAAAAAAATAGAATTCAGAGCCTGTCTAGGGAGACCAGATATTTTCAACATTAATGCATAACAGAGATATAAAACCAAAACAAAAAAAATTCCACATCATCATGTTCATTTTATATTATCGTCGTTTCAGTCTTGTTATATGCATAGTGCAAGCTACTTCGGCGGTTTAGAATAAATAAAAATTTTAACTAATTATTTAGTAACTTTTTAGGTTGCAATATAATAAAAGCTCAAAGCTAAAGCTAAATATTTTGGTTCTGATGGAGAAACTTTAACCCTGTAATGCATGATTTTTTTCATCGCGAAAAAATATATGTGTATCTTTAATACTCAGACATTATGGAAAAAATACTGAAAAAAAAATGAACTGTAGTGGAATTTAAATAATTACAATTTTTAAAAAATTGCGCCATATGGCCTTGATAAGAATGACTAGAAAACTACTAGATATATTTTAAAATAACCCTCTTGACCAATAAGTGTTTTTTCAAAACAATTTATTTGTATTTAGTACTAATATTATTATTCTTTGAATGCTGCCAAAGGCGTAATTTCACAACAGTTAATAACTTCACTCTTCAATTTTGAATGCACTTTTACTACTGTCCTCTATGAGGGTTATTAGTAACTAAAACTTCAAAATGTAATGCAATAGATGAAAAAACACATATTTGTCGAGAGGAAGCTTTACTTAAATAGAATAAAGTGGATTATGTTACTTGTTGCCATATGGCAACCTATGCGTTAGAGGGTTGATCATCAACCAAAATGATAGACATTTCGCAGTGAAAATCTTTAAAAAAAAAAAAAACAGGACATTTTACGTATTTTAAGACTCTTTGAAACAGCCAGGACAAAAAAAAACTTGAAAATAGGAAATGCAGTACGTCTGGTCACTCTAAGCTTGACTCTTTCCGAAATTCGCCATTGACACTTGACGTTAAACGACCTGCGCCTTTTGTTACTGAATTCGAGCATTGAGGAAGCAAAGAGAATAAAAAAGGCTTTTTGTATCGTTAATTTACTATTTCGAGAGCTGTCGAAAATAAAACATAAGAACCTGTTAAAATTTACCTTCGTATGTCCTGCGATTTCATTGTCTTATTTCGGTTTCACTCTCATTGCGGGGTTTTTGTCATCTGTTTGTTTCATCTCAAAGACCTCTTTGTAGGGAGATTTATCGATACATAGAAAATTACAAAGTAAAGGCTACATAAACAAAAGCAATATAAAATTTGATTATTCGGCTACTGATCATACACAAGCATTTTAGAACTATTCCACTTTTTGCACATAAAAATTTGGTGATTAAAAAAAAGTTTCTTTGTACGAAATAGCCCCGTGGGTCGGTGCTATACCGTACTGTAGGAGGGGCTATATACCTTACAGTTTAAATATCATCTGTTTAGGTAGGTAATGATTGTAATGCAATAGACTACTGTAAAAAAAAATTACTTGTAAAGGTCGTAACTAAAAAAAACTGTATCACGATTGTAAAACTGTAAAAGATTTTAGAAAGTCTTAAAAATTTACAAATTTTTACAAATTAAGATACTGTTGTTTTAGAAACTGTTTTCTTGGATTTTCTGCCTCTAGACTACAGCACTTGACTGGATACACTAGCTTGAAATCTAGGCCAAAAAGGGTGTGTGGTTTAGCCCCGCTCTCCCCTATGCTCTTGTTATATATTAAGCTTTTTCGGTTGTCATTCGATAAAGTTTCAAGTATGCAAAGCAAGACCAAAACGTCAATCTAGTTTAAAAACTTCGGTTAAGATGATATTTTGTCTTATTCAGCAAATAAAAATACGAAAATAGTGTAAAAGAAAGTTTTCTTTCTATGCAGGCTTTCAACTTAACAGAACAAATGATTTGAACAACCAACAGCACAGCAAGAAGCTGGCATTAAAAGAATATATAAAATATTCTTAGAAAACTCAATTTCGCTAATACCCAAACAAAAGACAAAAGTAAAACCAGAAAAATGAAAACAAGATAACTGGAGCTGTTGCCACTCACGACGTGAAACCACCCCATTTACTTTTGCGACCTAAATTAGATTCCATATTATTTTGGCGGACTGCATATCTTCCGAAAATTCAATTAGGAAGTTGGAATTGCGTCAGTCATCGGAGTAATTATGTAATTATCGTGACGAATAAAGTAATCAAAAGATGGGATGGGGGTAACTATAAATACCTGATTTACGAAACTGCCTCTTTAGAACTTCGAAAGTTCCAATCTTAGAGTGACCCAGAAACAAGTTAGTTTCTACGAACTTCATGAAATTGAAATATTTTACCACTGAACGTTAAAGAAGAATTTCAAAATAATAAACCGCATCTGAATTTATAAATTTTCTTACTTGATCGTAAGTAAGCTTCTTTGAAGTTTTGAGTCAAATTCTAATTACGGAAGATTTTTTTTTTTTTTTTTTTTTTGTAAAAGAGGTATGACATCTAAGACCAAGACACTTTATCGTCCGTATATCTTTCTGTCTCTTACAGGACACGGTAATTTTAACCTATTTTTTTTTCCATTTTTGTCGATCTGTCAGCATTCTTTTCCGTCCTCCTGTCTTTAAATAATCTGCTTTAACCTTTTTTTTAAACAAATTTTAAAAATTCTTTTTATAGAAAAACATGACATTCGATACCTTTATTTTATAGGTTGTTTTTGTATGTCTGTTTATCCATACAATAGAGAACTTCAGTGAGTAATAAAGTAACAATGTTATACAAAGATCTAACTAAAGTTTAATCCAGTACTAAAAATTTTTAGCCTACTTTTCTTTTTTTTTTAATTCGAAGAATTAAAAAAAAATGAAAAAGTAGGTATTGACATGCGGTCGATGTCCGTCCGTCCGTCCGTCTGTCCGTCTGTCCGTCCGTCTGTCCGTCCGTCTGTCCGTCCGTCCGTCTGTCCGTCTGTCCGTCCGTACCCCCCTTCCAAAATCAGTTCTAGCAATCCGATCTTAAAAATTCTTTTTTTATTAGAAAGGTATAACCTCAGACACCCAACTTTCATACTTTTTGTCCGTCTGTCTGCACGATAGGACGGACATAAATCTACTATTTGTCGACGAATTTCCCATTGAATTAGCATTGAAATTCAATTTCGATTCATTTAAATCGCTGAATTTAACTATAAATGCTACGGACAAGTGATATACGCCAAAAAATTCAGCGTATCCAAATGAGAATATATCGAAAATTTCAGAAAAGAATTCGAATTCTAAGTACTTCAATTATTTAAAAAAACTTCAACATTTAATGCTCATTTAAAAAGCATAGGAAGCCATTTTATTAGGAATAAATTACCATTGCCATGGCAACAATCGCTTGAGAAACTTTAATTCTTTTAGACAATGAATTAAAATAAATTTATTTTTGCGACATTGATCAGTTTGAAATGACGTCAAATATATATTTCACTTCGAGATTCCGTATGATGGTACGAAATGTTTTCATTCTATTTAAAAGCGAGAACTGTTACATATTTATTCTTTGAAATATAAATTTTTGCAAACGATTTAAGTAATAATTATTTAATTTTCGAAATAAAATAAATGAAATTAGCCGAATTTATAGCAGGTAAATGTTTAATATAGAATTAATGCTGGGTTTGGCGCCTTTTTACCTGTGGAAGCGGGTTAAGTGACAGATTATGTTACAAACTTACTTGTTAATTTACATTTCCTGTTTTAAGTAAATTTTGAAGTAGTTTTTTGGTTTTTGTTTTGCGAAAAATTTAATATTTATTTATAACTGCAAATAATCATGCGGACGATAAGTAATATTTATTTTATTGGCGATAAAAAGTTAATGAAAATAATTGATTGAGAAGTTGAAATTATAGCTGGATGCTGTGTTTAGTGAAATTTATTCTAATGTATATAAATTTAATGTAGAAACGGTTGTGGATTTCATTTACTGTAACGAACCTAGTTTTTTCAAGATAAGAATTTTAGTAAGTATTTAAGTAACAGGAAAGTAGGCTATTTTAGTTCTTTTAGAACTTCTTGTTTACTCCTTACATTAATACCAAAATTAACATCCTAAGTAATTTGTTTGTAGTAAATGTTTTGCAAATTGACACTTTTTCCACACAAAAAATTTTGAAAATTATGAAAAAAAAAATTCATTTTAACTTTTTTCTATGCATTTGAATGCTTTTTTTTTTCTTTAAATGCAATGTTCCCCAAAACTCTGATAATTCTCCCACTTTTATTTAACAAATTTTATATCGTTTTTTTTTTTAATTTGATGTTTAATTAGTAATCTCATTTACCTTCTAATTAGTAGCAATACTCTTCATGTATTTTCATTGATGCTTAAAAAATAAGAACTAATTTAGCAATTTAGCATCAACTAATGGATAACGAAAATGGGCATTATTTGAAAGGTACGGAATACAAAGTGAGCCAAGTCTACTTTTTATCATTTTCGAGTTAGCATCTGCTTGCACTATGTAGATTTTCAGTGCAATAATGAAAAAAGTCCTAGTTGAAATAATATCCGCTGGGCTACAGCAATAAAAAAAAATAACAGGTACTTCTATTACACAGTTCGACAAAAAAAATGCAAGTGTTTGTCCCGAATCTACTTTGGCGATTTTTCGCTTCTTTGGTGGTCCAATAATAGAGAAATAACATTTTTAGTCCATGTTTAATAGGGGGATTCATCAGAGAAAAAAAACTGATTTTTTCACGTTTTTTCATAAAAAACGCCTTTTTTGACGTTTTTTTGGCTACAAACAACCTGCAACTGGTTCTTACCTCTATATGGGTGTTAAGTGAGTACCCATAGGCCATTTTGGAACTCTAACACCGCTCCAAAACTGTCCAAATTAACGATTACTGGCCCAAAACGCCCTTTTTTAAGGTTATTTCATGTTTTTTCGCGTGGGCTACTTATTGGCTACAAACAACCTGTAAATCTTCCTGCAACTGGTTCAATTACCTCTATGGGTGTTAAGTGAGTACCGATGGGCCATTTTGGAACTCAAACACCGCTCTCAAACTGTCTAAATTAGCGATTTCTGGCCCAAAACGCCCTTTTTTGATGTTATTTCATGCTTTTTCGCGTATTTAGCTATAATTACGTATCTGGATCGGCTTTCGAGATAAATAAAATTAAATAATTAACAAAAAAATAAAATGAAAACATTTATACGCTATATAAGAACCCGAGCACTGTCAGAATAGGAAATTTACTTGGCCAAAATTGCTATTTTTCGCTAGTATTTAACGTTTTATCGCGTATATTAGGCTTCGCACTTAATGAAAATATACCGATGTCTGTCTGTAGCTACTCAGTGAACACCGATTGACTTTTCTGACACTTCTGCAATACAGAAACATCGCACATTTGGTTAAAATAGGCGATTTTCTAGCCAAAAGTTGCATGTTTTGTTTTAGCCGACAGTCGTTGTGCTGTGCGGGCAAAAAGAGTTGCGGGTGTGCGCACTTTGGTCATTGACTGTACGTAACACCAGGAAATCTGGTCCGTGTTATTGAGAGAAAGAAATTACTGTTTGGGGGGACTTTTATTTTATTCTGGAGTATCGACATTTACACCCACAACCAGCTAAGAGTTCACTTAAGTCGAAATGTCGTAAAACTGAAATGATTATGAGTTTTCTGCTTTTGCAGTGAGGCAAAATGCAGGTTGGTTGTGCTGGATGTGGGTATAAATGTACACACTCCGCAATAAAATAAGAATGAAGTAAAAGTCACCCCTATATAGTAATTTCTTCTCGCAATAGCATGGACCAGATTTCCTGGTGTTAGATATATACAGTCAATCACAAACGTGTGCACACTCGTAACTCTTTTTGCTCGCACAATGGCTGTCGGCAAAAACAAAACTTGCAACTTTTGGCTAGAAAATCGCCTATTTTAATCGATTGTGTAGGTTTGTGTATTGTAAACGTGTCAGAAAATGTATGTTCATGCATTGCAAACTTGTCAGAAAAGTCAGTCGGTGCTCACTGAGTAGCTACAGACAGACATCGGTACATTTTCATTAAGTGTAAAGCCAAATGTACGCGATAACACATGAAATACTAGCGAAAAATGGCGCGTTTGGCCAAGTAAATTGCCTATTCTGACAATGTTCGGGTTCTTATATAGCGTATAAATGTTATCATTTTATTCGGTGTTTATAATTTAATTTTATTTATCTCGAAAGCAGTTCCAGATACGTAATTATAGCTCCATACGCGATAAAACGTGAAATAACATCAAAAAAGGGCGTTTTTGGCCAGAAATCGCTAATTTAGACAGTTTTGGAGCGGTGTTTGAGTTCCAAAATGGCCTATCGGTACTCACTTAACACCCGTATAGAGGTAAGAACCAGTTGCAGGTTGTTTGTAGCCAAAAAAAAAAAACGTCAAAAAAGGCGTTCTTATGAAAAAACGTTAAAAATCAGTTTTTTGATCTCTGATGAATCCCCCTATTAAACTTGGGCTAAAAATGTTATTTCTCTATTATTGGACCACCAAAGATGCAAAAAATCGCCAAAGTAGCTTCGGGACAAACACTTGCATTTTTTTTTGTCGAACTGTGTTATAAAACTTTGGTTCACTTGTATCATGGGCCTTCTATTTCTATTAATAACTTTACCTAACCCCTTAACAGCCATTTTTTGTTATACGTACTTCAACAAAACTACAAGAGGTTAGCTTTGAATTATCGTAGCACTATAGCTACACGAGGGCTATTGGCGACGGGCGTCGTATTTTAGAACCACAGTCAAGTGGTGACGAGCCGACACCTGAATAGGCACCCAACGCAACCGTTAAGGGCGATATCGTACGCAGCGTTAGGACTTTGAAGGATATTTATCATGCACTCCCTTATACGGGGTATTATTTGTCAGACATTTTTGGCTGCACGGGCCGTTTATAGGTCGGCAGTTATTTTGGCGATGCCCGGACTGAAACCTTTTCATGCTAGGCGAGTGCCTAATCGACTGGGCTCCCCAGCTCCTAAACTGCAAGAAGACTTGGTAATAGTGAAGTTAGCTTTGTGACTTATTAGTTTACTCGCAACGCAATCGCCTAAGATTAAGGTGAAACTTATAGACCAAATGGTCATAACTTTCCTTTTATATTTTAATGCAAGTGAAATATGCAAAAATTTCAACTACAGTTTGCATGGAGTTTTATCATTCTGAAAATATGGAATTGGAATATGTCAATTTTCATTGCTGCCTCCATTCCATTGTAAAAAGATTTTACAAATGATCTTTAATGAATATTTTCTTAGCGATTTTCTAGCACTGAAAAGCACTAATACATTTGAAGTTAGTTTTAAGTTTTGTTTCACATACCAGAAAGTTAAAATTGAATATCCTATAAAAATTGATGTTGGGATGGAAAATACAGCTGCAATTATTCAATAACTAGTAACTACTCCCCGGCGCAACAGCCCATTACTGAGCCAAGGCCTGCCGTGCTCATTACTGGGCCAAGGCCTGCCATGCCCATTTCAGCTTTCGTGACCTAGTGCTCTGGGGTGTTAGGCATATGTCACGGTAAGGTGGTCAGCCTCAGTGTTTAGTTCCCATTATACTCACCAGTATTTAGTTCGTAGTGGTACCCATTTTATCGACCCACTAAAGGGATGAAAGGCTGGGTCAACCACGCAGTCCGGGATTCGATCCCCGGACCTGTGGCTTGGCAATGCGAAGCACTAGGCCACTGGGCCTCATCAATCAATTTAGGCATCATAATAAAACATGTAAGTTATTGTTAACAATATTGTACGGGGAAAAACTGTAAACAGTTATTTAACTGTTTTTAGTTAAATGGGAAATACTTTTCTTGCAAGCTATCCTTGACATGAGATAAAGTGGTTAATCTGGTGCAATGGAAAAAAGAACATTTCAAATGGAACATTTCAAATATGCATGTTAAACCTGCAGCTTTTTTTTAGTACTTATTTAAGCTATTCTGTTCTATTATTCGGCTGCTGTAATCCGTCAAGTTTTTTTAAAGAAAAAAGTACAATATAAGAGGTCATTAAGCTTAACTAAATTATTACCATTCTACAATGGAACGCAACTATGCGGGAAAATTAAAGCAATCTGTGAAGGATGACTTACAAATGAAGAGCTTGGTAGAAGAATGTGCCAAGTAACAAAAAAAGGTGGAAACGAGAAAATGAGCTTTCAAGTTTTTAGTTAGCAAACTCAGATATGTTGAAAAAGATACTTGCAAAGCATACAAATTATACTAAAAAAGTTCATGCTAAAAGTCAAGTTAGAGTTCATGAAAATGAAGAAACTTGCTTTCTTCAAAGTAGTAATATGTTCCATTGACACAAAAATCCCATTTTAATCAGAAATGTCACTTAGCACGTTCTTCCACAACAACCCTTCGAATGTGCAATTGTGTTCAATCTTTATAGATCTAACAACCCTATTGACAGATTACTATGGCTTCTTGGTAATCTGGCTGTAGGGTTGCCTGAACTGAAACTATCCGGAAAATAAAGTAGGCACACACAGGGGGCTGTTTTCTCCACTCATTTTTTATTCCTTGGTGAGATGAGGGTCACAGACGCTTCTAATGAGATAATGTAAAATCCAATATTATAAAGTTCATTTTAGAAGAGTAACGTGCTCATTCCTCCCATTTCACTCTGCTCCTTCACGAAGATCTCAAAGTACTGGTAGATGATGGTTACGGCCAGCAGGATACCTGTGCCGCTTCCAATGGCACCTAAAATTAAAAAAAAGCTCATTTAGAATGATGTTTATATAGCTCTAAATAGAAATCTTTTTCCTACTCTTATTTTTATTAGCAGCTAAGCCTTTGCAGACTCTGCATATTCCCCGGAACTGGGAGCCATTTTTTGTGGCACCATCTAGGTGACTATAGCTACCAATTTTGAGCTTCAGATTACAATGAATCCGAGCTCTTTGAGGATGTTAAAGGGTGCCGTGATTTAGAGAACCCAAGCCAAATAGATACTCAAGGGAACTTACATGCCACATAATCATATGGCACGTGTGCTGACAATTTTTTCATCTAGGTAATCTGATGACTCAGGGCTCAAACTCGGGCTTATGAGGTGGGCATGTAATACCTCTTAGCCACTGAGCTGCTTATTTCGATTTATAGATTATACCGATCTATAGATTATATAGCTAAATAGAAATGTGAATATGATTAAAAAAATTTAATTACGACTTAAGAATCTAAAGTATTCCCCCTTTTTTTTAAAAAAAAAAAAAAGAAAGTGTAATGACTGTATGAAGACATCAACGTCTTATTTTAGGAATGAGTTGGGTTAAGGTGGGAAAAGCCTGAGTTTTAATTTTGCAAATATGCAGATTTATCATTGCTAGTTTGTTACAAATATCTCTTACTACATTCAAATTTGACTTTTAAAAATTTGGAATTATGAAAATAACCTATATAAATATTTCTCATGTTTTCGTGAAATTTTAAAAATAGGCCTAACCAACCCACTAAGGTAGTCATTTGAAACACATACACAACATCTCAAACTGATTCCCAATAATAAAGAAAATTACACATTAAAGAGTTCAACAATACTAAAACATCAAAATATATTACCAGTATATTAAAAATACAATTTAAATTTACACAGTTTAATGCCAAATACTTAAACACAAGCTAAAGTATTTAAAAAAAACACTGACCAAGGAAATCAGCTAGCACAGAGAGTGCTCCAATACACAATCCACCGAAGGCAGCGGCAGTAGGAATGTAACGATTCAACTCGTGAATCATCGACTTCTCTCTGTGACCTCGCATCACCATCTGCTGCTCTTTCAGTTGCTTGGCAACCTGAAGAATAAAAGATACTGTAAATCCAAGTATTTAACCAAAGAAATAGAAATAAAGTATTGAAGTTTCACATTAAATTTAAAGTAACCTCATCCAGTAAACATTGTATTAGAATAGAAGAAAGTCATTAAGTTAAGTCACGGTTTGTACACTTGGTAGAAAAATTGTAAGGACTTACTCCAAAAATTTTAAAACTAAAATTACTAACATAAAAGCTGATAATATAAGCATGCTTAATAAATACTATGTTAATATTCATCAGAAAATGCTAAATGCCGATACAAACCACTTCATATATATTAACAAAGGCATTGATTTACAATTATTTTTCACTAGCGCATGCTGAGTTAAAAAGTAACTGGGCAACATTAATTAAGTTGGTTGTCCTGTATTATTAACGTGATTGTTTAGAAAAGTATTAATTTAGCCAAGTATTGCATACAATGTATGATTGGGAAAGATTTCGTTAGTGTAAGAAACGATCTTTTTAACAATAAGCATGAAAATTCTCTTTATATTACTGTTTCATCTCAAAAATGACACTATTATCTAGTTTGATACACAGTTTTAAATAAAGCCAACTCAATAGGAAATCAACTTTAGTTGATCTTATATTGAACAAAAAAATTCAAATTAATTTTCAATTAAACACAAATAAATATAAAAGCTCAAAATAAAGACTGAATATAATTTGTGGGTTGATGCAACAGTAAATAAGCCAACTGCTGTATGGATATTAAAAAATTAGATTAAAAAATAAAACTAGAATATTAAAAAATAGTTTATTTTATTTTGAACAAAAAATTTAATCAAATGCAAATTTTTAATAAACCTAAACAAGCAATATAAAGGCTCCAAAATTAAAGACAATATAATTTTTGGGTTGATGCAACAGTAAATAAGCCAACTGCTGCAGGGATATTAAAAAAAAAGATCATGTCAACGTACATCCTTAGCACTGGATCCTGATACTTCAATCCATGTTTTGGAGAAGAAAGCACAGGAACCCAACATAAAGACTATGTAGAGAACTGCATGGACTGGATCTTCAAAAATATGTGCTAAGTTTTCTGGTGGCGATAAGTAGTAGCACAAGCCTCCTATAGGATAGGCTCTAGCAGGACCAGCCCCTCCAACATCCTGCAAAAGAAACAAAGTTGATGAATACAGATTTTAAAAAAAAAGTGAAGGGAAAAAACTGAAAGCATGTAGAACCGTAAATTCGGGAAATTATGGTTATATTTGGGATAAAACTTTCAATAAAAAAACTCTGCTAGTTGATTATATAGGATTTATGCTTAATTCACCTTCTTGAAATAACTAAATTAAAAATTTACAGCACACAAAAAAAAATCCATAACGAAAAAAGGAAATAAGAAATATTGATTATTTAAAAGAAACTATTAAGTTTACAACTTTGAAAAAAAATCATAAAAATTTCTAGACCATATCATAGTATGAAAATGCATAAAATTCAGATTTTAATGAAATATTTGCTTAAGTACTATCTCTTATTAAACAACGAAATTTAAGTAAAGCAAAAGAAGTAGGTACATTGCATTAAATCGAAATTTTAAAACATTAAAATGATACATTTATGATTTATGGGTTTAACTAATTGCAAATAGAAATATCACAAATGATTCTTCAAACTTACCGCCCATACTCCCAATAAGTTGACAAGGAAGTTTCCACTAAATTTTACAGCAAGCATCTACAATTCAAAACTAATTTAAAATATCTATAAAATTCAACAAATAAGGAATAAAAATTTTACTTGAACATGAGGAAGTTTACAGTAAAAAATAATTTTCATTGTCACATTTTCCTAAAATGCTTATTTTTTTTAAATATCCTCTACATCAATCTGCTCATGTAAATTATACATTTAAAAAAATTTTTAACCAAACTTTCTCATTTATGTTTTTTCAAAATTCATATGCAATGTGTAATTAACCATTCAGCATAGCACAACAAAAAATTTTACCAATTGCTTAATTTAATTAACAAATAAAAAAAAGGGGGGTTATTACCTGTGAAATAACGTAAAGATTTGAGACTAAAGCTGACTGTAGAATAATTGGAATGTTTGAAGTGTAGAAAAGTTTAATCGGATAGGAACTGTACTGTCCTCTGTAGCGTGCTGACTTGATAGGAAGATCTACTCTGAAACCCTAAAGAAAGCAAGTAAAAATTCATATTGCAGTTTATAACTTTAAATTTGCAATGTACAAGACCAAACTTTTTTAAGAAAACCTTGTGACTTATTAAATTAATAGAAAAATAAGCTGAAGGAAAAAATATATATTCTTAAACATTATTTTAATAGATAATTTTTTTTTTTACAAACAAAATGCACAGAAAGTCATCAGTAAGCAACTTAAAGTTAGGAACATAGTACAGTGAGTCCTAGTTATACAAATCCCGGTTATCTGAAATTCGGCTTCACCGAAAGGCTACGGAATTTTTTTTTTGTGTGTGTGCTAAAATACGTAGTGTACACATAAATATACAAAAAAGTAAATACGTACTTACAAAGTTGGATTTATTTCTTTTCTCAAAATATGCAATAATCTTTCTTTTTTGCTGCTCAATTTTGGTTCGTTTTAGAGTAGCCCTGTCCCCCTCTTTTAAACAAGAAAATATCTAAAGTACTGGCTTCATTTTGTGCTTTTATGTATCTAGAGGCCTGATAAATGACTTTTAACAAAGGCGAACACTTTGTCAAATTTTTCGGATAAGCGGGACTCTACAGTATACATTGACAAGCCAATATGTTCTAAACAGATTTATAAATTTTAAGATTTTGTAAAGTGGCAGTAAGTCAATAATCCCATTTTTTAATTATATCTTTTTGACATACAGGATTTTTCAGTTAAAAACAAAAAAAATAACAAAGAGTCATTAACTAAATCAATACAAATAAGAATTACCAATTACCTGGAAATATATGACTATAGCAAACACGAGAACCGTAGCCAGTAGATTCATGAGATTTGGGAGATTCTGTCGATAGAAAGCTTCTCGCAGTGCTCTAACCTTGTCTGTGCGTGTGGCAAGTAGGTGGAACAAAGCAATGATAGCACCTTCAAACTCGGTACCTGAGGGGGGAAAATTATTAAGAAAAAAATTAAGCTTATTTAGGAACTGAATAATATTTAACAAATTACATCATTCACTGTGCTCTGAACAAGATAATTACTTTTATTGTAGCAATACTACTAGCTAAAAAAAAGATAATTTCTTTCATGGTTTCGTCAATATACACAATGTATAGTTACATAAAGAAAATTTAGATCGTCCATCTGGACTTTTATATTTCATTTAATTTAACCTTTAATTTTAACCTTTTTTATATAAAAAAAGGTTAAACAAATAGATATATGTTATACTTGCATACATTACAGAAAACCTTTCTTGTGAAGTTAACCAACTACTTAAAAACCTCTATATATTGAAAAACATTTTGAAAATTTCACTTCAAAATAACTTAATACTACACCAGCTAATGTTCCACTTTAAACTAATTTCTTTTGCGTCATTAAAATTTTTGTGAACAAATTGTCTTATACAGTATATTAGAACTGCAGAGATAAAGAATTACAGCTCTAGTCTAAACAATGCTTTTCAAACCATCTAAACTACATAGAAATTTTATATTTTTATTACTATGGGAAATATAGTAGCTATACCTCTTCCAGTGTTGACTGTGGCAGGACTGAATGCTTTCCATACAATCGTTTCGCAAATATTCGTTGCAATAAACAATGATATACCAGATCCAAGACCATATCCCTTTTGCAACAGTTCATCCAGCAGCAATACAATCAGACCAGCAACAAACAACTAAAACATTTTTTTTTTTTAATTTATTACAATATGACTACAACCAAAAGCATTTTAAAAACTACGATAATTTAGCAGCTTTTTGAAGTTATTTTAATAAAATTGCAATTTACAATCCTAAAAACTTAAACAAAAACAGGCAGAACTTAAGTAAAAATAGATAGTGAACATAAACTAATTTTAAGGGCGGCATACTTCAAAATAGGGGATATAAACAATTAAAAATTAAAGCAAGAATTTTTTTTTAAGAAATTCAATTTTAATACAACCAGATGCTCTTTTAAAAAAGATAATTTAAAATATTTTAAAGTTATTAAAATAAAATTGCAATTTACAATCATAATTTTTTTTAAATCAAATACATTTCATTACTTAAAGGTAAAAATATTTAATAAACATAAATTTTAAAAAGTAGGATACTTTAAAATGGGGGATACACGGTTCTTGTTTTGGGAATCGACTGAATGATTTTTATTTGTTTTAAATATTTTGTATAAAGTTAATAACCTATTATATTGGTATTGCATGCAAATCTTATCACTTACCTGAATAATAATGAGGATGCACACACCAGCACCAATATCAGCTGGGTCACCGTACATGCCAGTCATCACATACACTATAGCTTGACCAATCGTAATAACCATTCCAAATACTGAAAAATATGATTGGGTTAAGCAACTTAACAGTGTTAAAGGAAAACTACCAAAATTCCAAAAATTATGCATCGAACAGGTAAAATTTTATGATCGTAATAAATGAAGATGCTCTAATAGAATTCTTAAAGAAAACATAATATTCCAAAATTGGTTTTAATAGAATAGCAACAAGCAAATAGCATTTGTTTAGTCATACTGCATTTTCCATCCATTTGTTTTAAACTTATATAATCAATTTTCTGCTAATGACTATTGAGAATGGGTTGTCCATGTAAAGTGGATAAGCATTTGTTTTCTATCTTTATCTAGTAAATGTTAGATTAAAGTTAATTGCAATGAATTTTGCATAAGGTATAGAGCTTTCATGAACATATTTGGTCAGAATTCATCATGTTCAAATTATATAATATATATTAAATGTGCAACATATTTTATTAAAAACAATTGCTTGGTTAAAGGAATTGAATACATAACCTTTTTAGTCAAAATATCCTAACCTAAGAGTTACTTGATAAAATGAATAGATCCAGTAAAAAAATTACTGGGCTATATTTAGTACATTGTTTTTTAACCTTCCAAGAGTTGGACAGATCAGTTCCGCATTTTGTATATATCAAATATTTCTCACAATTAATTTAAATCCTTTTTTTAAAAATTTAAATTTTATTAATAATATACTTTTTTCAATTGAAAATAATTTCAAGATCATCTCTTCCAAAATAACCCTAGTTATATATATTTTTTAAATGTTATTTGAAATACTGTACATACTTGTGTATATCCCCATCCGTGTATAAGTCCACCCCATTATTTTGCCAAATATCCTTCTAAAATCGGCAACCTGTGTATTAGTTGCGGAATTTAAAAAAGCAAGAAATGATTGTCCAAAACCAGAGCCTTCCGAAGAAAAAGGAAACCGGTTCATGCAGGACTGTAAATTTTTATTTTGCAAGCAAAATTTCAAACCCAATGGAAATAAAACAGCTCTGGGTGTTCTTATTCATGTTCAGTGGAATGCAAAGACCATGCTTCAGTGCTGTGCCAAGGTCACAATCCCATATTATTTTCTTCATCTTATTTAATTTCCAGAATTTAACTGCCTTTGTCATGTTTCTATATTTAAGAGATAGCATCTAAACCTTAAGTTTTATAGAAATTTAGTAACAATTTTAGAATAGGGGACTTAATATTTTTTTGGAAAATTTGATGTTTCGTGTATAATCTAATTCCAATTATTGCTGCACAAATTTTGTCCGAAATTCCTCGACTTACACACAAGTATATAAGGTAAATCCACCAAAAAACTTCGTAAAAGTCAACAAACGCCGATCTCAAAAAATAATAATAATAATAATAATAATAACCTATTTATTTTATAAAAAAAAGTCATTATGAGAATTGTGGCTAAAAAAGCCGTGATATAAAATGAATGCCAATCTCTTGTGTAAAACTTCCTGGTCATAATAAATAGTATAATTTAAGTTTTGCTGCTATAAAAAAATTGCACTGTTTGAGGTTGGTGCCCATCTTAATCCCCCTAAATAAATTGAATCACGCAAGTGAACTTGAATTACTAAATCAGAATAACGAAGGATACTTTAAAAAAACTCTAACAAATGTATGATATCAAAACATAATTATATAGAGGGTGGTTAAGATGGGCACCAACCTCAAACAGTGCAATTTTTTTATAGCAGCAAAACTTAAATTCTACCATTTATTATGACCAGGAAGTTTTACACAAGAGATTGGCATTCATTTTATATCACGGCTTTTTTAGCCACAATTCTCATAATGACTTTTTTTTATAAAATAAATAGGTTATTATTATTATTATTTTTTTTTTTTTGAGATCGGCGTTTGTTGACTTTTACGAAGTTTTTTGGTGGATATCAGTAGTTTTTTTTAAATTTATTTTATGAGATTCTTTTTAAGGTAGGGAGGAATGTCTATGGAAAGTTGTATAACCACCGGGAACAATGCCGAAGGGAAGCTAAAATGGTTCAGCATTAATATTGTAAATGATGAAAGTGAACTGCACATCGATGAAATTAAATTAAAACGTCATCGACATCTAGAAATAAATTTCTAAATGACTTTTTTCTCTAATGGTGCTGAAACGCTGGCGTACAAGCCTTTGCAGACTCGGCATATTCCCCAGAACTGAAAGCCATTTTTTGTGGCACCATCTAGGCGACTCTCGCTACCAATGACGCCCAGATTACAATAAATCTGTACTCTCTGTGGATGCCGAGATTTAGTTTTTCCGAGAGAACCCAGGCTAACTTGGCCCTCCAGGGATCTTTTACATGCCACATAAGCATTTGACATGCGCGCCCAGAATTTTCCCATCCAGAAAATCCGACGACTCAGCCGGGGCTCGAACCTGCGATCAAGAGGCGGACGCGTTTAACTTCTCAGTCACTGAGCCGCTTAGATGACGTTTTTTTCCCGATCATTGTTTTCAACGCATTTCGAGCTTACATCGCAGTTTTTATTTTTTGTTTACCGCAACCGTCTGTTATACCTTGTTTCATACACTTTTGAACGCATATTTATTTCAATTTTCTTTTATTAAAACTAAAAAAATATAAAGCCTATTCAACGAAAAACAATAACCAAGTACAATTCTTTTTTTTAAAAAAAACTAATTTTTTAACCTTTATAAAACATTAAACCTTTATATTAAAAAAAAGATTAATTTCTTGAATGGTATTGGCAACTGAATATGGCAACCAAATAGGCGAATATGATTGTTTACATTCATAAATCAATTAGTCCATCCATTCATTAACTCGCGTTAATCATAAGTTTTCTAATAAAAATGCCAAAAAGTTTAAATGATGCATTTCGTTCATCAATTAGACATTTTTTTTTTTCAATCTGTTTATTTAGATATTTGGTTAATCATATTTTACAAGCTGTTATAATCCCTCCAATAGTTAACGGCGCTACTAACTGCTCTTCGTCGAAAATATAGCAAACCTTTGCGCGTTTTAGGAGATACATGGCCGCTAGGATGGCTTGTTTATCGTGCAACCATACCGCCAAAGGTAATATAGATTTTAATTAATTAAAAATAGAAAGAAGTATTTTTGAAACTTCAAACTTGCGCAGAATGTGAATTGGGGCATTCTCAATCGTTTAGTAAAAACCGCTTCGAGATTTATGGTCTAGTAATAGCTGTAGGTTTCAGCAAAAATTAGGTCAAAATTTGACTAAAACTGCTCGAAAGAATTCATTTTCGAAAATTTCCATAATTTTTTTCTCCGCTGTTTTTTATTCTAGAATAACCAAATTTTTTTAATTTAAAGTAATCCACGAAACCTGTCTACTGTATTTTTAAAGTTGTTCTAGGAACTTTAGTTTTGCTGGTAAAAAATAAAATCGATTTCGCTGTTAACATAGCGAAATATTTCCTGTATATATACATAACTGCCGTTTGCCCTTGGCGTCATTTTGAGATTGGCGGGCGGAACGACCGTTCCGTCTGATTTAATTTAAAAAATATGCAATGGAAACAACCATAAACGCTGCGATCATCCAGAGGATTGAAACAAAATAAACTACAATTCAAATTAGACTTGGGAAATTAAAACTAAAATAATTACATTTCTGAGCTCAGTAGGAAATTAAAACAAAAATTATTACATTTCTGGGCTCCGTTGAACAGTGCCCTGTCCTTAGGAGTGTCGCCAACTTCAATGATTTTGGCACCAGCCAGAAGTTGCATGATGAGACCAGATGTGACGATGGGAGAAATACCCAGCTCCATGAGAGTTCCTCTGTTGGAGGCCAGAATCACACGCATCCAGTAGAAAGGATCTGCCGAATCTGATGACATGATGCCAAACAGTGGGATCTAAAAGATAGTGATACATTAATTAACAGTTTATAAGTTTTATAAAAAAATAATTGTTAAAATGGAGTTGTTTCCGATATTGTAACTCTTCTACTTTCATATTTTGAACTTCCTGTGATTTCATCTGTGGTTTTCGATTTCATTCTTAAAATTAGTGTTTTTCTTCTGCCGTGTTGGATTTTAGAGGTTTTTTTAGCAACTTGTTTGTATTCCTATTCCTACTATTTATTCAACTCTATACTTTTAACTTGAATAAATTTCAAGTATGCAAAGTGTTACCAAAATGCCAATTTTATTTGAAAACTTTGGTTTAGATCATATTTTATCCTACTTGAAGAAATTAAGAGCAAATCTGGGACAGCAATTTAATGTAGGTAATTCACAGGAAAAATCTCGAGTTCTACTGAAATAAAAGTTTGTACATCTACATAACATCTATTTTTGTAAGGTAAGAAAATATTGTATGGTTAAAAACAAATGTAATTCCAGAAGAACAAAAAAAAAATCAAATCAGAACTGTTGCACTCGCAACACAAAACATGCCTAATGCAATTAGTTTCAAAAGAATTTATTAAACAAGTAAATGAATTAAACCATGTATGAACAGAAAGAGCCATTGGAATGAGACAATCACCTAATATTGTGAGATACATTATGGAAACCTACAACTCGCATAAATTTAAAACCGCTTACTTACCAAGGATTAAAATATTAAGTATACAGATAAAAAAAAACTGGGAAATTGCTACAGATAGAAAATTTACATTACAAGCCAGCTAGTCGATAGGGACTATTTATTAAAGTGAGTTGGCAAATTTTAAGATGCCAGAATCCTACATACTGGGATCTACATTACAAGCACAATAGTTGATAGAAATTATTCACAAGAGTGAAATCGCCAAATTAAAAGTCAATCCTGATTACTGGGATTATTTTTAGAACAAAAACTGAAATTTCTCTATTTTGAAAGGCCATAATCCTGCATTTGAGTATGCAGGAATTTTCTTAAAGTAAAAAACAATCACAAGCCAGCGATAGCTGTAAAATTTTTTCAACGTAAATAAAGCAGCTAGTTGACCTGTTTATTTTGATAAATTATACACAAAACATGAGTTATTAAATTTATTAGACCAAATTGCTACTTCTAACTTTGCTAGCTGAGATTAGCACTTTTCCTGACTGGTATCTGTTGACAGATAAGTACCAACAAAACATAAATATATATATATATATAAAAGAAAACCTAGCAAACACAATTTTAAACAACTTGCCTGGCAACACACAAGGAAAATGAACAACGTAATTGCAGTCCATAACACCTTTTCTCGGAATTGAATCTAAAAAATAAAAGAAAAATACATTAATATAAGAAACAACTTCATAGGTAATTTTTTTAAACATTTATGTATAGAAAAGAATTTATAGCACATTTTAGGTAACTTTTGTGCTTTTTATAATTGTCTTAATTACTAAAAATGAAATTAATTACTAGAAAATATTAATATAATTATATTAGCATAAATAGAAAAAATTAATAAGCTAATTTTGCATATCATATTTTTAATCCTTATTAGAGGTAAAACTCATTTTTCTGTAAGGTTTAAGTTTATTTTCTTTAAATTTAAAATAGAAATAGGGAAGTAACAAACAAAAACTTAATTGTAACTACTGTTTATTATTTGATTCAATTGAAAATCATTTTTTGGTGCAATTTTTGACATGAAATAAGAATCACCCAAAACTAAAGAAAATATGTACATCCTACGTATATATTTTTTAATTCCCAATGGGATTTTTTTCTCTTGGAACCGTCCAGGCTTTTTAGCAGACTCGGCAAAGTCCATAAAAACAAGAGCTATTTTCTTAGCACCACATAGGTGGCCCTTGCTACAAATTTAATATTCAGGTTACAATTGAACCCTTTGGATACAAACGGGAAACATTTGTCCCAATAAATGTTTACAAATTACTAATGGGACGAAAAGCAGTTTAAAGAAACTCATTGTAATATGTTCCAGTCGACCAAAAAAATCTTTTTTAATATTCTTAGTCAAATGGTTAACTATGCCTTCTGTGAATATTAAAATATGCTGATATTTAACAAAAATTCAAACTCGCTATCTTGTAGTCAGGTGGCAGCCATTACCACTGAACCAACTTGCAAACAGTATTCAAATGCTACTTTTGAAGTAAGCATTTAATCCAGTATTTGTATACATAAAGTTCAATTAATTAATCAACCAAATGTATACTTACTTTCCTTTCAGGCTTTGCAACTTCAGGTAAGATGCCACAAAATGGCTTAATCACTTCCAGAAATTTAACTGAAAAAAATTCCAAAGATTATAAGATGACTTTAGAAATAATAAGTTTCATTGGATTTGTAAAAAGATTTCTTTTATATAGCTTAATACTTTGATTTTGGTTTACTGACCTACTGTTTTTTTACTGAAGGATAGCAAACATTTTAAATCAATCAAAAGCATCGATGAAATCTTTAAACAATAGGTTATGTATAATTTGAGAGTAACAACTCCAAACTATAAATACAATCCCTGCCTTAAAGCAGCCAAACAGTTGCCATAATTGCATTTAAGTATTTTTTTATCATGTAATTTTCCTTGAAGTAAACGTTAAAACCATATTTTATGAAAACTTTGTTTTATAATTTGTAAATTAAAGAAAAGCATTTTAACATTCGAAATACAAATTCACCATCAGGTAGGTTGCTTGTTTCCAATTTGATTGTTTATATTTTTTTAACAGAAATATTAATTGCAACTAAGTAATAAGCACCCCAGCAACGTACTTCGATTTAAATTTTCTTATCTCTAAATAATCATTGATTGTACAAGTAACTTAAACTAAAACGTAGGCAGTAGTTATATAGGTTAACACTATAGAAATCGATGTAGAGTGTATAACAAGATAAATACAATTACGCAAAGAGATCAAAACTGAATACATGAAATATTTTCAGTAAATTCGTTTCATAATGTTTAAATAATCAAATGAATCAATAGAATTACAAAACAAGCCGAGTGCAATCTTAAAAAGAGGTACATAACAAACTTACTTCCCATCTTGTTTCTTTAATGAAATCTACCAATATAAAATAATATTTACGGATATTTAAGGCTAATATGTGTCATTTACAATCTAAAAACAACATAAATTAATTGTTTAAGTTTACAGTGAGTGAACCTGTATCCACGTCACTTAGACCAAATCCTTCATCTGCAATCAACAATTTTGGTGTCAGTCCAAAGAAAGCTGCCACATCACGAAAGGCACGTTGTGGCCGAAAACCAGATATGACGTCACGGGCAGCACCACCTCACAGCAAATATGCTTTTCAAACTAAACTTTCTATCTAAAATTCACCAACAATATTATTTTGATCCAAATATCTTGAGCAAGAAAGTATTTTTAAATTTAATTCGCAAAGAAAAATGCATTATAACTAATTTTTGAATAAGTCTAAAAGACCTCCATAAATACTAAACAGACATCAAAAGTAAACAAGCAAAGTAACTATGTATTTTATAATAATTTTAAAGTTATTATTGTTTATTTTGTTGGTGTTTTCATGTATTTATGCAATAAAATTCTCTATTATGTAGTTTAATTATCTTCAGTTTCATTTTCAATATAGTACGGTCCCCTTTTGTCAAAGTTCAACAAAAAATAAACCAAATAAGGTGTCACTATTCAATCCGATAGATGGCAGCAGTGATTTAAAGTTTATGAATTATTATGAAATTGTGTAAACAAATCAAATATTTTTCCTATGAATGTGTGAAAAGGATTTTTATCTGTCCTATTCATAGAGTTGAGTTAGTCCTATAATGAGGAACTTTTTTTAATTTATTTCCTATTAACTTATTATTGAAATGAAACTTTGATTGGTGAGCATATTTTTGTTTTATTTATATAATGTTTGTTCATAAATTTCCAAAGAACTCATCTTTTGAAAAATGATTGAATAAAACTAAGGTAAGTCATATTAATAGATGACGTGTTTTTAAGTGCTCAAACATTCATGAATTTATTAAACGTTTCTAAAAATAATTTAATTCTTCCACATTGTTTGTGCATTAAAGAAAATACTTCACATTAGATATTTGTAAAGTGCATTTTATTATTGTTTTAAACTCTTTAAAAAAATGCCAGAAGGAAATGTATAGATGGAAATTTTTAACCTCTTACAAATTGAAGCTTTTATTTGTGATTTAGACTTAAATAATATTTTCTTGCATATCTATAACTTAAATAACAGATAATTGTTTCCTCAACATCTTTAAATCAATAAAAAAGACATATTCTTTGGAGATGCTGATATAAAAATGGGATTAGATGATAACATCCTTATGGTGTGCTGAACAGTGGAGAGGGTATTAATTTTCATTGAATAAAAATTTGCACACAAAACAAATCACTGTTATTAAGGTTACACCTGTGCAAAGCCAAGTTTATAAAACTGGTATATAAATATGGGTCTGGCCTGCTCTTAGGAGACTTTAGCGTATGTAAATTCAATTGGATAAAGTCAACAACGAATGGACCAGACCCTTTATCTTAGTTATACTTCGGCGAATGTAAGAGACTAGACAACTAGATCCTTCAAATGTAAGAATTCTTTTGGTAGTATGTAGCAAATGTCTCAAATAAAACTTTTTAAAAAACTCTAAGGTCTAAATTACTTACCTTTTATATCGAATTTCTACAAAATTTGTATTGCCAATGAAGATAGGCACCAAGAAATAATGTCTTGATATTTTTTTGTGTGTATCGTATACTTTGATGCTTTTACAAATACAGCTCTGATTAAGATACAGTAAAACTTCTATGTCCTTAATAATAATTTATGGGGGAACAAAATTAAACATTCCAAGTTACTACTCTGCATTTGAGTGTAAGCTTAATTCTTTTTCAGAATTTTTCATGTCTTTGAAACAACTACTTATTGGTTGTTTTACTTTATGCAATGCATCATTTTGTGTAATAAAATTATCGATATTTTTTAGGATTTTGAAAACCATGAGTGACCAGCATCTGCATTTAGACATTGACCTTTGGTTAGATAAACTAGGATTGAACGTTTACAAGCCAATTTTTGGCAATTACAGCGGTGTTGAGGTAAGTTCTCTTGATTATTTAGTTGGTAAGTCTTAATAAGAACTTACTCTCATATCTTAGAATGAAGTCTCTTTGGAAGGACTCTTTCAATAGAAATTTGCAATACACGAAGACAAAATCCCAAAAAATCATTAAAAATATTATTACTTATAAATAATCCAGTTTTAGAGTAAACATTTATACATGAAAAAAAATTGAATGCGTTACAGTGCAAAATGAGTTTGATTAAGAATTTTATTTTTAGTCATGTAAATCCTATGCATAAAGAAAATATCAGTTTACTGACTTTTTTGTTAGTTGACATTTCTGTAGGCAGAGATACGCTTCATAAAAATCTATGTTGGTATTTTAATTGAGCCTAACTTGTAATCTTCTATCAAGGGTGGGAATATGGACATTATACTCTATTGAAATTCTTATGGCAATTTAACTAAGATTATGTGCTATGTAAAATCCTATGAAGTTTCTTTGATAATATTTCATTCTCCTCCTAAAATGAATTTCTGGCTATAGCCTTCTATTAAGTCATAAATTTTATAAATGCTTTTGAGATTAAACCAATCTAATAAGTTATTACTAATTAGGAATGTTTTTGTTTAACTTAACATAATGCTAACTGCACATATTTTATATTTAGGATATATTATGGATGACTGAAAGAGATTTAAAGAATCTTGGAGTTAATAATGGAAGCCACAGAGCAAGATTAGGCTCGTCCATAGCCATTCTTAAAGACAAATATGAAAAAAGTAAAATGTCATATTTTTATTCAATTATTTTTAGTTATGTAATATAACATAATGATTTTTTTTTAAATATTACTTAAATATTTTTATATTATGTTTATTTTGCATTCTTTAGATTCAAAGTATAGCAGAAGTAGTCTTAGTCCACCTCACACTGCAAAAACTAAATCCAACTCAAAGTAAGAAAAATAAGAATTTTGACTATAATTTTTTGTCTTTATATTACTATGCAGTATATTTGCTGCTCTAGATATAGCAAATCAACGATACAAAGAAGCCTTTTTTTTCTTTGCTCGTATTCAGTATCGATCAGCACCAGTCCTTTAGCATCTAATCTCAATGGCAGATTTCGGAACGAGCCAGGCCCTCTCTAGTATTTCTCTCCTGTTTTCTTCTCGTAGACCCCGGTTTATCCCTCATTATATGATTAATTGCTCTTTCTGTGTGTGTGCCTCTTTTAATTTCAATGTGCTAAATTTTTTTACCTATCACACTTGTCTGTAGCATTTGTCATTTGGGCTACATAAGCGTTCGACAGAAGTACAGGCTTAGCCTTTATAAAAGCTTTTAATTTTTGCATTATAAACATAACCTGGAAAATAACAAATTATCATAAATACATTAAAATAAGCCTTTTACTTTAAAGTATGTTTGTTACAGTATAAAAGCTTCTCTTTTTTTATGTTATAAATGTAGTGTAGAAGATAACAATCTATCAAAATACATTAAAGTTAGCCTTTTACTTAATAATCTATTTGTTGCAGTATATCTCCAATAAGTCACAAGTATGCGGAAGACACACAAACAGCTGTACGGAGCTGGCCTTCAACCAGGCCTTCCACTACACACTCAACGAAACCCTCGAGTCCGAGATCCAGCACTGTAAGTCCGAGTATTTAACCCCTCGTTACCTGGTGTCCCCATTTGGGGACATTTTTTTAAAACGTAACCACAAACAATTAACACTTTTAATTAGTTCCGAAATTCACCTGGTCGGTTAGAAGAAAATCCAAGTATCAGTTTTAAGCCTAAGATTACAGATATCAGTTTTTTATTTGGATAAAAAAATGAAGTTGTACGAGGGTCAATACGATCTTAGAGTTCTTAAAAAAATTATTTAAATTTTGTTTTAACTTTTCAAAAAGTTCTTTTTTTTTAAAAAAAATTTGAAAGCCATTTTGCATTAAAAACAATGTTAAAATAATCTGTTAATTGATACTGCCTTTTTTGTTGCATTATAGCACAAAAATGTGTATTTTTAGAGCTTTAGGCGAGTCTCTCGGTACCAATTAAACATATTTTTTTTTAAACTTTGCAAAACATACTTTTTAGCATTTATTTGCGTCAAAAGAATGTTAAGATTAAGAATATACGTGTAGGATATTGCTCGGGTCTTAAGAGGTTAATATAGATATCTACAATTTCATAAGGTTTCATTATTGTTTTTAAAACACATTGAAGTATACAATGTATTCAATTCAATATGAGAGTTTTTCTAAGCATTTCTAAGGAAGTCTAACAAACACCGAAGAAGTGTCATCGAACTTCTTCGCCTCTTCGCTTTTTGCACTTAGGTTGCAGATTTATTATTTTTATAATCCCTCCTATTACTAATCCTGCATCCAAATCTAATTTCTCCCATGCATTCATAGTTTTTGATTTTTACTAGGAATTATTTCAATGTAATTTATATTTAAAATGTAAATTTAACTCGCGATTAAAAATTTCCTTTTTGAAAGGTTTAATGTTTGTTTTAAATATGATAATTCTTATCAGGGATTTTTTAACTATTATTTTCAACATGCAAAATTCCAATTAATCACTAAATAAAAAGCCACGTTCTTTTTTTCCTTCCCTAAAAATAATTTTCAAATACTGTATTTTTAAGCAAAACATTTTTATTATGTAATATCTTTTAATTTTACAATGATTTTTATCTCTTAGGAAAACTTTGTTGTTGGTACAGAAGCTACGGCAGAGGATTTAAAAAGGGCCTTAGAAAAAGAATTGAGCTTAGACAGTTCAGATTTAAGGAGCTATGCCTGGTATCACGGCACCATATTGCGACAACGGGCCGAAGAACTGGTTTCCCAAGATGGTGACTTTTTGGTGCGGGACTGTATTTCTCAACCTGGAGATTTTGTTATCACCTGCAAGTGGAAGCAAATGCCCCTTCATTTCATAATAAAGAAGGTAAGTACTGGAAATTATATATAAGTAATGTCTTACAGGTGAAATAAAGCAGAAGGTGAAACTGGAAACATACCCTACAGGCATTTGACTAAAATAACTATTTGGCAAACTAGAATTTGCTAGCAAAAGAAGTGTAGATGGTGCAATACCTGTTTTTGAAGTAATGCAAGTAAATACTTTATTAAATATTTACTGTTTCATCACACAAAAAAAGATATGGCACTATGACAGGCTGTTTATTGTTAGATAACTGCACATTAAATCCTAGCCAGTCAAGTGTCCTGAAGTCACATCTTATATTGCTATAATTAGCTATTTTTGCCGTCATTATTGATTTCAGTTTGCAAAATTAAAAGGCCCATTATTAATAGCCCAATGACTAGCGCAACATCAATCTAAGCAACTTGCTACCAAATTGTTGTACAAATTTAGATTTTTAATGTTTCTAAACAACATTAATTTTCTTTTTCAGGTAATCTTGCAACCAGACACTGTATATGAAAGAATTCAATACACTTTTGAAAAAGAAAGTTTTGACAGCATCTCGGATTTTGTCACTTATTATGTGGGCAGTAAATGCCCCTTGTCTGAGTCCTCTGGAGTAATCATTAGCCGTCCTGTCAACAGAGTGATGCCTCTGTCTTACTATGCATCGCGTTATGGAATCCAATGCCAGATTACTTATGTTGCAAAGGCATTAGAAAGGATTCCTTCTTCTGAGGGTTCTGATGACCATCCAGCTACTGAAACACCAAATGTAGAAGTCGGTTCCTCTCACCTTTTCAGACCAAAACTGCTTTTACCTGCTCAGAACGGAAACGAAAACACACAACAAAGTATTCATAATTTAGGGCCTAAATGTAACTCCAACCAGAGCAGGAATCTAATAAGAATGGGCAGCGATCCAGCACTTAGTCCCAACACAGAACGGAGGACTTTAGAACAGCGGCCGAATTCCGGAATATTCAGCAGTGAATCCATCCAGTCTGTTCCAGTCATGGACCAAGATAAACCTCCACCCAAGCCAAGCAGAGTTCCATCCAGGAAATACCCCCTCAAGCCCACTGTCAGAAAAGAACGCAAGATGTCGGAACACGAGGACTCGGATACTTTCCCGCCAAATTCCATGCCAATCCCAAGAGCTGCCTTCAAGCGGCAAATATCTGACACCCGCTTCTCGTTCCTGGATCGACCCAGCATCTCAAGTTCTGGCTCCACTCCTGAAGCAGGCTCTGTCATGGCAGACTTCACACTTCCAGAAATGAATTTCAAATCTGTGTTTGATCCTCAGCAGTACAAAACTGCTCTTTTGTCTGATGAGAATCTGCCCCTGGAAGCCACGTCACTTTCCTGGGTAAGGAAAACGATTCTGTGCTCGGATCCCAGAGTTCTTGCCTTCCATTTGACTAAACTAGACCTACAAGTTGCAAAGCTTATTGGGAATGCGGATTTAGGACTGGGTGTCACCAGTGGATTGGAGCTGGTTCTGTTGCCACAAGGAGAACAAATACAAAAGGACTTATTGGAAAGGTGAGTAATTTTAGGTAACTTTTACTTTTTGATTGAACGGTTTATTTATTTTTAATTCAATTCTCTAAAATTAACATGCAGTTGGAAACTTATAGGCTTAGTTGCGATAATTATGAGCAGATAATTTTTTTAAGTTAAAAACGATGCTAATCTACTCTATCTAGTTTTTGTGTGCATATTTTGTACGATGAATCTCAGATAGATTACAAAACACAGCATGGTATGTTTTGAATACAGAGTTTAGTTGTAATTCTGAATTTGAGTTTATAATAGAACTAACACAGACAACGAACTGACATAATTAAACATCATAACAGCCTTTCAAATTTTATGAAACAAAAATTTATTTTTGTTTAAAAGAACATTTGGTTTAAACTGACAAACCCTGTTTATTTTGGATCTTTTTCATTGTCTTTATTTTATTTTTTCATTTTAGATGAATAGTTATAAATGTGCCTGTTCTTTTTTTGAAAAATAGCTTTGAATTTCTCTTACATTTTAAATTTACTTTACATGGGCTTATGCTAATTGTTTACTTTTAATTCTTCAACTTATTGTAAAATTCAATTTCAGAACGAAATGCATGACATTGTTCATTGCAGTATTAATTTTAACTTCTCCTACTGAAGAAGAAAGAATGAATGTTCTCAACAGGTGGATTGAGATTGCAGTCGAAACAAAAACAGTATTAGGAAATTTATATGGATTCACATCTATAATGCTTGGTCTCACCTCACCTGAAGTAAGAATTATATTCCAATTATTGGATGACATAATTTTAAATATAATATAATCCTAAACCGACCTTAAGTTTGCAGTGTACAAATGTTCTGCGAGGAAAAGGGCAAATAGTTCTCATTTTTGAGTGCGAGAATCGAATACAAAAAGGTATTTCACATTCAATAAACAAATTGATTTGTTATTTCAAGACATAAATTTATTATTTTTATTAGTTAAGCTTCAGTTAGAGTGTTATTTTTATTATTTTTTTCCTTCGATTTTGACGTAACAGGGCGCACGAATATCAGGGTCGAAAGGAGCAGCCAATCAGATTACGCGAAATTGCGGCGCCAGCCGGGTTGTTTACCAAGTTTCCTCCGCTCAGTACATTTCTCTGCTGCAAACTTAAGCTCGGTTTTGGTATAGTTTATAATAGGTTATGTTTATTTTAAGAGTTTCTGTTAATCTGAACAAATAGCAAAAAAGTAATTTTAAACTTAATTCGAGGGAAAGTAAATGCTAATTATTTTTATAAAATTTTTAATCAATGAATTGTATGACATTTTTCCTTTTCATCTCTTTCAGTTCTTAATCTTAACTATATTTGAGTCGAGAATTTTTTTTCATGATTCTCTCTCTCTTGGGTCATGATTCTCTCTCACCCCCCCCCCCCCCCATTCCTTTTCCCTGCAAAAATAATAATTTAACAAAGCCCAGAAATATTAAATTTAGTTTTTTTCAATACGTGTTGAAAAAATGCTTTCCAAGAACAGCGAATTCCTCTTAAGAATGACGAACACATTCAAGGAGCAACGAATCTACTTTAAAAAAAAAACGAAGAATGCATTAAGAACAACGAACAACATTAAAATAAGGATGATATAGGAAACCTAATGTGTGCCAAAATGTGTTCGGCCAGGTGCACATCATGTGTAGATTTTTTGCCGAAAATTTTTGCGTCATTTGTAAAATAAACTGTTCGCTATTTCAGTGAACTGCTTTGCGAGATTTTGATAGCAAAATGAGTGAAAATAAAAAAAATCTTCAATCACAAATAAGAATGAGAGACAATCACGAATAACATAAGAATAAGACAAACTTCAGTCACAAATAAGAATGAGAAGTTTCATGGCTAATAAACAGAGCAAAAAAAAATGCCCGACTCTTTTGTAAAATTGTAAATCTTCATATTTCATAACTGTCACATTTTTTTCCCCTTACTTTTATAAAAGCAAAAGCAATTTTGTGGATATTTTCTTTACTTTTGCGGATTATCCGCGAATTCGCTTATCCGCGGATGCCGCGCCACCCAATTCCGCGGATAATCGGGAGTTTACTGTATTACCTATTTCAGTATTATTTCCATGCACCCTAAAAAGCCCCTAAAGTTGAAAAACAATCTATGGTCCCTTAAAATTCCTCCAAACGCCTGAAAGGTCTTAAAAATAAAAATGTGATGTTCAACTTTTGTTATATTTGCTTTTCAATCACTGATGGAAAAATCAAATCAGAGTTAATAGAGTAGGCAATAAGTGTGATTTGAAAAGCCAATTATAAATCAGGATTCTGGAATATCTTCTACTTTCGGCTATTTGTAACCAGACTTCTATTTTTTGTGCTAATTTCAAAAGCAAGCCATGTCATGAGCATTGCCTTCGAAAATCAACCTTTAAAAAAATCGATTTTCTTAAATTGCTGTCATTGCTTGCCTCTTTGCCATGCTTATTATAGTCTTCTTTCTTGCCTTTCTCCATCATTACAAATAGTCGTGCCATTTTTTAACTAGCCTAAAGCGTGATTACACTGGGGATTCTATTCTTAAATTTCTTAGATGAGTTCTTTGTCCCATTTCTTTTATTTTGAGCAAGTATTAAATCCTTGTTATTCTAGGTCTAATCACATCTGAATTCGGTTTATGTTTAAGTTACACTCACCTATATTCAATTCAATATTTCTTTTAGATTCTTGGGTTACATTCAACATGGCTGGCTCTGAGGCATACCTACACCGAGAACGCCTTTATATTCGAGACCAAACTACGGCCAGCCTTTAAAGCACTGCACAGTGCTTCAGCTCTTGAAGCTCCCAACACATGTGTGCCTTATATTTTTTCTCTTATTTTAATCCTCCAAAAGCACATGTCTGTAATGGACATGATGAAAAATGAGTCTACAAATAAGGAAAAGTTAAACAATAACATCATCGACTTTGAACTACCTGGAAGCAACTCTTCTCACGACTATGGACTTCAGCTGTTAGCAGACCATCTCGACATTGGTCGCAACATTATGCAACAAAACCATGTTTTTAAGAAAAATGGGGAATTGGCCTTGAAAAACATTAAGTTTGATAGTATTATGCTGGATATGTTCACTACAGAATTTCATTTGCGAATGCTGTGGGGGTTCAGAGGTTCTGTTGTGTGCCCGGAACAAAGGCATACGATATTTCAGAAAGTTGTCCATTCGCTTTTTAATAAGTGCACCATGACCAGCAACTAAAATGTACAGTGTAACTCCAATTATCCAAAGTAATTGGGGCCTAACCACATTGGGATAATTTGAAGAAAAGGTATAATCAATCAATTGCCATTTTATATAACAGATGGGTACCTAGTATAAAAGCAGGTACAGTTAGTACAAATGTTTATATCAGTGGTTCCCAACCTTCTCTGGACCATCGCCCCCTTCTTTAGGTTGATTAACATCCATCGCCCCTTTTAATTTTCATGTTATGTCTAATCATAATTTGATTTAAAGTGTAACTATAAAAGTTTTATAACATTTACTACAGTTTATAAAAACAACCAAAGGAGCTTTATCCGATCACTTTTGAATAAAATAAAAAATAACATAAAACACATATTTTTAAAGAAGAAAAATGAAATAATTAACTATGATATTTTTACTGGTTTCTAAAAAATTTAAACGAGTTGAAAGTAAAAATTGGCTGGTTTGGAAATGGTTGGAAAATAGTTTTACTGAACAAAGGTACAACATTATTTTAATTTTTCCCCTTTCAATACTCATCTATCCCCTGATCACCCCTCAAGTTTTTTTTACTACCCCCTTGATAACAAAAATCGCCCACTTGGGGGGTGATCGCCCCCAGGTTGGGAACCGTTGGTTTATATGCTAATTACAAACTTTTATACCCGGCCTATATGTTGCTGTCCGTCTATGTTGGATATCATGTCAAAAAAATTACTAGGCAGCATGACAGATAGGCCCGGTGGAATTTTCCCTGAAATTTGCATAATCCGCAACACTTCAAATAATTGGAGTTCTACTGTACTCAACAAAACTCACTATATTGAACCCTAAATAACAAAGAGACCTAATTCAACAGAACCAGAAAGTAATGTTGCAATAATTAGTTATTAATGAAGTTAAAATTGATTGAAACATATATTGTGTACAGGGCCGGATTTCTAAATAGGCTGAGTAGGCTGTAGCCTAGAGCGGCAAAATTTTGGGGGCGGCAAATTTTGCCACCAATTAACGCGGTATTTGGCATTAATTTTTTTTTAATGAATATAACAATATTTTAAGAAAGAAAACAAATTATATACATTAAAATTAATGCGTAAACCGTAAACTTAATATTTAGTAGCAAACATGGCCTCTGGGAATGTAATTGCACTCCTCCCCCCCCCTCCCCCATTTGGTAGTTGAACGAAAAATTGTAGAACAGTTTAAGGAATTCTCCTGTTATTTCGCTTTCAAAAAAGAATGTAAAGGTACGTAGATAACTGTAATACAAATGTAGACAGCAAAAAAATAGTCAAGAAAACTATATCTGAGATATCTTAATACAACGGAAACGGGGGAAAAAACACCATTCAGACGCCAAACCAAAAAAGCAGCTTTTTTTTATTCAGTTTTCTTTTGCTATCAATATAAAAAAAAGGAATATTAGGTCTGGTCGATATGGAGCCATCTAGTCCAATGATGTAACAACTTAGTTCTTACCCAGATCTTCTTCGAAGTTTACTGCTTTTTTTTTTTGTATTTACATAAGAATTTCAGTGTAATTTTTGTTTTTGCATTATAATTCTGAAGAGATCAGTAAAAGTAGGCGTCCCTGTAATTAGATTGTACTTTATTTTCGTATAAATTTAATAAGCTTTGAATGTGTATCACATTGTTCAATGTTAAGTAATCTTGTTGAACAGAAGTGCATACCGTCGAATAAGAGCTATTATAGTTTTAAAGCGCAGTGCGCATTGGAAAGCAATATGAGTGTCCTCGCTGGTTGTTCTACCACATCAGTTACACCTTGTGCGACCACGGTAAGTGAGGATAGCCGACCCGGCAGTGCAACGGTTAGGAAGCTAGCCTTTGGAGCCTCTGGGTGAGGGTTCGAATCCCGTTCGGGCATGGATGTTTGTGTTTGTCCAGTATATGCGGAGAATTTTCTCGTTTAATCAGTTGGGTCCAAAAGTCCTGTGGGCGGTCATTGCGCATTTTCCCACGGGTACAGGTCCCTGGAGACTATTTCCTTCCCCTTAAGGGACATGTCTAAATTGTGGAAGTGGCGCGCGATAGATGGCAGCATCTGTCGCGTATGCGGGTGTATTGTGTCTGCCTTACTTGACGAAGGGTTATAAGCGGGTCTCTGACCAAGCACACAAGCCTGAAAATATATGTCTACCAACCTAACAACCATTAAGTGAGGATAGTATAATTGTTCAGCTATCAGGGGGGGGGGGGGGGGCAAATGAAAATATCCGATTTCTATCACTCTATTTTCTAATTATTTCTAGCGTATTTCAAATAAACATATTTTCTCTCTTTTATTTTTATATTCGTTGTGGCAATTTAAACAGCTTATACCTCCCTATTTTGCAGCTAGCCAGCTTAGGTAGAAAGGTAGATTTCCGAAGGTAGAAAATTTTGTGACAGGGGCGGCAAATCGATAGTAGCCTATAGGCGGCAAATCTTTAAATCCGGCCCTGATTGTGTAGCTGCTGAAAAGTTAAGTAGAAAATATTTGTTACTCTTTATTGTTATTTTAACAATGTATGTAGTAGTTAGACTTTACTAGTAATAGTTCTGTTTTCACTATACTCTTGTTTAGGGTTACACATTGTTTTAATTAGAATTATTAGATACTTTTATCATTTTTATTTTTAAGCTTTTATAATATAGTTTAAAACTTTTCATATTTCTGTAGTCTCAAAACATAAGTTTTAAACCACGGTTCAATTTTTTACAGGACTACATTTCAAGCATGCTTACCATTATGCTAATTAAATTTAATAGTTTTGAAAATTTGTAAGCATAAGCTAATAGTATATTAAAGTATTCTTGCAAAACAAATAATTGTCGCATAAATCTCATCATTTTTAATAATTACAATTGAAATTTAGATAATTAAAGACTGAGAACTATATAATTATTTGTGTTATATGAGTTAGGATTGTATGGGGATATTTGGCTTTGAAAAAAAAAATAGTTTGTATAAAATTACTGCTTGCTTTCTAAAAATGCTTTTACCAGTTTACATGCATTGTGGTTGGAGTCAAACAAGTGTTTTTTTAGGTTACTGTTAATCCTTACACTTCCAAGCTTGCAATTCTTTTTCTCATTAAGAGAAACTTGAACTTATTTTTTAAAAAAAATTATTAAATTCTCCATACATTTTGCTATAAAGTTAAACTTTTTTTTGTAATGTTATATGGGATAATCATATCTTTTTTGAAGAACCAAATAATGTTTGTTGCAGTTAAAGAAAATATGAAAAACATGGTAAAAATAAATTTCACTACAAAACAAATTTATTAAATTGGCCGTAAATTCTTCATGCTTGCATTTTTAAATATTTAAAAATTAAATTTTAATTATTTAATTTTTACAAATAAAGTTTCTAAATATTTTTTTTAATTTATTCAAAAGTTATGGTAACAATATTTTACCTAAAATTTTAGTTAGAATAATATTAAGATTTTTTTTCTCCTTGCTTTTAGCCATTTCATTCTTCATGCATAATGAGTCTATTTCACAAATTTAAATTTTTAGAATAAAAAAAAATTGGGATTGAAATGGTTAAACCAAGACTAAAAAATATAATTGTAATTCTTTTGGAAATTTGGCCCAGTTATGTCTCTGCCGCATGAAATATTTGCAGTGCTATTATAAATTATGATATTGAAAGTATATAATGTACTTTCATTGAGAGCTTTAAACCCAAAAGTATTTTGTGAAATGTTATGTAAAATTGACAGTTGCAAGTCCTAAAACAAAAATTCAAATAGGTACATATTAACATGCATCCCTGTATTCTGTTTTACAAAAAAAAATGAAATTTAATCATGGTCTGCCTAGTCAATTTCATGCTTCCTTTATAAAGAGCTTTAGTTATATTAATCTTTTATATAGATATTTGCATATATTCTTGTATATATTTTTCTATCATAACTGGTAATTTTTAATGTACAAGAAAATTATTTTTGTAGTAAAACTCTTACGAGACTTAATAAATAGTTTACTGTATTTTTATTCTTTTTACTTGAATATACATACACATATACAGTTACTTAAACATACATCTGCTCAATATATAGTTGGCACAGCAGTATATTTAATTATTTACATTGTTGAACTGCTATATTATGATTTGATTTTAAAAAAATTAAATAATTTAAGATTTTGTTTATCTAGAGATACACAAGATCTTCAAACCAAAAATCTTATTTTGCGGGTTCCAGCCCCGGTTGAGTCGTCGAATTTTCCTAATGGGATAAAGGTTGGCACGCATGTCATATGATTATGTGACAAGTAAACATTTGGCTTGAGTTCTCTCAACAAAATTAAACCTAGGCATACTTTAACATCCAGAGAGAGCTCAGATTCATATTAATTAATCTAAGTGTCAAAATTGGAAACAAGAGTCTCCACAAAAAAATGGATCTCAGTTCTGGGAATATGCCGAGTCTGCAAGGGCTATGCAGCCAATAAAGCAGCCCCATTGGGAAAATATATACACTTCAATATACAACATACATGCACAAAAATGCATAAATGTAATATAACATTACATATTATTACAATGTAGATACGTAATATATCGCACAAACATAGAATGTTATAACATTAAGTTCTTTCTTTAAGAACTCTCAGTTAATGTCTTGCCGATATGTTCAACAGTTCCCACAGTCGCACATTCTTTCTTAGAGAAATGGCAAACACAGCTAAATACTTTTAACTTCCCGGTCCCGACACTTCTAAAACACAACCATTCAAAATAGAGTCACTTCGTAAATTAAATTAGACCTCGACATGTGAAGCTGTGCTTTGGTGGCCTTTCTTGGTCCTCTTTAATAGCCATAAAGGCTTACATTTTACTACTATAGAAAAATGATATGAAACAATAAAATATATTTACATGCCTAATCTTCCTTCATTTTTAGAATGAACTACAGAATAAGTTTGTTCTTTTGTGAAACATATTATTCTACAAGACATATATACATGCGCAAAATACAGTTCAAGCCTCAACAATCGAACATATGCTACACAAGACAGATTTTTTAAAAAATAAAAACTCAAAGCAAAACACTGAGTAAGGCTATCCAAAGGATAGTTTACATTGCAACTCTTTCCAAGCAATGGGTTATATTACAAGCGATTGCACTAACAGAACATTAGCCATTATAACAGAATACATGATAAGATAAACAATATTATATTTTCTTTTCCTTGCACATGTACATATGAACTGTTTGTAACAGAAACTGTTACTTAAAACTTCTTTCAGACATAATTCTATTTTCTGAATTCAAAAAGAGTGTGCCATACACAATATTTAATTCTATATTAAATATCAAAATTAAACTATATCTATTTTCTAAGGATAAATAATAACATTGCTCACACTTAAAAAGTCAAACATTTCATAGCAACACACAACGTTGAAACTATCACCTTCAAAACATAACTAAACGAATACCATTTAAAACAATAAAAAAATCAGCAACATTTAAAATTAAAAAAAAAAACGTCACAAAAAGGAATAATTGGTATTAAACATCAGTATTTATTACAAATCTTTAAATATTAAAGAAAAATTATGTCTTCTTTTCAAAATAAAAAAAATGAATGCCTTACACCCCTTTTTAAAAAAATAGGAACCATCGAATAATCTCATTGTGACATGCATAATATCGTTTTTTTTTAAACTAATTTAAAAATCAAAAAAATAAATTTCCTACAAATTTGTACTCATTATAAATAAAGTTAAATATACAATTATTATTAAATTTGGAAGTTCCTTTTAAAAATTTAAGAACCTTCGAATTTGAATATTTTTCTGAGATTTTCAATTACTTTATGTTTGATCCATTTTTTTTTACGTTACAAACATAGTGTGAAAACAAACTATTTACCTAGCCATTAACTTGTTTGCTTTTTTTTATTTATCTAATATTGTGATGAGGTAAAAATCAATTGAACGGGACAGATAAATTTTATAGTATTAAATATTCCAAAATGTTTTGAATTTGTTACTATAATTGCAAAAACCTTCTAAATAAAGTTTCAATTAATAAAAATCACTTAAATTTTTCCAATTTTTTGAGGGGGACAAATGATACTATAAATATATATATATATTTTTTTAAGATTAACTGCATTGATTTTCAAGCATAATTAGGTGAATTAACTTAAAACAAAGGATTTAATAAATGGGATTCATTTATATTCCTAAAATGTACAAGCACACCACTATAACCAAAAAAAAAATAGCAATGCTCAATCATAACCTAATTCCCACGCACAAGTATTAGTGCCAATGTAAGAATTCATAACAGTCCTTGTAATGAAAGAATTTTTATCTTTTTCTGAAATATATGGGCATGCATTAAGGTGTATTGCAGTGATGCTCGGACATTTAAAAAATGGAAGCACTGTTTCTTCATTAATGTCAGTGAAACTAAAATCCACTGTTTCCAAATTACGCAATTTCAATATGACATCTGCGATTTTATAAGTGAAATGCTTAGCAGAATAAATTGTAAGCCTATTCACATTTAAACTCGAGTTTAGAAGCAAACTAACCGATTTAAAATCTATATCCTTATCAAACGACAAATTGCCGCCGAGACAAAGAGACTTCAGATTTTCCAGCCTTTTTGCAGTTTTTACAGGCGCTTCAAAATTTTCATACACTACACTACACAATTCCAAAACTTTCAAGTTAGGACAACAATTAGTTATTACGTCAGCAGAAACTGATATCCTACTCTCTAACTTTAAGGAAGTTAATAATAATCCGCTTGCTGTTAAGAATTTCGAAACAGAAGGAACTTGTAAAGGATAATACACCGCAACATTATTAACATCCAGCTCTTTCAGAAATTTAAACTTTCCAAGTAAGCGGAAGCTGTTTTCGGTTGTTTTTTTTCTAATAGTAACATTCTCGACGTGTGGACAAACAATTGAAAGCACTTCCAAGATGAAATCAAGGTCTACGGGTCCATAAGGAGTCACTTCACTATAATCAAGGTTTCTCAGATTATATTTGACAACATTGGCATTTTTGCTATTGCCAAGCAATTTCCTATGCATATGGTAAAGATACAGGCATGCAGGGAAAAAATTCAAAGTTTTCAGAGATGGAAGATCCCTTACTAAGGTTCTAAAACCTTCTATAGTAATGTGAGTTTCAAACAAAATCAGATTTTCTAATGAAGGAAAACCAATTCGATTATTTTTAAAGGAACACAAGTTCTGCATTCCCTTGTCAGTTAAAGACTCACAGAACGATAAATTAAGTGTTTTTAGTTTCTGGCATATTTTTCTTACCAGCAGTAAAATGTCGTCAGTTATTAAAGTTCCAGTCAAATTGAGCGAGGTTATATTTGGCAAACAGCAAATCATGGCAGAAAGGAAATGGGGCGAAGAATCACTGTAGTCCAAATGCAATGAGTCTATATTCTAAAATAAACAGGACAAGGAGTGAGTTGTAAGCAAATTTTTTTTTAAAAAATAGCTTTTTAACAAAAAATGTCACATTGAACCACTTTACACAAAATTCATGCACACAAAAAAACATAACAGACAGACACAGCATTCAAATCTATAATAAAATTTTAAATGTCAAAATTTGACAAACTATTTTTCAAAAATAAATATTTGAAAATTGTTCATACTTAAATATAACCCAAATATTTCATATCAACATTGAAACTATCACCTTTAAAACAAATTGATTTTAAAACAAGAAGTTCTAAAAGAACTAAAATAGCCTACTTTCCTGTTACTTAAATACTTACTAAAATTCTTATCTTGAAAAAACTAGGTTCGTTACAGTAAGTGAAATCCACAACCGTTTCTACATTAAATTTATATACATTAGAATAAATTTCACTAAACACAGCATCCAGCTATTATTTCAACTTCTCAATCAATTATTTTCATTAACTTTTTATCGCCAATAAAATAAATATTACTTATCGTCCGCATGATTATTTGCAGTTATAAATAAATATTAAATTTTTCGCAAAACAAAAACCAAAAAACTACTTCAAAATTTACTTAAAATAGGAAATGTAAATTAACAAGTAGGTTTGTAACATAATCTGTCACTTAACCCGCTTCCACAGGTAAAAAGGCGCCAAACCCAGCATTAATTCTATATTAAACATTTACCTGCTATAAATTCGGCTAATTTCATTTATTTTATTTCGAAAATTAAATAATTATTACTTAAATCGTTTGCAAAAATTTATATTTCAAAGAATAAATATGTAACAGTTCTCGCTTTTAAATAGAATGAAAACATTTCGTACCATCATACGGAATCTCGAAGTGAAATATATATTTGACGTCATTTCAAACTGATCAATGTCGCAAAAATAAATTTATTTTAATTCATTGTCTAAAAGAATTAAAGTTTCTCAAGCGATTGTTGCCATGGCAATGGTAATTTATTTCTAATAAAATGGCTTCCTATGCTTTTTAAATGAGCATTAAATGTTGAAGTTTTTTAAATAATTGAAGTACTTAGAATTCGAATTCTTTTCTGAAATTTTCGATATATTCTCATTTGGATACGCTGAATTTTTTGGCGTATATCACTTGTCCGTAGCATTTATAGTTAAATTCAGCGATTTAAATGACTCGAAATTGAATTTCAATGCTAATTCAATGGGAAATTCGTCGACAAATAGTAGATTTATGTCCGTCCTATCGTGCAGACAGACGGACAAAAAGTATGAAAGTTGGGTGTCTGAGGTTATACCTTTCTAATAAAAAAAGAATTTTTAAGATCGGATTGCTAGAACTGATTTTGGAAGGGGGGTACGGACGGACAGACGGACGGACAGACGGACGGACGGACGGACATCGACCGCATGTCAATACCTACTTTTTCATTTTTTTTTAATTCTTCGAATTAAAAAAAAAGAAAAGTAGGCTAAAAAATGAAAAACCCTCACTAGCATAGCTTATTAGTATCAAGACAGCATTAGTCATTAAAAAATACTTTCACGTAAATGAAAAATTATGTCTACTTTGCAAAATAAAAAATAGAATGCCTTGCTCTACTCCCAAAACAAAAATCTCATTCCATTGTGACTTGTAACGTACATTATGCAGACATTCCAAACTAAACAACACAATAATAAATTTCTTTTTAATATAAAGCTTTTAATGCTATTATTAAGTTGCTATGGGGATTTAATTCTATTAAAAATGGTCTTCTTAAACTTTTTTAAGCTATATGCATTAAATTTTTTCAGTTTTTTAATAATTAAAATATTTGGAATTAACAAAAAAAATCTCCAAGTTGCAAGAAGGACTTGATGCACTGAATTTTTTTATGTATCACACTTGTCCATAGCATTTGTAGTTTGAGGTATGAAGGTGAATGATATATATACTACTCACTTCTCCAACACATAGAAATTTTGAAATGATATCTGAACTTGAGAATCCCAGCCCAGGCAGATGAACGTTTTTCCAAAAGGGTGAAATGAGCCATACTAAATATTCATTTGAATACCATCTCTTTGTAATCAACTTAAACAATTCTTCAGAATATGCTCGTCCTGCAAATAATTTAAAAAAAAAACTTTAATCATGTCAAATTTATATCTATTGGTGTCATTATGCCTATGAGGGATCAGTATTATCACCTGGCTGCCAGGCTTTACACTAGCAACACACATAAAATGTAAAAATTTATAAACTTGATAAGTTTATTAAATTTTAAAATGCTAAGCATGGAGAGGCCATTTATAGCCATTTACTACAAAAATGTAATGTTTAAATAGTTAAAGAAATTAAATTTTCAAAAAGTTTTAAATTAAGGAAAGCAAGTTTACACAACAGCCTATTTGCTTATCCCTCTAACAGTAAATAATTAATAAAGAAGTTTGAGCAAGTGTGTGTGCGGGTGGGGTTAAGAGTACAACACACAAAAGCTAATGTTCATTTTCCTCTCCCCCCCCCCCCCCTTTTATAGTTCATATTTACTTAATATATTTGTTCTAAATTTTAGACAATAAAAGCATCTGGAAAATCATTGACTTTTTTACCAAAAAGTAGATTAAGTTTAGTGGGCTAAAACTACAATGGCCATGTTTCATATTGTGAGTAACAACAGTTCCAAAGGAATGAAAATAAGGTATTGATTGGTTAATCAATGTAGAGGGTGGAGCTTACTGTGTCATACCACCAATCACAAAACCTCCAAGTCGAGGGATGAAAGCAGGAATAATTTTACCTCAGATAAAGCAAGCCAATTGTAACACAAGATGGTAAGGACTTTTCTGCATTGTTTTGTGTTTTTGGAGTTTTTTTGCTTTAAAATTCCATTTTGCAATTATATAAGGACCAGTCTTTTAGTATAATAAGAAAAAAAGGAAAGGAAATATTAATTTTTTTTTAAAGTTATGCCCAAGGGACATAAAATTAAAAAAATATGGTAGAATTGCCCATAACTATCAACTACATAACATAAACTATCAGCTTTTAAAGAAACTTCAAAACTTCGCTAGACCCTTTAACATTTGCTGCACTCTAAATTGCATCTCAATAAAAATATGGCAATGGTCTGGGAAAATAAAAAGGGTAGGGGGTTCCAAATTTAAGGACCTGATCTACTGTAAGGCCCCCATATTTTAGTTTCTAGTATGCTAAATGCTGTAGATCACCAAATTTAAATATTTTTTTTTTTTAATGTGAGACCTCACTCTATCATTTTAACATGACTTTGACTTAACCTAATTGATGTTTAGGGAAGCAAATAAACTCGTAGGAAACAAGAAGTTTTTAAAGAACTAAAATAGCCTACTTTCCTGTTACTTAAATACTTACTAAAATTCTTATCTTGAAAAAAAAACTAGGTTCGTAGCAGTAAGTGACATCAACAACCGTTTTTCCACATTAAATTTTAAATAAATTTCACTAAACGCAGCATCTAACTAAACACAGCATCTTTCACCAAACACAGCTTTATTTGCAGTTATAAATAAATATTTAATTTTTCGTAGAACAAAAACCAAAAAACTACTCCTCAATAAACATTTACTTGCTAAATTCGGCTAGTTTCATTTAATTTATTTCGAAAATTAAATAATTATAACTTAAATAGTTTGCAAAAATTTTTATTACAAAGAATAAATATGTAATATTCCTCGCTTTTAAATAGAATGAAAACAATTCATAGTGAAATATATATTTGACGTCATCTTAAATTGACCGATGTCACAAAAATAAATTTATTTTAATTTATTGTCGAAAAGAATTAAAGTTTCTCAAGCAATTGTTGCGATGGCAATGGTGATTTAATTCTAATGAAAATGGCTTCCTAATGCTTTTTAAATGAGCATTAAATTTTGATGTTTTTTAAATAATTGAAGTACTTCGAATTCGAATTCTTTTCTGAAATTTTCAATGTAATCTAATTTCGTTGCGCTGATTTTTTTTTACGTATCTCACTTGTCCGTAGCATTTGTAGTTAAATTCAGCGATTTAAATGACTCGAAATTGAATTTCAATGCTAATTCAATGGGAAATTCGTCGTCAAATAGTAGATTTATGTCCGTCCTATCGTACAGACAGACGGACAAAAAGTGTTGTGATCTGAGACATTTACACGAACGACGTCAGTGGTAAAAAGACAATAAGAACAATAGTTTAAACACCAGTAATTTTGTAGCAACTCAACTTAACTCCATGTTCTTGATATACAATTAATTCTCCCTGGTATTCTTGATCATTCTGTATTCTGATCTCATTAAAGTATGTTGTGTTAACAACCCGTCCTCCTCTGTTCAGAGTATGTAACATTTCTGGCGACGAGGCGGTTCGCCCACGATTCTATATACTAAAGAAAGTAAATTTAATGCAGTTAAATTTTTTACAATGTTTCTTCGAATCAAGATGACTAAAAAGGGCGACTTCAACGGCTAGCGTGTTAGCCAAGTTTCTGCTGGGCTGAAGGACACCTGGACACTGTGTTCGTATTCCCGATTGCTGGAATGGGTCATGCGTAAGCTTTTTTTAGATTCAGTTACTTTTCTGTATTTTCATTGCTTTTAACTAGTTCTATTAAGAATTCTATATTGTCAATTTTAAAACGGTTTTTAAAATGGCAGAACAGGCAACTACCGTGCAATATTTTGGTTCCGTCGGAACTATTTCTGAGTTCGATGTTTCTAAACCACAAAATATTGAATTGTATTTAGAACAGCTAGGCTTTTATTTGGAAGCAAACAATGTTCGTGATGATTCTAAAAAACGAGCTACGCTGTTAGCAGTGTGTGGTATGAAAACACTTAGTGTTATTCGTAATCTTGTTGTTCCGAATAAACTTAGTGAGGTTACGTATGAGACCATAATAGAAAAACTTAAAACTCATTTTTCACCTAAATCGAATGAAATTTTTAAACGATTCAAATTTCATAAGCGAGTTCAAGAAAGGAATGAGCCGTTTAATTCGTATGTTGCTGAACTTAGAAAATTAGCTGACGGGTGTAATTTCGAGAATACTTTATCAAATAGGATAAGAGATCAAATTGTGTGCGGGATAAATGACGAAGAGGTTCAAAGACGTTTACTCTCTGAGTCTACGTTAACCCTTGACATGGCTATTTCAATGGCTTTGGCCGCTGAATCTGCTGCTGCTCAGTCGCGGCTGATGCGTTCGGAAAATTCGTTTACAAGAAATTCGCAGCAGGCAGTGGATTTTTTAAAGCATAAAAAACCCGCGAAGGGTAAACAGCAAAATTCTAAAATTGAGAATGCCAAAGTTTGTTTTAGCTGCGGATCAAATCATGTTCGTGCAGAATGCAAATTCCGTAACGCAATATGTCATTTTTGCAAGGGTAAAGGTCATATTCAAAAAGTATGTCGGAAAAAGAATTCTAATTCGTTTCGTACAAATGAAATTCAGATACCGGAGGAATACGTTAATTCTTTACAGAGTTCGTCGTTTAAGCAAAAAATCGAGGTACAAATAAAAGGGAAAAAATTAAGTTTAGAGATTGATTCGGGTTCTTATTATTCGATAATTTCTATGAGCACTTTTCAACGTGTGTTTCAGGATGAAAAACCGGAAATTCGCGAAACTCGTGTAGAATTGCGGGATTTTCAGGGAAACAAAATTCCACTTGCGGGGTTTTGCGAAGTTCTCGTGACTTTTAAAGACCGTAAAGCGAATCTAGAATTATTGGTTTCAAAGGAGCGTTGCACCAATATTCTGGGATATTCTTGGTTTGAAGGTTTGGGAATTTATTTAGGTGGAATAAACAAGACCAAATCTGACAGCATCAACGATTTACTTTACAAGTATCGTGATGTATTTAGTGAGGGACTGGGTTCTTACTTGGGAAAACCTATTTCTTTGCCGTTGAATCCGGAATGTCCCCCAATTCGATTCAAATCAAGAAACGTTTCGCTCGCTATGAAACCTAAAATTGAAAATGCTTTAGATAAGTTGCTTAAAGAAGGGGTAATAGAGCCAATAGCAGATCCTAAGTGGACCACGCCTGTTGTCCCAGTTATTAAACCGTCAGGGGAAGTAAGGCTGTGTGGTGATTATAAAGTGACGTTGAATAAGGCTATGGCTGACCACCCCTACCCCGTTCCTGCTGTGAACCATTTGATTTCAAACTTAAAAGGAGGGGGATTTTATGCAAAAATAGATTTAGCACAGGCGTACCTACAACTACCAGTTGACGAAAAATCGGCTGAGGCCCAAACAATTATTACTCATAAAGGCGCGTACAAGGTAAAACGTCTCCAATTTGGTATAAAAGTTGCTCCTGGAATTTTCCAAAATCTGATCGAGAACTTGTTCTTGAATATGGAAGGAGTAGTTCCATATTTTGATGATTTGTTAATTGTGGCAAATTCAACTGAAGAGCTAGTCTCCCGATTCGAAAATGTTTTGGCTAAATTAATGGAGTACGGGTTAAAAGCCAATCGAGACAAATGTCTTTTTGGAGTTCGTGAAGTTGATTTCTTGGGGTACCGGATAGATAGGAAAGGAATTCACCCTTCTAGGTCAAAAGTAACCGCGATTCAGGAGTTCCCTGTGCCCGAGAATAAAACGCAACTACAAGCGTTTTTGGGGTTGTTGAATTTTTATAATGGATTCTTGAAGGATAAGGCAACAGTAGCAGAAGTTCTTCATCGACTACTTGATCAAAACTCTGAGTGGAAATGGACAAAAAAGCATGACGAGGCTTTTAAAACCCTACAAAATCTACTCAGTTCAGACAGCGTTCTGGTTCCTTTTGATGAAAAACTACCAATTGTACTAACCTGCGACGCGTCTCCTTTCGGATTAGGGGCCGTTTTGAGTCATATTCTTCCCGATGGGAAAGAAATGCCCATTGCGTTTGCTTCTCGTACTTTAACGTCTGCCGAACGAAACTACGCCCAGATAGATAGGGAAGCATTGGGAATTGTGTTTGGAGTAAAGAAATTCCATCATTTCTTATTCGGTCATAAATTCACCATTATTACGGACCACCAACCGATTTTAGGAATTTTCAATAATACTAAACCTACCAAAGAGATAATGTCCCCTAGAATGCTGAGGTGGTGTTTACTTCTAAACGCGTACGACTATTCGATTATTCACAAACCAGGAAAAAAGATTCAAAATGCTGACGCGTTAAGTAGGCTACCCATGAAAAGTAAGGATTTTGAGGTTCCATCTCCTCTTGAAGTTCTCTTTACTGAGGAACTAGAGAACCCGCCACTTTATGCTGCGGACATTGCAAAAATGACATTGCGTGACCAAATACTCTCTAGAATCCTAAACTTCGTTTTGAAGGGTTGGCCCAATAAACCACCCGATTCAGAATTCCAAATATATTTTTCTAAAAAGAACGAGCTATCAGTTCACAGGAACTGTTTGCTTTGGGGAAATAGGGTGATAATTCCAGCATCGGGAAGGTTCCGTGTCCTAAAAGCTCTACACCTTGGTCATCCTGGCATCGAGAGAATGAAAATGCTTGCCAGATCCTATGTATGGTGGCCAGGCATGGATCTTGACATCGACTCCTTTGTCAAGAACTGCACAGACTGTGAATCCTCTCGTCACTTGCCTCCACGAGCACCTGTGCACCCTTGGGAAATCACGAGTCGTCCTTGGTCCCGTCTGCATGTGGATTTTGCGGGACCATTCCAGGGTCAAGATTTTTTCATACTCGTTGATTCCTTCTCCAAATGGGTGGAAGTTAAACGAATGCCTTCTACGACCGCTGGTGCGACCATTGATGTTCTCCGAGAAATCTTCGCTACTCATGGTCTTCCAGAGGTGGTAGTCTCCGACAATGGCCCTCAGTTTACCTCTTCTGAGTTCAAATCTTTTCTGGAACGAAACGCTATTCGCCAAGTTTTGATCGCTCCAAGACGACCAGCTGCCAATGGCCAATCAGAAAGAACTGTTCAAACAGTTAAAGACTCCCTGCGTCGGATAATTCAAGGATCTTGGAAGAAAAGATTGGCAAATTTTCTCCTGCAGCAGCACTGCACGCCAACCACAACTACGGGAACCAGTCCTGCAGAGCTGTTGATGGGGAGGAGGGTTCGCACGGTTTTGGATAGCCTCCATCCGGATCTAACAGAAGAGCGGAGAGCTAAGCAGGAGATGGTCTATCGACAGGGTTGTGAAGATCGTGGCCTACGACATTTTCTAGAGAATGACTCCATCTTGCTGAGAAACTACAATCCCGGCCCACGTTGGATTCCAGCCACAGTGATAGAAGCCACCGGTCCTGTCTCTTACCGGGCTCGCACCGAAGATGGACAGATCAAGCGATGCCATGTGGATCAGATGTTAAGGAGGAATGCCGAACCACCAGTTCCAATAACTTCGGACAATCCTGCCTCGGATGAACCACCTTCTTCGACAAGTCCACCAGATCCGATGGGTCCTGCAGAGCAACAGTCCGTTCCTGCTGTGCAAAGTTCCAGTGAGGAGCCTAAGCGATCCATCACGCATCTCCCGGACTTTGCTCCTGAACCTCCTAGACATTCCTACAACTTACGACCGCGGAAACCTCAAAGTTGATGGGGAGGAGTGTTGTGATCTGAGACATTTACACGAACGACGTCAGTGGTAAAAAGACAATAAGAACAATAGTTTAAACACCAGTAATTTTGTAGCAACTCAACTTAACTCCATGTTCTTGATATACAATTAATTCTCCCTGGTATTCTTGATCATTCTGTATTCTGATCTCATTAAAGTATGTTGTGTTAACAACCCGTCCTCCTCTGTTCAGAGTATGTAACAAAAAGTATGAAAGTAAGGTGTCTGAGGTTATACCTTTCTAATAAAAAAAGAATTTTTAAGATCGGATTGCTAGAACTGATTTTGGAAGGGGGGTACGGACGGACAGACGGACATCGACCGCATGTCAAAAACTACTTTTTCATTTTTTTATTAATTCTTCGAATTAAAAAAAAAGAAAGGTAGGCTAAAAATATATCACATTATCGTTCGAGTAATCGTACAAAATTTTTCGTAAAGGACCCCCAAAATGTGTTGTGCCTATAGTCTGAGTTTTTCTAGAGAACAGGCCCTGCATATTAGAGAATGCATATTAATTTTACAAGTCTTACTTTTATATAGTGCGTTGAGTAAATAAATAAAAAAATACGATGCAATTATCGCGTCAAAAACAATGATTAGGATTAGCGGAAGTGCCTCTCAAAAACATAAACTTCATAAACAACTATATAAAAAAAAACCATGAAAATACATAATATATCAGTTTTTCAAAATACAATAAATATACAAACTTAAAAATTCAATGTGCTTTTCGTGTACAGCATCTGGTACGGTTTTAAGTATGTCTATCCTTGATACCACTACGTTCAAACACATAGTTTGCAAATTTCCATCACGCCTAAACCACATTGTTCTAAATATTTTAATCGTTAAATAACGATTTTAATTATAAGTGAAATAGATAATATTTATCTAAATATATTTTCTTTCGAAGAAAATAATTTTTACATATTTTAGGATGCGCTTGCGCGATCCGCAATGTTATAAATAGAAAACATTTTCCCAAATCCCGACTATCTCTCGATTGTCTGTGATCTCTCGTATCCCACAGGAATCGACCAATCGTATCGTCGCATGTCATACTTGTACTTTCTGGTGTTGAATGAAATTAAAACGATGATGGCTTTGTAGTTAGATCGACGTGAATTTTTTAACAAAAAACAAATACCTAATAAGCAAATAAATGATAAAATCAAAATTTAAAATATTGGAAAATGAATAAAAAATTTATTTAGGCCATAAAATAGTGGTTCAAGGATTTGGTTTTAAATCAAGTATTAGCTCATGTGTTGTTCTCTCCATCTAAAATTTTATTTAAAAATTGCATCTGACAACGGTTGCTATATCAAAATAAACAAACATGAATATTTGAAATTCTTGAATCGTGATAGTGTTTTTCTTTGAATTTAAAATCATGCAGTATTAAATGCATACAAAAAATATTTTCTGTGCTTTTATTGAAATGAAACTACTATGTACATCTCGTGTCTGAAATATAAAATTTTCTTGATGCTGTTTGATGAAAGTGATTGAAAATGTATCAGACTCGTGGTACCAGTTGGATAGGTACTGGAAGTTATTTGTTGATAATATGTTATATTGATACTCTTCTTTCAACTACCATAGATCCTCTGAAATCAATCAATAATTTATGTTCGTAGTTCTGCTCACTAAATGTAAATAATATTGATAAATATTAATCACCAGTTTGCTTCTTATGAAACATCATTTGACTTTAGACTTCACAAATTAAGCTTCTTTTGGAATTTGCAATATATTGTAAAGAGCTTGTAAAAGTTTTTCTCTCCCAATTTTTTCAATGCTATGCTGACATAAACACATAAGCCACCAAAAATACCTTAGCAGCAAAGTTATATACCCATTGGCTGAAACATGTAACATAGCACTTACTAATTTGACTACCTATTTTGAAACTATTTTTAGTAGAAATTTAGCAGCTTAGTTAACAGTTACCTACATAACATGTAATTTTCTAAACATGCTATGGTTTTTATACCTATTCAATTTTGTATTTTTGCACTTACTATTTATCTACAGTGATCCATTTTATAACTTTAAAAAAAACTGATAATTTATTTTATATTATTTAGGGCACCACTAGAGTAGAGAAAAGGGCCACTTTTAAATCATAAGAATAAAATATCTATAGAAACTGGATGCCCCCATTTTTTTTTTAATTGTTGACAACTATACAATATGAGATGTGAATTTCTCTTTAATTTATTTGTGAGCCCCTTAGCTCCCATATGGTATAAACTTTACAGTTTACTGTGCAGTTTTATACACTACACAGTAAAAGGCGTTTAATGCAATTCTTAAAAACGGTATAATGATTATTCTATATAAATTTCTAATTAGCAAAGCATAATTTTTGAAATTTAAAAAAATATCTTAATATTAATTACACTTAATGCATCAAGGGTTCTATAAATTGAGACAATTTCAAATGTACCGATTTCTTTTAGATATTTAAATTCAATATCTCTGTATTTTTAATTTTTAGGATTTGAAGATGCCAGGGCTGCCACTGGCTACTATTTAGGCGACTAAAGCGACTATTTTCAAGAGAAGGCGACTATGGCTACTTTTTTAAGAAAATTTGGGTTAAAAGCGACTATTTTAGTGTATACTTCTACTATTTTGAACTATCGGCGACTATTTTTGAAAAAAAAAATCATGTTTCAAAAAGCGGGAGTGAAACAAAATCATTCCAGGTTCGGTACTTTTAGGCCCGCCGGCGCCGCACACATAAGCTTGTATGGGCATGCGCGCGCAGAAGTTGCCTTGGAGATCACGTGACCACTGGCGAATTTCGGCCGATGTTTCCCGTCTTTCATCGGCTGATGGAAAAACCAAAATTCGATAAATCCATGTGTAATCCATAAAAAAATTGGAAATAATGTATGTTTGTTCGATTTAGTCTTAAAAAAAATACAATTATAATTTTAAGGTATATAGGCATCCGAAAGTCGCAGAACACCGGGGATCCGAAAGTCGCGAAAATCGGTGATCCGAAAGTAGCGGTACTCCGGGGATTCGAAAGTTACGGAACTCCGGGGATCCGAAAGTCGCAAAACTCCGGGGATCCGAAAGTCGCAAAACTACGGCGATCTGCGGGGATCCGAAAGTCGAAAAGCTAACGGCGATCCGAAAGTCGCGAAACTACGAAGGGATCCGAAAATTGCGGAACTCGGGATCCGAAAGTCGCGAATATCCGGGGATCCGAAAGTCGCGAAACTCCGGTGATCCGAAAGTCGCGAAACTACGGTGATCCGAAAGACGCGAAACTACGGCGATCCGAAAGACGCGAAACTACGGCGATCCGAAAGTCGCGAAACTACGGCGATCCGAAAGTCGCGAAACTACGGCGATCCGAAAGTCGCGGATTTACGGCGTTCCGAAAGTCGCGAAACTACGGTGATCCGAAAGACGCGATACTACGGTGATCCGAAAGACGCGAAACTACGGCGATCCGAAAGTCGCGAAACTACGGCGATCCGAAAGTCGCGAAACTACGGAGATCCGAAAGTCGCGAAACTACGGAGATCCGAAAGTCGCGAAACTACGACAATCCAAAAGTCGCGAAACTACGGCGATCCGAAAGTCGGGAAATTACGGCGTTCCGAAAGTCGCGAAACTACGGTGATCTGAAAGTCGCATCGAGTTTCGGCAATTTGGCCGCAGAGATCTCCCAATCCAATTGGGTCAGATGAGTCAAAAGAAACGAGAACATGAACAGAAAGCAGAAAAAATAAACCAAATAGTTCAAAAATGAAAACAAATTTTATTGATTTCTATGAAAAATTCCAAAAAAGTTAAATGTAAAGTCTTTCTTCACAACTTATATTTTCTAACTGTATCCTTCGAATTTGTTTTTCCTTACTTTTAATTTCTACCATGTTTTACAACTGAATTTTTGGAAAGTTCTGTACTGTGCATTAATTTTATAACTTGTTTTCTTGTTAAATAAAATTGCAGCCCTTTTGAACTTAAAAATTTTGCATTTCCCATGATTAATCGTCTTTCTTATGGCTACTATTTTGGGTACTATTTTGTATCCCAGGCTACTATTTTGGCTACTATTTTTTACATCTGAGGCTACTAAAGCAACTATTTTCAATGCTACTTACCAGTGGCAGCCCTGAGATGCCCAAAGAGCCATCAATGCATTAAAAGAAGAGGTAAAACTTAGGATTTTATTTTTCCTGCATAAGTTATCACTCTAAAGTATTATTAAATTTCTGTCATGACAAAATGATTGACATATTTCCAATTTTTATGTTTTCGCATTTCCCATGAACTGCTACAAAATATTTAAAATGCTTTTTTTAACTACTTGTAATATATGTTGATCACACATTGGCTTATAAATATTGTAGGTTCACCAAATAAGGGAATGTCCACAAATTGAGCAGTGGAGAAATTAGTCCCTTCTTAAGTATTTTCAAGTTATCTCTGCTCAATTTGTGGACACCCCCTTCTTTTTTTCTATCTTGAAGGAAAAGGTTTGCCGTGTAAAAGGACTCGCCAAAATATTTGCATGTTTTATACCAGTGGTTCCCAACCTGGGGGCGATCGCCCCCAAGTGGGCGATTCGTGTTATCAAGGGGGCAATAAATATTTTGGGGGCGATGAGTATTCAAAGGGGGGAAATTAAAATATACTGTACTATGGTACAGTAAAACCATTCCAATTTTTTTATCACCATGACAATTTCAAACTGAAATTCTTACAAGATTTGAGGATTTGACCAAGTTAAAAATTCCTGATTTGTTGATCCATTCTCTTTTGAATCTGTGGGTTGGGGATAACCTTGATAACTCTTTGTAGACTGAGTTTGTAGATCTGAAGTATGACTGTGAGGTGAAACTCGTTTCAAGTAGAGAGGTTATCAGTTAGCCTGCGTGAAACCCATTTATACTGATTCTAAACTGTGGTATAAAAAGCTGAACTACCTCTCATCTCGTTCCGTCAATATATTTAGTTAAAAAAAGGGTTAGTTCTGTTATCCAGCTCCTCACTAAACAAAGAAATCAATTGGACATTTGCCTCAAAGACTTGCGCATGAACTTTTTTTCTTTAATTTTTGTCAACTCCCTTAAATTTTCCAGAATTGAGTTTAATGATCTTAGTTAATTAGTTCACTTTCAATCATTGAAAAAATCTAAATAAAAATAGAAAAAAAATAAACATTATATTTTTTTCGATTTTACTTAAGAGTTACCGGATAAAGCTGCTTTGGTTGGTTTTATATATGGTAGTAAGTGCTTGAAAATATAAAATTGCTTTATTAGTTACACTTTAACTCAAATTATAATTGGACAAATTATAAAAATTAAAGTGGGGCGATATGTGTTAGTCAACTTAAAGAAGGGGGCGATGTGACTGAAAAGGTTGGGAACCACTGTTTTATACTTATAAGATTTTATACTTTTAAAAGATAAAATAAAAATAGAAAAGCATATACTAATATCCCTTGGAAACTTCCTGAACTTTCTTATGCCAAGAAAACCTATTGTTCAAAATCCTAGGTGTTCTACTTCCCCTTAAGGAATAATCAAAAAGATAACAACTTGTGACAACACTTCCATAATCGCCTAAGGCCTAAAGGAAGCTACAGTGAAGGCATATGTTGTGATACAGCAACCAATATATCTGAATACGGACAATTAATATATCATTATTTAAAATCTTTTTACCCTTCCAGGGATAAGCAAATTGCCTGAAGTGTAAACTTGTTTTCACTGGCACGAGATTAAAATTTCTTATTGAAAATTTAATTTATTTTTAAAAAAATTATGCTTCTATGTAGATGGTTATAAATGGTTCTTGCTTTAAATTTTAAAATCAAATAAAATTATTAAATTTGTAAGTTTTTAAAAACTGTGTGTTGCTGGAAAACCAGACTGTCAATTGGCGGCTTCATATGTCTGTACCCCTCAAAGGGGTTAACTAAAATGCCAAAATCAAATTTTATACTCTTAAGGATTTATTAAATTTTAATATACTTAACTCTAACACTTTCTTTAACTTAATTTTTACTGTGCAGATAGAGCAAGCTGAAAAGAAACTTTCTAAAGCCGATCAGGCTTTGAAACTTGATCGCAGAGATGCAAGCAGCAGAATCAGTCAAGAAACATCCTCTATTAATGTTATATCCAACAATTCTAATAAAAATGGGCTCAGAAAACCCTTTGTTAAGGTTTGTAAATTTTTTTAATATTTATTGAGTTCCTATATAAATTTGATTTTATTTTTAATTCATAAAGTTTTGCAAACAAAATAAAAAGTTGAGTTCCAAGATTTATAAGAACTCTGACTTTCTGAATTGCTTTTAGAAGCTCCAATAGGCAAAATAATGATTTTGTTTACACATGCTATTGCACTTCTCTCCATTGAAAGTCTATATTACGTTGAGTCACTGTCTAATTTCTGTTCTATTATTTTTTCTACCAATTAATTATGTACTTGGGGTTTGTTCCCAACTATTGCAGATAACTGGAGCTCCACTAATAAGTATATCTTATATTTACTATTTTCATTGTTTTTGTGAATTTATTGAAAGATTAGTTTCTATTAACATAAGTTTTGGTTACACAAACTCTAAAAAGAAAGCACAGTTGATGATAAAACTTTTCAATTTTATTTTCTATGTTTGTTTGTTTTTGTCAGGACACTGATTCTATATAGAATTGATCGTAAATCTCTTGTTATATATAAAAAAAATAAACAACAATTGTTTGTCTTTTCCCCAAAATTCACGTTAATTACTGTTCAGTTAGCAATGTACTTTAAACTTTAATACAATTTTGTTTATTTCCTTAAAAATACTATTTTTTTAATGTTTTTAGGAAGTTGTTCCTAAACCTCAACTTCATAAAAACAAGCCTCACAAAAGACATGGAAAACTTACAGGTAAAGGCAACGTATGAATTGGAAACCTTTTATTTCACATTTTTTAGTACTATTTAATTTTTATTTGGAAAATCGATCAATAAGCTTTTTATGGTATCAATAACTTGTTATATAAACAAACTAGAATCCAAAATTGCCTTCGGCTTTCGATTGGTCTCAATTTTCTGGATATCTACTTTTCACTGACGAGTTATAATCAAGGTTGGTAGTTGACTTAGAGGGACCAAACCATGATTCTGCGAACTATAGCTTCTTAGCCCTTTCAGTACCAGTGATGAAATATGGCATTAATCATTTTTCTGATCATAATTTATGAAAAATAAAAGGGCTGACATCTATTGGGATTAATAAAAAATATTTTTTAATTGAAGAAAGTTTGACTAATCAAATGATGTGCATTTTTTATATCATAAACGGCTATTGACAATCAGGAAAAACTAATTTCTAAAATGATAATAATGCCAAATTGTCATTGGGACTGAAATGGTTTACTCTTTTGCTAAGAAGGATTTTTGCTTCCTCTTAATATTTGATAGAAATAACATTATCGAATCCTTAGTTGTTAGGGATCTTTGGGGCGCTTCAGTAAGGAAAGGGTTAACAGGGAGGCAGTGGATCAAAGTGGAGACAGTTTTCATTAAAACTTTTCTTTGCTTTATGTGATGAGACAAAATGATTTTGTGACCTCCCTGAACTTTTCTGACAGTTTTGAACCAACCTTTTTCTTTTTTACTTGTATGACATGAGAAGCCATCCATAAATTTTCTGCAGCTTTTTCAAAATATTATATGGACGAGCCAGGATTTAGCCCCCTAATTCTTTATTAGAATACAGGGCGTTTAGCGTTGGTCCCTTAGTCCCTTAAAGTCCCTTTTTTTATTTTCGGTCCCTTTTAGTCCCTTTTTTTCACGTTTGGTACCTTAAGTCCCTTTTTTTAAAAAAAATATTACCATGTGACTAGCCCGAGCCTTTTTTTATATTCTTTGTCACTCAGAAATGGGGATTGTGCATATTCTTTAGCATGACAATGAGTTACCATGCAAGTTGAAATGGTTTAATACAGTCCTGCACAAAAGTTTAGACAGGCGCAATTCATGAAAAAAATCTGCTTTTTTACAGGAAGTGTTTGCATCATCAAAGAGGAGGGTTTTTAAGTTGCTTTAAAAGGTTGAAGGTAATTTTCATTGCTTAGAACCATTCTGAAGTCAACTGAATTTTTGTACGAAGAGATTTTATGGATATGGACATTAAAATTCAGTGGTAAATCTGTTTATGATATTTGTACTGAATTAAAGCGTTCGAAACGAGGAATTTTACAGAGTGTTATCACGTGGCAATCAACATCCACCAAAATCGCGGTCTGGAAGACCTCAAATCACTAGCAAAGGAGAGGACTGACAAATAAGAAAATTGACTTCAGACCAACATTGCTCTTCAAATCAAATTAAACGCCTGATTGTGGCTCAATTTTCACGTAAACCTATCAGGAGGCGAGTCAATGAATCTGGATACTTGATAAAATCCAAGCTGAAACGCAAGCCTAGCTTGCTATCTCATCATAAAGATGCAAGACTGCAATGGACTCAATAACACATGTCTTACAGCTATCCATTGCAGTCTTGCATCTTTATGATGAGATAGCAAGCTAGGTTTGCGCTTCAGCTTGGATTTTATCAAGTATCCGGATTCATTGACTCGCCTCCTGATAGGTTTACGTAAAAATTGAGCCACAATCAGGCTTTTAATTTGATTTGAAGAGCAATGTTTGTCTGAAGCCAATTTTCTTATTTGTCTGTCCTCTAGTTTCCTGGTGATTCGAGGTCTTCCAGACCGTGATTTTGGTGGATGTTGATCGCCACGTTCCAACACTCCATAAAATACCTCGTTTTGAACGCTTTAATTCAGTAGAAATATCAGAAACAGGTTTACCTCTGAATTTTAATGTACATATCCTTAAAATCTCTTCGTACGAAAATTCAGTTGACTTCAGAATGGTTCTAAGCATTGAAAATTACCTTCAACCTTTTAAAGCAACTTAAAAACCCTCCCCTTTGATGATGCAATCACTTCCTGTAAAGAATTTGCATATAACTTAAACTTGTGCCTATACTTTTGTGGCAAGGAAAGTTACGAAATTTTTAATTTTATTAATTTAAGTCAAATTTATTTATATATTTAAAAAAAAACTACTGAAAAATAGTAACATTGATGATTTTTTCATGAATTGCGTCTGTGCCCAAACTTTTGTGCAGGACTGCACACTAGTAATGTTCTTACACCGTCTTCTGTTTTTCTTGTGTTTCTTTTAGTCTGGTTTAAAAAGAAAAACTCGGGTTTTTGCCTTGATAAACAATTTTCTCATTTCCGACATGTCTTAAGCAATCATCGATTTTTTTAAGTGGTCCCTTAGGTCCCTTTTTTTAAAACTTTAGGTCCCTAAGTCCCTTTTTTTAGGGGTCCAAGGTGCAAAACACCCTGCTAAGGCATCTATAATAACATAAAAAGACGATAAAAACAACCTCTAAGCTACTTGGCCTCTAAGTCCTTAAGTCAAGTATCCCTAGGTAACTTGAATCAAACATCCATTCTTGAATTTTTACTACATATTCATAAAATATTGCAGAGTAAAAAATACATCATCATTATTATTCATGATCTTGAAACTGAAAACACGGACAAAACAATTTTCTAATTAGGAAAATCTGAACATTAAACATAAAAGTTGGGATTAAAAAGGTTAGAGTTAACAGCACAAAACATAATTTTAAAGCATAAAAATTTATTTTTTCTGGAAATAAAAACTCATGCAATGCTTTGATTGATATTTTCACCATGTGCTAGCTTGGAAAGAAAAAATGTGATGCCTGCTTACAACTTTCCAAACATTTAAAATTTATTTATTGCAATATTTCAATGTATTAAATAACTTTTTTTTTCTATTACATAGCTCCAAAGGCCATAAGATTTTCGTCAGATTCAGACGATCAGCCAAATTTTGTTCCTTCTAAAATCCATTCTTTGTTACCTACAAGAATTGAAATATCAAAAATCACATCAAGTGACTCATCTAGTTCAGACAAAAACCCTAAGTATGATTCTTCATCTTCGGGAAAAACCTCATCTTTAATTGCAGATACCTATGCAAATATCAACTCGAAGCTTTCAAGTTTAATTGAAAGGTATTTCTCCACTTTTTTTAATATAACTTTTTTATCTTAATATTTTGACTTATTTTTCATAAATGAAATCACACACAAAATTGTTTTTTCTAATAATAAGTTTAATAATTTTATAAAAATGAGTTTAGTACAACTTAAAACATTTTTATCTGTTATTTAATAAAGTGTAACATTTTATAAATTATAGTTGAACACTAGGTTTGCATGGTTGAACTAAAAAAGTTTTTAAAAATTAAGAGTTAATGTTTCTTCATCTATTAATAAGCTTCAAAAAAAGTTTATTAATGAATAATTAAGGGTGATCTTTATTCAGATTTCGAATAATCTTATACTATAATACGAGGAATTGGTGCCAAGTCGAAAATCGCCTTTTTGATTTTGAAAATCTGGTCACATTAACTTTAACCGGTTATCTTTTCACCATTGGTTTCACAAATTTTCTTATGGTATGTATTGTTTTGATGAATCACAATTGAAAATTTAAATCTTCGAGTTAGCTCCGATAACTGTTTTCTCCGAGCAGAGCTCGGTCACCCGCTGGTCTCATCTAATTGAATCATTTAAACATTCAATATTTTTCCTATTATACCTTGTCTATCCAGAATGCAAGCCTTGAAAGCATTTTCTTCCCCCATCCCTTCACTTGGTTTTCTAGAAAATGGGGAGAGCATCGCTTTTCTAAACCGTTTGAGGTTCTGTTGTGATGTTAACAATCCAAACAGTTCAAGCCCAATTTAAGAGTACACAGGAAGAACTGCTTTATTTCGTAGAAAGGTTTCCTTAATGGCCTCTTTGGGGATGATAGCGAGAAATAGCCTAAACTGGCGTATAGAAACCAGTTACTCGCTTTGTTTATCTTTCGCGGCAACCCTGAGTCACGCCAGAGATAAGTGGATACGACACACATATTTGTACCGCAAATGAAGAACTGAAAGAGAAACCGGTTTTCGCTCGCCAATGTCCGCCAAGCAGGCACAATTACGGAAAGACTCTAAGGAAATCAAGCGGTTCTTCCCGTGTACTCTTCAATTAGGGGGGGGGAAGCACGCTCACGCCATTTGGAAGAAAACCACATGCTGGGATGAGGGAGGAAAATGCTTTCGAGGCTCCCATTCTGGATAGACAAGGTACAGACATAATGTGTGTTTGTTATATTTTATACTTAAATGTTTTTGTACACTTTAAAGGAATGAAAAAAAGAGGGATGCTTCTCCTAAAATTGCTTTTACATATTGGGAAAAAGAATTCTTAAAGTCATATGCCGACATAAGCGATGTGGAAGTAATGTCCAGCCAATCCGAAAAACCCCTTGAAAACATTACAAACGGCATGGAGTGGACTCCAGTGTTGAATAACAACAAACTACCTGGGAACAAAAAGATTGTAGATGGTATTTAGTTTTATTAACTTTTTGTCAACATTGAGACATAATTTTTTTGCTGTTTATTCTAAGTAGGAGAGTGATGAAGCATTTTCTAGGTTATATTCTTCTTAGTGTTTGTAATCAAAGAATTAAAAACTTAATCTTTAGTGCCCTCAATTTAAGTTTTCCCAGATTGTTGCAATACTAAAATCCCTAACTCATTTAAAAATATTGAAATGCAACTCCAATTTTTTAAATATATGATATATTACATTAGCTCATGGTGTGTAGTTTCGGTTGTGTAACTATAGATTTATTTACTTCTAGTATGTGTAATATTTTATGAAAAGTTTCTGAGGTCAAAAAATAAAAATAATAAACACAATAAAAAATATTGTCTTTAAAAAAATTGTTTTCAAGCTGTCTCAAAATTCTATTATTTTTTTTAGTTGAGATTATTCAAAATAATTTATTGGGTACTGTGTCCCCTTAAAGGATTAGGAATTCTTTCTAATCCACTAATAATATTTATCTAATAAATATATTCTATATATTTATTAATATACTGTCTTTAATATATATTTATGCACCTAGTAAACATAAAATTTTTTAAGCTTATTATTTTTGTGTAATTCAATCTTCAATTTGCATTTACACGACTATCTAAAAGTTATTATTATTTCTAGATGGCCTTGGATCACTGAAACAGATCATTGAGCGGCAAAAGCGATTGCATGAAGAAATTTCTAAATCGGAAAGATCCCAATCACCTTCAGAAAATATATACTATTCTCTCAAGTCAAATCCCGGTACTAGAGTATCTCCTTCAATCGACATTACATACACTGATATAGAAGCTGAGGCCCAAGTCAGGCCACCACCAGTGCGAAAAGTGCGCCTAGTGACAGCACTGCCAAGGTACAGAGGTTTTAGTACTCCCGGTAGCTTTCCTACTGGGAATTCACAAAGTAAATTTAAGTTCTCAAAAAAGCCTTCACACAGCAATGCAGGTGAGTTTTTTTCCTTTTGATTTTTTTTCGGCGAATGAGACCAAGTGATCGCAGGTCTCTAAACAAACGTGCTTCTGTGTTAATCGAGTGGGGGAAAATATTATCCACGTTTCTCCCAATTTTTTGAAAATTTTTACAATTTTTTTATATGATAAATCTGGCTGATTTAAATGGATCTAATATCCTACTTTTTAAAATAAGTTTGAATATTTTTATCTTAAATTATTGTTAACTTAAATAATACTTGAATCAATTACAAAAAGTTATATTTTAGAGCCCTGCTAGTCAGTACATTTATCCTATAAACAAACGTTTGTAAAAACATTGAAAGCAGCCGGAGAAATGTGCCTTAGAAATTTTTCCATTGGATCAACACAGTGACACTTTGGTTTGGAGACCTGCGTTCTTTGGGGCTCATTCGCCTTTTCACCATTAACATCCTATCTATAAATACAATTAACACTTTCATTGCTGAAAAAATATGAGCTAAGTTTTTATAATTAGTTTTTGTGTTAGTTAATTTGTCCAACGTAAATTGTCCCTCGCTGTGGTCTTCATTGTTGTTCTTATATCTTGTTTATATAGATAAACTTGCACTCAATGCCAACCTAAGTTGGGTAAATAAAAATATGCCATGGAGAATATCCTTCCACGGATGTAAAGAGTTCCATAAATTATTTGTGAATCCATCCAGAAAACATGTTTAAAACATTAATTTCATTTAAGGTCTAACAGATTTGAATATTATTTGAGAAAATTTGGCAATTTTATCGGAATGAAAAGTGTATTTTGTTTCAATTGTATTAAGATCATTTTGTATGTAAATATTACCTAACAAGAGTTTCCAACTAACGAACCAATCGTGCTTTTCCCCTTGCCTTTTTACTATTTGTTTTAACCCAAGTTAGGTTGGCACAGAGTGTAAGTAGAAAGGAACAAACATATGTCCTTTATTTTAGCTACTGGGTATAAATGTGAAAATTTATGGGCTTAATTTTTTAGTCAACATGAAATGTATGAATTGCAACATAATGATTGTATTATTAGAAATTTGATTGTTATGTAGTGTAGTTTTAAAAGTATTTTTATATTCAGTGAATTCTGTGATTTAGTATGTGATTATTTTTTTCACACATTTCAGTATTGTTTTTTATTTCGGTTTTTAACCTTATGTTTTAAAGAACAATTATTATTGTCATTAACACTTTTCCTTTAAACTCAATAGTGCTATCTTCTAACGTTCTCAATTTTTTAACTTAATTTCTATAACTTTTAAAATACAATAATTTATAATTGACTAAACTAGTTTGCACGTTGTGATTTGCAATATTTATCTGGAAATAACTTACTGGTTTTGTTTTTATTAAATAAAAAGTTGTATTACATAATTTATCTCGAAGTTATTTGTTTTAATTTTAAATACCTAAAAAATTGCTATGGTATTTTGGTTTTATGTAACCCAAATTCTTATACTTTAATGTTAATTTCAGACAAAAAGACAGCCACCATACAAAGGCAAAATAGAAGAATCACAATCACTAATAAAAATGATGGTAATAAAATTAAGGAATAAATTAAAATTAGTAACTTGAATATCTTACTCTATTGTTTGAAAATAAATTTGAAGTTTGAAATTCTGTAAATAATTCTTTTATGCCTCTCAAATATTTTATAAATCTCATTGGCATTTTTTAGAGGTAATCCATTTGCATATTAATTCAGGAAGTTTTCGGTTTTGCATTTTGACATTAAATTAACTATGTAGTCTATATCCTCTTGCGACCTGTCGTCCCCCCATTTGGGGACTTTTTTGAAAATCCCCCCACAAACAATTAACATGTTAGTTAGTTCCGGAATTGACCTGGTCCAATTGAAAAAGATCCATATATCAGTTTTCAGCTTTTTATTACAGGTATCAATCTTTTATTTCTGTAAAAAAAAATGAAGTTGAACGAGGGTCAATAGTATATTAAAGTTCTTTAAAAAAATTAAGTTCTTTTAGTAGTTAATTTTAAGGCATTTTACATTAAAAACATGTTAAACTAAATCTGTTAACTACAAATAAGTAATATGGCCTTTTTTTTTTTGCATTTATTGTACAGAAAATGTGTATTTTTAGAGTTTAAAGTGTGTCCCTAAGTAACTATAAACATTTTTTAAAAATTTAATTGCCAAACATACTTTTCATACAAATATATGCTAAAAAGTATGTTTGGCAAAGAAATTTTTTAAAAAATTTTCAAACATACTTTTTAGCATATATATTTGTATGAAAACTATGTTTAGATTAAGAATATACCTGTAGGATTTTGCTTGGTTCTTGAGAGGATATATATTTAACACTGATTCTACTAGTTTCTGCTGAACATAAGAAATAATATCCAATAAATCACAACGTTTGTATTCAAATGAGTTAAAACTTTTAAAGATGTTGGTTTCACTGAGTTTATATACCATACATTTTAATACATTACAGCATTCTTTTTAAAGAAATCTATTGATAAAATTATTAAATTTCAGTTACCGAAAGTCCAGCAGAAAAGAATAAAGAAACTAGTAAAGTCCCAGTAGAAGAAGATTCTGAAAATACAAAAAATCAAATTGAGAAAGCTGCTGATTCCAATCATCTACCTCATGACCCATCACCTGTTTCTGCCCAAGAGGATATTGAAAACATTCCTGATTCTAAATTATTAGATGAAATTTTGTCAGACAATGGTACTGATTCAAATCTACCTTAATTTTTATAATGATATTTTGTATATTAAGTTTTTAAGTATAATTTCAGGTTGTTTTTTTTACCAATTAAAAGTCTTATTTATTTTGTTAAATAGCTTAACATATTTTATTCTTGTTCATATTGTTTAATACACAATTTCTATTTAGCCCTCTGAGGCGGAGTCCAGACTACGACTTCAAAAACAAAAACTGACAACACCTGCGCTCATGCATATAATTTGTACATACATGCGCCCACAGGTGTTGTCAGTTTTTGTTCTTTATGTTGTATTCTGGACACCACATGAAAGATACACAATTTGGTTGCTAAAGTGAAATCTTGTTTTCACTGCATGAGATTAAAAATTTAAATGAAAAATTTATTTCTTTGATTTTTTTTTTCGTGTAGCAGCTGAGCTGATAAAAAAAGACAAAACACATCCATGTTTTGTCTTGAAATTTTTTTGTTTTGAATATATATAATTTATAATTTTTTTAAAATTATATTTGTTTCTGGGAAATTTTACATTCAGATGACAGGTTTATGCAATCTGTATCCCTCAGAGAGTTTAAAAAAACTAACTCAATGGTGCTACAGCCTATTGTGGGCCAAGCTCTGCTGTGTCTATTTCAGCTCTTGAGGCCAAAAGGTCTAGGGTGCTAAACATATGCCCCAGTTAAGTGGTCAATCTTACGCAGAATTCGCCGGAGTTTACACAATTTCTATTTATTGGTTTTATTTATATATAAATTTGTTTAATATTTCAAATCTTTAAATTGATTGCGTCATTTTTCAGGATTTAGAGATATTTTAAAGAAAAGTCTAAATTTTTTTTGTCTTACAAAAGGTTTAGTGTCTGTTAATTTGTTTTATCAAAAATATTTAGTTGCTAAACTTTTTGACATCATTTTAATTGTAACATTAATAATTTTGCGTCAGGATTTTTTTTTCTATTAAAAATTAATAATATTTATATTGTGAAGAGTTCTCAATAGAATTTCAGTCCTCACTTAACAAAAATAACTTTTATTATTGCCTACTTATACAACGTCGCTTTATAAACTAATTTTACTAATTTTAACACTTGAACCACAGGTTCACCAAGCATAAAATATTTTTAAAGTAAAATAAAAAAGCAGCTTCTCACACAAAATTCTTTCATGGAATGTCAATTCTTCGAAAAATAAACACATAGTCTCCATGGCAACCGTTTTCGCCAAACGATATAAAATATATTTTAATTGTTCGTGCTAGAAATAAATAAATATTTTCAGACGATCTCACATCCTCCCACCTTGAGTAGTGGAAGTTCCACGACTCAACTTCACACTAAAGATCTAGTCTCTTAGGGATTTTTGCAGTCCAACTTTTCTTGTCCTTGCTGGAGCACTTCAGATCAGCTTTCTTGGTAGAGACTATTTTCGTACGTAACGCTTCTTCATCCAGTGGAAATGATGAATCGCTCGAAGAAATTTCCAAACTGAAGATGCGCTGAATGGGACGAAGAATCTCTCCACGCGACGTTTTGAGTTTGAAGAGCCGACAAACTCCATCTTTTCCAGGTAGAACTTCTGTTACTTTTCCCAGAGGCCAGTCGATGCGATTGGTGTTGTCACTTTTTATGAGCACAATGTCCCCCACATTTATCTTCGAGGTTTTACTTTTTTCACACCTGCGTATCAATGATCCAAGATATTCAGACCGAAACCTTTTTCGAAGGTTTTCCTGCAAAGCTACTCTGTACTTGACGCGCTTGTTGAGACTTTTATGATCAGCGGTATCACAGTCAGGAACCCCCGATAGATTGATGTCCTGAAGAAACATGGCAGGTGTAAGAGGGACAAGTTCTGAGTCACATTCGTCTATGTAGGTTAAGGGGCGAGAGTTTATTACAGATTCGCAATCACAAAGAACAGTTATTAATTCTTCATGTGTTAGACTTGTTCTTCCTAGTATTCTTCGCAAAAGACCTTTAAGCACACTGATGAGCCGCTCCCACCATCCTCCCCACCAGGGTGAAGAAGGGGGATTAAACTTCCATTTGATTGGATGAAGAACATTATCACTGCAGATGCGGTTCCAATCTAAATTTTTAAGCAAGTTGGAAGCCCCGACAAAATTAGTTCCATTATCACAATATATTGTTTCACACCTGCCTCTCCGGGCTATAAATCTTCTTAGAGCTAACATAAAGCTTTCGGTTGAAAGTGATGTCACAAGCTCTAAGTGAACTGCTCTATACACGGCGCACGTAAAGATACACACCCAAGCCTTCTGTCCGTCCTTCAGAAATAGAGGGCCCGCTAAATCAGTTCCACAAATCTCGAACGCATTGGCTTGACGTACTCGATCCTCGTGCAACGGAGCAGATACAGCTTCACAACCTTTAGAGGAAAATCTTTTGCACGGGATACATCTTGAGATAGCTGATTTCACAGTTTTTCTTCCATTCAATATCCAAAAATGCTCTCTCAAGATATTCAGAAGAATTTGAGTTCCGGCATGACTATTTTCGATGTGATGGGAAAGTATTAACCTCTTGACAACTTCGTGATTGGATGGGAGAATAGCTGGTTCTCTAAATTCCTCTGTATCTTCCATCAGAACAATTTTCGTTTTCAGTCGTATTATGCCGTCAGCATCCTTATACGCACTCAGCGTTTTGAGCTTTTCGTCATGTTCGTTAACAAGAGATTCTGCTTGGATCAACTTTATCACTTTTTTCTCAGCTTCTCTATATTCTTCGGTGTCCAGAGATCCTTTCTTCCTGTGCTGAACATTGCGTTGACAGTTTGTAACAAATCTCAAAATCCAACCCACTAATTTTACAATCGATTGGTATTTCGAGAAACGCTCATAAAACCATCCGGTAGACGAATTCTGCTTAATGGAAACCAAGGCCGGAACAGAGCTTTTCTTCTTTTCCTTTAGTATTTCCTCTTCATCAAGCTCAAAATCAATGTGCGCTTCTTTGTCTTCATAAGAGCCTAACCATCTTGGCCCCTCCCACCATCTACTTTTCACTAAAGCACTTGCTTTACATCCTCGGGAGGGCAAGTCTGCAGGGTTTTCAACTCCAGATATATGACGCCATGAAGAAGCTACAGTGATCCTACGAATCTCCTGAACCCGATTATTCACGAAAATTGACCAATTTTCTTGCTTCTTGATCCAGGTAAGAACAGTTGTAGAATCACTCCAATAGAAACATTTAACGTCGGTCCAGCCAAAGGCATCTAACACAGATTTCGTTAACCTTGCTCCAATCAGTGCCGCAAGAAGCTCCAATCTAGGTATTGTTGCGACTTTTGAAGGGGATATACGGGATCTCGAGGTTAAAAAATGCACTTTTTTGCAATCTTCTTGTACAAGATAAACAACGGCGGCATAAGCGTCTTTGCTTGCGTCGCAAAAGGTATGAATGGAGAAGCTTCCGAGATCTTCCGAAGTAACGTTTATCCAGCGGGGAATGATAACTTTCTCCAATTCTCTAAGATTCTCAAACCAAAGCATAAATTCTTCTCGAAGGGTTCCGGTTATTTCGTCGTCCCATCCTAAGGATAATTTCCAGGCTTTTTGAAGCATGAGCTTGGGGCAGAGCATTACTGGAGAAGCGAATCCGAATGGGTCAAACACTTTGTGAGCTACTGACAACATAGTACGTTTAGTGACGTTATCAACATTTACTTTTTCCAACCAGCTGACGCTCAGCGATAAACTGTCTTCAGTTTTATCCCATTGAAGACCTAACAATTCCGTTTTATTAGAGGCTCCGGTTTCTGTCGTTGAATACTCCCAATCTCTTAGTATGAAACCACCTGTCTTCAGTAGGTCATTAGAAACATCTATCAATCGCTTCAGCTCTACTTCATTATGGACACTAGTTACAAGATTATCCACATAAAAACTCTTCAAAAGACACTGAGTTACAAAAGGGTCAACGGCGACATTCTGTTCAATGTGATACTTCAATACAGCTCCTAATAGGAACGGACTGCTGCGGACACCAAAAACTACTCTGGCATGGCGGAAAAACTTATAATTTTCACAAGATTTATCAGTCCACCATAGAAATCTCAAGTAATCTCTGTCTTCTCTACTAAGACTGATTTGCAGAAAAGCCTTCTTTATATCTGCAATCACACCAATCTTTTTCTCTCTAAACCGTAATAAAATATCAGGTATGAGCTCAATCAAGTTCGGACCACTATGTAAAGAGTCATTTAGTGAAGGATATCCCTTGACTCGAGCAGAGGCATCAAAAACCGGTCGTATAGGAGTAGTCTTACTAGCCTTGATGACAGGTCTATGCGGTAGATAATTAGCAGACAAAGACATTTCTTCAACTGGTACTTCTTCGATAATCCCTTCACGAAGCCAATCTGAAAATATTTGCTCATAGCTGTCATATAAATTTTCTTGACGCAGCTTCTTGGTCGTAGTTTCTAATCTTCTTTTAGCCTGTTCAAGATTATCAGCTAATGGCACACTGTTATCCAACCAAGGCAAGTGAACTTCATAACGATTATCCTCATTGTACCTAATAGTTTGAAGGAATTGTTCTTTAGTCAAATCTTCTTGCTCTCTCTTAGAGAGCTTTTCAATAGGATCCTGGATCCCTATGGAATCGAGTTTCCAATAGTCTGAAATGTCAAATTCTTTGACGAAAAGTGATGTCACCAGCATAGCATTGCTTGAGGTTGCTTCATTTTCAGGAACTTTTCCTAAGAGAGTCCAACCAAGTAAAGTCTCAATGGCTACCAATCCGCTTGACAAGACTCTTCGTTGGCCGGTCAAAATCTTTCCAAAAATGTCAGCCCCTATAAGAACTTGTACGGGTTGTGGCTTTTCTCCAACGTCACTTAAAGATATATCCATATTCTGAAGCTCTTTTATCCATGGACCCGAATTCACAGGTGAGATATCATTGCAGATTGTAGCTTGATCTAATGCTTCAAAGTTGCACGTGAAGTTGTTCTTCATATTTCTCAACCTGATTCTGTAGCCTGTATGAGCAAATTCTCCGGTTTTAACTCCGCCAAAGAGAGAGTGTATCAGAGTCTCTTTCTTCATTGGTGTGTATCCCATGTCTTCGGCGAGATTTTTCACAATATAAGAATTTTGAGAGCCGGTGTCCAGAACTATTCGCACGACAACTTCCTTTTTATCTGAAATAAGCTTGCATTTCAGAGTTTGTAAGAACACTCTAGGACCGGTACTTATGTTTGCCATGTTAACTTCGTCAACGACTTCATTTTCGTCTGTCTTCTTTTCTTCAATTTTTCTTGCTTCATTTGTTTCACACATCAAGGGTACATGCTTTTTCCCACAAATACAACATCTCAGAAATGCACGACATCTTCGGACAGGGTGACCAGGTGCCAGGCAGGCAAAACAACAATTCTTTTCTCTAAGAATTCTTTGTTTTTCCGATAAACTCATCTTTTGTGCGGAAAAACAGTCTGCACTCGAATGAGCTTTATCACAGAAAACACACACATCTTTTTCGTTTCCTGAGTATGAGAAGTCGTGAAAAGTCCGGAAGCCGTTGGCGTGTTATTCTTTTTTACCCTCTGATCAAATTTTTTACCTTTGAAGCAATTGTTTTCTTTCTTCTGGTTCAAGCCAAAACCTTGCATCGCTAAACAAATCCTTTCCTCGGATTCCACTTCAGATTTTAGGAATTTCAGCAAACCATTTAGTCTTTCTTGTGGATCACCATTGTGGTTGAAATCTGGACCTCTTTGTCTTTGCCATGCTCTAAGTATATCTTCAGGCAAACATGACTCAACTAACGGGTGAAGAAGAGCAGCGCTTTTGTCCGTTGTTACGCCAAGAGTCTCTAGTGCACGAATCTGGGATTCTAAATTATCGTAAAGTGCGCATAGATTTATGGGAGAGCTTCGCGCAGCATTTTGGATGACCAGATTTAACAGTTCGCGAACATAAAATTCAATTAGTAAATCATTTCGACCGTAACGAGATTTTAAAGATTCGATGGCTTTTTCGTAGTTGGCGCCGGTTGGCGGAAAACTTTCAACAACCTCCCGAGCTCGCGACTTACTAACAGTACACTGTATCAAGTATTGAAACTTATTTTCTGGCGCAATATCTACATCATTATGTACATGCTCGAATTGACTCCAAAACGGCAGCCAGTCCTTTAAATCTCCAGAAAATTGTCTTAATTCTAATTTAGGCAAATTGAATTTCTTTTTGACGTTACCTGTTAACTCTGCAGTTTCCTCGGGAGCATCCAACGCTCTTCGGGCATTTATTCTGGCTAATTCTAATTCATGTTGCCTCTGACGTTCTACATCTTGCCTTTGACGTTCTTCGTCTTGAAGCCTTCTATCTTCTTCGTCGTTGCGCCTTTTCTCTTCTTCGTCTTGGCGAATTTTCTTTTCTTCGTCTTGGCGTTTTTTCTCTTCTCTTTGCTGTCTTTCAGCAACAGTTGTTTCGAACACAGAAGTAATAAAATTTGGATCTGCTTTGTATTCATCACTGTTCAAAATTTCTTCTTTCAGTGCAAAAATCGTAGTTTTAGATGGTAAGGTCCCGATAATCTCTTGGCACAAGTACAATAAATCTTCTTTTTTAAAGCCTTTAACTGCTTGAAACATTTTGAATTCGCTTACCAGGTCCTGTCACGGACGCCAGATGTGAAGAGTTCTCAATAGAATTTCAGTCCTCACTTAACAAAAATAACTTTTATTATTGCCTACTTATACAACGTCGCTTTATAAACTAATTTTACTAATTTTAACACTTGAACCACAGGTTCACCAAGCATAAAATATTTTTAAAGTAAAATAAAAAAGCAGCTTCTCACACAAAATTCTTTCATGGAATGTCAATTCTTCGAAAAATAAACACATAGTCTCCATGGCAACCGTTTTCGCCAAACGATATAAAATATATTTTAATTGTTCGTGCTAGAAATAAATAAATATTTTCAGACGATCTCACATATATAGTAGACAAATCTGAAGCTTCATATAGTTTTGATTTAGTTGAATTCAAATTATCATGTATGCTGTGTTTATAATCTGATTTAAATATTTTGTGCAGACAAAGAAAATTCTCTGAAAGATTATTCAACTGATACACATATAACCTCTGACAAGGAAATTCAGGACAAATTTGTAGATAAGTCTGAAAAAAGGTCTGACGAACAAGTCCGTGTCCCAAAATTTATTCCCTGTAAAAGTGTCAAACGCAAAGCATTTAAAGTTCATGGTTAGTAAACTTAAGTTTTATTTTTATTCTTTGCCCACTGTGTTTTGTAAGTTGTTGATTGTGTAAAAGGATGTCATACATTTGTCTCTTTTAAGTCTTGTAAAAGACTTTCTTAATTTTTTAGAATTGTTTTATAAAAAGTAAAATTTACAACATTACTATTTTCTGCATAATAGATTTATGAGTAAACTATTATCTGTAATTAGGTAATATGTGTTTTTTTTTTTACATTATTTTGATGATTATATTCAAAAAAATCTTTTTGTCTATATCTTTCATTAAAAGGCATTTAAAAGAATTGATATTTGTTTTTCACAACTTTTATAGGTTAATTTTTTAATATTTTCCTTGGTTATAAATTTATATTCATTTTTAATGATAATTTAGAATATTAGAATTCCGTTTTTTATTTTGTACTCTTCTTGTGAGTGTTGTGAATTGTATCCTTACTAAAGAAGTTGGTTTTCTTAGCTGACGAAAAAATGGCTCCTTCCCCTAAAATTCGGCACTATGACACAAAAGCTGTTAGAGACTATATAAAGAAGAAAAAAGCAGAGAGAAGAAAAAGGCAAATGGACGAACACAAAAAATCTTTGGAGGATGTAGAGAGGAAAAAAGAAAGCCTCCAAAAGTTACTTGAGTTTCAAAAACAAAATTTGAGCGTGCCCAATACAAAAACTCATTCCCCTTCAAAAGTGAGTTGTGATATCTGTATTTTAATATAAAGAAAGAAAAAAAAGGAATTTTATATTTTGTCAAGAGTTTGGTTACAATGCTGTTTCATAATTTTAAAAGTAATATTTGTCCAAAAAAAACCAAGCAAAAATTGTTATTTATCGTGACAATTTAGCTATTTTAATATTTACTGAATAGTAGCAATTGTTATTGAATGACAAGTTAGATTATTTTGTAAATCTGAGCTAAGTCATTGCAATCAGATATATAGTGTTGATTTGTCATATATATCAAATTTAAAGTTTTTTTAATGCAACATTTAATAGCGGCTTGATGCCTTTAAGATGATTCAATTCATTCAAGATGATTCAATAAAAACTCATTTTGAATTTAAAGTCATTTCAAATATCTATGCTCAACTTAAATATGTATTGACAGAAACTTAAATTGTCTTAAATCATCATGGTAATGCATTTGTATATAATTTATATAAAACCATTCTTTATTTACAGCCATCTCAAAGCAAAGTTGAAACCAAAACTAAAGATTCAGAATTGCATTTATCATCCTCAGAAGGTAGTCTTCCAAACAAGGATAATCTAAAAAATGTCCAGTTAGACACAACCAAAAAATCTCAATTGTCTTCAAATAAAAAGTTAATTGGTGATTTACATAGTAATTCATTACAAAAAGATATCAACGGAAATGAGAATGTTGAGAATAGTCAACAAACTAATATTTCTGAAGTTTCTCAAAAGAAAAAGGATAAGGAAGTACAAACAAACTTTGTAAACGTTGGACCGAATCCAGAATCCAGTGACAGAACGCATTCTGAAATGAAGTATGTAAATGAAGGGAATCATGCAAACAAATTACAAGAAGTTTCATTAACGTCTATTGAATATCAATCAAGTAATGTAACAGGCTATCTATCCAGCATAAATTCTTCAACTGAATTGAGTCAGTTACCTAGTTTAGATGAATTTTTTCCTCAGTTGAACGTGGAAAGCAAAAGATCTAAATTTTCAAAAGGTAAACTATTTATTGTAGTCAACTCTTTTTTTTAATGGATATTCTTATACTAATTAACAGCAATGATAATTGCAACAAATTAAATGCTAACTTTTTACCTTATCAAATCCTTCATTTATTTTTGTTCTCAAGATATATTGTCGTACTTTAAACACTTATGCTAAAAAACTAAATTTTTGCTATACATAAACTGTTATAAAATATGATTTAAAAACAATAAGTAAAAAGACGGTTTACATTAAAATTGTTAATATTAATATTTTTTAAAACCATCTCAAAACTCTTTTTAAAAAATTATATATATCAGGGTTGCCACAGTCCTTGAAAACCTTGAAAAGTACTTGAAAAAAATCTTTGATTTTCAAGTGCTTAAAAGTGCTGGAAAAACATTATCAACCTTGAAAAGTCCTTAATTTTTTTACTTTAACACTTTCAATGTGAATCAGTTCCTATTTCACATTTTGATTTATTGTTTATGTATAATTCAAGAAGGCAAAGTATATGATTTTGAGGGTATTTGTAATAACCAAAAGGTTATTTTATAACATATATTTAAGTTCATTTGAAACTTAGAGAGCTCTAATTTGTTTAATAAGTAAATTTTAAAAACTATCATGAAGTTTAGTTGCTGCATGTTCGAAAAACAGTCGTCCTTGAAAATGGAAATACATCCTTGAAAAGTCCTTAAATAGTCCTTGAATTTTTTTTACCAAAAATTGTGGCAACCATGATATATTAACTTGTTTATTTTATATTTGCTACAACTGAAACTAATATTTAATTTCAGGAAAACTATTGCCAGCAGAAGCTTTGAAAAATCTTGTCAAATCTATTGATGAAAGAACTGCACCTTACGAACATCTAGTCCGAACAAAAGCATGGGTGGATCAAAGTCCCCCTCCGCCAAATCGAAAGTCTGCCGCTAAGCCAGTTCCTCAACAAAACTTTTCTCCTCGTAAAAGCACAAAAAATAAAATTGATGCAGACTTTGTGGTGGATGTTGCCAAATCATTGCACTCTTTAGAAAAAAGCAGCTTTATTGAGCAGGTTAAAGGTATTTATGAGCTTAGTATTGTTTAAAATTCAGAGCAAGCTTTGGTTTTTCCTTCAATTTTTAAAAATTGCACTTATTTTTTTCTTAATTTTAAAAATATATGTATACAAAAAGTTTCCTGTCAAAGCCCAAACGAATATAGCCATAATGACTCCTTTATGTAATTAGTTAACTCTTTTAAATATAAATATTTTTTTGAAAAATTATCTCATATGTGTGTCTCAAATACGTTTAAAATTTCATCTGACAAAAAATATATGTACTAATATATACAAGCTAAAAGTTATATTGTTTGGTGCTGTGTATTATTCATTAACCCTTTTAGTCCCATTGGCATCATCATTTCAATTTTTTTTCGATTGTCTATAGCTATTTATGATACCCAAAAGCACAGCATTCGATTCTTCAAAAAAAATTCTATTAGAAAATAACTAACTTGCATTTCTCTACATTTTTGAAAAGTTGACTCAATCAAAACATTATTGTAACTAACTTATACATTCCAAATAGAATTATTTCATGCACCAAAATGTGGAATATTTGACTTTCAATTTATGTAAAATATTGATGTTTGTATTAATTTAATCTTCAATAACTAATTGTACTTCACCCTATTTTCCTACTACAATATTTAATTACATAATATGCATACTTTTTGTTTTAAATTAATTTTTTTTTATATTTGCAAATTTTCTTAATGTAATAAAAACTTAAATAATTGCTTTTTAATAAGTTTCATGCTTCCAATTGAATATGACCATTACTTAAGTCCCAATGATGCCATTTGGCATCATTTAAAAAATCAATAACCAAATTAAAATAAGTTTTTTTAAAAAAATCTTATGGAACTATTATCTTAGACCTATAATGAGCTTATTTTGTGATTATCAAAATTTTCTCTGTAGGGTAGTGACTTTTGGGACTGAAGGGATTAAATATTATTTACCTTGTGCAATCTGTATCTAATGTGAAGTGATTGACTCATATTGTTACAAATTTCAGACATAGGTGACACTAGTGACCTATATACCCAACTCTTGGGAGGCACATCTGAGGATAAAAGGAATACTAGCTACAGAGACAATACCCTCAGGGAAATTACAAAAGCATCTAGTCCTACTCTCATTGATTCTGTAAGTAATAAAAATATATGTACCCTTTTTTTTAGCTTCCACGCTATGTTTTTAACGTAAAACGGGATAGCTATAAAAAAAAACACTTTCCGTCACCCACTTTCATAACTCAAATAACAAATGCTACGAACAAGTGCGGTATGTCAAAATAGTCAGTGCATCAAACATAAAAGTCATTCAAAATTTTGGAACAAAAAAACAAATATGTAGCACTTCAGTCAATTTAAAAAACTCTACAAATTAACACTCATTTAATAGGCATAAGAGAACCATTTTTACAGGAAGTAAATCTACATTGATATTAACAGCAATCACACAAAAAAACATCAGAGAAACACACAGTGAGATTCTTTGATGGTTTATGCATGTTTTAATTTGAAAGAGGTACAAGCCACTCTATTTTTTACTTTTTATATTCAGAAATTTTTTTAAGTTATGTTTAAGGGTTTATTAATGACTTCTAAGGTCCTAATAATTCCTTTTTGGGAGGCTTTTTTCATTTTCTTTTTAAAATGGCATTTAAAAATCGATTTGTGTGGTTACGTTTTACGGGTGATGGATAGTTTTAAATGTTGTATGTTGAAATGAAAGGTTAAACAACTTTTTAATTGAGAGAAATATTATATATTTATTCGTTGAAATACAAATCAATTTAGCAAAGGTTAAGTAACAATTGAAGAGCTTTGTGGAAGAACGTGCTAAGTAACAAAAAGGCGAAACTGAGAAAATGAGCTTTGCAGTTTTTTATTTGCCTTTAGATACGGTAAAAACCGCACTTACATAAGGTAAAAAGTATACTTAAATTGATATTTATGGAAAGGGGGAATCTTGTTCCCTTTAAAGGATGAAAAGATCTTCTCATTAACATAAAAATCCCAATTTTCTCAAAAATGTCACTTAGCGCATTCTTCCACTAATCTCCAATTATTAAATCTTTGTCGAAAAAATAATTGTTAAATTTTGTCGCTTAAAAGTTTAATGTAAAACTAAATGGTGTGTTGGGCATTTTTTTAGACGCTTGAATTTTGTGTTGAAGCAGTTCTAAGTGACAGTTTCTGTTATACTACTCAACGTCAGAATATTAGAATATTCCAAATATTTGAGTTTTTCTCATCAAAAAGACACCATTTCTTACCGAATATGCAAAGTAGACGCCTCCTTGAAGTTAGCATATATTTTAAAGATATCTATCAACCATATATTGTTTACACAAAACATAAAAATAAATACAAATTTATAAAATCAAATTTTAAAAAGATCATATTATTAGAATAATGATAAAAGGCGTTCCAAAAAATTAGAATATTTGTCCATTTACGTGATTGGACCACGTGGTGTTGAAATTTCATATAACTAGCGACGTATTAGAAGTAGTGACAGTACTGTTCCATGATTGAAAACAAAATTTCCGTTGTTGTTGCTTAGAATGGGCCGAAAAAAAGATATCCCTATTCTTACTAAGAATATAATTTTAACGTTACGGAATGAGGGGCTGACTCAACAGAAAATAGCCAGGAAGGTGAATTGCTCTCAAGGAACTGTGAGTAAAATTCTTCAGGACTACTATAGGAACAATAAATTTAAATATACTCGCGAAAAATGTGGTTCCAAACGAATAACAACCAAGAGGCAAGAGAGATGTCTGAAAAGGATTACTGAAAAACATCGATTCAGGTCAGTGAATTTTATAAATAGGAAGTGGCGAGAATCAGGAGTTGATACCTCAGTCAGCACTACACGACGTCGAATACTTGAAATCGGCTTTCGATCATGTGTACCAAAGAAAAAGCCATTCCTTAGTGCCAGACAAAAAAGGGCACGTTTGTTGTGGTGCCGAAAAAGGCTGCTTTGGGGCACCCAAGATTGGGGCAAAGTACTTTTCAGTGATGAATCAGTATTTTGCGTGTCTGTCGGTCCACAAGGTCACCGTGTTTGGCGTTTTTCTCGAGAGGCTTTTCAGCAACAGTGCTTAAAACGCACAGTTAAGTTCAGCACATCAATAATGGTTTGGGGGTGTTTCAGTGCCAATGGCTTAGGAAAGCTTTGTGTATTGAAAGGCACTGTTAATTCCGAAGTGTACAAGTCCGTTCTTGACAAATATATGATCCCTGCCTCTGAAGATCTATTTGAAGGGGAATTTGTCTTCCAACAAGACAGCGCATCATGTCACACATCGAAAGCCACCTTGTCTTGGCTGAAAGATAATGAAGTACAACTACTTCCTTGGCCCGTGAATTCACCTGATTTAAATCCTATAGAAAATATATGGGGCTTCATGAAGAAAAAACTGAAAATATTGGCTCCAAAGGACCAGAACGAACTCACAAAATTCGTTAACCGTGCTTGGTATGATATCAGCCAAGATCATTGTAAAAAATTAGTTGAAAGTATGCCGGATCGACTGCGAGATGTGATAAAAGCTAGGGGCGATGCAACCAAATACTGATTAGTTGCAAATAAAACTTGTAAGAGCAATTTATTTTATTTGTTTACGCATTATTCTAATTTTGTGAACTACCATTAGGATGTATTCTATTTTTGTGATTTTTTTATATTTTGATTTTAAAAGTAAATTTGCAAAATCAAGCCAATTGTTTTATGTTATTTTCATTAACAAATCTTATAAAATGTAATAAAACAAAAAGAATTTGTGAAACTTTAGTTGTGTATAAAAATAAATGCTACTTTCAAAGTTTTGAATTGTTTTATTCTCATTATTCTAATATTCTGACGTTGGGTAGTATATACAAACCTACTTGCACTTTTTCTGAAAACAGTGCTTAGGCTGAAGCTTTATGATGTTTATGATATTGCTACATGCTAGAAAATTGTATTGTACTTTGTTGTGTTACATTTTTTTTATAATTATTTTTACATTTAAAATGAACTTTGCTATATTAGCATGGATACCTTTTAGTTGAAGGCTCACTGGAATCGGATAGCAGTGTTTATAGGGAAATTAATACAAACTCAAAAGTAAACTTTTTTAGTTATTATTTTGTTTTACATATTTATGATGTGGATTAGATACCTTGCTAGAAATTATTTTTTAAAAAACTTATGTTATTTTCAATTATTTAATGGGATTAACAAAATATGCCTTTACCATTTTAGATAACCTCTCATAATAATGGGGAAGTTCAGGCACCTGAGAATAAGATCATTTATGAATTTGAAACCGCCAAAGTTGTTCCTGACCCTTTTAATTTAATCAATACTTGGATAAGAAAACCCCTTGGTAAGTCTTGTATGAGTAAATCTATCAAATTTGTCTTTTATCTGTTTGATTACAGAAGTTATTTTATAATAGCCAAAGAGAAACAAATTATAATTTTTGTGTTGGAGTGTACCTCTTAACACTAAAAGTATAAAAAACTTAATTCAAAATATTGGCTTAAAGTAAATCTAATTGACTAAGCAGTAAAGTGTTTTTAAACTAAATGTTTATTAAAAAGATGCAAAATGATTAGTTTGAGTAGTATAATTATTAAGATGCAAATAACTATTTTTATTCCAAAGTTGTAGATAGTTCTGTACCGAACTAACCTTCTTCTTCATACATTATCTGGTTTAAATTTTTTAATAAAGTAAATACCATTTTTTTTTAAGGAATACCATTATCTCCTAAAGATTCTGAGGTTATTCCTAATGAACAAGACACTACAAGCAGAGCATCTGATGATGCTCAAAATTCGCAAGAATCTGTTGAAACCTCAACTCGTAGTTCTCCAGTGTATTCTTCATTTGCTTCAGAGAGTATCAAAAGTTTTCAAGAGTCAGTGAAACAATCAACAAGCCCAAGCAACCAAAGTGAAACACAAAATGAAAAGAAATCACTCAGCGGATATTCTAGTCGGACTCTAACACCAAACAGTCATACCTCTGTCCCAACTGGTTCGTCAACGTCACAAAGCCTCTACTCAAGAAATAATTCTGGAAATGAAATTGGCGAACCGCAAAATTTGCATCAACAACTGGAAAGTAGCCATCAGGAAACTGGCATAAAAGAAAAGTCTCCATCAGAGTCGTCTATATCAGAAATAGTTAGTGTGATAGTCAATTCTAAAAATGGCGAACAAGCTTCTATGGATGTACCCAATATGAATAGCAGTTCTTCTAAAGTGGGTAGTCCAGAAGAGCAAAAGTTGTCTGATGTCGTGGAAATATCTGATGTTCCATCAGAAAATGAGGTTTTGAAATCTCTAGAAGGCAGCATTCAAGAAGACCTGGATGAATCATTCCATGAAAATGATCAGAAGCAAAGTGTCGTCAGTTCAAGAGAATCTTCTCTGGCATCTGCTATATCAGAAGCGTAAGAACTTTATATTATTTTTAACATTTTTGTATAAATTCCATTTCGATCTGAGTATAATTATTTGTTAGTTAGGGATTTTAGAACCCATTCATTGGTTACAAGGTAATCACTTCTATTCCTTGATGAAAATTTTACCACTTTCCAGTGTTGCCGAAAATTTGTTCAACCTGACTATGATTACCCTAGATTATGCTTGCTGATGCTTCTCTTTTTTTCTTTGTTGGCAATAATTGTTAAAATTTGGTTAAGAATATAAATTGAACTGTTTAATAGTTATAATAAACAATCAGAGCTCGGGTACATGGCGATCCAGAAGCAATAAAATCTGACATTGTGATGACATTGTAATTTGTAGAGTTCACTAATATTTCAAATTTTTCTGTATTTTTTAGTATAATAGTACATTTTGATGAATCTTTTTTCGATACTTTGTTATTGAAGTGTTTCCGTTCTAATGGTTTGTGAGTTATGTAGATATAAATGATAATTTGTATTGCAAGTTAATGTATTTATGTAGCTTTGGCTATATATTTATGCATCTCTTTTTTTTAATAAAAATTTCTATTTTAGTGCCCCATCTGAGGAAAAAGAATTGGTAAGTTTGCTTTTTTAATTGATAGTTTATATATATTTGTAATTTCCATTTTCCTTACTTGTTATTGAAATAATTTAATTTGATAATTTGTTTATTTTATGGAAAAAAAATGCAAATTAAACATTTGTAAAAGATATTAGAAGCTGGTTTATTTATTAATTAGAAGTTTATTTTAATAATTATCAAATATCTGACTATGCATATAATATAAAGTTTTATCAGATTTCTTAGATCCCGAACTATTAATTTTGCAATAATTTTTTGTTTTATAGTCAGAAGAAAATGTTTCTGAAGTTTCCCAAACATCTAAAAAGGATTTAATCATTGATTTTACTCAGCCAGTTCGAATTACACTTTCTGATGGAGCTCCTAAATCTTTAAAAGTATGTTTCTTGTTATTTGAACCTTGTTTTTCAGTAGCCCACAGCAATATGTAGTAACGTAGAAAAAAAGGAAAATTAGTATACTAAAAAAATTCTGCTGTATTCCTGTAGTCATGGTTACAAATTCCGCAACAAACTGCCTGAATTCAATTAAATTTCTCTTCGCTATATACAAGATAATGATGGGCATAGTTAATTTATCTTGTGTTTACATTAATTTAATTAATTTCTTTTGGGAAATTTAACTTTTTCTTTCAATTTTTCATCGAAAGTAAGAGTAGGTGTAGAAATCTTCCTGTAAGCATAACCTATTTTACATAAATTACCAATTCAATTTCTATTAAGGGGTTGTACATAAATTACATCACGCTCAGATTGGGGAGGTAGGTGTATGAGCCAACGTGACAGATGGAGACATGGAGGGGGAGAGGGGTAAACACTTGCATGCCGTAACGATTCGAAAATCTCCAATTTTGCAAAGGAAATCTGTTTTACATAAAATATTTTGAGAAAACAATTTGAATTATTTTTTATAAGAAACACTTTATTTCAGAAAGAGGATGGAGAGATTATTATATGTAACAATGTCGGCATATTATTAGTCTTCTATATTTTACAGACCTTTTGGTAACGGTTACTTTGTAACAAGCAAAATTACGACACTAACTTGACCAATTGGAGGACTGGTAAACACCAAAAACCCAGAACTAGACAGTTCCGATGACTCTCAGACCCCCTAGCCACCTTAGCGAATGGTTAGTTAGACCTTGGACAACGGAAATTTAAATATGATGTTGGTATATTCCTATGAATAAATTATTTTGCCAAGATAAATTTGATTTTTTTTTTCTTTTCAAATCAATTTTTTTAATTATGCATTTTTTTCAAATTTGGGGAAAAAAGGGAAACATTTTTTTTCTTTAAGGGGAGGGGGGTGCAACAACGTGATGTAATTTTAGGGGATGGGTTCCATCAAATGTGACATAGGGGCGAGGGAGGGGTCAAAAAGTCAAAATTTTGCATAACATAATTTATGTACGTCCCCCAAATTCTGTTTACGGTCATATAAAAATAAAAAGGTACGAGTCCAGAAACTTTATTGAGTTATTTTAGTTGAAGAGTACAGAGGAAAAACAACTTCTTCACATGGAAACACATCGCATCTTCCTGTATTCTGGTGTGCGTGGCGGACATTGCCGACAGGAAACCGATTTTTTTCTCGGTTCTTCTTTCGCAGTAAATAGAGAAATTTGTGTTCACTTATCTCTGGCGTGAATTAGGGTTGCAAAATTAGGGGAGAAAAACAAAGTGATGGACCGCTTTCCTCCTTATACCTGTTTAGCATATCACTCGCTATTGTTGCCAAAGAATCCTGATGCAGGCTGATTACTATGCAATGAAGTTGTTTTATCCATGTATGCTTCAGTTATGTATGTCAATGGATTATCCTGTGGTGAATTTTATGCTTAATCCAACAGCAGCATCTGTTAGTCCTTCATATATTAAAATATTTAAGATTTGTTTTAAATATCAATACATTTCTAATACTAATATTATTATATTAGATTCTCAAAGACAGTGTAGTAAGTACAGAGCAAAACCACTCTCCTCAAGTTGTCATCAGAGTTGGGTCAGAGGCTGCTACTGGAATGGCCGTCTCTGAAACGCAAAGGAAATTGCCCACCAAGGTATTTTTCATCTTCTTAGAGAAACCTCCATATAATCAATTTCTCTATATAAAAATCTTAAAAGATGTGACTCACTTAGTCATTATTCTAATTCAATTTTGTGGTCCAAAATACAATGCTCAAAACAATTCGGGGAAATTTGCATAATTTTGTTAACCCTTTCAGTTCCAACTTTTTATTGTTTATTCTAAAAATCTGAAATATGTGAAATAGATTCATTTTGCACTAAAATTTAAGGGGTAAAAAATCGGAATCAAAACTTTTGAATAAATTATAACAATTATTTTTGCAAAACTTTATTTGTAAAAAAAAAAGTAAAATCAATTTCTAAACATCTAAGAATGCAAGCGTGAAAAATTTAGGGTCAATTTATTTCATAAAAATGTTTGGGAGTAAATTTTATTTTATCATATTTTAATTTTATTTTATTTAATTCTTCAAAAGACATGATTCTTCCATCTAACGATAAATAGGTGTGAGCTTTCTGTTTTTGCAATTATATAAAGGCTAATCTGTTTCTATAATAAGAAAAAATTTAAAAGAAATATTAATTTTTTCAAAAGTTATGCCCAAGGAACATCACATTAAAAAAATTATGGTAGAGTTGCCCTATTGTATTCATTTAAAAAAAATCTTTGCACTTGTCTATACTTACATTGACAATAGCACTTGTAATTTGTTTTTGAAACCTATAGCTTATCAAGTCCAAAGTATTAAGTATTAATGTAAAACTTTTCTTTATATTTTTAATGACTTGACTAGTAAAACATAACAGCTAAAATGACTATACAGTTTTTAATCAACCGATTTCTTCCAAATTTCATAATAATAATATTTATTCAATTAATGAATGCTTCTATCCTAGTTCAGATGTGTTCAAGAATAAATAATTACATTTTTAATGTTTTCTTCAATCAATGGATAAAAATCATGAATTGTTTATATTGCATTACCATGAACGAAAGCTAGTGTTCAAGTTATAGTAGTAAAGCATTCAAATTTTTATTTAATTTCTTAATTATTCCAGGAACACAAAGAAACAAGACTTTCATTTCAAGCGCCGCCTGAAACCAAACTTTCTCAAAAGGGCAGAAGTGAAAGTTCTGCTTCTTCTAAAACTCCTCCTAATTCAGGATCCCCTAATTATGAACAAGATCAGTTTGAACAGATGTCCAATGGCAGTGTTGAAGAGATACTTGAAGAGAAGGCTAGCTCCACTAGTACAGTGAAGGAGGATCTTAATTCTTCTAAAGAAAGCAATAATTTGTTTAGTCGTGCCTCAGTTTCAACTAAATCTTCAACCTCAAACGTTGCAGAAGATTTATCTGTTGTTGAAAGTAATTTTTTTTATTTTTTAAGGATCTGTTTTAAAAATGAATGTTTTCAAATTATTACAGATATTGTTTTGTTGTAGAATCAAAAGCAAAGAAGCAAATTGCCAGTAAAAGATCTTCTAGACATTTATCCTCCTCGTCCCCTCCTAGTTTATCAGAGAACGTAAGTATATGAAACTATTCATTTAACTATATTCCATGTTTATTTTTTGCACAATTTTATTCCATTTAAACACATAAAAAACTCATATTCCTAATAATATAGTAATATTAATACAAAATTATAATAATAGTGGATTTTTAAATCTTAAACATCAACTTTTTTTCTGTTACTAGGGGCTGGTGCCCCTAAGCAAGGAATCTTGCACATCACTGGATTAAAGAATGTCACATTATTAAAAGATATGTTTAGTATTTTTTTTTACTTCATGTGCATTTATGTAGTGCTCCATATTTGTTTTTTAATTGCTAGCACATAATCTTATTTATATTCACCTGTGAACGAGCGAAGCTAGCCAGTCGCGAAATTGCACAAAAATTCCCAGAGGTTGGCAAGCAAAAGCAAGCATTGGGTGTAGCCCCCTAGTTATAAGTAAAATATCAAATGTCCCCACCGAACCCATGTCTGCTAAAAAATTTATTCAAGGTTAATGATAGCAAATATCTATTTTTTTTTTAATTTTTCTCGTAAAATTTAAATGCAAACAAAAAATATTAATGCAAACGAAACTAAACTCAATCATAAAACTCACACTAAATATTAAAAATAATAAATATTTGTCAACAAAAGACATAACCAAATATTTGTTGTTGTCATATGCTTAGAGGGGTACAGTGGCTTCCATTGGCACAAGGCTTTGACCACCCATGAGGGGTGAAAGTCAGGTGTTCCAAGATGGCTTCACCTCTTAAATTTAGTCACATTAGGCTGGAAGATATGGTCATTTTTCTCCAAATTACCTACACCCATGGTACTGCGATATGACCGACTAAGGACTTCCAGAACCACAATTTAATGAGCATATTCTCTGCATGTACTCGGTACAACAAAAAAATATCCATAATTTTTTCGGTATTCAAATCCAGGCACACTTGTTTGACTATTGAGGAACCACCATGCTGGTTGGGCAATTTTCAAACAATATTTCTACAGTATTATTTTATTAATTACTCTTGTACTGTAGAATGTATTTATATTTCAGGATTCCTTCTCAAGCATTGCAATGGCAAGTTCCAATTATGACCCTTCCAGTTCAGCTGCAAATGAATCCCTCCTGTCTGATGACTCCTTTGCACGACTCACAGAAGACGTAGTTCGTAAGATGAGTCACGAAGAAAAGAGGCGAGCCACTCACCAGTTGGCTGTGTTAAGGTTCGAAGAAAAAACTTTAGTAGAGAAAACAAGGGACAAAATGGCTTTATTGGAATCGATTAAAAAGTAAATCTTTTGTTCTTGTGTCTGCTATTGTTGTTTTACCTGCCAGCTGCTAGAATAAATTGAAATAACTCTAGCTAAAAAAAATAATCTATCTTATTTTATGTTAATTTCTTACTTTTTAAAGTTGCCAACAAACATGAAAAAAAGGGACATATATATAGCATTACATTATTTTTATAAGTTTAAAGCCTTGAAGAACAGACTAAATTCGTTGCTTTTGTTGATCAAAAATAGTTCACAAAATGAATTGTTGAAATATTAAATACATGCAACAAATGTAAGTCTAAATCTATGACTTTATATGTTTGCAACCACATACACCACCTAACTACTCATTCTTTTCAGTCGTCTAACTTAAATAATAACTGCCAACCTATAAACGGCCCGTACAGCAAAAAATGTCTGACGAATAATACCCTGCGTAAGGGAATGCATGTTAAATATTCTTCAAAGTCCTAACCCTGCATACGATGTCGCCCTTAACGGTTGGGTTCAGTGCCTACTCAGGTGTCGGCTTGTCACTTGACTGTGGTTCTAAAATATGATGCTCGTCGCCAATAGCCCTCTTGTAGCTATAGTGCGACGATAATTCAAACCTAATCTAACCAACTCAAATGTAATATTGTCTCTTTCAATACAGGAATCTTCGTGCTAAAGGGAAAAATGCAAAAGCTTCCCACATTAAAAAATTGCAAAAGGATCTCATTTCAAAACTGAGGCATGAGCGGGCCCACCTGAGATGCATGCAAGAAGCTTATCGGAGTATGTGTGAAATGAACCACATCATGTTGACTGAAGATAAGAAAAATTGGCATGGTCAAGACATGGTTGCTTATCAATTCAAAAAAAGTAAAATATAAAATACTATTGGCCATTTCAATTGCATTTACTTGTAAACTTAAAAATGTTTTTTTCTTAAACAAATTTTTATGTTTTAGGTAACGAAAAGTTACAAACCCCCAAAACATCATCTGAACATAAAATTGAAATATCCAGAACTCTTTCGGGTTCTTCATCTACGTCAGCAATTGAAGAAGACGTAAAGGAGGTTGATAATTAATTATTAATACTAAGGAACTTTTCTCATTTAATGTGAAATCTTTTTTGAAGCTAATAAAAAAAAAATTATATTTTAGGCAGAAGAAATTCCTGAAGTTGATACTCAGATGTCAAAAAGTGTGACTACCAGCTCACAAGGTATTTTAATACATTTTAATTTTATTAGTTTGATTTAGTTTTAAAATGTCTGCTTGATAATTTATCTTTTAAATCTAATGTAAATTATTTCTGGTACTAAATAGCTTATAAAAAAAGCTTTTTTTTCTATTTTTAGATTCCATAATTGAAACCTTTGCATCAGAAAAAACAATATCCGCTGTTTCGTCACACAGCCAAACTACTAAAATTTCGCCAACACCATTCTCCCAATCAAAACAAGGAGTTAGTCAGGCCACTCCTTCATTTAATTCCAATGAATCAGCACTGCAAGGATTGAAAAAACTTGAAGCTAGTAAAAGGTAAAAAGCCACTATTCGTTTTTTTTAAAAACTCTCATAAACAGAGTAAGTGTTATCATAGCAACTAAAAAAAAAATGGGATTAATTTTTTTGTACAATACACATATAGTGATATACGTAATTTTTTTTTTCATTCGGTGCTGAGAAAGTATGATGTTTTACTGTGCTATGCTTAGTTTACTAAAAATTTGTGTATATTTTTAGATTAGCTGATATCTTACTTTAGGTGTTATAAATTTTCTGTACTGAATATGGGGTGGTCAAAATTGTCTTTATATTGCTTGGGAAAAGTTACTGAGTTCTGGGCAGTAAACAAAAACGACCTGGAATTATTGCGATTCTAGCCGGCATGCTGGCGCAATGGTTAATGCATTAGCCCTTGGAGCTGGTGGGCTCGGGTTCGAGTCCCGCTCATGGCATGGATGTTTGTGTCTGTCAATAAATGTTGTTATTTGTCTAAGTGTTTGTGTCGTCTCTTTCTTTGCGTATCTCTTGTGATTGTGTCATTTCTGGGGTTGAATACTATAGACCTAAGGTTGCAGTGTTCGGCGAACTTGCCCCCCACCAAGAAAGTCATAGTCATTGCAATTCTAAATATTAACTAATTTATCAATATATTATTTCTGATGTGGAACCAAACCTTTAGTCTTGGCATCATGGGACTTAAGCTTTTCCAGATTAGGGTTTAACAGCATAGATCTAGACAAATTCCCTCGCTTGAATGAGGAATAAATTATGTCATTATAATAAACTGGCATGCATGGTACTCTTTCTTTGGCAAATCACAAAATCCAAACAGAATTTTTTTGATCGGTTGAAAAATGCTGGCTAAATATTTTTCAGGGTTTGTACGCCTCCTGAATTTCATTTTTAACTCCTCCATTTAACTCCTGAAATTTGTGTATCATCTCCTGATATCCTCCCCCTCTTCTGAAAAAATTGACAACACGAGTCATTTTTTCCTCCTTTCTCAGTCGGTTTTTGCTTGTACTTTATCAGGATGTCTACTGGTCGAAAAAATCATGAAATTAAGACAAAGGTCACGAAAATTTTAAAAAATCACCAACAAATTCAATTCTTTTCCAAAAAAGGGGGGTTGGCTTTTACACCGAAGCCTCAAATTTTCCACAACATTTACACCCTTTGTTTCTTTTATTCTCGGTCTAAGTCACTAAACCAATACAATAATAAACACACATATTCAAATTTATTTTGTGATACCTCCTGAATTTACATCGCTGCACTCCTGAAAAACTCCTGAATTTCTCTATCATAGATAGAGTACAAACCCTTATTTTTGGCGTATACCAAAATTCAGAAAGGATCCAGATTACAGAAAGAATATTCCAGTTTAGCGATTATGTACTGTAGCATTACTGAGTAGAGAGAGCTTTAACTATATGCCTGTCTCTTACCTTTTCAGGCACCTTACCAAAAGGGAACAGCGAATTCTTCAAAGACGAAAGCAAGCTGAGAAGCTCCTCCAGTTGCAAAAGAAACTAGACAATGAAGAAATGGCAGTAAGAGAACTTGAGCAAAAGGCAATAGAATTGGTAGACAAAAGCAAAAAGAAAACAAGATACTATTTGTCTCCATCTCCTTCTGCTACACCAAATGGTAGTAACAAATAAGCATATATTATGAGTTTAAAATAAATGTTTGTAATTGAATAACACATTGCAATCCAGGAGTAGTCCCAAAGGACTCTCAAAACTAACCATTACTTTTATAAATGTTTTCCTTACATTTCATAATGCTGGGATGTGATTCTTCTGTGGTTTCATGGTTTTCCACTTTTTAAGCATTTCCTCCTCTAACTTCAATTAATCAAACAAATATTCAATTTCTACACTGACGGAATTCAGAAATATCTGAAGTTTCCAGATTACAAAATCATTCATTTTTCCAATTACTAAATAACATGACTTTCTCATTTGCTGAATCACTTGAAATTTTTGTTACTATTTAATGGCTGAATTACAGAGTTTTCTGATTATTTCATCTATGAAGTTTTCTAACCAGCAGAAGTTTGCTGATTTCAAGATTCGTGCAATTTGCCAACTTCAAGATCGCTGCAGTTTGGAGAATGCGAAATCACAGGATTTAATGAATAACAAGTTTACTGGAGTTATTTGACAAGGAAATCGTTAGTTTCATGACTTATGGGATTTTCTGAACTTGCTGTTTACTTGATTTCATCAATTGTCGCCGTGTAGTTTAAAAAATATAGGAACATTAGTAAAATTTAAAATGTGTTTGATTAGTTTTGATAGTTGCTTAAAAGAAAGCCTTCGCATACAATTTCTCGTTCCCTTGGTAGAATTTTTTTACGAAATATTAGGGTAACCAGTTTATAAACATTAAGACACACTGACTATTTCATAAACAATTTTAAATAAATATAAAAGCTTTTTGGGGTGGAGTAGGCTTCAGTTATATAAATGTATATTCCAGTATATTTTCTATTTAATTTTTATATGTTACTTGGTATTTTTTTTCTTAATTTTTTTAGTTTATTTTTTTTTTCTCTTTTTATGACTTGATCAATCATATCTCTGATAATTTTTTTATAGCTTTAGATGATGATAAAACTCCAGAAAAATCCAAAGTGTCTGACAGCGTGGATGGAAACATACTTTCTGAACATTCTTCGACTGTGCAACCTGACAACAAATCAACTGTTTCCGAATTAATACAGAGTGCTTCAAGCCCTGAGGAAAATGTAGCAACAGCAGTTTCAGGGGACAGCATCGACGAAGCATTGCCTGGAAAAACTAAGAATGGAACAGAATCATCAAGTGCTTTATTTGCAAGGTATAAATAAACATTTTTTTTTTGCTTTTGATACTAGCTTATAAGTTTACATTTTTCATATATCTATTACATTGAAGTATTTGCTTCTATTATGTTTTTAAGTTGTGAAAATTATTAAAATTTGTCCCAAAAATACTTTGCTTAATTGCATGCATTAAAACTTATAACATCTTTGTAATTCAATATTATATTTTTAATTTGGCAGCTCTGTTCCGGAAATAGAAAAAAGTGCCAACTCATCAATAAAAACTGCTGAAAATACTGGGGAAAGCTCTAGTGTTGAGGAAGCAATAACAAATGGAACTTCTTCTACTATAAAGTATGATTGTTTTCATTTTTGTTATTTCTGTTATTTATGAGGAAAAAGTGTTTTTTGGCTATGATATATCCCGTAGGACAATGTTCCTTTTTTATAAGGCTATAATCTAAATAACTCTATATACAGTAAACTCCCGATTATCCGCGGGTGGATTATCCGCTTTGCGGCTTATCCGCGGTCTACGATCTCCCCACATTTTTACCCCCAGCAAAAATAATAATTTAACAAAACGCAGATAAATGAAATGTATCTGTTTCAAAACTTTTCGGAAGAATGCATTTCAAGTTTCAAGAACTATGAATTTCTTTCAAGAACTACGAACACATTCAAAGAACAACGAATACATTTAATTTAAATAACTAAGAATACAGTAAAAGAACAATACATTAGAATAAGAATGACTATAGGAAACCTGATGCGTGCCATAATGTGTTCGGCCAGGAGCAAATCACGTGCCGATTTTTGACACAAAGCGTCACTTGTTAATTAAACTACCCACGATTTTAATTGAACTGTTTTGCGTGATTTGGATAGTTCGTTTTCGTTTCTCACTTATTTCGCTGATTAAAAAGAAAAGGATCCACTAAAAAGCAAATGAGTTTGCAGTATTGCATAGAAGAACAGTGAGAGCTGAGAGACATTTTGAAGCAAAAGGATAAACTCTTACAATTTGCATCCACATCCAACAGCTCAACCTCTTTGAATAAAAGAAAAAATATGACAGCCAGCAGATGAACATTTAATGCCGCTTTATTTAAATTTGTGATTCCTATTTTATTTCTTTACTATTTTTATTATTGTTTCATTATATTTTCTTTACTTTTGCGGATTATCCGCGAATTCGCTTATCCGCGGATGCCGCGCCACTCAATAATCGGGAGTTTACTGTACCTGGCATAATGGTTTCTAATGCTTCTCTGTTGTGTTAAGTCAATGAAATTATCTTTAAAAAAGTATCCCATATCTTTGTTTTGTGGTAAGGGTTGGGATTTAAATTCTAATATGAAAAAATTAAATATTTATTAAAACAATTCATCTTATTCTATGCATAATTTTTTATTATAAGCTAGTAAATTTAAATATTAGGATCTAGTGATAATAAAGAAAAATAATAAATTGTAAACATCATCAAGAATTGAATTAAAGCTAATTAATGCATTGGAGCAAGATTAGTCTTACTAGAATTATTCCAATTCATCTAATTGTTAAAACTTCAAAACTTTACTAGCTTTTGGCTGATTGGACATTCTTCTTTTAATATTTTATCTGAAGACAACTTCAATTCAATTTCTATGTTTTCTTGACTGCAAGGAGGAATGTGTCCTGTAAAGGCCTGCCTAACTCATCGAATACATATACAGGGCCGGATTTCTAAATAGGCTACTGTAGCCTAGAGCGGCAAAAGTTTTGGAGCTGCAAATTTTACGAACAATTAAATCGGCATTCGGCATAAAAAATGTAAAGGTACGAATATTTTTAAAAAGAAAACAATTAATGCGCAAACCTTAAACGTATATATATTACAAATATTTCGTATCAAACATGGTCTCTGCGAGGGAAATTGCCCCCCTTCCTCCTGGATTTCGAGGTTGAATATTAAACAGCAAACACCACCCTATTTTACAGCTACCTTTTACCGTAGGGGAGAATATTGTTACAGGGGCTGCAAATCAATCGTAGCCAACAGGCGGCAAATCTTTAAATCTGGCCCTGTACGTATACCATATTAACAAATCTCATCTAACATTACAGGTCTGATTCTAAAAAAGATCTGACATCAGATGCCTATTCTGAGTCCTTTGAGTCTGCACCAAGTCAAGTTACCCTGTCTCCAGTTAGCAATTCTCCGATCATCAAGACATCCACTCCTTCCCCTACCAACAAAAAAGGAAGGAACTTCAGCATCAAGTCACCCATTTCTCCTCATAGGTTTAGGCGCCCCGACTCCAGTGGTTCAGATGATTCCTACCCTATTTCCCATTCAGGTTAGCTCTGATTTTTTTGACTCAGCTTATTACTAGTTCTTTTTCAATGACTCAACCGATTATTTAACTGTCTGAGAATCAGACCTTGCTTTTTCCCGTATTTTATGCATGAGTCTTTATAGCAATAAACATACATTATAAATATTGCATTTTTAGTTTTACTATTCTTTTTCAGATTGAAGTGATTTTAAGATCTTAACGAAAATTACCTAATTCTGGTTTTCTGAACAATTATAGAATTAAAAACAAAATAAATTTTATGCAGTGGAAACTACCATACGTTTTGACTCCTTTCCAGGCCTTTAAGAAGGCAAAATAATTTATAATTATTCTAATTCAGGAATTCTACTGTATTATGCAGGCAGCTCTGTGTCACTAATTTTTTTTTAAAGTAGAATAGCAAAAGCTAATTATGTTTTTATTCTATTCATAAATGATGTTAAAATGTAGTTCTCTTTTGATTTGATTTAAATTGATTCCAGAAGCTAGTTAATTTAATAATTTTTCACATCTTTTTTATTTTTACAAATTACTCCTGAAAGTAATGTAATTTCAAATGTTTGTTATGATGTTTTTATCTCTTTTCTTTAAACATAATTTTATTGGCTGTTATTATCACCAAAAACACTTACCACAACAAATGAATGCAAAATTCTATATATACATTATACAACACTGCATTGTCAAACAATCAATAAAATTTTTATCTATATTGTCTTTGTTTTTAGCGGATACAATGTGTTTCTGCAAAATATTAAAAGATTTTCTCTTACTACCAAGTTGGATAACTGAAGCCTTGGTTTCCACGGAGTCTGTCACCAGAAAAATGCGACCGCTATTATACGTGGATGACGTCACTCTACCGGCCACCGCTTCATCGGAACGTTACGTTGACACGAAACTGGAAGCCTAGCGAACTCACTCAAATAACTCTGTTGTTGTTTTGGTTTTCGTCTTTGCATGTCAAAAATGGAAAATTTAGGTTCTTCGTGATTTCTCACAAAATCAATTAGCATTTCTTCCTCGGCAAGCGTAAAACAACTCTCGCCTTCCGTCATTTCATCAAATTTTTAATTTAGAGCAAGCACACTGTACAACAGACAACAGCAAAAAACGTTGTCATCAGGATTTCCCCAACGCACTCAACAGCAACTCAATCTGGCAGTCGTGTTGAGTTGTCGGGCAACGCTCCTGAGGAAACCACTCTAGCGTAATCAACGTCAGTAGTTTGTATGACGTCACTCACCGCACTTGTCCAACCGCTTAAATCTGTTGACAGACTCCGGGGAGACCGAGGCTTTACGCAGGTATGGATAACTTTTACACAAGCAATAGAGAACACTAGCGACTTTTAAATGTTAAAACGTTTACTTGTCGTTCAAACCAGTGTTTCGAAGTAACAAAAATAAATAAAATTTATATTAGTATACTTTATTAACAGTTGCAATCTAAAAAAGCCTGGAACAAAATTACAATAGTTCGGAGCACTGTATTTCAAACTCTTCTTATATAATTTATAGAAACTGCATCTGATCAAAGTGACATTGAGGTGCGCATTCATGCTTTGTCTGAAGAACTCAGGAGGCGTAAGTATGAGGCAGACAAACTGAAACGGGAGAAAAAAAGAAAATATCGAGAGCAACTGAAAGGAACGGAATTGTCTCTGCAAAAGCAAGTGGAAGTAAGGACATTTTTGTTTAGATTATACAACATTCGATTGAAAATTAAGCAGATCTTAATTTATTTATAGATATATCGTCAGTTAAATGACAAAAATACGAAGTTGTAAAAAAGCAGAGATGGTAAACAGGATACAGTTAAACCCACAGTTTTCAAAAATTGGCTGTACCTAGAATTTGATTTTTTTTAATTATGGTTTCTTGTGGTTGTGGTACTGTTGTTATCGTGTGTTAAATGCAGTTTTGTTGGAATGGATGCAAATTGTTATTTTTATGTTTTATGTAGGACCAATCTTAATTAGCACTGAGCCTGTGGTTTGAAAAAACTTTTAGTATTTCGTTAGGTTTTTTTTTTCAAAAAAAATATTGTGTATAAATGTTCTTAAAAAAACAAAAAAAGGTATATCATATATTTGTTGTTGTATTATTTACTAAGTAACTAATTTATCAATGATTTAATTTCTTTCTTAAAAAGTACTTACAATACTCAATAGTATATTCAATTTGAATATAATACCCAAACCAGAAACATTATACTAACCTAAACAAAGTAATACAGCTAACCCAATTTCTAGGCCTATGATCAATACATAAAGCAAGTAAAAGCAGAATTGGAACAAATTGAGTCTGGTCCATCCCAGTCCCAAGTTGTGGATATTTCTAGCGTTAAGCCTCAAATAAAGTGGCCTCGTCCAGAACAAGTTATTGATTCTCGATGTATTCGGAAGAAATCCTTGACTTCCGACACTGTACTTCTTGAGGTACTAATTTATGTGCCATATATATCTTTGTGGGTTCGGGGTAAAACAGTTCCAAGTCGTGTTAAGCAATAAGCCCAGTTTTGTCAGTAGTAGAATTAGTTTTAACTTATTTCAATAACACATTTTAATGTATTTCTCTGACAGAAACAAAGCCACAAATTGTATAGAATCTATTCATTGAAAAAGATGTTCAGCCAAAGTTTTCTTTTTCTAACTTTGTATCTTCCTTTGGACTAATGGAGGGGGAGGGGTACAGCTTAGGAAATTGAAATTTGAAATTGAATTTTTAGCACTGCCATTGATATAAATTTTGAATTTTTCAACTGTATGTAGTCAGTACTTTTATAGATAAGGAAATCGAAAGTTTACGGAGAGACGCTTGGACTTAGCCATTATTGTGTTAAAATGTAACCAAAGACATGACTTAACCTTTTAACCAAACACTGCAAAGATATATATTAATAGTATAACAATAACAAAAATGCACTACACTTATAATTGTCTTTTATTATTGTAAATTTTCACCCTCAACTTTTTGTTTTTAACCTGTAACTTGTTTCACCTTTTAACTTGTTTTAAAATTTGCATTTTTTTTTTAATCTTAAGAATATCTATCAGGTAAGCACAGTGTTATATAGGATGAATGATTGTTTGCCTATGTGTTGTAAACTAAGGATCAATACCTTAAGACTTTATTTTAGTTCTGGCATTTAAGATATTTCAGTATCTTTATAGAAGAATAGAGGTGGCATTATATTATAATGCTGGACATCAGCTTTCCATTGTGCTGATTTCAATGTTTATTATTTTTAAAAATACCGAATTCCACTGTTTTCTGTGTTGTTGTACCTGATAGTACCACATATAATTGTTGTAAATGTATGTGTGTTAAAAAAAAAAGGCTCTGAATATAAGTGTGTGTTTTTTAACTTATTTATGTGGAAAACCCAGTTTGTTGAAGTTTGTGGTTAAAATTTGTTTTTCCTATTTTATACTTTAAATAAAACTAATCCATAATTACTATTTTTACTTCACAGCAAAAAAGATCTATTGATCAAGTGAGCAGCAGCCCTGAATATTCTGAGATTCCTTTTGAGTATCCCAAAAAGAAAGGTAAAATCATTTTCATCATATCATTATTTTGTTACATTGACAAGTTTTTGCTTGGATTGTTCTTCATAATGTCATTAGCACATGTTTTATTTTCCAAAAAGTATTTTACTTACCATCAAAGGCAACAAATTTGACCATTAACCCTTTCAGTCCCAGTGATGCCATTTGGCATCATCACTTTCACTATTTTTTTCAGAATGTTTATGTCCCGCTATGACATCCAAACACACATCATTCGATTCTTCAAACTTTGTTCTATCAGACAAAATTTTACTTTAATCTTAATAGAAGTCAGAACTATTTTTTTTATTTAGAAAATAGTCAACAAGCGTTTCTCCTGATTTTTGATAAGTTCACTTCAGATCCACATATTTAAAACACAATTTAAACTATTTCGGTTAAAATAATTTCTAAAATTGTTTTAATAATATGGTCAGATACCTTAAAATATATAACTCGAAGTGTTTTTAGGTAATATATATATTTTTATTTTGTTGTCTTCCACAGTTAAAGAATTTTGACATTGTTTCAAAAACCATATAAAAAATTTTAATGGATTTTTCTTTCTTGTGGAATTCGTAGATTTGACCTAAAACAAGCTTATTTTGTGAATATCAGATGTTTCTGCAGTGTTGTAAATTTTTGGGACTGAAAGGGTTAAGTGTAGTTTTATCTAAAACTGCACTCTTTAAAAAAATCCTCACTAAATACACTTGTTACAATATTAAAAGGTTTTATTAAATCAATGACAACAATGACTTATAAGTAAAAAATAGTTTTAAAAAAATATTTGTAGAATTTTGAGGTTGAAGTTTCTTCAAGCAACAGCATTAAATCAACTCAGTTTTTAAAAAGTAGTAAAACTGAATTGTATAAAATTTAGGGTCACATGGGGGAATTATGGATCACTCTCTTTCCGGGGTAAATAATGATCACTAAGTTTTAAGGATTAAAAATGGTTTTTAGAAGAAAAAAAAATTATGCCATCTCATCCTTATACATTCTATTTTCTTATATCAAGTTCAAAAATAATGTAACTCTGCAGCAAAAAATGGGAAAAAAAATACTTTTTACACTACTATAAAAACATCTTCAAAAAAGATAGTCTTTGAAAAACATGATTTTTTTTAAGATCCATACTGGAGAAACATATTTGAACTAACTATCTTGTTGGTGCTATTTTTCAATAGGAAAAGGTCTAAGCTTTTCAATCCGATAAAAAAAATTTCATAATGATTTTTTTTAAAGATTTTAAAATTATATCGATTTATCCCCCAGTTTACTGGGGTAATTCTTGATCACTGGGGTAATTCTGGATCAGTGATTTTTTAATTTTTCATGTGTTTTTAGCTAAGTGGTATATGTCATTTTGAAGCATAAAATCAGATTAGGCTGTATTCCAAATTTCATTAAAAAATTCAAATTCGAAGTTTATTTAAAATTTAAATAACAAAAAATTTAATCTACATTGAAATATGAAAATTCTATTTTTATTCAATATTTTCACTGTTGCCATTGCGTTAAACTTACGAGAAAATTTATTTAATATAAAAACTTTTGAAAGAATATTTATTTGTGCCATATAATTCAGTTTGGATTGCGGTAATAAAGTCCATTGAATTTTTTTTTTGTCAAAATAGAGTTCTTTTGATGGTTCATTATACATGTATGAAGAAAGATGCATAGAGATTTCTAACTTGGCATTAAAAAAATATGCCAAGTTTCGCTTTCATTACCTTTATGTGCTAAAACAATCTTTTTATGTGCTAAAAATGATATAATTTGGAATATTAATTTACTTTTGACACGCATTACTATAAAAAAAAAGGGTGATCCATATTTACCCCATGTGTGATCCATAATTGCCCAAACCCGGGGTAATTCTTGATCACTCAATAATTAAAATAAAACTAATAATAATTAAGTTTTAGGTAAAGTGATTATTTAAATAAATTCTAAATTATTTAAGCTTACTCCATGCAAAGTTAAATCTTTCTATCTTTCATACTTTAGAAAAAAAATAGAATGTTGTGATTTTTTGATCCATAATTCCCCCATATGACCCTAAGTAACATGACATTTTTTCATTGTTTTTACTACAGGGGAACTAGCAAAAAAATTGTTTCCGACGACAAAAGATGATACCTCTCCCAAAAAAGTTCCTAAACCAGATGTCCTTGAAAAGGAGGATCTTAAAGTGACAGATACAAATGTATCTGTATCTACTGAAAATATATCTTCAAACAAGCTTAGTTCTACTCCAAAGGATGAATCTGAGGTTGAAGAATCGTATCAATCCAATATTTCTATTGGAACAGCTGACATTATATCAGAGAAAAGTAACACTTCCATCAAAGAAATTAATTCCAAAAGTATTCAGCAAATGGATTCTTTTGTTTCAAGTTCTTCTTCTGTCTCTCAAAGCATTAGAACATTGGATGAAGAAAGTGTTGAAGAGAAAGCCGATTCAACGATTGAAAATGAAATTACTGAAAGAGTTTCTAAGTTCACAACTGAATCGCAAGATTCTGAGCAAAATTCAGAAGGTGGGAAGATTACACCAAGTGAAAGTTCTCAATCTTCTGAGGAATATACTTCTGGATCATTTGTGAGTACAATTACTAACTCTGAATCTGTGAAGGATTTCGAGAGTGGAAGTTTAGAGGAAGCAGAAAATTCAGATGGTACTACCCTGTCAGTTTCTTCCAAGAAATCCTTAGATTCAACCTCGGGCAAACATAAAAGCGATTCCTCTGATAACAGCACTTCGAAACCTCAACTTTTATCAAATAAGAATGAAAAACCAAACAAAGCAAAGCATCTTAAAGTGTTAAAGTCTCAGTCTGTCATTGTTAATCTTGTCACCTACTTATCCAGTTCAATGTTAGATGATGCCATAAGAACTGTGATTAATATTTCAAATAATTACTCAAAATATGTGCCGGTGAACCACATGAGCAAAGTTAGTCAAAAAAGTAATTGTGATGATCATAATTTAGCCTTGGTCCATAAGCTGACTGAAAAAAGTATTGAAATAATTATCGATGACATATTAAAACTCTACCTTAAAGATGCATTTAAATCCATCATCAATATTGCCAATGATTTCCAAAAATATAATAAATCACCTATCGAGGATATCAACCACTCATTAGATAACAACCAAACATCAAAGCCTACCACAAACATTTCCCCAATCGAATCTAATAAACCATGCGTAAGCATCACCAATGCTATTCCAGAGGTTAGAACTGATCTTGTTGCCACAACCGTCCAAGAGAAAAATGACAACAGCATTTTCAAGAAACAAACTGACTGGCTCGATGATGGCTTTGCCTCAACTCCCTGGGACACCCAACAACTAGAACAGCAGTTGCTACTTCAGCAATACCCGTACCTCTACCGCAAGATTCCCAACAAACCCCCACCCCCTTACACCCCACCGTCGCAAACTGCATTCCCGTTGCCTGTTAAGAGGGAGAAGCCCGTCGAGAAAGTAGATCCCATTAAGCATGTGACAAAGAATATAGGGGCGGTTGTTGGCTGTGTTGTGGACTCGTTGCTTGAAGGAAGAAGGAAGGGTCTTATGGTGAGCGAGGTTACCGGAGCCGATTTCGGTTCGGTTGTGGAACAGTTGGAGCTGAGGAATCCTTGCCAGTTGACTTTTCTGGACCTGGTTTTTGATCTGACTAAAGAGATTTCTTTGGAAATATACAGGTAAGGTTTTGTCTTCTCAATTGCACTTATACACATTTTTTTTTATTAAAAAGGACGAAAATACTTCAGTCATACTTGAAAGTTTTTCGTAATTTTGAAAATAATCCGGCACTGAACAGGATGGAAGTATAAAATTATTTTTTAATTATTTTGAATGCGATCAAGCTTAAATTTTGGATGCCTGTGCTTTCAATATATGTTAATACATGTGGCTGAAAGAAAAAGATTAACAGAACAATAAAAATAGGCCCTGGGTGTGAAAAAAAAGTATGGTTTTGTTTATCCATTTGTAATAAGAAGTTAAGTATACATTTAAAAAAAATGCTTTTCAAGCAAGTGAAAGTATTCCACATTTATACAGATTTTGGATTTCTCTGTCTCTTAAAGTACTGAATGGGAGAGAATCATAAAATAATTTTTCAGCCATGGAATGTTTGCTAACTTTCGCTCATGATTTCATTTTTAGAAGTATAAAGATGTGTTGTTTGTCTTGGGAAGTTCCTATACAAAAATTCAAACAAATGGCTATTGTACGAAAATAATGCAAAACTGGGGCTTTTTATATAAAAGAAAATTTTAGATATTACTTAAGTACTAAATACAGAATATTACGTACACTTTGTACAAAATATAGCATAATAACTTAATACTAGCAATGTTTTTCATTTACCATAATGGATTTTGAATCTATACGAATTTATTAAATACCTTATTACTCACAGACAAAACAAAATATGTTGTATCGTAATTTTTTAGGTACTGAAATGAATTTCTATTCAATAGGGATAAAGACGAAGCCAGAGCCCCCTGGGAGAGAGTCCGGAAACTAACCCCAAAGCCCAAATTCCCAACTGACAAGGCCAAAATAGTGTCCACACTTCTGAAAGAAGTGGAGAAAGCGCTGAAACTTTCAATTTCAGCTGCAGAATCCCATTCGGAACAGATGAGGAAAAAGCCTACCTGGGCATCTATGAAGTTGGGCAGAAAGAAACGCGACTTTGTGGATACGATTCTAATTCGAGAAATCAAACAAGAGGAGCCAGATTGGGTGAACTATGATCAAGAAGAGATCGCTGTGAAAAAACAGTTGGCAGATTCTATTTTTGATTACTTGGTTGATGACACTGTTAAGCTTATGAAAACTCTTGGGGGAAAATTCCATAAATGAATTTTGATTGTATATTTCATTACATATGTTTTAAATTCTTGCAAATGATATGTGCCTTATACAAAAAAAAATCTCAATGAATAATTTTATGCTTTGCTATGTTTGCAAGCTTTTGCCTCAGTATATATGTTGTATTTTAATCTTTCATTACAGACTGAAAACGACTTATAATTTTTTTTAGTCCAAGATAAAATCTTTAAACCATACACACAAGAGAAACTTGCATCTCTTATTAATTTTTCTCATATTTCACAGCATATCAAATTTAGTTTTTCTTTAGGCATGAACTCTATGTAAAAAGTCATAATTTGTACATAAATAAACTATTTTTATGGCTTCAACGTATACAATTATTGAGTTAAATTTGGCAGATTCTAAAAAATGTAAAGGTAAAGTAATGAGAGGGCACATTTTAAATTTCTCATCGTACTGTTAATAATAATGTATTAAACCTACTTTTCTTACTGTTAAAATTATTTTTGGTGAGGTTTGGTTTTAAAACTGTCACAATTGAGCTAAGTGACATTTTTAATTTTGCAAACATCTAGCAACAAATGACGTAAGGGATACCCGTGATACATACACTATGCAGTACTAGTTTGCTTGATGAAATATTAAAGAAATTCTTGTTTCCCTAACTGTAGAAACTAAGTAAATACATTCACAAACTATTGCCCAAATTGTAAGGAGTGAAGTTGTGGCCCTGCATAAAGTTAGGAATGCATTGAGATGCTTGGCGAGAAGTTTTTCAATCTGTATACAGTACAGTCCCGATTTTCCCCTATAACCGAGCTTTGAAATATTTATAGGATTTTTCCGACACCTACCGAAAAAATTCTGAACAGAACATGATCTCACGAACCTTCAGGAAAAGAAATCCAGCAATAATTTACATTTTTCGCTTTAACCGAGTTTTTCGGTTATCCGAGTTAGTCTCGGTCCACATTAACTTGGATAATCGGGGTTCTACTGTATAATTTACGGTTATTATATGTGGACACACATGATTGGACAGGTGTTGTACTTGATGTTTATAATTTTTTCTTCCTATTTTGTATGAATATTTTTGAAAAAAAAATGTAGTAGTTTGTATGGATGTATTTGCTCTTAAAACACATCAATGCCATAATAAAAAGAAAGCTAGAAATCATCATCAACAAGAACATAAGTTATTGATTTATCGGTTTTCTTTTATTTGTTAATAAATATAATGTTATTTCAGAAATGGTGGGAAATAGCCCTCGTGCAGCTCTAGTGCGACGATAATTCAAACCAAACCAATCAGAAATGGTGGGAAAAACATGTTTTTTACCAAAAGTGATAAAAAACATGTTTTTACCAAGGCAGTAAATAACGGTAAAAACCCTATATGGTAAATACCGTGCCAACCCTGGGACCAACAGGCAAAAAATATAGGGTGGCACATGGGCCCTGATGGCCGAGTGGTTTGTATCACAGACCGTAACACTAGCAGTTTGTGCAAGTGGTGCAGATTCGATTCTCACCTTTGCCTTCCTTTCTCAGGGTCAAATTTATAAGCCCCTAAATAGCTCCGATTCCAATTGGCCTCTAAACCAAAACTAGCTTTTTTGCCACTCTATTCCATGGCTGCGTAGTGAGCCATGGCTGCCGATGGCAAATCAGTTCGAGTCGTTCCTCTACCCTACTATAGCACGCTTTGGTCCGAAATCCTTCAAGTCCAAATAAAAGACTATTTATTTTCAAGCGTGTGTGCTTCACCTGTTTTTGCATTGGTTGGATTAGATAAGCATCGCATTAGAGCAACTCATGGGCTATTGACGGGTTCAGATCTTACCTTGTAAGCATGAGTTGCGGCTGTGTGAGTTGATCAATGCACAGGTGAAGAGAAGATGATACTCACAGTACAGCACAGAATGTGTTCAATGCAAGAAAATTTTATAGAAACAAATTCGTTGAAAAAATTTTGCCCGTTGTTTGTTAAGGGGACTCGTGAGTTTAAAACACCCAAAAAAATATGAAATTTGACACCTTTTTTAAAATACAATTTCTTTGCTTTGGCGAGCAAAGTATATTTTTTTTTTTGCAGGTGAACATGTAATAGAATGAAACGTGTAATAAATTATCAGATTCATTATATGCATATAGACTGAAACATTAAATAAACAGGGGAAAATTGGAACCATAACTTTTGAATAATTTGAAAAATCCTTAAATTATAACAAGTTTTTTTCAAACTATATTTGTTAAAAAAAAAGTGAAAATCAATTTTTAAACATCTAAGAATGCAAGCGTGAAAAATTTAAGAGTAAATTTATTTCATAAAATTTTTGGAGTGAATTTTATTTTACCATGTTTTTCATATTTTCATTTAATCAAAACAAACGTTATTTATGGGTTAAAAAGACGTGATTGATGTTAGTCAATGGGGTTGTTTTAAGGAGAATCTGGCAAGAGCTTTGCGTTCTTGTTTTCCTACTTTAGAATTTTTAGAAGATCAAATGCGGTGTCCTGGCTGCGACATCAACGACCACATCAAAATAGGTGTGCGCCATCAAAGTTGGTGCCTGTGCTTGCGTTACACATTGTATATGCATGTGCGCGCAGGTGATGTCGTAGCCAGGACACTGCCTTTGAATTACTTTTATTTTGGTAAAATTGGTTGGTTGATAGACCTATGAAACCAACCAGCAAATTTAACCAAAACAAAAGAAATTCTAAAGTTTTAAAAAATTCTAAAGTAGGAAAACATGAACGAGAAGCTGTTGCCAGATTCTCCGTGAAACAACCCCATTACAAAAACATTAAATATGATGAAGGAATTTTTTTTTGATAAATTCAAGAACATAAAAATATTACCATTTGGAAATCAAACTAATTTTACGTTAAAAAGAAAATCTACTCAATAAATTAAAATTAGCCCCAAAATAATACAAATTTGTAATGAAAAAAAAATTTCAAACGCTGCAAAAGCAGAAACTCTAATATCCATAAACAAAAAAGAGAGAGGAGAGATTCAAGAATTTCGATTGCAGACGATATTGGTTTCATACGAAACTTCAACAGTTATCATTTTGTTATCCTTTTCAATTTAACCACTTAACAGTAAAATTTTGTCTTGCATTAAGAGGATTTATTTTTACACTGTATATTGCTGATAAAATGTGTTTGAAAGCAATCATTCTATTTAGTTTAGGTTTTTTTTTCGGTGAAAAGTGTGAAATTTAACGTTAATCACTAAGTCGAAAAATTTTTAAAAAAACTTGTTTGAACATTTTTAGAATAGTAGGGGAAGGTGCTGAGGTTTGGGACAGATTTCGATTTTTAATTTTAATATTTTTTTATAAACCGAATAGTTACAAGTTTTTAGGTATTCTCCTTTAACACAATCTTGCCTATACTAAGGTATTTTTTAAAAGATTTTTTTCTTTTATATTTAACCCCACGGGTACGATGTCTCCAGGTACATCCACTGTCCACAGGTACAACTTCAGCGATGTACCTGGGGACAAGGCACGATGTACCTGGGGACATTGTTCCAAATTGGCTAGAACACAATTCTGTCGTACAAATAAGAAGTCGAATACCTTTTTGGACTTCGTATAGAATGACATCTTTACATTTTTCTAAAAAAAATATCGAGCTGTTCTTTTTTCTTAATTTAAAATGTATTTCTAAATACGGTTTATATACAATTAACGAATACGATTCCCAAATACTTTTTTATTTATAAAAACTAATAAATGTAATCCCCGAGACTTGGAAATAGAGTAAGTTTGTTGTAATTTTAAATAGTAGCTTTATTTTTCAATAACATAATTTGCAAATTTGCAAGATAACTTTATAAACCAAAAAAATAATAATAATAATTAAATAACCCAAGATTATAACCATCAAAAATAAGTAGGAAAAGAACTGCTGTCCTCTTCTTTTTGGCTTGGCTAACAACATTTGGTGCTGGAAGTTTTGGAATTGTATCACCTCTATCGAGTTAAAATTTTTCAGTATAGTTTTCAGTTTTAGTAAATTTATCCGAATTTTCAATATTTTTTAAGTATTCTATATTAAATTATTTATCCTGTACTTCAATATTATTGGCCAAGTCATATTTGACAGTTGTTTTCCCCAGAAACCTCACTAAAAAACAAAGTCCCCTACTTGAAGTTTCATCATTTATTTGTTGATTAATTATGCCAAATTTAGTGTCAAATCCATGTTTTCAAATATTTTATGTTTGAATAAAGAGTTGATTCCATCCTTCCATTTCAAACATCCTTCAAACGTTATATTGTTTTTTTTTGTTTTTACTTGGAGCAGACTTTTTGTTTTTGGTACCGTTTTCTGTTTAAAATTTCTGTATTGTCGGTTAAAATAGATTTTCCTTTCTGCCTCTCTTGGTTTGTTTTCGTAGAAGGTTTGTTTTGAAAGCGGTCAAATTTCTTCGAGATATACAGAAAGAGCAGGACTGTGGCCTCTGATCGGAACTTAAGGACATTTGAAAATACAGAAAGAGTATAGGTCAGTACACAACAATTTACAGTGAGCAGAAAAATTGGTTGTACCTACGGACGTCCCTAGGTACAACCTAAATATCTGTCCCAAGGAAGCACATCGGGTATTTTTTTTTTTTTTTAAAACGTATTGTTACACGAAAGAGTTAAGTTTTGAAAAAAACAAATAGGATTTTAAAAATTTACTTCAAAACATGGCTCATTAAGTAGTATAGAAGAGCCTACAGAAGTTTAAACCGACACGTATACAAAATATAAAATGATAGTAAAAGGTTATCGAGATGTGTGAAATCAATAAATCACGTTTATTATGACCCATTAGCTTTCGGCGACTTCTTTAACAAGAGAAGATAAAGTTTTGTTGAGTAGTTTGCCACTAAAAATACCAGGAATTTTCGATTTCCT